>OY756403.1:15303080-16503080 GCA_963576865.1 Anania hortulata | reverse complement strand
GCGCATACCTCAGAGAGTGCGCAGTAGTTATGGCCAAGCTATAACTGAACTGCAGTACTCACTACACAAGTATTAAAGTTAACCGGTTTTTCTCGTCATGATGACTGACACCAAACTGACAGTGACAATTCACCCTTTTTAAAACTGTCAAATTTTACGTTGACAAGAGTCGATCTCGTTCTTAGAGCAAAGAAATTCACTATCGTGCAGTCAGAGTCAGACTGTCCAAATAAACGTAAAATGTGTTTAAATACACGGATTAAAATGATTTCCTAAAGTTATCTCCAACTGAGCAAAATATCGTGGATTATCGTAGATTTCGTGCGATAATTAATTATTTTTTCTGTGTTACACTCAAAAATATCGTGGATCTAGGATAATTATCGCACGTCTGGCAACACTGCGGCCAGCTGACAATTAAACACACACACACAGCAGGACATAGTAAACAAAATTTGGAACTGACACTGACAAGACATTACATGGAAAAAAAAGTGTTCACAAACGGATAGCTTGATGTTGTTGGCATTGTAAGTAGAGTAGTAGTAAGTATTTAGTTGCAATTAGTAAGTATTGTAATAGCCATTGCTGTTTATTAAAATAAAATAGTTTGTATCACGTTGTGTTAGATCTTTCTATTATATTCGAGACTTACTTCATAAATGTTTTGTGGGTCTTTTAATATGTCGTTTTTACTACCCACGAAAATGCGGCACGAACTAGCGGCAAACTTAGGAACTAATAATTGTTAAAACAACTTAAACCGGATACGTGGAACGGCCGTACCGGGTCACGCAGAATGTAGGGTTCCGTAGGTGCCCATCACATTATGCAGACTTAAGGCTTGGACTAACGCATCCAGAAATCTTCAAAACCCGTTAAAAACTGCCAAGACGGGGGTATAAAGATGAGGTGTTTTGTAAATTTATAATTTACTACCTGTTTAACAAACAACTCCATTTATGCATAATTTTTAATGGAGGTTGTACAACATTTAGATTGTTACTTCTCTACTTTTTATATTTTATGAGTTGGTCGACTAGGTATTATTCATTAATATTAGATAGTAAAAACTTAATTTGTAACAAATGTGGTACATTACATAGGTGTTCAGGGTTAGTTCGATCATTGCACATTTAGCTAAGTAAATGTTAGCATACAAATCTTAAGCTAGGGTGTTGTAATTAATATATTATGTCACAAAATATTTTAGAATAACATTAGATGCATCTTACATTTTTTATTTTAAAAACTCATCAATCGTATAAAACTTTCAGCAGTAACAATTTTCGAAGTGCCGACTTAAATCTAGTGTAGGGGAGCTTTTTTATGTTAGCCGGGGTTTTATTATAAATTTTTATGCTCATTCCTAATTTTTTTTTCTTTGATAACACGCGGTTCTACGTGTTGTGTCTAATATAAATCTATGTGGGTTTCTAGATTTAGTCCCATAATAGTTCTTTGCTTTAGTAAATAGCTCATAATTTAATTTAACAAACTTTCCTATCTTCAGAATATAGACAGAAGCTAATGTTAATACACCTGAAGTCAAGAAGTAGACCCTACACGATATTATCTTTTTTAGCGCCAGGGCTAAAAGCCCACGTTATGATACCATATCTCAGTATCGATTCGGGGTCACTCGGTGTTGCTCGCTCAGTCTCGGTCCTGTATCGGTTTTTTGCGCACGAGTCAAAGGCCCTCGCTCTCCCTCGCGAGGCCAGACGAGTGCACCCACAATTTTTTTTTGCGTCTTTCACTAACAAGTGCATCGATGCACGGCTTAGATATAGGACGCGAAGACATTACATAATTGTTTTTTAAATAAAGTTATAGTACTATAAATACACAGGGTTCGGTTTCGATGCATCTGGACCATCCAGCATCGCTGCTTTCGCTATTTCTTATTATTTTTTCTTTTTTATGTGTGATGTTATTAATATTTGTAAATACTAATGGCAAACCAGGAAATGAAAAAACAAGCTGCCGTTTCCTCTCAGCGTTCACAATTGCAACTGACGACACAAGAATGTACAGGGGCGCACTCGCAGTTCGCACTCGGACCTCTCACCCGAGACATTCGCGAGAACAAAAGCGAAAGCACCCGGATGAGAGTGTACTGCCGCCTTAAAAAAAACGCGAAATACACACGTACTACATTACGAAATAATCATGTTTAATGATATATGTAACGCTGTTGGTTTTCACAATAAATAAAATAAAAATAAATAATAATTCTTGCTTCTACAAATAATTGTTATGTAGGTACGTAGTCTACTAAAAAAGACCTCGACTTCCAATTTTTGACAGATCAGCTAGCAGAGGTATGACAGCGGAGTGACAGTTTGAATTAAAAAAAGTTACCGGATTTCAAACGGTTTTGTAGCGGCTAGCGGCTAATATATTTGTGTTGTTGAAGTCGACCGCTTCTTCTACAGCATTTTGGCAACATTCCCTCGGGCGCTGCGTTACATAAAACGTGCGGCGCACAGCGTGCACCACAAAAAGGTTAAAAATAGATGTTCACACTACAGTGAGTTGCGTGTTCAGACATTTTTGTTTATAATGACATACATATCGCGTCGTTGTCGTTGATTATGTTACGTACCTATTAGAAATCGCAGTGAAACTCTCTGAAATCGGCTAACTGTAAACATTGGACTGATTTTTTCTTTGTATCTCACTCCAGAGTGTGTTGCGGACAAGATTTCAAGTGTATTGGCGGCCGTATCGGTCTACCGGTCTGGAAAGTGATCAAGACATTATTTTAGTGGTACAGTGATATACAATCAATGAAATGGCTCACAACATGGAGCCAATGGACATAGACAATATTGAAAGTGACTTTGATAACAAGGAAAATAGTATTCATCACAGCAATGTATATCCGAGGACTCCTTGCACGGAGAAGGGGTATGAAGAGTTGGATGTGTCTGAATTAAACATGAAACTGAGGTACTCAATCACACCGGCCTCCTCACCCATGTCCAAGAGTTTTACTGCAAATTGTACTGACCATAGAAGTCTGGAATCGGGTGACGACATCATAAATTCTAATCTTACTCGCTCACTTCATTCTACGATTTCTAAAGCGGATGTTTCAAGCAAATCTGTGAAGGTACTACCTTTGCAAACAATTTTAACGGAACAGTTTGTAGAGAGTAATAGAAATGCATCTGTTCTTAGGCCCCTAGATGCCACTAGTGTCATTGACAATAATGTCACCATCACTGTAACAGGAGGTAATGATGTCGATGAAAATGTGTCATTTCCAAGTTCATCATCATCCATAACCCATACACCTGAAGCAACCACACCAACGAAAGATATACCCAGGAATGATGGTGGTTCTCCTATTATGCGTGGGCTGAAAAGTGTCTTAAATATGTTTCGGTCATCACAAAGTCCAATACCACCAGCTGACAATGCAGATGGCGCTGCTAATCAGGTTCTAAGTCCAGCTAATATTACCGGGACCACACCAAATTCCAGCTCACATTCAGCTTCTCCAGCAGTTTTGGCTTCAACACCATTAGCTACTAACAAACACAAGGAAAGCAATATGTCAAAACGAAGCAGTCCTCTCAAAGAAAGCCTTGTGTTTAATGAAGATTTGGAAAAAGAATTATTGTGGAAGGACGAGACAACAATACTTTTCAGTCAAGAGAAAATACCTATTCATAAATTATTTTTCCAACAAGGAGCTTTAAATATGAAAGAACAAGCAAAGAGTACTGAAGTTGATACAACTGTCGAATATATGGATGTATCCTTTAATGATTCTATGGTCAAAAACAGAACAATTACTGAATTACAAGTTGAAGCAATGCATGCTAATGAATCTGATGCTGAATTTGTGGACTGTGAGACAACATTTACCAATGACAAGCCTGATGTAATTGACCCAGTTGATAAAGTAAATGATGAAAGCAAGCTTACCTCAACAGTGACTGAAATGATTTCTGCTATAAATGTAGCAAATCCTAGCACAAACACAGAAACTGCTGTTAAAGTGGAACCTCCATCAGATGGTGAAAACTTTTCGGTGACAGAATTGAGGCAACCTGATCTAACCACATCCTTGAAAGATGACAACATAAACATTCCTCAAGTTACAAGTGAACCAGAAACAAAGTATAGTGAACAAGATACCTACATAAATACTACAAACAATGCAAGTAATTTTACACAGCAAATGAATGATATCGATAGCAGTGTCAATTTTAAAAATAATGGCAAGATAATAGAAAAAAATGACAAACCCGAATTTAATGTGCCCTTAGATGTGACTTTCGATACCCTAAATTTACTTGATAAATCTTCGACAGTAGATGATGTTGGCAATGAACCTGTTATCAATTTCAATAAACTACAACTAGATATGACTTATGAAGCTAGTAGGGTACCTACAGATGTTGAAATCATACTTTCAAGTGCTAGTATTCCTGCTGAAGAGACAAAAATATCTGAAACGTACAATAATACAGTTTCTGATTCAACAGTCCTAAATATTGAAATAAATGCAAAATCGTCCAAGGAAAGTGAGAATGCTCCAATTCTACATATCAACAATACAGATGTAAATGTCAAAGATGAAAATAAACTAAATGTAGCAAATGCATTTGAGATAGAAATACTCGATTTGCCTGCTAATACTCCATTGCCAGACGATGAAGACGCTGAAAACGAAAAATCTATTGGAGCCGTCGTTTTAATCGAAGAAGGCACTGTTCCATGTGGTTTAGACATTAATAGCACAAATGCTACTGGATTAGAATATTTGGAACAAGTTGAAAACGTGCCAACTGGACTAGCCAAATCGATAGATGTAAATAACACAATGAAAGATTGTTTTGCAATAAAAAATTCAATTGCAACCAACTGTTTAAATAAATCGGAGCCAATTCGACCATCAAAGAGTAATAATGAAGGTAACAATGATAACATTTCTGTTGAAATGAATCCTATACAAGAAAATATAATACCAGTTGAAATGTTACCAATAATTGAATCATCTGATAACAGTAAGAGTAATTCTGATGTACATGTCATGGACGTACATCAAAATACAGTCATTATTGAAAATAATATGAATATAAAAATGGAGCAAGTTTCTGATGCTAAGGATAAATCTCTTAAACTTGATAGTCAAATATTGCTAAAACCACAAACAGATGTTATAAGTACTAGTATTTCTGAAAAAAGTCAAATTAAAGCGGAAGAAACCGAGATTAATGATAATGAAACACCACATGTGCCCGATTGCTCTTTCACCAAGGAAGGAACCCGACATGAACATGAATCTGCAATTAAAATGGAAGATAATATTACTATGAACAATACTGCCACTTTTTCAGATATTGTGGACAAAAAAGAAAAAGAACAACAATGTTGTGTTAATGAATCTCAAAAATATGATATTTTTAATAAAACTGCTCTTATCTCTGATTTCGTTTTAGAAAAACGTTTTACCGAGGAATCAATAGGCATTGAATCTAATGTTGAAGAAAGTATACAGATTAAAGAAATTTCAGGAAAGTCTGAAAATATTTTTACTGCAGAAGCTACCCCTACACCGTCTAACGATATTTGTAATCTATCGCATAATTCTAAAACTGTAAATAATGAACAAGTTGCTGTAGAACAAAGCATCGACACAGAAATAACTAACCCAAAAGAAGAGATAGAACATGATGTGGTCAATGATATAGTTGAGAGAGTAGAAAATAAAGATGAAGAAATACTATTGTCTGAGAATAATAGTCCCTATGTATTACTAGCTGGTAAAATAGATCAGGTCCCTGATCAACTGAACTTTGAAGAACCAGAAAACCAATTCGCTACTAAAACCAAAGTAGTGCTCACTCCACCTTCTTCACCCAAAATTGTTTCTAAAGGCTATAACTTCAATTTCGATGAAATTGACGATCCATTTGCCACCAAAACTAAAATCAGAACGTCTCCAACACCTGAAACTCCAGAAAGGCCCCTAAGAGAGAATGATAAGACCTTCACAGAAAGGCGTCCACAAAGGGATGTAAACAAGAATAGAAGAAAATCACAACCCGAAAGGAAGAAACCCATGCCTAAAAATAAAATGAACACCACTTTTTCTGGTTCTGTAAATGTATTAAAAACTACATCCTATATTAAACCCGAAGTTATTGAACAGGTACCAGACGTTATAGAAAATCAATTTAGTGGAACTATCGATGATAAAGATATTCAGGCTAAACTACAACAAGAAAAAAAAACTTTCGATTTAGAATTATTGGCACCAATAGAAATCGATAAAACCAATATCGTAGTTGCCGTTACAGAAACTCCTTCAGAAATAATGCCTCAAGAACCAACCAATAAAGACATAAAAAAGGAAGAAAAATCTGTAGACGTTCGCGACATTGATACTACTATAGAAGTTAACGAAGTAGAAAACAAGTCATCAGCAGAATCGCTAAATAAAAGATCGAATGAAACAATAAACACATCATCATCTGAGCATTCAACTTATTACTCAGCTGGAACATCATCGGGTGAAGGAGCTGTCAGCCGAAACGTTTTTAATTTGCCTGAAATTGATGACATGAACTTCAATCCATTTGTAACTAAATCAAAGATGCGGCAATCACCTCCGCTAGTACTAAATCCAAGTGCTGCTGTGAATACTATGCAAGAACTTGTCAGTTCTTCCGATACTGCACTGAAACCTACATCTACCGAAAATCCATTTGAAACCAAATCTAAGATGCGTCAATCTCCTCCACCAAGCCTAAACGCGTCTGCTATCTTGAGTTCTACACAAGAATTTTCTTGTTCATCTAACATTATATCGAACATCAAATCTGATACTAATTATCCAGAAAATCCGTTTGAACCTAAGTCTAAAATGCGCCAATCATCACCACCATGCTTAAACGCGACGGCTATCCTTAATGCTACTCAAGAACTTCCCTGTTCTGATAATGCATCGAAATTAAAAGCGGATGCAACTTTCACAGAAGTTGATACAGGAGAATTTGAAATTAATAACATAGAGAAAAAAACGGTTAGTTCATTAGATGAAAAAGAATATGCTGATATTAGTAGCACAACGTGCTCCTCAAAAGCTACAGATGATAAAGACCTTACTGTTAGAGAAGTCAATACTGAGGACGAAGATACAGTAGAAGGGCCATTTCTAGAAGCCGAAGAGTCAAACAATGATGATAAAATGTCTGACTTTGATGGGGAAGATGTTGATATGATGCAGTTTTCAGAATTACCGGCTCAGAGTTCTGAAGAAAATGTGGACGGTGGTGAGCTTTTTATTGACGCAGAGGCGTTCGAGTTTTTGCTAAACCAAAATAAAACCAATATTGTTGCTGACAGCGGAAAAGAAAGCTTGTTTCTCAAATTTGATCCCTTGTTTGCGAAGAGAATGTCTAGTGATGGTGTCCTCGCTGCCTTAAACAAAAAGAGACAAAGCACTCCGAAAAAGATGTCAGCTGCCGTTCAAATGGACGCTACCTTCGACAAATCTATTGCAGGGCCGTCATCCTTGGATATAACGCATGAAGCAGCCACGAATAGTTCTGCTGAAGGAAGCACTGATGATTTTAATGTAACTGTGTCTAAACCAATGATGGTAGTTACTCCGGCAGTAAACCCCGTTGTCACCACAAGAAATAGGACCGCGACTCCTCCAAGCTCGAATAGGCGTTCTATTACATTCACTTCTCCTGCCATAGCTGTTATTGACAGACTTCTCTCGTTAAGTGCCAACAATTCTCTAGTTGGTCACGACATGACTGTTACACATATGAGCAGGGAACAGGCTGAAGCCGACCTGGCTCTCACACAGCTCAGAGAATTGCTCGCCGAAAAAGAAATAAATGTTTATAATTTAAGAACCGAGAGCAAAGCGTTGAAAGATCGACTGTCGAGTATGGAATCTCAAATGAGAATTTTAGAATCGGAAGGTCAAGATCGTTTGAAAAAGATAAATGATTTAAACGAAAAGCTTTCTGAAAAAATTAAACTCAATAAAAGTATGGCGGCTGTAGTTGAAGAATATGAGAGAACGATCGCGAGCTTAATAGCTGAAACTGAGCAAGACAAAAAACGAAACAACGAGGAAAGAATTAGACTGATAAAAGAAAGGGACGAGCAAACGGCTCATTTAGCGAGTATGGAGGTTTCGTTTAGCGACTTGCACAGTAAGTACGAGAAGAGCAAACAAATCATTCTGACTTGTAAAGCCAACGAAGACTCTTACAAGAAATCAATCAAAGAGTTTGAGGAAAACCTAACTAAGATGCAGTCCAACTACGAGCTCTTGAAACAGCACGCGACGTCCAAATTGAATCATGCCAACCAAGAACTAGAAAAGATGAATCGCTCGCACGAGGCGGAGGTTCTGAAGTTAAACGCCATGATCAAGCGAAAGGAGCTCCACATTACCTCCTTGGAGGAGACCCTTGCTCAGAAAACTAAAGCCAACGAGGAGTTGACCGCGATATGCGATGAACTCATCAACAAAGTCGGCTGAACTAATTTTAGGCATATTTAAACATTTGCTTTGTTTTATAGTGTCTGTGATCTAGACTGATATTTCTGGGCCTGTTGCTTGTGCGCTTATCTGTTGATAAGTGCATTAAGTACAAACAGGCCTCTGTAACACATGTGCCAAATCACCAAGTGCCTAATTAAATAATTCCTGTTTGTAATTGAAGACTGCAAATTGTGATAAAAACTCGAATTGTCGTGAAATTATTTTACATGTTTATCATTTGTACTCGTTGATATAAATGTCAGTCAAAATTGTATAACGTAGTTTCCATTTTCGCACATTTTTCATTATGCTGGACATAATTCTAATGTGTGAATAGTAAAATTATTTTAAAATATCTACCTACACCTACAGTCAGTTAAAGAGCATCTAAATGTGTGCATAAAATGTATATTTCATGATTAACTGTTGTTTATAGGAAATTCATAGTACATACAATATTTATTTTGTCAGAAATAGTTTTATATTATAAAATATTTTTGGTATCATGTATTGACATTATATAGAGTATTTTTGTATATAATTAATTCAAAAATTGTAAATTGTCCTCAATAGTTTTATTTTAGATTTTAGTATTTTTATAATATATTGATTTTAACAAAATGAGGTCTGAGTTACACCAAGTGCATTTAATATTTTCGATCTTTTCAGTATTGAAATATTTTAATGTGCTTGTTATGGCTACGACCTAATCACGCCAAACTTATATTGTTACTCTTCTTTTCCAAAGTTTGACGAGTGTAGTTTTAGAAGTATTTTTCCCAAAATAATTTGACTAGTTATCTCATTGACAATGTATCTCATTTTCCCACACTTTAAGATCTCCGCATGCTCATTTGTGAAATGCTTTGGTACCGTTGACCAGCAGTAAGTACACTTTTAGTTTTTGAGAACGAATATTTTTACCCTAGTTGGTTAAACATATCAAGGCACATGTTCTAGCGCACGGGTTATTCAATTAACTATTTTTGTATCATATAGATGTCGCAGCCAACTAGCTTAATTAGCCGTTCAATTAACAGCCTAGCCTCTTTACTAAACGGCGCCGTTCAATTAAATGCCTGAATGATGTCCAGCCGAAGCCTCTATTACAACATTTAATAAACCGGCTGGCTAACGCTTAGGCCATTAGTACGATAGGATGACCATGGGATGGAAAAAAATGAAACACTTCAAAATAAGTTTTTTTTATTTAATATAATATTTAAGACGTAACAAATTACTATAATTTGGAAATTATGAGATCAATCAGCGTAACTTAATAACTAGGGACACAATTATTTGTTGACACAAGTTAAACTTCCATGGCATTTGGAACCACAAAGAACTTTGTTTTTAAAACAAGCACATCTATTATTGCGACATTGATTGACAGCAGGCTTACAATTACATTTTTGGAATCCCTGGCCACCAAAAGGTGAATGACTAGCCACAGCCTCTCTCAAAGAAATAAGGTTTTCTGAAATTTCATCATCATAACCTGTATCGGAGTACTGCAATTCTTGCCGTGAAAATCAGTTTTTAATAGTACCATACTTAGTTCCAACTTTATGAACGCCATTTCAAATATCAACGATTTTCCCTTGAATGTTTTCCATGTCTAAAGGTCCGCGATCCACTTTGGGTATGCTCACAAAAACACTATTACCAATATCTAACTTAGGCATTTTTTTTACGGTAGTGTCAATCATCTTTTCGGCTGCACGCTTAAGTCCTTTGTGTGCCTCGTCTCTTTCTAGGATTATATCGTGTTCAACCCGACACATAACACATACCACTTCGGAACCATAACCCTCTTTATCCACCGATATTCCGCATATTGCATGTATAACATTATTGCAGGACTTACATTTGTGCGCTCCAGTGGCGCTATTATGGCAAACTACACAGGTAAAGTTTGATTCTACATTTTCAATATTGTCCATTACTGTTATCAAATTATTATCATTATTGTCCCTATTATTGTCCCTATTATTGTCTGTAGCTTCATCTGTCTCTTGCTCTGTGAAAGTTTTCAATTGCTCCTCTGTTTCTATAGTTGAAAGTATAGACGGTGGAATATTAAATTCATTTAGACCCGCTTTAGGTTCACATCCGAATAAAGCTTTATATGGAGATCTTCCAATTATTCGATGTAATGAAGCATTTTTGAAATATTGCACAAAAAAACAGCCCGTAGACCAGTTTGTTGATTTATTGTCACTCATCCATGCTCGCAGCATATTTTCCACATCTTGGTTGCTTCTCTCGACGCTACCTTGAGTTTGCGAACGTCGTGGGTTCCCATGAACAATTTTGCACTCGGGCCAAATTGCGACTAATTCTTTTATTATATTTGCAGTAAATTCTCGGCCATTGTCCGATTGCAAAATGTAGGGTGCTCCAAATATCAAAAAAATCTTCATCAGTTCAGAAGCTACCTCAACAGCTCTTTTTGTTTTAAGTGGACGTAGATTTTGAAATTTGGTTGCGTTATCTTGGTAGTTTAAAAGCCACTTAAACTCGCCATCGGGACAAGACTGAAAATCCATTAGGTCGACTTGTCCTCTTAAATTAAAATCACGGGAAACGATTGGTTTCGTCACAATACCTTTTCTTGGTGCATTTCTTTTAGTTTCGCATATAGGACACAAAGACACATAAATTTCTACTGCTTTCTTGGGAATATAATATCTATTCTTTATGTCGTAAAGCATTTTATCTCGTCCACCATGACCGCAGGATTTATGGACATCTAACAAGATATCAAAATACTTTTCTCTTGGTAAAATGCGTACTACAGGAGCAGTGACTGTGAGTCTTTTAAATATTAAACAATCTTCATTTGCAGTTGTCATAATATCGTACTTGCCCATCCAGTAATAATCCATGGCCGTTCTCCGCTGGCCAGAACTCATGGTCACCTGAGCTTTTTTTATGTCGTTCATAACCTCTAAAATTCTTTCTAATGTCCAAGCTTTTCTATTAGATCCTGCAAAGATAAAGATAAATCACATTAACTATAAACCCTTAGTAATGAACATAGTAAACAATTCGCAGAATAAAAAATAATTACGAAAAACAAACTTAAACTTACCTTGATGCTGTTCGTCATATTCAACAAGTTTTCGCTCGAAATTAGATTTAAAAATGAAGTTGCTCGACTCAGTCAATGTTGAATTCACATTGTTACTATCACTACACTCTTCCATTGTATTATTTCTCATAAAATTTTGGGAAACACAATCTTTGTTGTTTACCGACGCCATTTTGAAAGGTTTATGAGATTCAGCGCTTGGTGGCAGAAAGTGGAACTAAATTTAAATGAACGGGCTAGACAAGTAATTAAACGTTATCGCTCCAAGTCATTTGCCTAGCTGTTTCATCAAATGGCTGAACATCATTCAGGCCGTTGATTGAACAGCGCCATTTAATAAAGAGGCTAGGCTGTTAATTGAACGGCTGATTAAGCTAGTTGGCTGCGACATAGACATAACATTTAATATTTTAGTTAATAAAGTTGACATTTTGCAGAATTAAATTTTTCATTTCTTTTCTTATTTTGTTTCATCAAACACTAACCCAGGAAGTATCCGCATTGCATTCCATTTGATATGGCCGTTGTTTATCTATTTCAAGCTCCCTTTCTTTTGTTTGTATTTCTATAAATAGATAGACTCATACTCTCATAGAATCGTCTGAACGACAGTCGATTAGCTCTCTGTACCTATAACTGTAACTTATAAACAAACTGAAGATATAGCTTTGGGCCTGTGCCACTCTGTACCATGAGTGCAAGAAAAAACTATCTTCAAGGGTGAATGAACTCGCCACTGAATGGGGGACAGGCAAAGTACACCATGCCTCGGGACTATTCTCTTGAGGGTTGCAGCCGAGGCGGCCGGCGCTGCGTCCATCTGGTCGCCATGGCAACGAACGACAAACATTGTCAGACATTTATTGTCAAAACAAGTAACGAAACTACAGTTATTTGCGCGACTAAATATGCCCGAGGGATGTATGACGAGAGTGTGACGGTTTTAAACGCCCAAGAGATAGAGAGCCCCGCGAATTCCGACGAGGAGGAGGTGGTGAGGAGTGCCATGTCGAAGTTCAACCCTCCGGTGAGGCATACTGCGAGGCACGACTTCGACGACTCGGACAGCGACTCTGATTCTGAGCCTGAGAAGTTTATAAATAACATTTCTGGAGAAGATGAGGTGAGTGAAAAAATATTATTCCTTCTTCAATTATTTGTAACATGTGGTTTCCTAATCACCTAAATTATTGGGAGTATTAGTAATAGCATAGGTTATGCAGTCTGAGTTCAATGTTAGTCAATCAAGCTGAAGATCGATCTGGGATACAGTAGGAATAGAGGTGTTGCTACTTGCTATAGTGGGTGTGTCAAGACTGGACCTGTAGGGGGAAAACTTAACGTGGCCAATATGGGTTTACTACTCAACATCGAATAGCAATATATCGAAGTTCATTAGATCGATGTCATTATATCGAAACACTAAATGATCGATGTACCATACATCGAAGTCGTTAGATCGGTGTCAATTTATCGAAAATTAAATCGATGGTTCATTAGATCGAATTTTCAATTGATCGACTGCCTCTTCAGCAACTACAGCGAAGCAACACAAGAGAATACGACGTGTCGTTCAGACGTGTCTGAAAAGACGACATAAAATGTGGTTCTATCTTGTGCCGCGATTTCTCCTGTATTGGTTGTAGTTCAAAGACTACCTTTAGTCCGTCTGCATTTTTTCATGTATCCATGTTAAGGTCATGGTATAATAGTAGCTTACATGTTATAGGCGGTGCTCAAATACGATAACTTTCTTTAATTCCGCAAAAAAATATTAAGCAGCTAAGTACTTCCTTATACTTATCAGCCAATGATAAGAGTAGGTATGTATTTTTTTGAAGATTTCGATGTTGCTTGCTCTGATTACTAATTATTTAAAAGTGGTATTGAATACAGCTTTGCAATTAAATCGTTCCTTTATTGCACAATACTATGTATGTATGTTGATTATAAAAAAAACTATATGTATGTAGGTATATGTACTTATGTTAGCTAAAAGGATGTCAACTTATAAAAAGGAGATTATGTGAATCATTCAATATTTACTTGTAATATGCATTATACCTACATAATTAACTGCTTTATGCAGTGTCCGAAATAAATATTATAGATAGGTAATTAATCTACATTCTTGGCTATTTGCCTATAATTACAAAGATATTGTTTTGTATGCGATCAGCGCCTTGCGTGAGCGGGCAGTTATTAATGCAACCATATGATGTACCGTATCAATAAAAATAACGGGCGGCCCGATCGTAAAACAAGGTCAAAGTATTACTCCTACATCGCCCACATATCTATTCATAATGGTTGTAATCTCTGCTTGGATAAACCCTATAATCATGAAGGAACCACAAGGGACTCCAGTGATCGAATCCCGCAAAGGTCGGGAGTACTTGAGTCATAAGTAAATGATATATGTAGGTATCTACCTATGTATTTATTGTATGTATATTTGTTATGTTGGATTAAGTAACGCGCTGTTTGTCACAAACACTATTAGTCACATACTCAGTTCATCAGCAATCTCATGTGCTCAGTCTGACACATTCGCAATTGGTTATAGGCTCGGACTACATGCATCCGGAATTCTCAGAACCCCATACAAATCGGATTGAATCCGGGTTCGTCCGGACACATTTTGTATGGAGTTCTGAAAAATTCCGGATGCATGTAGTCCGAGCCTTAGACTTCCTACGTTAATGGTTGGCTGGGCCATGATCGCAGTTCGTCATACACGTGGTTGGAAGATTATAAAAGTCAAGTAAATCGGGATATTAGAAACTCTCCTTCCTTTGGGGGTGGGTGGGTTAATTGGTGTGAATGATGGAAGATTTTTTTATTAACCGACTTCAAAAAAGGAGGAGGTTCTCAATTCATTGCTCTTTTTTTAAAAAAAATATGTATGTTCATCGATCATTCGTTACTACGTTGACCGATTTCGATATTTTTTTTTTGTTTGAAAGGTAATACTTTCAGAATGGTCCCATATAAATTTGGTTAAATTCTGATGATAGGATCTATAAGAAAATCATTAAACATTGCAGAAGTCCGTACCACGCCAACTGATTTTAGTATCTATCTTTCTTACCTAATATCTTTGCCAAATGTGAACCGATTTTGATGATTTTTTTTTTACTGAATAGCTTATACTTCAAAGATACTATGACATAAAAATTTCGGAAAAAATTTCACCCCTAAGGGTGGAAAAATATGAAATGAAATCGGTGTTCAGCAGTTAAATTATGTTTGCACTCGTAAGATTTGTTTTAATTAGGATTTATCACTAAAATAGATGAAATAAGTTAATTTTATAAAAAAAATAAAAACCGACTTCAAAACACTTAAGTACCTATCAGTTACTTTTGGAGTCGGTGCCAGTCGATGAGAGGTTCTATGTAGTCGTTTGCATTTTGTTATCTAAGAATTCTGAATTGGAGGCTTGGATCCCAATTCACAACAATTCGATAACGAATTGACAATGGAATGGGTTAATATTAAAACATATAGTGTCACGTGATTTTCCGGTCGACAATTTCCTATTGATCGGTATTCGGTTCAAAACCGGGGCCCGACCGAACACGATTAAAACACAATCTTACAGCCATTGACTTATGAATAAATGCTTACAGCAGACTTACTATAAAAATAAAAATTAGGTATTAGGCTACCTACATAAATAATTTTATATTATGAAAATTGCAACACCTGAAAAGGGTAATTAAGTATTTAAGTTACATTATATATCTTTAAGATCTCAGTTGTACACTTAATTGGCAATAAACGCATTTGAATTTGAATTTGAATTTGACGTGTAAAATAGTCACAAGGTAGACGGTCTTTGTCTTCCTAGCTAGAAGAATTTCTCGTCGCATTTCAATGTCTTTTCTATGCACTGACTTGATTATAAATAAGTAGGTAATAATGGCTTTTATAATATCTATAGCTCTTGGCTATTTTTATTGGAATTGGTTAACGCTGACAAGCGATCACTTTCACGAAGCTTGACACCTAGCTATTAAGAAGGATTCATTTCAATGAAATAGCCGCATAGAATTTCTAATTAGTATATTTAATGACACATGACATTATGATTGTTTTTATGCGAACGGTATTCACGCTAGCGTATCGCTTACTAACATTGTCATGTTGTGGTCGGTAATCAATACTTATTTAGGTACAGACAACAGCTCCTTTACCTACTTACCTATCACAAAACGTATTTTTTTTCAATTGATATTGATTTCTTTGTGTCGGAGTTAAAGTCCAAATCGGCTTAATGACCTTTAACTTTTCAGGTAGGTTGACCTGCCGTTGACTGTACTTGTTTTATTTTAGTCTCCAGACAGAAACCCTGGTCTACCAGAGAAACCATTGGAAATACAGAAACAAGTATCCGTGGAAAGTACTGGGAGATCTAAACAGCCGGCTAAAATAACCGATTCATCTAATTCTGGTAAGAAACTGATGTTATAACAATCCTTAAATACTTCTCGAGTGTAGGAATTAACATCCTTGTGTTAGTTCATGTTTTTTGTCTGAATTGACCCGAACTAGGAACCAAACCCGGGACCCCTTGCGTTCAAGAAGGAACGTATGACCGATGTAGGGTCGTAAATTTATCAATCATAAGGTTCAGAATTAGGATCGTCCGATGCTTTCTGTAGATCCTATTGGCGTAGTGGCGCAATAATTCACCTGGAACGGGATTCCCGGTTCCATTTCAAAATCAGTTTTTTTTTTAAATTGGCTCTGGTCTGGGTGGGCTGGGAGACGCCGCTGGCAAAATTAATTAAATATATATATTGGACAACTTCACATTCCTCTGTTCTTATTGTAAGTAGCCAATTAAAGCATTTGTTTTACAGAAATCAGAAACAAGGACGGTACCGCAACACCCAGACCCGAAACAATATAGAAAAGTTATTTTTCTACATTGACCGACCGGGAATCGAACCCGGGACCGCGATACTAATCGGTTAAAAAGTGGCCGTTCACCACTTTTAAAGTTACTTACTTCAATAGAACGAAATAACCAATTTGTCGAGTTTAAAAAATACAGAACACGATTTTGTTACAAAATTGGTACAAATTTGTTTTAAACGCTGAATATATTTTTCCAGAGGAGACAACCGTGGTAAACGAAAACTAAAGTATTTGTAAGGCCACCTTGTCTGCCAGAATCTTTGAAAACAATCATACTCTGCAATGTTTACAGTAGCCAATAACTGAAATAACTATTTCGAATCGCAATCGTGATTTGAGTACCTACCTATACGTCATTTAACTCTATGCTCGTTGCATAGGGTATTCGAGTAGAGATTCACTTTTCCAGCGTTTTAGGTCTCTGGATTAAAACTACTACTAAACCAAGATGTATTTGTCATTCCGATAAAGGGTGTTAAAAAAGTACGAACCACAGGCCTTGGTTCAAAGCCGAGTCTACAATACAGAATAAAAATATACAAAGGTGCAAATCAATCAGAAACAACAGTCGTGGGATCGTTCACGTAACGAGCGTTGGATTGATGATTTTGATGTATTAACATTTTGTAGATTTTATTCTTTTAATAAATAATTACAACCGATTGACTAAATCTATAGAATTGAAAATGGATTTTGTTTCTAAGTACATAATAGTTTTTTTTTATAATGGATTTTTAAAATATGTTTTTTTCGGGTATTTTAGACTAACCACCCTCTAAAAGGCTCGTAATTTTTTAAACATCGTATACTTATTTATTATTATTTTCTGTTTGCGATTTCGTCTGCGTACTTAGACTTTAGAATTAATCAGACGAGGTAATGAATAATCAACCCACAGAAAAACGCAAAAACGGGATGTATTTTTTAATCCTTCTTTTCCATAGGATGTAGATATGCTAGGGACGTGGCCTGCTCACGGCCAATTTATAAAAGTCCTATAACGGTGTCAATTTCCTGTGTGTAATACTATTGCAGAATCCGACAGCGGCGATGTGGAGGGCGAGAAAGTGGAAGCCGTGTCTGGCAGCGGGCGCAAGCGCGGCGGCGCCGGCGTCGTCATCCCGGCGGAGGGCGCCTACGACCCCAAGCAGTTTCAGGACCTGAAGGTGCCTCCAGACATGGAGAACATATTCCAGTACATTATGAAGTAAGTCCAATGCTAAGTGCTATGGAAAGGGCTATGTTTGGTCTTTTTTTTGCGAGATCGAATCAGAAATCAGAAAGAATGAATTATTGGTTATTGTTTTTATTATAATGTAGGTACCTTTGTTATTTTTTTTTTTTACCTACGTTTACTGCTTTATAATACCGTTATTAATTTTCATATGAAATCAAACATATCGTTAATCTTTTTTATATGCTGTAAATAATACATTCGTTGGTACTCAAGTACCAATCTTCTGATTCCCCATTAGATTATTTTGATTTAAATAATTTTAACCAGCCGTTGATTACATATTTCGTCACTCCTAGCTAAAAGCATGCTGTTTATAAGATTATTTAGATCGTATATTAGTGTAAATGGGTCGCGGTTTTACATTTATTGGTCTATTTATTCATCGGTGGTCATTGACAGTGGGTATCGTCAGTGGAGTGGGTGTTCCCACCCACGGCCTGACCACAATAAAAGAAGAACCAGTACCTCTATCAATCATCCATCATCATCATTTCAGCCATAGGAAATCCACTGCTGAACATAGGCCTCCCCCAATGACCTATCATCGGGGGGGTTTGCCAATACTCGCCACGCTTGGCAGGCGGGTTGGCGAACGCAGTTTTTTTTATAGGATTTCGCACGCTGCTGCCCGTCTTGTGCTACAGAAATTAGTCGCCTCTTACGACACGCCTCCTGTTGGCGGTAGGGAAGTATATTCTTCAAGGCCATCCCCACATATCAATACAGTACACCAAAATAGTCAATACCACCTACAACCCTGTCCGTCCATCAGGGGTTGAAAACCGTTAATTTACTATGTAACCTTAACCGGAGTAATGAGGTTTTTGCTAAATTAAATGTCACATACTCCAACTACCGGACGGCCACATGTCGCAGAACCGATGAAAGGTGGAGTAAAGTTCTAGCGTCTTGGCGTCTCCATCTATGAGGGCTCGGGTTCGATTTCCGGTCTTCTGAACCATGTAGAAAACCAACATTTTTATATTTTCTTAGGCCTGGGTGTTGTGGTGACGTCTGATTTAGATATATAGATAGATAGATTTCTGATTTCTATATCACAATTGCTATAGGTACTTACCATAAGATCAGAGCAATGTATTGTTATCTAATTATCGGCTTAAGATTTTAAAAAAATGTTGACCGTTGATGCTACTGTATCTATGTGTCTTGTGGGCTAACCTTGGGCTAATAATTGAGTTATAGTTCGTTTCTAGACAGTTAAATGTCAGCTCCAGTTAATTAGACCGGTGTAAAGATCAGAGTTACTTTTAGCGTTACGCTACTTACCCACATTGCACCTATCAATGAATGAAGGAAGTTGGCAATGTATCATTTATTTTGAGGTGAACAGCTGATTGCTGTATTCAACTTTTGTTACCCACGCTTTTCCAGAGATGCATACAGTATATACTATTGTCTGTATCTATTTAGATATTACAAAACTTCTGTTAAATGTTTGTGCAAGGTGTAAGCCTAGCTGCTCTTTACAAGCGTTTTCGTACGAATTATAATTGAGCATCAATGTATAAAAGATCTGGTTCATTCAACTACTATTAGAGTCCGAACACATTTGCGTCTTTTTATTCGTAACTGTCACATTCGTACGAAAACGTACCTAGTTTGGGTATTGCAATATTGAATTCCGGACTGACCGACTTTAGAATCAAGATATATCCTCAATGTATGTAAGTGTGAAACTATGTGTGCGGCTGGAAAAAATCAGCCAGGTACAAATTGTACAACATTCCAGACTTCTTTAGAATCAAAATCCGTACGTGTATTCAAATTACGTGTGGGACAATGTATGTAGCTGGAAATCCATAAAAAAACATTCTAAACAGCTCACTCATCATAACAGCTGATCAGTAATTTTGCTTTATTTTTTGAGATTTTGATAATATTAATTAAGTAATACTTAATCATTTATTCAGTATATAGGCCCTCTTCCGGGCACTTATACACTAGGGTGGAGCACTTAAGTATGGAAAAAAATTGTTTTTTTGTTTCGAAGTTCTAATAGGGGGGGATTTGTGCCTTATAATTAAGTAAAAATAAGTATAATTTTTCATTCCATTTAATGAGTATCTTCTGCCTCCGCAGTGACTTCAAAATTTAATTTTTTTATAAAAAGTTTAAAGTCGTATAAGGTGATATATTGTACCCTATTTAGTGGTAAGACGGTATTAAATGACAGATAATTTATATTTAAGACATTTATTAAGGTAATAATGTGACAAAGAACATGAAAATACTTAGAGAAATTTGATAAATTACATTAATTATTAGGCTTGAAAATCCTTTTTTGTTTCAAATTTAGGCATCACGTTTCGCGATTCTTTGCTTTTATTGCACCTAATCGTGACTTTTTTGTGCACTGAGAAATGGACGCCTCAGTTGTAATCTTCACAGCTCTCTCAACAGCTTGAGTATGGCAGGGAAGCCTTAAAAACAATGGTTTGCTTTCACCACCAGATTCGACAACGTCCTGAATTTCTTGGTCAGATAAATTCCTCAAAAGCGGCGGTTCGGTTAAGCTTTCCTGCCAGTTTATTATATCAATATATGAAGTATTAAATTTAGCAATTTATGTATTAAAAGTAGCATTAAAATTTATCAATGGCACTTGAAAAAGTCTAGGTGTTGAAGGGTGACTCACACTGCGTGCCTTTAGTATGCGTCGAGCAGCCAGCTCTCTAATATGCTTCTTCTCGTCTGTTATCATCGCAAGAAGAATGCTTTCGGGATGCGCGAAATAGCCGTTTCTTTGGATAACCGGATCTATAATCTTTCTTAAAGATTCTGGCAGGTATCTGGAGGCCATGATAATGTTAAACAGATGACGGGTGCCATCTTTACATGACGGTTTGGTCTTAATTAAAAACCAGGAATGTGCATAGACTTTAACCACGAAAGTAGCCAGAGTAATCAAATTTTCGGTCGGATTTTCAGTTGCCACATAAAACGTCGTATACGGTTGGCACGTGTGATCCAACGGGCATGTGATAGTTTACCTGGAGATTTATTTGCGAGATCTTGTGGAAATAGACCTAAAATTACCGCCAAGACAATTTTGTGCAAATACTGCTGATCGGTACTCAGATCATTGGCCATTTTGGGTAACATTTGTGCTTCAAAATTCGTTCAAAATTCTTAACAGGCAGTTTTTCACATGTTTCTAGAGCTTTACCCAGTGGACCGACATAAGATTTAGGTCCTGAAGTACACTCATCGAGATAAAGAAACAAGTGTCTCAGAGGCAGTTCATTCATGTGAAGCAAACAGATTATCCACTGAAGTGGTTTTTGTAGCTTTTTCTCAAGCAGTTTTATAATTCCACAATACTTCCCAGTGTTAACATTCGTTCCGTCACAACCAGTGGCCATAATATTATCTTGGGAAATTTCTTGATGTAATAGAAAACCTGTTATCGCGGTTTGTATTCCTTTAGCTGTACCAACCTCTGGTACAACGTATCTCATGTAAATAGATCCCGGCTCTTGAATAAGTGTGACATGTTCTTCAACTGTCGTAGTCCTGTAGCTTTTCCCGCCTTTCCTTACAATCTTCAAAGTTTTGTCTTTTCTCCCATCAAAGTATAACGCAATGAGCTCAGTGACTGTTGCATTTTTCATTAATTTTTCCCTAATTTTAGATCTCTCTCTTCGTACCTTGTGTCTATCAATGATCTCGACATCAGACCCAATGTCAAACAGAACAGATGATGCTATTGCCGCTGCTGCTCTGTCTGACACTCCATATCTATCACATGTCTTCGACAACGTAGGAAAACTGACGCACACAGATTTTTTTCTTTTCTCTTCAGGAACGCTTTCAATCGTGGTGCATTCTGTATTTTCTGAATCTGGTGATGCCGCTGAAGAAGTACTAATATTTAAATCAGCTAACGTTGAAGTATTTAAGGATATGCTTGGGTGAATTTCTTGTTGATGTTTCCTTTTTAGAGTCTTTTGCAACTTCTTTGGGGTAGTTACGTCGATTCCACTAATTATCATCATTCGAGACGTTCTTTGATCAATTAAAAAAGCCTGCTCTTGTTTAGGAACCTTTTTATCCTTAGGACAGATGCACTGAGCTAATTCATTGCACTTGCATGCTGAAATATCAAAAAGTATCTTACTGCTTTGCTGAAAACTTTCTATTTTTTCCGAGGAGAGCCTCTTGATAGATTTAAGTAGATTTTTGCATTTTAAATGATATGCTTTTAACGTTTGAATGATCCTCGTTCGTGTTACTGTCGGAATAGGTGCAGTTTGCCATATATTTTCAATCCTAGATGTCACGATGTCTGCTATCTCCGAAAAAGTTGGCTCTTTTGCTGTTTCTAACTGCAATTTCAGCTGATGTCTCGTCCATTCGTAATACTTCATTACATCTTCGTAAGTAGGTAAAACGTTCTCTTTTATCTCACTAACATCCCCAAAAAGAGGACATTTAAACACACTTCGAGTTCTTTGCATAGTGTTAAAATTGGTATTTAAAAAATAACGTGCGTGCGACCAATGCGAACTGAGAAGAACAGAGCACTGACAACGACGCGTGTCGCGACAAGTGCCGGTAAGTCTCCTCCCGCGTTCCCTCACTCCCCTTATTAGAGTAATAAACTCAAAATCTGGCTTCTCTATGTATTCTATATCGAAAATATAGCATACCAGTAAACTATTTGTGATAATAAAATAGTCTGTTTATTTGTATATCGTACAGACATATGGCGTTTATGTGAGGTCTTAAACGAACTATTTTTATAAAATCAGTGCCGCTGCGGAGGCAGTTACTCTAAACCGAATTCATTAATATTTGGCATGACCTCAATTAAGACCAAAAGACACTAAATTTTGACTATTACATTACAGTTAAATAAAATTAAAAAATTCGCTCCACCCTATTATACACGTCCCGAAATATAGCTTTGCCCTACCATTGCTTTGGGACTACATATCTTGAAAAAATATTATGCCAGTCGATGAGAGATTCTATGTTTTCGTTTGCACCGACTCCAAAAGTAACTGATTAGGTAAATAAGTGTTAAGATTATTTTTAGCGTTTTAGTTTTTTGAAGTCGGTTTAATTTTTTTTTATAAAATTAACTTATTTCATCTATTTTAGTGATAAATCCTAATCAAACAAATCTTACGAGTGCAAACATAATTTAACTGCTGAACGCCGATTTCATTTCTTATTTTTCCACCCTCAGGGGTAAATTTTTATTTTTCGAAAATATTTTATTATAGTATCTTTGAAGTATAAGTTATTCATTTAAAAAAGTCAGTCTACATTTGGCAAAGATATTAGGTAAGATAGATACTAAAGTCAGTTGGCGTGGTACGGACTTCTGCAATGTTTGATGATTTTCTTATAGATCCCATCATCAGATTTTAACCAAATTTATATGGGACCATTCTGAAAGTATTATTTTTGATTATCGAAATCGGTCAACGTAGTAACGAATGATCGCTGATCATACATAAAAAAAAAGATTCCGACGAATTGAGAATCTCCTCCTTTTTTGAAGTCTATTAAAAAGAGGCTGTCAACAGTGACCGATTTTCTTGCTCTGCTTCTTCTCGGCACTAGCCTACAAATTGTCCCGAAGCAGTGGTTGGACAAAAAATTAATATTGGGACGTGTAAAAGTACTGTTGGCGTATTTGAAATAATAAATGATTTTGATTTTATCGGCTGATGATGAGAAGAAACTGAGTAACAAACTCAGTTAGAAGATGAATTGAGATGTCAATCCCGCACAAACAAACATTTTTGAGCAAGTAAATAAATAAAATAAAATATGTTTATTAAACAGATCACATTAGCCAAAATACAAACATTCTATGGCTTCCACACTAAGCTAGGCCTGTCTCGTGGGAGTCAAGCCGAATAGATTGCCAGAACAAACATAGTGGCCATGTTTGCCATAGTTACATAAAATTAAAAAAATATTATGTACTTATAAAAAAAATATATATAAATAAGACTTTTTCTGCTCCAAAGCCAATTGGAATTCACCGTATATATTTCCTGTTCCCACCCGCGACAGATACACCCCGCAGAAGATCGACATCGAGTTCAAGCTGCAGCCGTTCGTGCCGGAGTACGTCCCGGCGGTGGGCGACATCGACGCCTTCTTCAAGGTCACCACGCCCGCCGCCAACGTGCGCGCACAGCCCCTCCCCGACCATGTGCTTGAACACATTGATAACCTGGGTAGGTATTTTACCTCGTTTCTAGTCGGGGGAAACAGTCATAACTTTAGTAAGCGATATAAAGGCATTTATAGAGGATGATCAAGGGCGTCGACAAGGGGGGGGGGGCTATCCCTGCCCTCCCCTTGTCGAAGCCTCCCTCTGCCTCTGCTGGTGCCCCCCCCCACTAGACGTTTAAAAAAAATTCAAAAGCCCGTAAAGCAGACCAAATTACACATTGGTCTTTGTACTGTTTTTATTACAATTTACATAGAGGTAAAAGCACTATAAGTGTGAAACCCAAGACTGTACCTACAATTTATACTTTCCTTTCCCCTTATTTTTAACAACTTGCCCCCCTCTGGGCCATCGGCAGGCGATGCCCTTGAGTGTGGTGTTTTATTATAGTTTCCCGCCCTTTTATATCATTTAACTTATCATTTTCGTCAAACAGTAGCCTTACACGCCCGAACGTGTATCCCCGAGGATAGTTGATTATAGGGGTAGTTTGTCTAACTGTCAAAAGCTAGACTTATTTGACAGTGTTTTGTCATTCAACTAATCGCGAGAATTTCAATGCTGTGTCCGGCGGCTGAGCGCGAAGACAACACAGCTTGTTGTTGCAACACTTTCCAAATTGTAAATTTTTTGACATTTAGACAACCTATAGTCAACTATCCCCGGTTTCCCAAACGCTTGACTAAAGTTCAAGATGCGAAAAGTCATTCAGTATTTGACATTTCACAACGACCTGTTTGGCGTAGTAGCACAGCAATTTGCGTTGTATGTACAGCATCCCGGGTTCGATTCCCGGTCCTAGTCAATTAAGACAACAAACTTGTGTGTTGCGAAAAAATTTATTGTCTGGTACCTGTAAAAGATTATCATCATTTCAGCCGAAGGATGTCCACTGCTGAACATAAGCCTGTTGGCGAGCGCAGTGTTTTATAAGATTTCGCACGCAGACGCTGCTGCCCGTCTCGTGTTACAGGAGTTAGTCGCCTCTTACTCCACGCCTCCTGTTGGCGGTGACGAAGTGTATTGTTTACGGCCGTCCCCACACGGCACTGTCATAAAGGATGTAAATTTCTAATTTCACCTATCGTTGCCCTCGCGGCTGTAGGTATGCGAAATGCATTTTTCCTGAGACAAAAATAAGCTAACTTCACATTCCATTCTAGGATTGACAGTACTGGACGAGCCAGCGGCTGAGCAGAGCGATTCCGCGCTGCTACATCTGCAGCTAAGGGCTATATCCAAGACGAACAGCGCCAAGTCTACTGTTGTAAGTGTTGCTGTTACAATGTTTTGATTAAACTTACAGGACTTTTTTTTTACCCTACCTCTACTTCGGGACAATTTGTGGGCCGTTGGTTTTTTTAAATCATACAATGGAAAGGCGGCGGCAGTGCCATCTCATGGTGCAGCTTAATAATGTTTTTGTTTCATTCATTGACGACCTCAGTAGCCGAGATCCAAGCCGGACTTGGCGTCGCTATCGTGGCACCGGACTTGGCGGTCCCGGGTTTGATTCCTGGTTGGTTCAATGTAGAAAATGAACTTTTCTATATCGTCTCGGTACCGTCATTGTTTCTGATTTCTGTAACACAAACTTGAACATGAACTTGATGTTGTCCACTATTTATATTTATGTAGGTAATGTGACGTTGCATACCTTACATGATTAAGCAATACACAATACAATATTTGTGCACCAAAGTCGCCTAGTGTTAAACTGTTAATGACTATTTAAATGTTAAAAAATTCTAAAATTAAATACTGTCCTGCTCGCACAGGTACATATTACTTTCTTGTAAAAAAAACTATTTAAAAGAGGCTGACAATAGTGACCGAGTTTCTTGCGCTACTTCTTCTTAGCAGTGGTAGAGTAAAACAAAATTGGGACGTGTAAAGGTGCTTAATTTAGGCTTATTTACAGAAATAAATTAATTTTGATTTATTTTATACCTAAAGCGTTTTTAATCATCACGCTAACAAAAACCCCAGTATTTGAGCAATGGGTATGGAAACGTGACTAAAAATAATGTATTTTACATTATGTTAAAGTTGACGAAGAAAATCGAGAATGCGGAGAAGAACTCGAAAGCAATCGAGAGGTGGATAAAAGACGTCAGCGAGTTGCACCTGTCAAAGCCGGCCCCGACCGTCACTTATACAAGGTTTGCAGACTTTTCCTGGCTGTAGCATCTAGTCTAGTAGAGTTTAAAAATGTGCTATTAAAGAACCGAAACAGTTTTTTTGCCCGCGAGTGAAAGAGACAACGCCATATGAAGTTCAAGTTCTGTAGAGCACTGTCTCTCTCACTTGTGTACATAAACTTTGTGCTTGCTTTAACAAGCAGAACCTATCTATCAATTATTGTAATAATATATACATTTAGTAATTACATACCTACATAATTCAGTTTTCGAGTTATTCTACCGTTTATAAAGTGCGCACCCGATTGGCCATACGTCACCGCATCTCCCTTATCTCAAAAACAGAGGCTCTACTCTGCAAAATCCAGGAAGTTAGAGACGGATAGAGTCGAATAACCAGACTTTTCCGTAGGGCCTCACCTCGCTGCGCTTCGTTCCGTTCCCAGTCTATGTACGCTTGACCATATTATCCTAGGATGCGGCAAAGTTATTACATTTAGAATGACTACAATCAGACCTCCGCAACCATTATTAGAGACTTTTTTCCATGGCTACCCATTCAGTGTTATATAGAAGAAAACAAGAGACTTATTTTTTAAACATCTGTATTTAAATTTAAATTCGAAATTGAAGAATCGTCTTGAATTCATAGGAAATTCTATACGCTTTTCGTTTACGAATTGAAATTCAGAAGATCTACTACGAAAATGATTCGTTTGTTCTGACGTATAAACCTAATAAATTAAAATTGATCTACTTGTGTCAATCCTTTCGAAAATTCATGAACAGTTGAACGGTCGTTTATACGAACAAAACATTTTCGGAGTAGGCCTACTGATGACGGAGTGCATGCAAACAACGATCCTTCGTTCCCCTTAAAGCAGCCGGGTGAAACACGCGGAGGTTTTAGTAAGGTGTTATACTTTTCGAGTGGCGGTGAACTCCTTTATATGTAACGACCCCGGCTTCAAGATTTATAGACTATCTTACCATTTCAAAATATCCGATAATAACATTTGCTCTTATGGATATCGTAGGAGTAAACAATTTTCTTTAAACGCAGTCGTTCAGTGCTGTGTGGGGACGGCCGTAAAGAATACACTTTGCCACCGCCAACAGGCGTGTCGTAATCTTATAAAAACTGCACTCGTCAACCCGCCTGCCAAGCGTGGCGAGTGTTGGCAATCCCCCCCGATGATAAGTCACTAGGGGAAGCCTTTGTTCAGCAGTGGACGTCCTATGGCTGATAATGATGATGATGTAAGAATGAAAATTTTCTCATGACACTGATAACTCGTTTTCCTTTTTAGCAAAATGCCAGACATCGACAGCTTGATGGAGGAATGGCCAGAATCCATGGAGGATACCCTCAACGAGGTGGGGTTCCCCCCCGCCAGTCTAGACTGTTCTCTATCACAGTACGCAGACCTGGTCTGCGGGTTGTTCGACATCCCCGTCGCTGGGGACACCCTGGATGACAGGATCAGAGCGTTGCACGTCCTGTTCAGCTTGTATGCAGCCGTCAGCCATTCGCAGTTGTATGTTGAGAGGCAGAAAGAGAGGGAGGAAGTAGATAAGGTTGAATAAATGTGTTGTTTTATTTGATGGTTTTATTTTGTCTTTGAGTATGATTTTGCAAAGTCCATTAATACTAAAGCTGGTGACAAACGGGGGCAGAAGCGTCTAGACATTGCTTTGACAGTCGACTCTTCGCTTCTTGTTCCGGATTGAGCTTACTGACACTAGAGTGGTGCAGGCGAATATAATCGGACTAAGTTTGAGAACACTAAAATCGATTATGGCAAGTTTCGGAAGGACGTTGACGGAAGGACCGTCCATTGGCAGCGTTTATCCCCACAATGTCAGAAGGCGTCCGTCCCCCATTTAGCAAAGGCTCAAGGCCGTCATACGGAAAAAAGACTTATCTGACACGTTTTTTTACGAATTGAGTTACATTCATATTCGGAATCAGTAAAAAAATTGGGGTGGAAACTTTGGGCCCGTGGGGACCGAGTGCCCACAAGCTATACCGTGAGTTGTCTAAGCGTTTAGTTGAGACATCTCACGATCCAAAGGCTGGCTTATACCTTGGCCAACGGGTTAGCCTAGCTATCCAGCGTGGTAATGTTGCCAGCCTTTTGGGCACCTTTCCCTTGAACGGTGATCTCAGTCAGATATTTTACTTATAGGATCTTTCCTATGAATAAAATATCTGACTTTGTATAAAGAGTTTAGTTTTAGAATATGTACATATAATTATGTATTTTATTTTTATTGGATTATTTATAACATGTTTGATGCAAATAAATTATTATCTCAATAACATTAAATATTCTCTGTGAAAAAAACGCATCCCAATCAGTAAGTATATTTCTTGATTTTTTTAAATGTCAGATACGTCTTTTCTCCTTATGAAGTCATCTGTGGCATAAGCGTTCATCAAAAACGCCTTTTTCTTACTACTCATGGATTTCTATCCAATCAAATTAAATTTTTTCGAAAAATAAATTCCAGCTAGCTGGAAATCATTTTGATACCTTCATTTGGTCCTAAATGCCTGTACGAGTTTTCTCAATACTACAATACATTGCTTTATATTTTACACACACTCCTCACGTTGCTAGAACATTGCTTTCATGTGTATAGAATCACTGCTTTATGACGTACACCCGTCATCCTGATGTTCACATTAAAAGGGACATTGATATCGATAAAAATAATACAACAAGTACACTTTGGCAATAACTCTTACATTTATTTTCTGTTTCTGATACAATATTCTAGACAAAAATATACATTCTCTTTCTCCGTCATTGTCTACTAGCCTCTTAAGGCGTTCAAGTACCTAGGTGACCTAAACTATGACTTATTTAGTAGTGCTTGAAACGTCGACCGACAAATATTTGAAGTGATGAATTTATCGACAACTTACGGCTCCTTTATTAAAACAAAAGATAAGCAACACTTGTTAAAAACATTTTTCTGTATCTTTTAAACAAACTGTAAACCTTTTTTTACTGACTAGATAAAAAGCAATCACAAACAATTATGATGGGTGCCAGCTCTCGGTCGTGGTCATGGGCGCCGGCAGAAAAAACGACACAGCCTTTAGTTTTTCTTACGAATTTTCTTAAAAATGGTTCTTATTTAAATTCTCGTAGCTCTTGCTAATGTTAATTTCGAGATTCCCAAGGGGTGCAAACCACCTGGCACCCTCCTGATAGTGTCCATGTCTGTGACTTTGGAGAATAATAAATCGTCTACGCATAGTCGATTTAAACTAGCGCAAAATCGAAGCGCAGCGAAGCGTCAATCTAAAAGTTAACATAGCAAATTCAGCCTTATCGCCACAACGTAATGTTATTAGAGAAAAAAAATGCGCACATTCTACGGAATACGCGCCTCAATCTAGAAGTTAATTTTATATGTTAACATTTAGATTGACACTTTGAGTCTAAGCTAGTATAAATCGACTCTTGCAGGTGAGATTGCTCAAGGTTACATTGTAGGTTGTTGGCCTACCGTGTGGATACAGAATAAATCAATATTAAATTTTATTTTGGAAATAAAGGAGCCTATTTCATATTTTATTTAAATATGACAAATGTGTTATACATTAACGTTTAAATATGTTTGGACGGTACAAAAATTACTTCTGTGACGATGATTTTCATAATTTAAAACAAAACTTGCTTATTATGAATAATTTTATAATTACTCAATACGGCACTATTATACTATATTCTTAGTCATACATCGTAATGTACAATGGGCTATACGGTCAATCCCGGTTGCGTCCAAAGCCATTGCTTTGGAGCCCAGGGTCCGCTTTCCTTGATTTACTCCTCCACTTCGCGCGGTCTTGAGCGTCTCTAGTTGTGAGATCAACTTTATTGCCGTATACAGAATTATTTTTGCTGTATGTATACTGTAAATGTTTCCTTCGATCGAAACTTCGGACGTATAAACCCAACAAATTAAAATAACCATTCACTTGTGTCAGCCTTCTGACAAAATATGAACATCTGAAACTATCCAGGTAAAAATTACGACCGTTTTTAATGGGAAATATGCATGTTTTTTTATTTGGTCCTAAAATAAATGGTACTTAACTTAACTTTAAGAATTTTCCAAAAATATTGATAAATACCTGACTTACAGCCCATTAAAGTCGCGTGTTAGACAAGGAGATCCGATATGTACCGTGACGTCAGATTACACGCGTGCCATACATTTTTCATACTAAAAGTTGCTTTAGAAAGAGATAGGTAAACCTTAATTTCTAATTACTATATTACGGTTATTTTTTACCTAAAATCAATTTTGTTTTCACTATTAGCAGTTATTATAAATATAGTAAAAACAATATATTTTTTTCATGCATATTCCCTATTGTTTTAAAATTGAAAAGATTATACACAAGTAGATAGTATTTTGATTTGTTAGATTACATCCGAACGAAAGAAACATTTTCGTAACATAATTTATTGATTTTATTGACAAGGTTTGACATAAGTTGATAGTTTTAAAGTTTTTTTTTTTTGCATTTACAATAATGCTAGTTTATTTTAAAATAAATCGAATCGAATCCCACAAGGGGCAATTGAAATTTTTTTTTCAAGTAAAATTATTTGCCTTGTTAAGTAGATGGTATTTTGATTCGTTAGGTACTTGCGTCTGTCAAACATTTTCATAGTAGACCTTCAGTTTGTTAAGAACGTAGTACAATAGTGCTGTGTTTTAGTTATTGCTTAGTGACTTACATTTTACAGTATAATTTTCAATAGTTAATTCTCATTTGTATTTTAAAATTGACTCTATATTGCGATTGATACCTAAGTGGGTAAGCTATAGCACTCGAATGGGTGATGTCAAGCAAAAATGAGATCTATGTCATTACTTTAGGTCACTAATTGGAAGACTACATGGTATAATTTTTATTTTATGAATAACTGAGTATGGACCATCTTGATTTTTGTATCTCTATATTTTCTGTAAGTGTTTTTTATCATCTCATGTTTTGGGAATCAATACATGGTACAAACATAAAGATATTTTGAAATAATATTTGAGTTACACTAATTTAATTTCTAAAAAAGTCCAAACTTTTGCTAATAATCGTATCCCATTCCAACCAATTACTTTTTACCCTTAAAAAATCGGACACTTTAAAATACATTCGAACGACAAATTAAAGATCTGAGGTACCAATGTTCTCTATAACTATCATTTAATAAAACTGTAAAATGACAATTCCTGTTCCAGGCTTCCTCTATGACAAGTGGAGTAAAAAAAAAGCGTTTTTAGAATTCTTGTAAATAATAAAGAGAACATTGTTACGTCAGATTTTTAATGTGTCGTTAGAATGTATTTCAAAATGTGTTTTTAATTCTCATCAAATTGCATTGGAATAGATTACAGTTTTTAACTAAACGATCATTGTCGAAATGTCGTAACCACTAGACTATTTATATTATCATTAAAACTATAATATTTACATTGTAGCAAATTCACAAAGCTTCCCAGCTATCACAGTTCCTTATTTGCACCCACACTGACTAACTAATTCGCACATAAAAGGGCAATACACGGGCAGCGTGAGGAGTGGCTACACAGCGCATTACAATCGTCTACCTAAACCTATTTTTATCTATTCTTCCTTTTAAACTATTTTCTAGTTTCGTGTCTAGTGGCAGTACGTTTGTCCTTGACCGGCCGTCTTAGAGCGATTACCATTTGACCTCTGTAGTCCTACAAAAGGTGAACAAGACTATTCAGACTATGGCCGGTATTTTAATCTCTTTTCCTTCTTTTTGAATGGAAAATATAGTTAATAGAGCTGTTTTTAAAAACATAATGACAATTTCAACATTCACAGCTCTGTTAAAACTATATCAAAAATGATTTTTTAATGAGTACTCAAATAATATAGTGTTCTACTCATAAATATAAAATAGTTTTACTATGGAACGAATTGTATCATCACCATCATCATCATTTCAGCCATAGGACGTCCACTGCCGAACATAGGCCTCCCCCAGTGACTTCTAGATTGGCCGGTTGAAAGCGGCCCGCATCCAGCGGCTTCCTGCAACCTTTACCAGGTCGTCTGTCCATCTTGTAGGTGGACGTCCTACGCTGCGCTTGCCGGAACGAATTGTAAAATCGATGAAAAATATCAGCGCTTCTATACTAAAGTCGCAATACTACTCGATCAATTTAGACGAGATAAAAATAAAAAGTGACATAAAATCTTTTAAAACTTATCCTATTTGTATCCGGTAAGAATTTTAAGAACTCTGCATAACCTTCCTCTTTCTCTAATGGTTGTCCTCTACCTGAAGGTTGTCTGGTAGAGATCGCTATTAGCGATAAGACCGCCTAAATTGTAAAAATCATGTGTAATTTACTTGTATGGTGTGCAATAAAGAGTATCTATCTATCTAACTTTATTGACAAAATGGCTGTGGCAACATTGCTTCTATAGTGTTAAAGAATTTTTAGAATAGAAAAATAATAAATTGTAATTAATGAATTCAATGTCATGTTATTTATTTATTTAACAATGTTAATAAAATTTGCATGCCATTGTTTGGTTGAGTGCACTGGACTGTATTTAGTATTTAAACATTACAAATGTACTGCATTTTTTGCAAATAAACGTTTGATTCAATTTGATTTAGATTTGATCAAAATGTATGGAACAGCTGATATTTTTTTTCGGTTTTTGTATTGGTCCTATACTAAAAGTCTTTTGTATTCATGAGTTCACTTTGTTAAAATTTTGTACTCGTTTCAAAGTCACCCTGTATGTTTGAGGACTTTTAATTTGATAAGTCATTTCTTGGTCATTCAATATTAGAGGAAAATGAGATTGTAGTCGACATTTAGTTTCAGCCATAGTTTTAGTGGTACCATAAATTAAATTTATTTTAACTCGGTCCGGATTAGGAACAAATTAGCCTCCTGCACACTATTGGTTAATAGCCTCCTTTACCGCTTTGCTGCCCGTGTAAAGCTCAAATTTTCACGTTTTACTGTTACTACGTAATACAGTCATTGAATATCATATACCCAAGTTGAACGTCTTTTGAAAGAAACTAAACTAAATCACAAGAAAGTCCGAGTAAATTAAAACTAAAAGAAAACTAAGTTTCACTAAAATCGTTTGTGTCCAGCACATCGTCGCGGCCAGTGCTAGATATGACCGGTTAAAACACAGTCCGCATTTACTGAAGTACATTTCATTCTCCTGTTTGTGATGTGACACAGCATCCCACTGAAATTACATGAGAACCAAATACACTGAATTGATAATGATAATAAATAAATAAATTTATCTCTAAGAATATAGTACCACAAGATCTAAGAGCTATTCACAAGTACAACATATTCTGCCATTGCTTTAGGCGTGAAAATATTAGTCTGTTGTTAAAATAATATATTAATATTAATTGAGCATTGTGAAATATTTTCTCATGAGGCATCAGTTAACAGTCAAAGGTACAATCTAAAATTTAGATAATTTGAACAAGATGATTTGATGGTAGTCTCGCCTTGTTTTAAATCTTGACAGGTTTTTTTATTCAAGGAGCAGACTAGAGACTAATATTTTATTTTTCTTTTCTGATATATTGATGACTATGTTGTTGCTGTCATTGCGGTGGTATTGCCGAAACCTAGTTGCATTAATTTAGTCTTTGACATTCTAATGGCTCATTTACGTACCTGTCTCAAAGGTTTCACTCGAGAAAAGCTGGTTACTGTTCGTTATACAGAATACTGATACCAGCGATACTAATGTGTCGCAGAGATGATGATTCTCACTCACGAATTACAAGTTGCTGTTTAAGTTCCGATAAGGGGTCGCTCTCGTTCTATAGCTGCTGAACTATTAGCACTTATGATGCAGCCACAGCTTGGTTATGACGCACAACTTGCTCAGTTTTGACGCACAACTTGCTCAGTTTTGACGCAAACCTGGCTCAGTTTTTGACACATCAATGGCTCGTCTAGTGTACATACCTGTCCCATAGGCTAGTGGTAGTGAAACAGGTTGAACAATCGCCTGTTGAAGAGCGGCTGCTGCTTGAGTTCCGACAGCGGCTCATCATCGTTCCTGATGCAGAAGTAGCTGGTGATGGCGCTGCGGCAGATCGGGCATTTATCCAGTTTCGCTGTAATGGGAAAGGTTAATGTTATGGATTTAAACTTTTAAAAAAACTGAACGAGTGCGAGTCGGAATTGCTCACCGAGGGTTCCGTACAAATTTGTAGATACATTTACATAGGTTAGGAATCGAGTCTCACAGTTTAATTACAAATTAATTACAAAATTTTATTACAAATGTATAGTTTTCAGATTATTTTCTTTACTTGTAGTATAAGACAATATTACTTGCTAAAATTCATAGTTCTAGGTCAACAGAAAGTACCCTATAAATTTTGATTCCCTTGAGATAACCTCCGTATACGTTTTTTGCGGCATAACGGCCGTATCTTATTTTAACGTTAACATAGAAGTTAGATTTTTTCACAACTTTAAGAGACTAGATCTGAGTATATCGTTTTAATTTCAACTCGATACTAGAGATAAAGGGTCTTGACAGACAGACGGACAACAAAGTGATCCTATAAGGGTTCCGTTCTTTCCTTTTGAGGTACGGAACCCTAACAATGCACTAGTAAACACACCAATGGTAATGGTATCGAAGTAAAGAATTAACATTCTTGAAGTGACAGATAACGATTTTTTGCCGAGGGCGTCTTCCAGCACACTCAGAGACAAACTGATTTGTTGTACATCGAGAGTAAAGATATGGCCTTCTACAAGTACTACATAAGATTTTTTTTAATTCACTAACTAATTAGTGACCTCTAAAGGACGAGACCGAACTCTAAAAAAAAAAATTTTTTTAAATCTATAATAAACAGCTATATTCATACATCCCTATCATTCCACAAAAAGGCCCGAGTTCAAAAGATGAAATTAAGAAACGCCAACAATCTAATCATGCGCCCTCTTAGAACTAATTACGGTGTTAAAAATATAGAATGTGAAGGTGTGCGAATATACAATAGATTACCTGACAAAATAAAAGACGCAAAATCACTAATTTCTTTTAAAAAACTACTAAAAATATACGTGCAAAATGAGATATAAAACAATCAAATTAGGTTTGCTATTAATAAAAATGATAAAATAAAAATATATACATAATAACTAACGAATATTTATAACAAAACGAAACAAAGAAGGAAATATAAAATACAGTGATAAAACAACAACAAAAACTTAAGTTAACAATACGAGTATTAACCAATTGCCGCATCCAGTATTCGGATACGCTCGGTGCGCACTATATCTATGGTTGACCGGCGGATCATGTTTTGGCTCGTTGTTTTTGTTGTGTACCTACCCGACTTTATTCTTGTTCCCAATAATACTTTGGGTTTATCTACCAAATTTGTGCGCTCATTGTGTTTATGCGTTATTTTTATAAATGTAATTTCTCAGGAAGTGAATTATGTACCTGTAATTAAAAGTTCTTAAACCATTATTACCTACATACTAAATAACTTTTGTGATAATGATATTGCAAAAAGACATAAGTACAGATTGCAATATGTGCCTACTTTTGTGGAACTTGACTTGGCATACCTGACCCAGTAAATAATATCGATTAGCATAAGCAATTAAATGCCTAAATTCCGGCGTACCAGTTATTGGTCAATGGGGGCAAAGTATAAGGGGAAAGCCACATTCTGTGGTTGTGCCAGGAAAAAAATATCGCACGTTACTCTCTCGCGGTGTGGTACTTATTACATTGTCAACATTACATTTGACATTAGTGTTACGTGATTTATCGGTTGTCGATGGGTTCTAAAACTGGGGGAGGGGTTTCTCCGTTACTATTAGGAGGTGGATTTAAAATAAGACCTTTACCAAAATCCCATCTGATTTTTGAAAAGGACATAGGCTACTTTTTTAAACCCTTTCCTTTTTAGATCAGGATAACGGGTGACACTTTAAAACGCATACTGTTTATAGTCATAATTTCAAATGCCATTCATCATTTGGCATAAAAATTAAAAGCATAATATTTTTTTACATACTATATTACTACGCATAATCATTAAAATGCAGAATTGTTGTAAGGCTAAATATTGAAAACCATAATAGTTAAAAGCTATATTTTCGTTTGCCATAATTTTGCTAAGCTTATATCTGTTATAGGTATTCATAATTGTGTTTAAAATAATATTTGTAAGCATAACTCACTAAAGACATAATTATATAAATTTTATGTTGTGAAGTAAAAAGAGAAGGGAAACCAATATTGACAAAAATCAAATGCGTTTACCCCGACTCGCCGTGGTCCTTCGCCGTGGTACTTGTCTGTCCAATACTAGAGTGTAATTTTAAAGCCGGAGGCGCGGAGGGAGAGCAGCCTCCACCCACCGTAACAATTTGCAGGCTCCCGTGCGAGCAGGAGCGGCTGAGGCCGACCAAAAAGCCGAAGCTGCGGAGGCGAGTGTGGGTGACTGAGATTTGTTACGCAAGGGCGGAGAGGCTGCTTTTCCCGCAGCGCCGGAGAAGAGGAATCTCAGTTGCATGTTTGCATGCTGCATGCTTGCTTGCATGCTGCATTTTTGCTTGCTTGCATGCAGCATGTTTGCTTGCATGCTGCTTCCTTGCATGAATGTTGTTTGCCTGCATGCTTTCATGATTAATTTTCTCAGCATGATTCCCTTAGGTTTTTTAATTGTATGGCTTTTAAATAAATAAACAAATAATAAATATTGGACATCACATACATTGCTCTGATCCTGTGGTAAGTAGCCAAAGCACTTGTGTTACAAAAATCAGAAACAACGACGGTACCACGGTACCGATTTTGAATATTATGTCCCCTGTATAATATGGCAAACAAAACTTATGCCTTTTATTACTTATGCTTATCGAAATTATGCCTTTCAATGATTATGCTTTACGAATTTCGGTCACATAATCTTATACATTATGAAGTTATGCTATGGCAAGTGACGATTATGGCCATTGACATTATGCATTTTCAGTTTATGACGTAAAACGTTATGCGTTTCAATAGGTAACCAGGATAACGTTGTTGCAGTAGCAACAATTCGAGAGGTTAACAGTTGTAAATCGGAAGTTGTGTAAGTTTAAGTTGTCCATAGGGATATCATAAAACTATATAACGTAATAACACCTTTTGTAACCTATGGAATGCAATACAATTATTGAGTATAACAAGCTGATTTCCAATCTCATTGATTGATTAGTTTGCGTTGGTTTGTCCGAAGCTTTACAATTACACACCGGTGGCGCCGCGCCGGTCCATGATTCACGACATTAATGCTAGGCGATGCGCATCAAACAGTGCCGCTAAGTCACTACTAATGAACTACATAATTACATGAAACTAAATGACTTCCAGTAGAAATAGGGATGACGACTGGGTAAAGAAAAGGAAATTTTATTTAGTCCGTCATTATGAAAAAATAATGGACACTCCCTTTTTCTTTTGTCAATTAACAAAAATGACAAAGATAAAGCGCGTCAAAGTTGGAAAGTGCCCCGCTCGTGACGTCACATCTAAGTAAAAATTGTACCAAGGCGTGACGTCATGCGACATTTCAAATCAATATATTCTCTTTAATATTTTGATAATGTGAAATAAGAAAAAATATGTGTCCAATACTTTATGATAAATTTACCTGATAGACGGAGAAAAAAAAGTTTGTCGTTATCCCTATTGCAAGCATTTTACGTTTCTAACGGTATTTTACTATGTACTATATTAATTATTATTTTGGTACAGACAACGGCAGGTCAACCTACCCAAAAAGTTAAAGGTCATTGAATTGATTTTCAACTTTATGCCCAACAATTAAAGATCAATATCAATTGAGAAAATTTGACGTTTCGTGGTAGGTTGACGAGCTGTTGTCTGTACTTTGATTTAAATATTATCTACCAAAGCTGTTCTATGTACCACTCGCTGTAATAATGATTCTAAAAATAGCCCAATTTTTTAAATGAGTAAGTCCTATGATAGCGGACATTCACAAGGAAATAATTCTGTGAGTTCAAGAAAAAGCTAAAAGAATTAGAATGAGTTACCGTAAATAATTTGTTAAGTTAATTATGCATATTTTCAAAAGTGTTGTTGCCTACTTGAGCTGCTAAAAATAGCTGTGTGCAGTTGTTATTGGTCGACAGATTTGAAGTTGATTTGTATCTATTTTTATTGGATGTCTTTGTAATCTGTTTCCAGTGCCTTTTTCAATATAAAGAATATACCTATTTAATTATTAAAATATAAGATTACCTTTAAAAACGTTGGAATCTACGAATTCCAGTCTCGTGAACGCCAAAATCAAGTTTAATTAATTCTAAAATAATGCGGCCTATGACAAAAACGGGCCGTGTGGATTAGACCAGGTGACGTATTATATTTTTTTCTAGAAATTCGTACACGATTCAATAATTGTGTACGAATTTCTAGATTTCGTACGCAATTGATTTCGTACGCAAATTGGAATTCTAGTGCTTCAAAAATACGTCCCCTGTCTATGATCTCACTCGCACGTCTTCCACAGAGGTCGCCCCAAGGCTCAAAGTTGAAAGATCGGCCGCGGTCGGTGATCACGAGCATTGGCGATTGTCTTCGATGCGTTGTGAAGCATGATAATGAGTTAGGCTCGCAGCATACTCCAAGCGATGCTATAAATACTATAGCAAAAAAATTGATATTAGGAAGGAATCTTTTATCCCAAATAAAACTAACTCTAATACATTTTCTACCGACTACAGCAAAGCTACAAGGTAACTAAGATAAGGTATAATATGGTTTCAGTTATATCTTAATATAGAATTGACTCATAAATCATTTATTTGCCAGAATATGGTTACAATAGGTTTAATTCATGAAATATTTTCAAGCATTTTCTATCGAAATGCGACTTTAATGCATGTATAAATAAATACCTATGCGCCAAATAGAAGAAGAAGAAGTTAACATCAGGTCGCTTGTCATGCGTGTGCGGTCCTGCAAACGCACAACTGAAGTCCTGTTTAAAACGACTTGTTTGAAAGAGCCCAAAAAAGTATCGACACTAGCATTATTTGACATAGCTTTCAGTGTGCACAGCCCTCACTGATCGTCTCTCAAGTGCAACTGTCGAAGCACGGCACGCGAGTGGAATCACAAACGCTGATAGCCGAACGATAATAAACCGAGTGATGACCACTGTTCGCCCTTGGCTGAATAAACAAAATAACTATTACGTGACAAAAGATAAGCATGCGCAGCGGTTGCGGTTTTGACCCAAAGACAATGGTTGATCAACGGGAAATTAAATAAAATAAAAAACTTTAATTTTATACATGATGAAGATCATACAAGCCACGTCGAAATTGAAAAAAAAAAATCTGACAAGTGCGAGCCGGACTCGCCCACCGAGGGTTCTTTACAAATTTGCAGGCACACATTATAAATAGTTCAGGAATCGAGTCTCGCAGTTTAAGTACAAAATTAATTTACAAATGTATTTCAGATTTTTCCCTGTTCTTGTAGTATGACCTATATTACTTGCCAAATTTCATAGTTATTGATCAACATTTTGCCGGGATAAAAAGTTACCTATGTGCTATTCCAGATGCAATCTCTGTGCTAAATTTCATTCTGATCCGATCAGCCGTTGGGGTGATCGAGTAACACACATCCATCCATCCATCCAAACTTTTGTATTTATAATATAAGATAGAAAAAGTTATTGTGCTTAAGCACCAAAATCAGCACCTAAGAGGTTTAATTACAAACACCTTAATCGTAATATGAAATAAAAAACGCTGCCATTATCAAAAATTAATTAAACTTTTTTGGATTTTCCTGTTTGTTTCATTTCTTAATTTAGTGACAGGAAAGTGTTAATTGCAAAAATTTCCTGAAATAAATGATTTTACATTTTACAATCACTGCATTTTGATATTTGACTGCCTTTAGAGTTATTTAATAGCCATTGTTTTATACTGACGTTATAATTTTTGCGCAAACTCTATGCTTACGTTTTAGTCTATATTTATACAAACCACGATGACCGTCTGGTGTAGTATTCGCGCTCCGGACTACAAAGCCAGCGGTTGCGGTTTCGAATCTCGTAAGGGGCAAATGTTTGTGTAATGAGCCCGAGCATTTGTACCTAAGTCGTGGACGTTTAAAAAAGTATTTTAGTATGTTTATCCGTTCTCTAGTCGCCATAGTACAAGCTTTGCTTAATTTGGGGCTAGATAATTGGTGTGATTGTAAAAACAATTGATTTTCCTCCGGACTATAGAACGCGAAAAGCGATGGAGGATCTTTTTTTTTTCTAAAATAAGGTTGATTGAAGTTTAAAGAGAAAAAAAAAACCGGGCAACTGCGAACCGGACTTGAGTGCCGAGGGTTCCGTACGTTTTAGGTATGTAAATAGTTTGTCCATAACGGAAATCGAGTCGAAGATTTTTACCACTTTTTCGAGTTTGTTCGAAAACTTTTTTTTTGGATGTAACTACAAATTTACTGTATTTGAACTTTTTTCTTTACTTGTTTTAGCATCAGAGATTTTTTTGCCAAATTTTATGATTCTGGGTCAACGACAAGGTTTTGGATCCCTTGAAAGTATCAAAAATGCGGTATAAACAGCTGTACCTTTTGATTGGTAGACTTAGAAGTTTGATTTCACAGCTTCAAGGGATTGTAGACCTAAGTATTTAATTTTAAACCATATGAATCATTACGAGTAGTATTTAAGGAACGTAAATTTTTAACCTGACGTGTATATATACTAGAAATTTGTTTATTTGTATAAAGGACATGTACAATATTTTCATAAAAAAAGTGACGTCAGAAATAATTTACGATCACAATATAAGTATGACATTTGTATAGTTAAATCATTAAGCTACATCTATAGTAAAAGTACTTTTATAATGGGAATTAAGATTTTCAATAGGTTACTCCAATTTATTAAAGCTTTAGAAGGTCCGCAATTTAAAAGAACACTTAAAGATTGGCTAATACTCAAATGTTTTTATAACCTAGAAAAATATTTTAATTCCAATTAAGATACAGTTAGAACTGTTAAATTAGTTAAATATTTAGTTTTCATATAAACGATATTGTACGTCCGCCAATGGCAAACTGTTGGTTCTATACATATTTAATATCTATTGTAACAACAATGTAACACAGTTTTGACAAAAAAATATTATCTTATCTTATTAATTTCAATTTGATACCTCCACGCATTCGTGGTAAGAAGGGTCTTGACAGAAGAGGGAGAACGAAGTGATCCTATTAGGGTTTCTTTTGTTAGGTACGGAACCCTACAAAACGCATTTGTTGAGTTTTAATTGTATTATGGATTTGGACAAAAAAGTGGTAGTTTTGGTTGCCTTGGCAACAAAAAGAGGAAAGAAAATATCGTCGTTTTTTAAAGACCTTGACTATGGGGAAAACCTCGTCTAAAAGGCGCGATTGTTTCCGAAACGCGTCAAACATGTACATACCAATAGTTAAGAACCAAAGCAAACCCAATGTTATTATTACTAACTTTTGTAGGAAATAGGAAAACAAATTTGAAAAGCTGACAAATGACGCAGTCACAAATCGAAGCTTGTTGCTGGAATTTCATTGTTTGATACACAGGAAGTAGGCAGCGATCTATAGACACTAAAAACCTGCTCAAAAAAGGTTTATTTAACAACATTTGACATTTCATTTTCCTTCAAATACAGCGATGTGGGATGAATATGATATTTCGTACTGTCTTTGTGTCCTTTCGTATGACACAACAGTTTTGCGTAAAAAAAAGACAATCATTCTTATTTAGCGTGAAGACTTAAGACAGTTTTCTCAAAGATTGGCAAGCCCTAATCACTGACAGGGATAAGAGGAGAGGTTTGCCAGCAGTGGGACAGAAATATATTTTTTTTTAGTCCAATACTAAATAGCATACTAAGAGGATTACAACACTAAGCGGTAAACGGCTTTGAGCTGCTAGCTCTTTGGGGAGGCCTATGCCCAGCAGTGGACTCCAACGGCAGATGATAATAATGATCCTCTCGCACTGACACACGTGCCGCTTTCAAAGGCTGATCATGAAGGATTAAAGTAGGAGATGTACTCAGGGAAGCACCTCGCTCACAGGCAGCTTGGTGGTATCAGCAGTCAAGTCAACTTCTCTCTTAAAAGTATCACTACGACCCAGTCAATGTTGTGAGAAGCCGCTGGAAGGAGACAGAGGCAAGGACCGGAAAACCCCTTTTTTTGATTAAGTCGATTGTTAGGGAAACCCTATTAAAAGGTTACCCCAAGATAGGGTTACCCTATTGATAAGCTACTACAGTGTTAGCCTTTCGTTACGGAAACCTTTTTGAATAAAGTTAAATGCTTTCAATGCGCTTACCGAATCAAATAGGGTATTGGTAATTTCAATATTTAGCACTTACCGACTAAAAGGGATACCCTATTGTCTATGTCTTTTTCGCGCATTCTGGTGATTTGTATTAACCTGTCTGTGTATTTAAGTTCGCCGTAAAAGGTTATACACAATAATGAGTCGAATGGTGTGCATGTAGAGGTTAAAATTACATACTACTAATTCGGGTAAGCACTCACCGTATCTGAAAACCCTATCGAGGCTTACCCTATGAAAGGGTTGTAAAAGCGCTCAAGCAATTTTACTACTCGCCAGTGGGACAGAGTTCTCAATAACATACTACTCGAATTAACTGTATTCATTTGGTTAGCCTTTCGTTGAAGTAAGTCGACGATATGCTTACCGAATTGATAGGGTTTGTGGAAACAAGTCTATGGTATGGTAAGCGGTTCCGGTCCTTGGACAGAGGAGGATAGCGGAGGCCTGCGTCTAGCAATGGAGTTATAATAAAATGATCGCTAAGGCTTACATGCTGATTGATGGTGATGATAATGATGATCACTAAAGGATTACAGTTGCAGGTGTACTCACGGAAGCACCTAGCACAAAGCCGCGTGCTGTTTTTAAAGGCTGATGCTGATTATTTTATTTTATTTTATTAGGAAAATATAGTGATACATTTCTTACATTACTAATTCCTTAAGCGACTGTACACCAATTACATGTTTTCACTTGTAATTATCTGAAATACTTGTTACAAAATGGTGATGATAATCACTGAAGGATTCCAGATAAATCTATATATAAAAATTAATCTCTATTTCCCTTGGTCATCGCATCACGCGTGTACGGATGACATTAATTATTGTCAGGAGAAGGTTCTTTTGAACGAAAAAATTAAAAAAGTTGGGCAGAAAATCCTTTACAAATAAACTAAAGACCACGCGAACGAAGTCTAAGTCGAAGTCGCGCGGACAACAGCTAATAAATAACAAATGTACTCACGGAAGCACCTGGCGCAGAGGCAGGCGTGGCGTTTCCAAAGGCTGATGCTGGTGATAATCACTAAAGGATTAGAGATACAGGTGTACAAACGGAAGCACCTGGCACAGACACGCGAGCCGCTTCCAAAGGCTGATGCTAATAGTGATGATAATGATGATCAGTAAAGGATTAAAGATGCAATTGTACTCACGGAAGCACCTGGCGCAGAGGCAGGCGTGGCGGCACGGCAGAAGCGCGCGCGACAGCGGCTGCGCGGCGCACACGCAGCACAGCGCGTGCTCGCCCGCGTACTCCGGCTCGCCCGGTACGCACGCCTCGCCGCTCACGTACAGTTGCTGGGCACAACATTACCTTCTTATGGCTAAAGCCGTAGACAGAAAGAAAGCAGGCGGCCTGCGCCGATCTACCAGCGCTTAACGGAACCGGCCTGCGCGGGTAATAGGCGCCGAGTTTCTATACAATGCACAATACCAGTACCGAGATGCGCCGTAGAACCTGTCGGAGACGTTCGGCGCTATATACAAGGTTATTTGTAATTTTGTAAAACATCAACAACCTCTTAGGGACTGATTCTGGTGCATAAATACAACAACTTTTTCTGTAGGACCAACATAAGGAATCACTGAATAGGAATCAAATATGAAATAGATAATAAAGTGATAAAAAAAAACGATTTCACTGCTTCATACAAACCGATGTCCGCTGGTCCGCGGCTTAGCATGGGGAAGTGTTTTTCTTTTGCGATTTTGATGCTCATAGAAAAAGTTATTGTATTTGAGCACCAGATTTAGCCCCTAGGAGGTTACGTGTTTTACAAATAACCCTGTATAAGCACTGGTAGATCGACGCAGGCTGCCTGCTTTCTTTCTATATACGGTCAAAGGTAGTATTTTAGCTGTGCCGTGGGGGGACGGCCGTAAAGAATACACTTCCCCACCGCCAACAGGAGGCGTGTAGTAAGAGGCGACTAAGGGTTTCGCGCACTATCGGGACGGCACGGCATGGATTTTTAGGTGAAAAATAGTAATGTACCTACCTTAATTTTATGCCGCTAAGGTCGATATTAATAATGCGGTATTCCTAAGCATACCGCGGCTTGCTAAGAATATTATTATTGCAATCTCAAACGTAGTTCGATAACGTTAAGGTACATTACTATTCGTCGCCTAAAAACCCTTTGCCGTGCCGTCCCGATAGTAAGCGCAGGCCCTAAGACGGGCAGCAGCGTCTGCGTGTGCGAAATTCTATAAAAAAATGCGCTCGCTAGCCCCTGCCAAGCGTGACGAGTATTGGCAATCCCCCTCTTTATGGGGAGGCCTATGTTCAGTAGTGGACGTCCTATGGCTGAAATGATGATGATAAATGCGCATCGTTTTATATTATGGCTTTAGTCTATGTCGGCTAAAATTAAGCTAGACATCGACAGTGTATAAGTGCCCGGAAGACCCATATACTGAATAGATGACTATTAGTTTATCAGTAGCACGGCACTATTGCCGTGTGAATATGATGTCGCACGACGTTACCTTCAGACAGGAGAGGTGTCCGTTCGCCTGCTTCAGGTACTGCGCTATGATGCCGCTGGGCAGCGGGCACTGCTCATCCCTGATGTGGACCACGGTCACTAGCGCCACCTGTGTACAATGATCAAATGAATTCAATTCTACTATTGAAGAATTTTAATAAAAATAAAAAGATTTTTTATAAATCTTTTTGAACTAACCACTTACGATTGTAAAGCCAAATTACAGCCACTCAGCTACCACCGCTCATTAATGAAGTAAGTTTAATTGAAGTTAGCTACGAAATAATAATTCCTAAATCAACATTCCCTTTACGATGGCAAGCCGTACCGATACCAGCAATAAATCTAACATTAACGACTTGCTTACCTTTTACGATCGCGTCGCGCGTCGGTTCAAATGTCAAAAACAATCGACATTTTGCAATTACGCAAAATGCTTTTTCCGCAATCGATACGTTTGCAAATTTTTGATAAGGCACGAAGTACGTCAAAGAAACTGCATATTTAGCATACTTAATTAAACTTGTCTGGTAGGTGAGATCACCTAGGCCAGAGTAAATGTTTGAATTATTGGTATTTTTAAGGAGTTAGCATTGAAATTTTACAACACTGTTTTTTTTACAGTTGGATCGTCTTACTGGTTACCGGATCTCGGTAGACGTTCTACCTGAAAGAGCAAGGGTTAGGGCGCATTCAGACAGACTGCGTTTGCGCAGTTGACAAGTTGAACTGCGTGCAGCTTCGATCAAGAATATTCTTGATCGAAGGCGTGCGGTCATGAATTAATCTGCGCGTTGTCAATGCGTTGACGCATTCTGTCAATCGTGGATGGCGCACACAGCCTATATGCGGCTAGTTCAGGTTACATTAATGATTAGGTATTAAGAAAAACTAAAGTTCTGAATAAACTTGTTGAGTTGAGAGTTGTGTGTCAAGAAAAAGTACCAAATTTTTATGAAATAAAAGGGTTCTGATAAAAAAAGCTATTGGCTGTATTGCAAATTACAACTTAACATTGGATTGATTGTTTTCGTTTTTGTCTTTTATTTCTCGCTGGCCCGGCTACTTCCTCAGGCGTTGACAACCTTGTCTTACTTTAATGTATGGAGAGTAGAGGAAAGGAGTACTATCTTCGTTTTGAAAATTTGTCTGTCAACATGCAGTAAATTAGGTGGAGCGACAGTAGCAACGAGTAAATTGTTCAAATGATTTTTTAAAGGTAACTATTTATCATCCATATTTAAAAATCACTAAAATGTTTAAAAATTTTCTTACTCGACACTCTAAAAATTTTCTTACTCGACACTCCATACTCGGCATACTTCAATCCGTCAACAACTGCTACATTCATACCATACCCTTTGCCTACGCTAGCGCCATTTTTGAGGGTTTTAGAACTGGAGACGTATTTTTGAAGCATTATAAATGAATTTCAAATTCAAACACGAAAACAATTCATGTATGAAATTCATTTTCATTTTCTAAGCATTTTTGAATAACTCGTAACTATTTTCGTTTTACACAGAAAATATTATGAAACGGAATGCAAAAATTAATTGACTTTTAAAAACCGCGAATGAAGCGCTTAAAACGGAACGTAAATAAAAAGTAATTGTGTCAAATTTCTGTCAAACATATGTTTACTTGTCAATGTCATTCTTCCGTACTTTCTACCAGGCCAGGGTAGGACCAGTCCTTGCAGAATTCACGGAATGAATTTTCAAATATAGTGATTTGAGGAATTCGCATGCGAATTTTGCGATTTCGTATTCTGATTGAAATTTGCATGATTCAAAAATACGTCTCCTGTTATTTATTGGCTAAACACTTTTTCAACTTTAGCTGGACACTTTTTAACTTTCCGCCCGTAAGAATAGTATTCCCTTACCTCTACCTTCCATACTTTAATGTGCTAACATTAATAATAAGGTTGAGTGGCTCGACTCACTGTGTCGTCGGGCCGCAGGTCGCCAGTGTCCCTCTCGTCTCTGGCCAGAATGACCACGAGAGGGTAACACGCCCGCGGGGGAGGGCCCAACTGAAGTGGCTCAGGCGTCGACAGCTTTAGTGGTTTTTCGTCGTGTGCGTTGTTTCTGAGAACAAAATTTGTACTTGTTATTGTATTATTTCTATGCATACAGGGTGAATGCGTAACCATGTATTATTTAGTCGACTGTCTCTGGTCTAGTAGTTTGCGTGGGTTATTCCCTGAGTACCCCGATCTCCAAGGGCCACGTCCCGGAGGACCCCGATTTAATTTTATTTAAATAGATTCGATCGATACTATTTTTCGCTTAAAAGTACCATCAGCAGAAGACGTGGTAAACCAATTTTTAATATATTGTAATATTGAAAAAATAAATGTCTGTTACAGCAATCACAGGATAATTATTATCACTGTATTAATTTTTTCGGGAACATAAATCTAGTTATAAAAATACTGATTACCAGTCTCACTTTTACCTTTTTTTTATAATGTAACAAATTAAACAGTTAACTTCAAAATATTCATTAAACATTTAACTATTTTCACTTTCATTATTTTTTATTTATTTTAAAAATACTTATAAAAACTGTGATACTTAACTTATACATATCTTAATATATGCAACATTTATAAATAGGTATTAAATTTAGTAAAAAAATACAATTCTAATATTTTCATTTAAGAAAAAAAAACTTTCATTTAAGATTTTTGTTGTCAACAGTACAAGTTGAAAACAATAGAATAAATAACAAAATAAGTATATGTTATTTATAATGTTATCACATTTAACGCATTCGGGGTCCCCCGGGACTGGGCCTTCGGAGATTGGGGTAGTCAGGGAAAAACCCGTTTGCGTTACGGTTGCAGGTTCGAATCCCGCCCGGACTAAATGTTTGTCATTTGTGTAATAAATAACCACTATCAATTGTATGTATTTACTGAAGTCATGGGTGTTTCTAATGTGTTATACTGAGGTCTATGTTCAGCAGTGGACGTCCTATGGCTGAAATGATGATGATGATGATAATAATATAACAGCAGTAAGTTATGTTGACTGTTGATTATTTTGAATAGAAAAACAAGAAAAACTTTGCAATTTCTATGCTGCTCCCAGAGGAAACGTTATTATGAATTATCATAATAAAGTACTTAAAATACTAAAGATATTTTTAAAACAGTTGCCTAATTTAAGTAGTCAAATGTCTGAATTAATACAAAACTACAAAGGAGTCAACGTCAAAATAATTTTAAAGAAACCGGACAAGGTCGAGTCGGACTCGCCCACCGAGGGTTCCGTACAAATTTGTAAGTACATACGACAAGCTCGTCAACCTACCACAAAACGTCTATTTTTTAAATTTTAATATTTGAGTTGATTGAATGAAACGTAAATTGCGCTTTACGATTTATGACGTATTTAAAAAAAAAACACACTAGATCTCGTTCAAACCAATTTTCGGTGGAAGTGTACATGGTAATGTACATCATATTTTTTTTTAGTTTTATCATTTTCATATTTTAGAAGTTACAGGGGGGACTAGAAGTTACACATTGTACCACTTTGGAAGTGTCTCTCGCGCAAACTATTCAGTTTAGAAAAAAAATATTTTAGTAACATCAATATCATTTTTGAAGACCTATCCAAAGATGGGTTTGATGAAAATAAATTTTTGAGCTTCAGTTCTAAGTATGGGAAACACCCCAAAATGTATTGTTTTTTTTTTCTATTTGTGTGTGAAAATCTTAATGCGGTTCACAGAATACATCTACTTATCAAGTTTCAACAGAAGTTCTTATAGTTTCGGAAAAAGAGTGGCTGTGACATACGGACGGACAGACAGACAGACATGACGAATCCACAAGGGTTCCGTTTTTTGCCATTTGGCTACGCAACCCTAAAAATCATAAGTCATACTATTCAAAGTAGCCCTGTATAGTAGTCTTGCATTAATTACAGCTATTTAAGATGACTACTCGAGCTGATAAAGTTCAAATAGTTCAAGGAGTATTACTATAGCCTTTACACCTGTAATCTTTAATTAAACATCGTAGACAGGTTGACATTGTGAAATCTTGAAGCATGCTAATAATACTTAATGGTTATTCGACTCATTAGGTTTTTTTTTAAACTTATTCATAAAAATCATTTTTTTATAAAACAATAACCGACTTTAAAAATACTAAAAAACTAAAAATAACTTTTAAACAATCATATTATAACAGTTATTTTTGGAGTCGGTGCCAACAAGTCAACCACATTCAAACACTCAACGGCTGGCACCGACTCCAATAATAACTATAAATGTTTAAAAGTTATTTTTAGCTTTTTAGTGTTTTTGAAGTCGGTTATTTTTTTTATAAAAAATTGATTTATTTGTCTGTTTTTTACTGTTTTTTTACATTCTTAATGACGATCTGTGATGTAATTATAGCTAAATTGCTTCTCATGACGATTCAAATAAGTCCAAACACGGCTATGATACATTGCTTTATCACAGAGTTCCGGTGCTTACCTTCCGCCTTCTTCAGCTTCAGCTATCAGTTTGATAGTATCATTCTCACCAGAATAATTAATGAAAATTTGATTTGTCGGCTATGGCAAGGCTTAACTGTCTTAATGAAAATATGTTATTGCTACTCGTGGAAGACTATTGTGGCCAACTATGGTCTCCTTCATCAGTCCCACCCCAGCAAATGATACTTTCTGAATGCAAATGCTTGACTTGTTGTTAAATGTACTAAAGTCGCTATATGTATACCTATAATATTTTAGGAGTTCCTTCAATTCCTCATGGATCCCATCATCAGAACTGAATTTTGAAACAAAATGGGACCAATCTGGAGTTATACCCTTTCAATTGAGAAAATATTTTTTCAAATCGGTTCATTAATGGCGGAGTTCTGAGGTAACAAACATTAAAAAAAAAACATACAACCGAATTGAAAACCTCCTTTTTTTGAAGTCGCGTAAAAAACCAGACGGATGTCTGTTAAAAAACTTGAACTGGCTTAATTCTACTACACGAGGTCATAGACAGAAACTATTCTTCGATATTCAAAGATATAGACACTCTAAATTGTATCGAAATATCCAAAGTATGCAAACATTTACTATCCAAAGTAAATTACACATGATTTTACAGAGACGTACAACTTATTCAGCCTTATCGCTAATAGTGATCTCTTCCAGACCATTTTCAGGTAGAGGAGAACCATAGAGAAAGGTGCTAGAATGTGACAGCGAAAGTAACATTTGTAGAAACCTGTTGAACGCCGCAGAACATTGGTTATTATCGAGAAAGTATTGGTTACAACGACACCGAGGTTTTACTGGGTCACAGGGGCACACACAGAGGCACAGTGTGTTGCTGAATGAGCTATTAGGGCTACCACAATAACAACATTCCAACTTGTTTTCATAACATCGATATAACCTTATAAAGGACAAATTAAAAGTAGCATTTTAGACTTGACACTTACAGACATGTGTGCCGTGAGGGGACGGCCGTAAAGAATACGCTTCCCCACCGCCAACAAGAGGCGTGTCGACAATTCCTGACGAGACGGACAGCAGCGTCTGCGTGCGAAATGTTATAAAAACTGCGCTCACCAACCCGCCTGCTAAGCGTGGCGAGTATAGGCAATCCCCCCCGATGAAAGTCATTGGGGGAGGCCTGTGTTCAGCAGTGGACGTCCTATAACTGAAATGATGATGAATGAAAAAATGACAAATTTACAGACAACAGAGTAACTGTCTAAGTTAATATTTCAAGTACAAATGGGTAACCTTAATTCTTAAAACTTAAAGCGGTCTGTAGGGGAGGTCTATGTCTAGCAGTCGACTTCCAAAGGCTAATTTTAAGTCGCATTTTTCGAATTGACTCATGAAACAAAGTAAAAATATAATCATAAAATGTTATTTGCGTAAGAACATGGTATAAAGATTTTACATTCTAAAAAGGCGCAAATGTTTTGTAAGGCATATTAGCATAGAAATATTAATTAAATTAAATGCAGGTATATTATGCGTAAAACAATTCAATTCTAATAAACAAATATCGATTGGAATACTAAATTAATATTATCACTTATCTTTAAATTGGTCAAGTTAAATCAAGCGGTCAAGTAGGTAGTTCTTTTAGGTCATAAATTCTTGGTCAATAAGCCACTTGTACAATTTAGTCTTAAAACAGTGGTTTTGTGATTTGTATGTTATCGGGAATGTATCTGTTTCTTTATTGAGTGTTATGGTGATACGAGTAAGACAAGGTTTTATTCAGCAAGTTGGTCTTTGCCGAAGACAACAATTACTGCAATTATACATAAATCATTTACATTAGTTTCTCAATGTTTTTAATGTATACCCAGTCTTCTTGTAGCAACCCTAGCTAGATAGTGCTACATTCGGAGGCATTGACATTTGACGCGACCACAAACAGGTTTCAAATGTGTATAAACAATCAACCGATCTTGAAGTCATTACGTGTAGGGTTGCCAGGTTTCTGAATTTAGTAGGACACAAATACTTTGTTATAGTTAAAGCCTCACAATTCTTGTTGTAACTTCAAATTATAAATAAACATAAGTTAAAAAACATACCTAATGTCACGGTTACGAACTTAGAAATTAACATCTTTGTGTTATGAATGAGGTACCAGACAATGAATTTTGTTAGGGGCGCGGATGTCTCTCCAGGCCATTAGCGATCAAGGCGAACCAATGTGCTACTGCCCGAAACTGTGGTAGGGCAAAACTATATTTTTGGGCCGTGTAAAAGTGCCCGGAAGAGGGCATATTATATACTCAATTAATGAGTATTATTATTGAGAGTACTACCACTACGCCAATTGGATCGTAAATTAAACGCCAATTAAACAAGGGCTAACCTAACAAAGAAATGTGCCATGGACTTGGACAGGGATTCGAAAATTGGTATGAAAGGCCCTGAGATATAAACGCTCGTCACATACAAAGTAAAATGGATTAGTGATCGTAAGTATAAGTTTGGTTGAATAAATAAATAAATTGAAAAAAAAGTAATAATTTATTACATACCATTAATAATGTCCTTATTTAAATTTTTTGACCTGGTGGAAGCCCTACACTCGTACGACATTTCGCAGACAAGTGCGAGCTCCACGAAACAGTAAACACAGTGCAAAAAATGAGCCGTGCAAAAAATTGAGTCGATAACGGGAAAACATGCGTAATTAAGGTTTGGTGTCATCGTGTCTGTTATAATATTTGCCGTTTTGCTCTTACATTTATTTAGCGCAGTGGTAGCTGGTATTATAGTTTCGTCAAGGCGCACATCTGTGATTCTTGAATTCAACCAGCAAGTACTTCAATCTATGTAGAAGTAGTAAGGATTACCACTTGCTCGATGGTCAGGAGAAGCATCGTGAGGATTCTGCACTTTAGATAACACTGGACTAGACGTATTATATCCATGATTCAAATAGTATGATTCCCCTGTCTAAGGATCATCATCTTCATTATGTCAGCCTATTGCAGTTCACTTCTGGACGTAAGTCACCCCCATACAGCGCCAAAGAGCACGATCTGCCGCTTTTTTCATCCAACCACTGCCAGCCATCTTTCTAGGGTCGTCAGTCCGTCGAGCTTAGGGGCGTCCTACACTACGTTTGCCAAGGCGCGGTTTCCACTCAAGAACCCGTTTACTCCACCTTTCATTGGTTCTGCAACAAATGTGGCCGGCCGACTGCCACTTTAGCTTGCTACATTTTTGGACTATGTCCATTAGGTACTTTGGTTTGATGCTGTTTAAGGATGACGTAGGATAAATCGCTTTATTTGATTTCATCATCATCATCATCATTTCAGCCATAGGACGTCCACTGCTGAACATAGGCCTCCCCCATTGACTTCCAGATGGGCCGGTTGGAAGCGGCCTGCATCCAGCGTCTTCCTGCGACCCTTACCAGGTTGATTTAAATTAAATGTAATAAGAAGACTTAGATCCACTCGCACATCTCAGGATTAGCGAATTAAATCAAATTAAATCCACTTCCACGGTATTCAACATTATTCTATAGCTGTCAAGTTGTATGGCGTTGACAGAGACAGATAGATATCCTAATCCCGTACTAAACTCATAGCTCGAACAATGTGGAAATTTGGTCAAGCAATACACATCGAACTAAGTTTACGCAAATCGCTGCTGTTGCCAACTCGCAAGGTTTCGAAGGCGAATTAAACGTGAAAAGAGCGTGAAACTTGATTGTTTGACACCCAAACCCAGACCCGAGTTACACAATAGGAGCTAGTTTGTTGGGAAACGGAGTACGCAAAATGCTCGCATTAAACAAAGACAAGACTTGCCACCCGAATGAATATAACTGATACAAATAAATTGTATGATCTATACCTCTGAAACAGTACCACCACTGTGATATGAATGTGGAGGTTTTCTCTCAATGTTCTCTCTTATTATATCATCATCATCATTATTTCAGCCATAGGACTACCACTGATGAAATAGGCTCCCCCAGTGACTTTTTGCCGAGGAATAAATCGAAAACACAAAAAAACAAGCTGGGATTAGTCAAGAGATTAAGGACAAGAATAAGAATAAAATAATTTATTCAGAAACCACACATAACTTTACATTATAGAAAAGATAAATAATTCATTTTTAGGGGTACAGAAATGGTCTCCACTCAGCAATATGTTAAGTAAACAGAAAGGTACCTTAACGCTGACCTTACGTGGACACCAGAAAAAGCAGAAAACATTTAATATGCTTAGATTAGTAACAAAACAAAACGCAAAGAGGGTTTTTGTTGTTAACAGCTGATTAAACAGCGGCCATTTTTAAAGCTTATCCTCATCTATGCATCTGCTACATGCATGGCCTTACATACAATAACTTCACAATGGCAATTTTAATGAGTGTATAAATACAGGTAAGTCCTGAAGTATGACGAGTGGAAAAGTTTATAAATAAAATCGTATAACAATGGGTTGGGCAAGAGCGTACAATGCTTGATGCCTATGAGAACAATTGGCTTGTTAGGGGTTAATGAAGACATTATTAAAATCGAGGCTTATTACAGCGGCCTGATTTAACATTTAGACCGTATTGTTAAATAGGAAATCGAGTATTTTCTTGAAATAACTTTTACTAGTAATTATTATAGAATTAGCATCTAAATCGCAAAAAAGTATGTAAGTACATACATATATGTAATATAACACGTACAGCCTCATTCATAAACATCAATATTTGTTACTGAATTTTATTCTGTCAAATATATTTTTTAAAATGAGATCCGGCAAGATTAAAGCGCATGGTATTATTCCTACAAAAAAAAGCTTAACTAACATTTCAGTAGTGTCAATGAATACAAAAAAAAATTAAGGCTTAAGTTGTTCCTTAGCTAAGTAATGCTTAACAAAAATAGATAGCAGATTTTTATGAATACCGCATTTAGTCACATAGCAACGAGTGTCGAACTTCTGAAGGACATATTGGTTGTTTTAATAAATAAAATTGCACAAAATTGTGCCAATATTATTTTATGAGGCTGGTCCTAATTCGCACTGTGTCAATTATGACCACTTAGATAAAACTTATTAGCATATCCGTGATGTTTGCAAAGGATACTTGGCGTGGGAGTAGCAATATATGGTAATTTGTTAGATTCACAAATCATTTGCAAAAAACAAGATTGGGCAGGTAGGAATTTCGAGTCAAAAAAATGTTTGCGCCTGTGACGTACTTCGCACCAACTGCAAAAGCATTTGATTGGAAGTGTAAAAGTATACAAGTTGGTTTTTGAAAGATTATGAACACAATTTATTATAGAACTTAATATAGGTACCTCATAAAGGTATTTACAAAATAAAATTACTTTTTTGATTCGGTTTAGTTTTTTGTTTCAAAAATATAAAGTTCATAATAAAGTTGGTTTTTATTTATTTACGAGTAAAAATACTTTATAAGATAGTCGATTTTGCTAAATTAATAATCATATTACAATAATTTATGAATTTTTTTATTTTGCATAACAACCAACAAAACACTAATAATCGCTTACAAAATTAAAATACTTATAAGTTAGTCATTTATTACTGGCAAACAGATATGATAACACCATAAGATGACGTGATGTTATGAAGAAGTAAAGGTGATGGCAGAAAATGTTGAACATACCCTGGACGGCTCATTGTAACAATGCGTCGATTTAGCAACAGTTAAAAATAAAATCGTGACTATCAGCCGCCAAAGAATCGTCGAACTTTGGCCTCATTGTCAGAAAGAAGTGACTGATAGACAATAGCAAAGTCGAGGGGCAAGAGACCGAGAAGATGAAGCCCGACTTGTTTAACAAACAAAAATAATCCGCAAGACTTTACATTGTGCAACTGACAATAGCGGATAGTCAGATAGTCCGCGATGGGATACTCCATCGAATCGAAATCCTCATCATCATCATTTTAGCCATAGGACGTCCACTGCTGAACATAGGCCTTCCCCCATTTACTTCCAGATTGGTCGTTTGGAAGCGGCCTGCATCCATCGCTGAGGTAACTGATGCGACGAGGAGCGAATAAAATGACATTTTTTTAAAAATAAATTTATTTAAGTATCTTTTAAAGTTACGAACAAAGATTTTTTTATTTACACGACTAGGATTTGTAGTACACACACGGCACAAGTTATTCATTTCCATTTTAAGCTGAATTCTCACTAAAGTGTATGGTTTTGACAGAATAAACAATTTTAGCGTGGGCCAAATCATTTAACGACTTTCTATTGCACCTTCATTAATAGAATTATAGATGTGCTGTTCCCGGAAACATTCCCCATACGGGGAATATTTTGCATACAGGAAACGGCACATCTTTAAATATAAATGATCAGAGGTCTTAGTATAAATTGAAAAACAACCGCCTTGCATAAATCGATCAAAAAGTAATACTATAAATTAACTTTTTGATTAAAGTAAGTGAAACCAGCCAATCTGGAAGTCACTGGGGGAGGCCTATGTTCAGCAGTGGACGTCCTATGGCTGAAATGATGATGATGATGAAGTGAAACCACTATTTTAAAAATCTCGTAATAGGCCCTCCTCTCCTGAGGATACATGGGGTCTAATCGATAGGTATTAGTGTCCTCTATCACCTGACGCCCGCTGGAACACCATTCTTGGAACACCCTGTATAACTGCCGAAATTCTAAGTCATAAAACTGCTAATTTAATAAAGCAATAAATGTTTGAGACCTGTCGAGGATAGAATAGGGGTCCTAATAACTAGTTTTTTTATGTTGGTATATAACAAGGAGTTTATTTGCATAACAAAGGTTAAAATTTAAGTCATCTCAAGGTTAATTAATGCGAGCGTGACTGAACAAAATGTCAGAGCGTAATGTCATTTAGAAAGGGTGCTATGAATATGCCTCATTCATTGGTTATCTATTTTAATACATCCGTGGAGAGTATTCCGGATACAATAGAAGTTTATTGTTACCGCTGCTATAGGCACTTACCGTCCACAAATATGTTAAAGAGGAGAAGTTTGTTTGAAGGAGAAGGTCATTTCCGGAACTAGTTATCCGATTTATATAATTATTTGACCAATACTTTATAATAAACCTTTCGAGTGGACATAGGCAACCTGATATTTCCTATCCCGAAAAATGCACTCGTCGTGATTTCCATAAAATGATATCTCAGACGATTATCGCAGGTAGAATAAGTGAAATATGGATTGAGACCAATCCTCGACATTATCTTTTCGAATTGCGCTGTAGGGATCTTTCAAATAAGATGTTTTGAGTTTGAACATGACGTCTGTCGTGCGTTTGCAGCAACGCACACTAACCGTTGGTACTTGTAATAATATCTAACGTAATTAGCACAGAATGTTGTGTCCTGCAAACGCACGCTGCATAGCACGTAGAACTGAGGGCCGATGGGAAAGAAGGGTTCTAGAATGAAGGCCACGTACCGGCAAGCGCAGCGTAGGACGTCCACCCGCAAGGTGGATAGACAACCTGGTAAAGGTAGCAGGAAGACGCTGGATGCAGGCCGCTTCCAACCGGCAAATCTGGGAGTCAATGCGGGAGGCGTATGTTCAGCAGTGAACGTCCTATGGCTGAAATGATGCTGAACGACCCACGTCCTGCTTGAAACGTCTCATTGGAAAGAGCTGTAAGCAACTTGCTACTTACAATTTGAAATCTAAGTGAGCTGAAGAGAAGATATCCGCGAGGGTTCCCCACAGGGTCCTGTGCAGGTCTCTGACTGGCGCCCCCCACCAGCTGGCGTGCCAGTACCGGACTGTGGAAGACACGCAGCAGCTGACACCTGTAACAATGTAGAGAGTTATAAGCAAGTCGTTAATTCGGCAGCTGCTTTAGGACATACTTAGGTGGTTTTCTAAAAGCACTTGGCGGAGTCTGATCAGAATCGGGTACACGAGTCGATGGTTAGAGCGATTTTACACTATGCGACTAAGCCGCGATGCAACCGCTGCTCAGTCGCGATCGCGTATGCCGCGTGACTGTCACTTGATATGGAGAAACAGCTGGGCTGCGCAGGCATGCGGCCAAGTCACCTAGTGTGAAAACACTCTTATTCGTTATTTTATTTTAGAAAGGTAAGTAGGTCGTTGTAGATGATTGATTAGGTTCAAGAATCTTGATTTGCCAAAGACCTATTATACCGTTATTTACCTAATTGAAGGTCTATCTTACATAGCATTTATTTATTTAATAATAAGTTCCGCTAATTTACGATCCCATCTAAACATTAATAATTAAGTATTTTTTTATTAGTAAATTCCATATCAATACAATGGAACGATCATTAAAAAATCATAAACAATGTGAAAACATAATTACGGATTGTAAAGTATACTTATTTACGCAATGCTCTCCAAAAGAAAGTTAAGATCAATCTAATAGATATTATGCTTCTATGCGTATATAGTCCATTTTTCTTTGCTTGTCGAATATTGTAAATAATCTTGACGAAATTATTCATTTTAAAATAAGATAGACACAAAAATAATAACCTACTATAATAATACATTATTTAATACGAAATCCTTTTTATTCTAATAGTTTGTTAATTTTATAAACTGATATTTTTGTAGAAAGACATGCTTACAAGCATATAAAAACGGATTTTACATAGAAACTGTGTCTTATCGCTAAGTTTGAAGTACTTATATAAGGTGTTAAAAAATCAATGTCAAATATTTTAAGGGGTAACTGAGACTACCACATGGATCATATTTAAGAGAAATTTAAAACTATAGAACGGATTTGAATAAATCGAAAAAAGAAAATGTTTATTGATATAAATAATTTATATCATCCTGTACATGATCGCAAACTCCCACAAACGCAAACAAACACTCTCGCACGATGCTAATACTAGTCAAAACCCATTCATAATCCCTAGGATCTCATTCATGCGCACATAAAATCATACGACACACAAGCTCATGCTAGACATTGGGTGTGTGTGTATGAATGAATTTTCTTTGAGATAGAAACACTGTTAACATTTCTGTCTCACTCGTTTCATGTCATTGTTGTCTGTGTGTGTGTGTCTGTGTGTGCATGTGTGATGTACCTACTCCTTTTAGATAATTGCCGCGAGTTGCAGAAAGGCTTAAGAAAGCTAATTGTATGGGTTATCTGTCAAAACAAGTGCCAGATAGGTTATCCAGAACTTATCAGCAAGTATTGAAACTGGGCCTTATTATCTTTAAAGACGACTTATAGCTATAATGCAGGTCTGTAACATAACGTTCGTACACAAAATAGAAAAATAAGTGTTAATGCTGTCTTTAAAGATAATACATTCTTCAGCAACTGACAGTTTGTCACTTTATGTTGTAATTTTAATGTTAATTACTTCTATCAGTTCTTACGGTAAAATAAAAATACAGTTAAATTGAAAAAAACATTTTTAATTAAATTACACATGTTGACAATTAATAAATACACTTATTACTAAAAATATCACTTTTATTTTAAGAACACAAAACAAATAAAGAATTTCCACCTCCCATCACACTTTTCCAGGCTTTGGACTGGCAAGTAAGCGTAAAATAATTTATTACTCATCACCTGATTTAATGCAACATAATTCTATGGAGATAGGTACTACTAGGCTATTTCTATCAGTCAATGCAGATAACAAGGTTTACTTACTCTTACTTGGCGTGTTTAAAGGTAGTTCATTATTATGTACAAAATCACAGTCACTTATTTACAAAATTATTTACAATAGTTGTTGGAAGTGCCCCCCATTCTCCTGAATGCAAAGCGCAGCCCTTTTTAAAATATGCCTATGCACACGCACTAAACTTTCACTGTCGCCGCGCATTGTTTCAAAAGCACTAATGATTCGTGCTTTTAATTGCTCGGCACTGGTGATGGTGTGGCCATCTTGACCATACACGAGATCCTTAGCACGGCCCCAGACGTGGAAGTCCAGCGGCGTCAGGTCTGGCGAGCGTGCTGGCCAAGCAATAGGCCCACCGCGTCCGATCCACCGATCCTGAAAACGTGCCGTCAGGTACTCGCGGACATGGCGGTCGTAATGCGCGGGCGCGCCGTCGTGTTGGTAGTGCATCTGCTGCATAAGATTTAGCGGCACATCTTCTAACAACTCCTCCAACTCTCTTTCAAGGAATTCCAAGTAAACGGCGCCATTCAGCCGATTAAAAAATACTGGTCCTATCAGCTGATGTCCTAGTAGCCCAGCCCAAACATTCACGCTGAACCGCGTCTGAAAATGATCTGGACGCGCCAGATGTGGGTTCTCCTCAGACCAGTAGTGAGCATTGTGGATATTGAACATGCCCACTCTGGTGAAGGTGCACTCATCCGTCCACAATATGTTGGCTAGGCTGTTACGCCGGATCCACTGACAGAACTCCACGCGTGGCGCGTAGTCCTGCGGCATCAGCTCCTGCACTCTCGTGAAGTGGTAGGGGTGTCTTCGCTCCCTCTTCAGCACTTTCCACACATACACATGGTTAGTGTTGAAAACGGCAGCAGCATCCCTCGTACTGGCGGTCGGGTGGAGCTCGAAGAAATTCAGCACGTCCTCTTCAAGCTGTACTGAAGTGCGAGGTCTGCCAGCGTCACCAGAAGGCATGAACCTACCACTTTCACGAAACCGTTGTTCAGCCCCTAAGATTGTGCGTGGACACACGCGCACACCGTGCCGTTCGTGGAACAGCCTTACTGCTTCCACTAAACTGTAGTTTGCCTCATGGTAGCACATAACCATGTTGAGGTAATCAGAGTCCGAATACTTGTATGGCATGGTGAGACTTCGCAATTAACGTCAAACACAAGAGAAGGTCTAGCGCCGATTGATTGATTGTTGTGACTGTTTTGCAATTTGCAGGAGTAATAATAAATAAAAAGCGCATACCTATGGCACGTGTAAGTGTAGCGTTAGCAAAAAAAATCACTCAATTATTTGGTGTAATTATTTTTTACTTATCAATTCGAATCTTGTATTACCATGCTAAACTACAAATTAAGATTGCTACTAGTTCTTACCAGTGATACCAAATCAAATAATAGGTACAGTACGCGGCGGTAGTATGCAGTATGCACATCGAGCTAAAAAGAGAGATAATCCGTGCGACAGAAACGACGTTCTATGAAAGCCGAAACTAACCGATTATCTTACTCGTTAGCTTGATGTTCATTCTAGCGCCGCGTATTGTACCTACTAATTATTTAACTTGTTATAATTGGTATTAACTAGTAGCTTAGCAATCTTAAGTTTTGAAGGTACTAGCCAGTTGTACCCTCCCTCCCTCCCTCTTTAGCTCCATGTGCGTGCATTCCCTACCGCCGGATACTGTAAGTACAAGTATTCAACATTTTATCCTTTACGTTGAATAAACAGCAATCAAAAATGTATCTGTCTAATCACTAAAATGCATTTATCATGTAAATTTACTATGTATCTACATGTGGTGAAGTAGTCGCAGTCAACTTCCAGACGGGATTCAGAAAAATGTGTTAAATTATGCCCCGTTTGAGTGTTTGGGAGACGAATAACAGTTGCGTTGTACAGGGTATACCCCAGTTTAACCTTATTGATACCTATAAATATTGCGTACCTACGCAACGTCTGGCTCATTGACTTTACTTTTAGTTCTTAGTAAATAAACCAACGCACAACACAAAGCATAAAAAATCATTTAAAAAGCAGGTTCAAATTAATTGTTATTTATTTTAGATAAGCGTACTCGTCCTTAACCTTAGATCAAGGTCAGTAAGAGTACTCCGAAACATAACTAGTTTGCCGGGGATCGGATCCAAGACCTTAACCTTACCCTAAAAGCACTTAGCCATCAATCCTTTTTTAATTCATAAGAAATGTAAAATAAGAAACTGTTTTTGTTAACAGTACTTTCTCGGTCTTTCGGCATTTCCTAAATCGTGTGTGTTCCGCCGCCCTCAGAAACTTAAAAAATAAAATCAACCTTAAGATAACGAATTAGAATCTAAAATTGAATATCGACTGTTTTTAAAGCGGTATCTTTGACTCGCATTTGGACAAATGCCGCCTTTACACTAAAATTTTGAAATTTAAATCGATTTACATCGATTTAGAGTTTATAATTGAATGAAAGACGTTCGTCCTTCGGCAGATTTTGGCAATAAATCATAGTAGCACGCACACAAGCGAGCGTTTCTTGCTGTACGGAGTAGTTTGTCCGTAGTAGTGATCAGGTGTTATAGGATGTTGATATTTGAGTTTATTATCAAACTTTCGATCGTGTTTTTCTCGAAAACTAAGGCTTAAATTAAAAAAAATTTCATACAAAAATTGTTAGTCACAACGTAAACTCATTACCCTTAAAATATTTGACACTGATTTTTTAACACCTTATAGTAGTCCCAGATTCTAAATCACCTTCGCCGGGATAGAAATAGTGGTTAAATTACTTGATAACATTCTCATCTTCCCATTTGTTCAGGTTATCACCATTAGGCTTAATGGATGTGGTTGCAAGAACGAGTACAGTAATGGAGTGGCAATGATAAAAGATTTAGTAGTGTTGCTAGATGGCCCGCTTATGCCGGGACGTCCCGTTAATAGGCCCTCTCAGATCCCGTTTAGCGATGGGCGACGGAAGGTATTTATTTACTTCCAAATGGATAAAATCCCGATTTTTACTTATTCTAGTAGTTTAAAAAATGGATAGAAATCAGGTTTTTAAACATATTTTGCTAAATTATGCCCCCGGTCGCCTATCGCTATAGTCCCGCTAGCTAGCACCATGAGAGCGGGACGCCTATTCCCGCTTTTTTAGTTGTTTGCTACTTGTATCTTGTATTATTGTGACTACTGAAACAAATAGGTTACACATCTAACGAAAAAGCGCACCGAAGAACACGCAGTTTGAGGTAGTAGGGGAAGGCCGCGATATTACGTCCTGATCTTTACGTCTCAGACGCGTTCTATTAACGACATTAGAGGCATGATGTTTCACCTTGAATGCGTCTCGGATAACATGTGCATTCGTCTGTACAACATACTACCTGTACCGATACAAGACTTACCAATCAGAACTTTTCACAATCAGAAGGGCAATACGCAAATTGCGTCTCAGCGCATAATGTCCTTTTCTCGAAATGTCCTTTCTCAAAATGTCCTTTTCTAGAAATGTCCTTTCTCAGAATGTCCTTTCTCAAAATGTCCTTTTCTCATAATGTTCTTTTCTCTAAATGTCCCTTTCTCACAAAGTCCCATTCTCAATATGTCCTTTTCTCACAATGGCCTGTTTTCTAATTACATCATTTTTTAAACTTTTACAGTCAAGTGTACGTCAAGCTTTGAACGGTACTTTGAACTTCAGCTTGAAACCTCGAATAGTACGTTCAAAGCTTGATGTGAAATCAAAAATAAAACAAAAAACATATTGTAAATCAGTCAGATTATTTATTTTTAAACAAACAGTTATCACTCTTTTTTTTGAGATTTTGATGTTGGTCCCATAGAAAAAGTTGATGTAATTTAGCCGTTGAATAACCCCTTAAAGTTTTATTTCACCTTTTCGTTACACCCTGTATACTTTTTTCTGATTATTTAAAAAATCTTAATACATAAGCAATCTTATATCATAAGCGTTATTAAAGTACAAATAATTGCAAGTTGATTTATTAGAAAAATCTAAACGCACCAATGTTTGTTTTAATTGCAAGTAAAACTTAGGGTAGTTCTGACAAAAAGAGTCAACTTTTTGTTAATCGTTAGTAAGGAAGGAAATTAATTTAGTAGCGTGTTATTAGTGTTCAAACAATGAATCAAGACTTTGAGTTTATTATAAATCAAAAAGGCAAGGCCTCTTTGATAGGAAGTATACCTAGTATTTGGAACACTTACAAAATAATGATTTAACACTGCCACAGTTTATACAAAAATTAATAATAACATTATTGTGAATATCTAACTAAATATATACATTTTTGTTGATTAGTTAAAAATATGAATCAGGATAATAACTAATTAGGATTATTAGTATCATTTGTTAAACAAGTACATTTTTTGTGGACAAATGTTTAAATATTTTTTATTATTATACTTTTTTCTGATTATTTAAAAAATGAGTGATAACTGTTTGTTTAAAAATAAATAATCTGACTGATTTACAATATGTTTTTTGTTTTATTTTTGATTTCACATCAAGCTTTGAACGCACTATTCGAGGTTTCAAGCAGAAGTTCAAAGTACCGTTCAAAGCTTGACGTACACTTGACTGTAAAAGTTTAAAAAATGATGTAATTAGAAAACAGGCCATTGTGAGAAAAGGACATATTGAGAATGGGACTTTGTGAGAAAGGCACATTTAGAGAAAAGAACATTATGAGAAAAGGACATTTTGAGAAAGGACATTCTGAGAAAGGACATTTCTAGAAAAGGACATTTTGAGAAAGGACATTTCGAGAAAAGGACATTATGCGCTGAGACGGCAAATTGTTGTTAGAAAACTGTTTTTATAGCATTGACGAATTTGTGGGATTTTGCAAGACTGAAAACATGAAACATAGGTCTGACGATGTAAATAAATATTGATTGCTTATTGTTAATTTAATTCTAATAACTACTATCTTATAATAACTAGTTATTAATTTATGACAATTATATTGAATTAAAATTTTGACATTATTAACTTTAAATTAAATTTTAAATTATTATTAACTCAAATCTTAATTGTTAAATAATATTACGGACGACATCAATTATTTATATAACTTCACTAGTTTAGTAATTTTCGATTATAATTTTGCCTACCGATAAATCGGTAAAATACGCTGGAAATTGTTTTAGATTAAGAAAATATCTTTATTGTACCATATTTTATGCAATAAAAAATATTCATTAATTGCAATAAAATAAAATAAAACATTCATTCATTCAAGATTTCACGTTTAAGAGTCAATTCAGATAAAGAACTTTGCTCCGGGTCTTGGTGTGTTAGTGATAAGGTGATTAGTGTGTTGTCTAGCGCATATATATATATATATTAATTATGTCTCGATATTCGAAAAATCTGATCTGGTTACACTAGCTGCTGCTGTTCCGAGAAACTGTTTTTCCAAGTAGTCTGTAATGGTTTTGTTCCAGTCATTAATAAAAGCTAAAGTAATATCTAAATGTAACACTAATATAGGTTTAAGGTGAAGGACAAAACGAAATAAGTACCAAGGTACTGAAATGATTTGAGGATATCGATTACACTGCGATTACAATATGTTGATGGATGATATTCTGTTGTGGGATGTGTGGAATGGAACGTAAGATGTTGACGGACGTTATTCTTTTGTTTTTTGAGAAGTAGAAGCCAGATGTGCTACTGGAAACCTGAATAAATCAAGAGTCCGTAGAAAACCAACATTTCTTTAACCCTACACTCATATTATAATGTATCTTAAATAGGTACATTTAGAAATATAATGGGAAGTGCAACCGGTTTTTTTAACTGTATAATATAAAGCTGATTGACTGGACCTAAGATTTGACATTTTGCAAGGACGTTTCTTAAATACCACAAGTGAGCAAGTTGCGGGTAGGAAGCGTTATTGAAAATTCAAAAAGGGATGAAATTGTTTGTATAGAAATCAACGCGGACAAGCGCTATCAATCGGTTGCTACCGCAACCATGTCAGTGGAAATAAAATGAGTAATTGTGTTAAAATACCACAACCAACTGTATGGCCGATAAAACGAAGACATTTCCTTTCACTGTCATACTTAGTAAGGCATTCTTCCTGCGTGGATCAGACGCCGATATCAAGGCATATTATTATTCTAAGTATAACAAATTCGACACGCTTGGTTTTCATACAGTTTGATCGAGCATTGCGTCGCCGGATTTAATGTAGATGTTACACAAAAAAACGTACAAAATTCCTAGATAATCAAGCTCTCAAATACGCATCAATGTAAAGTGTATATTTTGCTTATCATCATGTATTTCTCAACGATGTTCAAAGCGAGATAACAATGTTCATTCACATTGCGTACTCACTCAAATGCAGAGCGTTTTGAAATAGTTCGGTTATTATTACACATCATTATGTTGTCATAACATAACTGCTCGTGTTGACATTCTAATATCTATGTAAGCAAACAATCAAGAACGTTTTACAAATATTCTAAAATGACATAATAGTAAAAGCCTTATAATTGTAGAAGAGATACTTCGTAACATACCCATACTGAAATCACCGAGCAATACCTTTGATCTATACTGTAGCCAAATAGCATTGCTTCGGATAAAGAGGCGTTAGTATAGAATCAGCCACTTAAGAGGTTTTACCTTATTTTAATTACATCTTGTACACAGGTTTCCTGGGTCAAAAAAAGATTATTCTATTTAGTCCGTCAGTAAGATTATCAAAAAAGATTGGACCCATATTTTGTCGTTTGTCAAACAAACAAAAAATAACGAAGATAAGGCGTATCAGTGAGCACGTGACGTCACGCCTTGCTAAAAAGTGTGGCAAGGCGTGACGTTACCCGGAACTTTAACGGGCTATATCTTCATCATTTTTTGTTTGATTGAGAAAAGAAAAAATACGTGTCCAATATTTTCTGTTAATCCAACTGACGGACTAATTCGATTTTTTTTAGGAAACTAGCCCATTATGCAAGCAGTACAATGGTTTTAATATTTAGATATTAAGGCAATAATGCGATCGACCAGATAATTTGATTTATAAATAATTCAATTCATCATCATCATCATCATTTCAGCCATAGGAGGTCCACTGCTAAACAAAGGTCTCCCCCAATGACTAATCATCGGGGGGGATTGCCAATACTCGCCACGCTTGGCAGGCCGGTTGGCGAGTGCAGTTTTTTTAAAACATCATGTTAAACATAGAGCCTCAAATATTATTTCAAGTATGTATGAGAATAATTTTCCGTTATCCTTTTGTCTCGCAAGGTGGGTTTTATTAAAATAACGGAAAAATATTTTTAAAGGTCATGACAGTGACAATGGCCTTGACTTGTGAAGGCGTGAGTGTTGTGACTCAATGACCCAGCAAGCAACGTTGACTCATTAAGTGTCTGGTGGGTGTTGAATGATTGTAACTTAACCTCATTACCATTGTTTATTAGCAAGGAGTAGTAGTTCCTCCTTTGCGTGTAGCAGACGTCCGCGCTGCATAGCCCCCGCATGGAGTTTGTTTATTTTTTCTTTTTATTCTTCTTTTAAGTGCCCCTTAATTAACGAATGTTAGTACAAATATAGCACGAAAGACCATTAAAACACGGTTCATAACAGCGCGCAATGAAACGTGGCTGTTACGACAGTCGCTGCGTCTTTAGGTTGCGAAAATTATATACTTTTCGCATGGACGCCATTGTTCGAACGAAAAATCCTATGCTCAGTTTGTAGCTTTTATGTTGTTTTTAAATAGACGTATAAACGAATTAAATCGGTCAAGCGGTTTAAAAGAAGAAAGAGAATAAGCACCTTTTTTGCGTGTTTTTTTAATTATTTCATTTCTCCTGAAGTATAAGTACTTGAAAAAAATGCTATGCTCAGAATGTTGAGTAGGTTTTGACAATTCTTATTTTTTAAATATTTTCTGACAAACGGGGCTTAGGTAGGCTTCTGAAACCATATGCTAGTTTACATTTGGCGACTACACGGGCCTTATTGGCTAAATACATGGTTCATAGATACACTACCACAAAGAACACCGCTGCGTCGCGCGGGCAGTTGTATAGATCGGGAAAAAGCGACGGTCGTTTGACGCGGGCGTCCGCATCACGCATCGGAAACTATCGCCCATGAGTTAAACTATAGGGATTGGTCCTGTTAGCCGTTTATATTTACCACGTCAGGCGATACACTTTCAATGTTACACTGCTATACTAACTAGAGAAAAAAGCGGCCAAGTGCGAGTCGGACTCGCCCATGAACGGTTCCGTAGCGGCAAGTAATATAATCCATATTTGCCCACGGCGGGATTGGAACCTGCAACTACTAAGCTAGTAGTCCGGAACTCCGTAGTACGAATCACTAGACGTCGGAATAGTCAACGTTCATTGACATTTGACATTTCTAGCGACGCCACCTACACTTATAGTGTCTATGGGTCAAAATCAAAGAGGTGAGTATTTTAGGTTTTCAAATATCTGAGAAATTAAGTTTTCTTTTGCAGGAAACTAACAAGTGGAGTCTGTTGTGTCATTTGTCATGAACCTTTCCTGTGAAGAAGCACGCACAAAAATATATATTTTAGAAATTCTACCAGTTAATAAGAATAATGGCAGACACAAAAGTCATTTCGGGAACACTTTTAAATATTTTTTTAAATAATAATATAACCAACGCATTTAAGAATCACCTTCAAGAAATTGAAATTAACCTGTTCCTAAATAGGATAATGTTGTTATTTTGCATACTTTTACATTGAAAACATTATTTTTCAAAGTACTCTCCATAAATTTTCATTTGGTGTCAATTTCGCTCCGAAATTTCAATTTATTGTATACATTTTTGCACTACGTTAAATATTAATAATATAAATACAAAAGTTTAAAGGTCATTTCATTATTGTATATGCAAGATTTAACAATAGTATTACTTATTAGTGATTTATTTGCCGTTTTTGTGATGTTCCCGAAAATGATGGGAGTGTTCCCAAAATGAACGCAACACCCGGTTTTTGTCATATTATATGCATATAATTAATATACATTTACAGTATTATACCTTTATTTGTACTTATGGAATGAGGAACATAAGCATCAAAAATTAAACTTAAAATCTAATTATAATAAACTTTGTAGTTTCAATCATGATACATTAGATATCAGGAACAAATGCAAATTGCACATTTATCTTTTTTAACCTGTTTTCTTCCTGATTACTTCCTTGACACGCGATTATCGTTTTCTATCTCATTTTCAGAATCTGGGGGGCTGTTAGCTAAAATATTTGCTATCATCTTTTTTCTGTCTATACTTTTCAGAATTTTACCTCTATAACTTTCTCTGTTTCCTCTTCTGTCTTTCACTCATATTAGTAACACTCTTAACTTTATTGTCTGCCTTCTTTCTTTGGTAATATTTCCTATCTTTGCCATGTTAGATATTGGTTTTAGAAGTTATGGACAAGTGAGCTGTAATATTTATAAGAATTTGCTAAAAATATGCAAATTTTCGTAAAACTAATCATCAAACAGCGTTCCCGTAGTGACAGGCAATTAAAGTACGCTTCACACATATCAATTTAAAAGGTGCTTACCAACAAAGTCAATGATTTTTTTCCGTAAACACGAAACACGCCTTTTGCTTTGACTAGTGAACTTCACGCTGTTGCTCGCTAACGCCACCTAGCGTGTGTTCTTTTATTTACATCGATCGATATCCACAGCGTTCACGGAATGATTTAATAAACGTCAGACAGCATTTGAATAGTCAAAATATGAAGAAATTAAACTGCAATTAATGTATTTTATACGTTTATTCTTTATTTGATGATTTTCAAAGCTAATATTAAAATATGTAAATTTTAAGTCTTAATTATAAACATTTTTGGCTTATTTGAACTATGAAACATGGTATAAGGACGCATTCCCGGAATGACTATTTAGACCTTTTTTTGTTTAAAATCAAATAAAACATTAGTACAGAAAGATAAATAAGCTAAGTGCCGTGTAATTATGCACATAACCTTTATTTTGAAATAAATATTTTAGTAATATCATGTTATTTTATTCAGAAAAACTTTGTCGGAAGCATGATGCTCACCTCTCTGATTTTGATCCCTATAGTCTGTGCTATAGTGCTACTAGAGACGGGGAATTAATATGGAATCTTATCTGTTACTTTATCAGTTAGGTTATTAAATTATTCAAGGATTCTACTATTTATATTGCCTTCGCTACACCTTTGAACTTGTTACTTGACAGTAAGTCAAATACGTCAAAACGTACTGTCAATCTATTTTAATGGTTTTTATTTATCATTTAAAGAGCTTTAGAGTGCAAGTTTGGTGTAGTTTGTGTTCTAATGTTTGGTGAAGTGATAAAGACCTGAAACTATTGAAATATCATTGTATTCAACGCCGCATCGAGTGTCAAGTGACTTGTCTCAAGACAACTTGCTTTAGACCCGATAGCGTCTTGAAACTTGCTTCTACGGGAAGAGTAGCCTTCACTGAATCCAAAAAAAGCAATAAAAACTAAACACCCGTTGTTTATTGTGAACACTATATCAAGAATTACTCGACATTGGCAGAATCACCGCTCTATATAGAGCGGGAAAGTCCATTAAAAAAAATTAAAAAAAATAATAAAAATACGTTGTATCAAAACTTATGAACACACGAGGGATAAATCATAAAAATCAATTGCCGAATGTATGTAAAGCGCACCTCTTCAGAAGTTCAGAGCGGCTGCATCTATTTTGCAATTTTTTATGTGTTCGAGATTGCCAGGAAAAAGTTTCTGTGGCGCAAATGTCGTTTTACATTGTCAAATTTGGATACGACAAAGTGTAAGGTTGGGACCGTTGCGTAAAGGAAACACTTATTCTGTCTAATGATCCAATATAATGCGTCATAATTAGGCTTGCATACACTTAAGTACTAAATGCAATTGGGGTGAAGTAAGCTACACACTACATCTGTCAGGGCAGCTTGTAATTATACATGGTGATTTCACTGAGTGTCCAAAATTTAAGATAGTATTTTACTCATATATACGATTCTCTTTTTATAAGTGACTAATAGTCTATTTGTTTATTAAATTTAAATCATTTTACTAGTAAAAGACACAAAACATGAGACAAAATCTTGTGTTGAACTGTAGCCCAGAACATCCATCTTTGGCTAGGTTTCAAAACTTATATGGATACAAATAGAATACGGAATATAGTAAGTTCCACAAAATAAATAAAATTTTAACAACAACATAATGCAAGTAGAACGTTTGCCTTATTAAGGCATTGGGATTATGGTTAAGGATATCTAAGTCTTTAAAGCCTTGTGAGCTTGTGACAGATCGTTGAAGAAACAGCATATCCGAACTACAGAGTTGTAAAATGATGTGTTATTACGGTATACTTGGAGAGTTGAGAGAGGAAAGTAGGATCGAGTCTAATCGAGAAAAAACTTATGACCACAAAATACATAGAACAACTAATTTCGTATTTTCTAAATTAAATTGACTACTCGAATGAAGTCGCGGGCAACAGAAAGTAATAAAAAAACACACTCCGCAAAATGTTATGTACGGCACAAACACGCAAATGAATATTGATGGAGATGGAGAACATGGAAGTGGGAACAGCATAAGCTTGTTATGTGTTCTGCTGCTTGTTAACTAAATGTAATTTAATGCTAATGTTGATAATACATACATTCGTAACAACTGAAATAACAAAGTACGTAAGTTGTTTTAAATCTACGTCATCAAGTTTAGATTCCAGGCTTCCGTGTTAAAACAGTTTTACAAATAAATTCAGACGAATTTGAAAATAATAACATCAATCAATTAGCCAATGCTTGATAACGGAAAAGTTTTAAATACAATTTAGCTTACAAGCTTAGTTGCTAGTTTAAAATCGTTATTATCGTTAAAACACGAACTTACTTAATATGTTCAATATCTTTAAGTAATTATTTGTGTCAGAAACCATTAATACCATTCCAGAGAATGTGGTGAAGACCCTTAACAACACCATGTTCAATAACCAAGAATGGTCCTTCCAGCAAGACTCGGTGCCGGGTCATAAACCTCGGTCTACGCAGTCTTGGTTGAAGACGAACGTTTCGGACTTCATCAGAGCTGAAGACTGGCCGTCGTCTAGTCCCGATCTTAATCCGCTGGATTATGATTTATGGTCAGTTTTAGAGAGTATGGCTTGCTCTAAACGCGATGATAATTTGGAGTCCCTAAAACAATCCGTACGATTGGCAGTGAAGAATTTTCCCATGGAAAGAGTGCGTGCTACTATTGATAACTGGCCTCAACGTTTAAAGGAGTGTATTGCATCCAATGGAGACCACTTCGAATAAGATTTTTATATTTTAAATTGTTTTATATTTATGTATTAAGTACACACACAGTACACACTGTAAAAGTAATAAATGTTATTTGCAATAGAAAAAAATGTTTTTTCTTTGTTACAGTATTTATGGCAAGACTAGGTATACTACCTATATTATAAAGATGTAGGTAGGTAACATTTTAAAGTTTGCTTGTAGTTTGTTTGTTTTTTATTTGATATAGAAGCAGAAGTTCTTATCGTTTCGATGCCAAATCTGTCAAACTTTTCGGTGCGTCTTCGCGTGTGCAGCTGTCCGAACACGCGGGACATAATAGAAGGTGGCCCATGGTGCGGGGAGAAGCACCGCAAACACACTTGCCGTTGGTGCCGTCAATGTATCCCCACTTTAATAGGTTTTCCTTACAGCTGCCGACCTGTATTCGCTCGCAGCATGTTCAAGGCTTTCCATGTCGGTCATGGAAGGTCTTTGCCAGGTGGAAGGCTCTCTGACGGTTGAAGGCTCTCTGTCGATAGGAGCAACGGTGCGGGGTACTTTTCTTTCTACCTTGTAACCCTGGATTCTTTCTTGGATGAACATTTAGCATATCAGACATTATGAGGCCATCAAATATACATTAGCTATATTTGATCGCGAATAGATAAACCCGCTCGTCGCTACTTTTCTAACCTACAATAAAAATCTCAAAATTCTACATTATCTGACGATTTGAGTTGGCGAGCACCTTAGACTAATGCGAGTGCAGTTAGATTCCATCCATTTAACCTTGAATCTAATTTTAAACCCAGTTGATTTCGAATTTATGGGGCATTATGCGATTTTATTAACGTCTTTTAATTTTTTTTTGGTGAAGCAAAAGGGCCATAAAATAAACCTCTTTTAAAACTCTTTTGTTTTTTGCATTCACAATAATACTAGTTTATTATACCAATGATAATATTTTTACTATAAAAAAAATTTCAACTGCCTCTGGTGGGATACAAAATATGAAAATATCATTAATATGAATGCAAAAAATAAAGAAGGTTTAAAGGTAACCTATTGTCATTCTCCGTCAGTCCTGTCAGTCCGTTTCTACATCATATGGGTTACGTTCTAGATCGTCAAACGAAATAGTTGAAGCAAAGAAATTTTGATATTTTGTGTAGAATACAGGGTTACATTGCAAAGGGGTGCCAAATATTTAGGAGTGGCTCAGAATAAGTAACTTAATCGAACTATGCAAACACACACAGATTGTCATGGTCTCGAAGTGAAGAATTAAAATCCTTGTGTTACAGGGTACCAGACAGTGTATATTGGCAGGGGCGTCTCCCAGCACACCCAGTCTTGACTCAATTAAGGAATAATCGTTTTCTCTATTGACCTAAATCCGGTACCCTCTGCGTTCAAGCAATTACCTAATTACTGCGCCGCCACACCAATTGAATTAGAAATCACAAAAAATACAGGAAAACGAACCATTTAGAATAGCATAATTTAGGCGGTCTTATCTATCAATATACAGTGTAAACTCTTTATAACGTCACTCGATTCAACGACAAACTCCTTAAAACGTCAAAATTGCTTAACTTTGGTTGGTTTAACTTGTTTTCCATACACTAATACACTCCAAATAGCGCCACGCTCTCTCATTTTAACGACAAAAATACGGCATTATATATCAATAAGCAAAGTTGCCGAAATTGAACTGCAGCTGTGTACGTTTTTTTTTGTTTGCTGTTTTGTTGTTGTATCAAGCACGTGTTCACTTCGACTATACCGGAGAATCTAAGAAATTTTGTCTTGTTTTTGTATGATAAACTTGCACATGTTTACCTCTGTCACTCGACTTTTGTCAAGTTGTTCACGTTATCATAATTGCTTACAGACTTTTGAACTGTAAACAAGGCGAGTCAACGAAAATCTTTGTGCATTAGCGAGAAAGTTTTATTAATACGCTCAAGGCGGGAGAAAGGATAAGTGATGTTGGAAGACGCTTTATAAGACGATATATATTTTATTTCTCTCGATTTAACGACCACTCTCTATAACGTCGAAAAGTGCACAGTCCGTTAACTCTTTGCAGCACACTTCTACATACTTTAAAAAACTTAAAAAATATGTATAGTCCTACTTTATTAAGGGCCTAAAAACACAAAAATAAAACAATTTAAGGGAGGTTTTCATGGAAAAATGTGGTTATTATTAACGCTAACTGTGCGGGACTTTCGATCGCTGCGGCGGTTATCCGGCTCGAAGGACCAAAATGTGCGGGATGTTCTATCGGTTCAACTATCCCTTGTGCACCTATCGCTGGATTGCGCCTAGACTTCTATGTTGTTACTGATCGCTCGTTGTTATGTTGAGAATTCTATGTTGTACGAGGAGGACGTGTTGAAATGAAACAGGTTAGGAGGTTCCAATTTGGCAATCTTTCCTAAAGCTGTCTATTTTTCCTATGTGTTGGTCTTCCTGCACTATGTTCTCAGTTTGAAGGTGTTCCTGCACTAGTCTGCTATTTGTTGCTGTTCCCGAGTTCTTGAGTGGACTGTATACTAACGACTGGACTGTGTTCAGTACAGTGATCTAGCCTGTTTTGGCGCTACTTATATAACATTTCCCTGCTCCGAAATAGTGACTACCGCGCGTAATTTTCCTTATGAAAGAGAGGTCCGAGTCACGACAAGGACGGAGCGAGGTGCGAGCGAAAGCTATAGTGTGAGTGAGATAGCATCATGATATCTACTCGTAAAAGGCAATACCTTAATGAGAGCCGTTCTATTTTACATAAAGTTAACCTCTTTTAGAGGGTAAGTACCTATACTATATATACACCTATGTCCCCAACGGGGTTGTGTACCTATATCTAAGTGTTATGATTGCCAATCTTTATTTACAAAAGTAATTAACAATAATCGAACTATAAAACTATAAAACGTCCGGAACACTAACCACCGTGACATAAAGGACCAAAATCAATAAAAATTTGAAACCACTTTAATTAAATATTTTATAAAATATGGTGGTTTTTTAATTATTTTTACTTCCTACACGCTTACAAGATGTTTTTCAATAAAATTACACAAATATACTTTAAAAAATCCCATATTCAGTATTTGTGTATAATATCAAAATTACTGATACGAAAATCTGAACAGAATTTAAATTGACAAACATAATAACGAACATAGACTCGTACTTTAAATTTCTTTTAGTCATTAACATATCAAAGCATGGTATTAGTTCAGTGGTAGCAGGATTGAAACTGTGTAACAAATTTTAAAAAATCCGATATAAGTGGTCAGTAAGGCTAACCACCATGCCGCAAAGAGTTAAGTGTACTTATATAGAGTTTACACTGTACTTACTAATATATGTAATTAATATATATATTTAGAAAATCAATTAATTAGTTGTTGTAAGTTGCCAGATAGGTAGGATGCATTTCATTTATTATTTAGAGTTTATGGAGTAAAATATTATATTATATTATACTTATCTTTAAAAGTAAAGAAATAGGGGAGTTAGTTATATAGCATTTTTATTAGGAGATTAATAATAAAAGTGCTATATAAACGTTTTCATGTATCATTATTATCATCAATTAGAAAACAAAATACTGAAAACGCCGATTCATAATGCAGGGATTGATTAGAAATATTCTAGATTCTTCCATTCAAACCAACGAAGTTTCTATCATCCTAACTAGACTCAGTAGCTAAATTATGTTGCTGTAGAAGTGTAGATTCAATAGCTAAATTAGTATCGGACCATTCGTCTGCGCATATTTCACGATTTACGTTGAGGTATTGCGTCCGGTGCGCGCGCACCGAATTGTTTGGTCAAGTGGCGCAGGCGCAGATAAGAATGTTTAGGCTGATAACGCTATGCAGCGTTACATTATACCTATTACATATCCAAGAATTGTTCTTGCGAAAATATTACCAAGTTATGAATGCGAAATAATGATTTATTTTTATCTACTACCAAATCGGTTGCTTCATTGTGATTGTGAGGTTCGTTCAAGGTTAACACAAATTTAAAGTAGGAGATTACGAAAAGGATTTAATATGTAAAGTACAAAAATTATAAAAGCACAAACAACTATGTAACTGTACTTCTCATTCTAAGTTTTTGATAGGATATAAATCCAATCCATAAAAAAAATATCTTTCGATAGATTTTGCATGGTAATGAAAAAATCTTTTTAACCGACTTCAAAACGGAGGTGTTTTAACCGATTAAATATTTATTTTTATTGAATAGTTTGCATGGCTGTTTCATGAAAATCATTTCATTCCCAAGGGTGCAAAAATAGGGTATGAAACCAGCGTAAAGCAGACATCTTGTGTTAGAACTTAAATGATTTCGACTTAAATCTCACACTTAAATAATCAAACATTTTTGGAAAAAAATTCACCCCTAAGGGTGGAAAAATAGGAAATGAAATCGGTGTTCAGCAGTTAAATTATGTTTGCATTCGTAAGATTTGCTTTGATTAGGATTTTTCACTAAAATAGATGAAATAAGTTAATTTTATAAAAAAAATCGACTTCAAAAAACTAAAACGTTAAAAATAATCTTACACTTAAGTACCTAATCAGTTACTTTTGGAGTCGGTGCAAACGAAAACATAGAATCTCTCATCGACTGGCACCGACTCCAAAAGTAACTGATTATTAAAAAACTCGAGACGAGTATGTGAGAACACTTAAATGTGTGTCTTAATGATACACATTTAAGTGTTCTCATAATCTATAGCTGTTCTTAAAGTAGAAATAAACTTCAATGTTTCTGTGCATGCAATTTTTGGAATATAATTTAGTTTGTTACTTAAATACCTGTGCTCTTGTAATTATATTCTGTTTTGTGTGTCTAAATAAATAAAATAAAATAGAATAAAGAACTAAAAGAACTATAGTAATAATCACAGAGCTAAACTACGCTAGGGACATGAGCTTGCTCGAGTTGGGCGACATGAGCCAAGCGAAACGATCTTCGTTACATTTCGCTCCCAAGTGTGGCCTGCGCATCAACAATAGCCAATGTTAGATGTTTATCACTGTTATTGACACATGTCTAGTTCAGAATGATATTTAAAACCTTGAATAATAATAATGTCTGTATCAACTTCGACAGATACAAAATATCGTACAACCAGGTTAAGGTTAAATATTGATTTGAGCAGGTTCTACAAGTAGGCCTACAAAAAATGTATTTATAAATAGTTTATGAACGTTCAGAAGAATATATTCGACTAATGTGAATTCAGCAATGAGATGGCCGATGATCACAGATTTGCCCATAAACAAAAGAAGAAGAAAATATACACACCTACCGAACAATACGCCAAAACGCAAGAAGTTGGTAAAGGTGAACTACACACCTGCCTGTCCGTACCGAACGAGCTGTAGTTATTTCCCTTACCAACTTATTCCGAAGATGCTAACTATTCGGTGCGGATACGATTGCGATATTTCATACAAAGAATTTAAATCGTCTTTTTTGGCGGTTCGATGTAAGTAAGCGTTACCTTAAACTGCAAGACGCTATACTCTTCTTCTAGTACACACGATATGACATTTACGACAATGGGGAAATGCACTGCACAGTTATCCTGATAGGTGTCGCATATTATTTTTTCGATACTATGTTGTCAATGTGAGAGTGTCAAACTTGCGTCAAATACAACTAAACACAATTATAATTGTTTTAGACTAATTATTGTCATTAGCAAATACATCTTGTGTTTATCTAGCGATCAAAAATAACTTTGACATTTACTTGGACATTGGTTTACAATTGTTGACAAGACCAAACACAGTGACGCCATCTGAGAATAGTTTTGCCTGTGTTTCCCCATTGTTTGAAAAGATACAGCTGGTGCTAAATAACCTGAGACCTTCATAACCATTAAAGCTTTGAAAGTAATGTTAATGTTTAGGATAGGTCAAACCGCCATACCATGTTTAACTGTGCGACGAAAAACAATAAAAAAATACGTATGTCATTAATACTTTGGAAAAACCAGACATTACTGTGCAGTTAACGTAATTTATTATCTATGACAGAACAAACGAGATCTATAAAAAATAATGAGTATTTTTGTCGAATTATTAAAATAGCACAATGGATCTTTTAAGTGTTTTCGCATACAAAAGATTCTCAATCTTAGCTAGTAGGGAGAAGTTCCAATTTAGTATGATGATGAAAGTGACCAGTTGGCTCAGGTGACAGGACTCGCTTGGCAAGCCATGCTAATAGGGACGGAGTTAAGAAGGTCTCAGTCATTCAACTTGCAAAAGCCGGTTCTTAATTATCATATTTAGGGTTATATAATAGTATGCGTTACAGTCGTTACAGATCTGGAATTTGGTTTTGAGTTTGATTCCTGATGGGTTCGATTTAGAAAAAAATCATTATTGTATTACTATTTTATGTGTTATTTTGTGCCTTTAATTATTTTATTTGGTATGTTACCGTCATAATTAAAGTACAGTGTAATTGTACCTTTAATTATTGTTTGGCGGTTAAGGTTTAAATATCGCGAGGAAATCGGCAGAGATAACAATAAATGTGTAGCCGTGGTCCAAAAAGATCTGTTCGTTTGCTTATAGGCAACGGAGGTCTGATGACAATCTCATCAAATCAAATCAAATAGTACAAGCTTTGCTTAGTTTGGGTTTAGATAATTGGTGTGATTGTGAAAACAATTTGTTATTATTATCTTTAAAACTTAAAACTACGCACTAAGCGTTAAATGGCTCGACCTTATTCAGTTCTCCGCTCGAACTGCTAACATGGCTACTGGCTATTAGGTGTATGTATTTCGAAATGCCATTAACATTATAATCCCGTTTTATTAAACCAAATGACTCATTCGGAATGTAAGTAATCAGGCGAAAAGTTGTTTTGAGTGTGTGCAACATATAAGTACAGTATAAGTCGTCGAACTTGTTTAAAATCACAAAACAAGTAACTAGATCCAACCAGTTGATCTATTTTGTTTGTCTCAACTGCGACATTTGGTCGGAGTTGAGTTCGACTGGTCATTGACTGTTGACCTCTTAAACAAGCATTAAAGTCACCCAACGTGCTATGGAGAGATCTATGCTTGGCGTTTCTCTGCATAATAAGATACGAAATGGAGATCCATAAAATTAACCGAAGTCACCAACATAGCTTCTCGCAGTTCAAAGCTAAAGTGACAATGGGCAGGCCACATTTTTGAATGACGACAACAAACTGGAAGACGCAGCGTAGGATGTAGTGGACTGGACTGACGACCTAGTCAAGCGGGCAGCCACTCGATGCAAACGGCCTTACTAAAGCCCATCGCTGTGGCGTTCTATAGGGGAGGCCTATATCCAGCAGTGGACTTCTAAAAGCCGATGATGATGATGAATAATGAGTCCGACTAAAGCCTTTAAGGCGACAGGTAAGGCAAGTGACCTTGAACATTAAGTGTCGACTTATGCGACTTCTATTACGTGTCTCAGATAATACAAATGCTTCTCGCAGACTAAACATCCATCCGTTTCGCTCCTGTGCAAATAAATTATCATTGCGAGCAAAATATCCGCTCATGGAAAAGTAGGCGCTAAGAGTAAAATCCATTAAAAAACCTTATGTCTGAATTGGTTGACTTTTTGAAAAAAACTTCACCTTAAAGGCACGAATGTTATAAATAACTAAACCAACTTTGAAGCTAAACAAAAACGTCGTTTAAAATATAAATGTGTACAAGCTTGCGATATTTGCGGTACTTAAAAAAAAAAATTGTCTTTATAAGAAATAATAACTAGTATTTAGATACATCAGGAAAACTTCAACATATAAGTTACATGATATATTAAATTCCACATCCTATATCCAGTATTTTCGCCAGAAAACTTGTACAAAACACCTCTTTTACGTGCATTCTCCTTACCAGGCGCTACTTTCGTAAATCGCACACAACTGTGTTCAGCCGAGATGTAAGGAAGTCTTTATTTAGAATAGACGCCTAAAAATATCTTAGGGCGTTTAAGTTTCATTGTAATGTGTTTAAAATGGTCAGACACGGCACACAAACCTTTTTGGACCATTTTGGAACTCACAAACATCCTTGTCAAGATCTTAGATGGTTTGACATTTCACATTGTTATAAGGGTTAATAACCGGATTACCGGAATAATTTTAGCTCACCGCCTCGGTTCCGAGGTAGCGTTTATTAATAGGTGTTGTTCTGATGAGTGACGTTTTCTCTCAGTTCATTAATATGTTTTGAACAAAGCGATATCTACCGGGTAGATTGTTTGAACCAACGTGTCCCACCGGACAACATAACCGTAGTCCATGTTCAGTTGTAACCAAATACTAGAACTACAAAACGGATATAAATAGTCACAGAAAGCCTAACCGAGCATATCGAGCCTCTTTAGGGTCCAGAAGTAAACCAGGAGCCTATAGTTAAGCCATTTCTGTTAGTCTTTATGTCTATCACAATATCAGTAACGCCAGCAGAATAGTTATAATTAGGAATTAAATTAACAAATTAAGAATTACAAGGATTTTACTCTTATCGCCTACTTTTCCATGAGAGGATATTTTGCTCGCAATGATTATCTATTTGTACAGGAGCGAAACGGATGGATGTTTAGTCTGCGAGAAGCATTTGTATTATCTTAGGCACGTAATAGACCGCATCTGTCGACGCTAAATGCTCAAGGTTACGTGCCCGTCTTATCGCCTTAAGTTGGAATAAATCTTGCTACGTGTTTGTTTACAAGCTGGTGTAATTAATTATTCTGATAATGTCCGGGAATGATGACTCATCATCATCATTGCCCTATTGCCAGGTCATTGGGCGCAGTATAGTTTTCTCTTCCATGCAATCCGATCACTCGTCATCGAGTCATTCACTCCCTTCTCTTCAGTCATATCACTCTTCACACCATCCATTCATCTCTTCTTAGGTTTGTCATCTATCTCTCCACCCATCAATACTAATCTATATAAAAATAAATGTTTGTTTGTCCTGCGGTTTTAACCTATTCATCCGATCGCTATGATTAAGAAACTTTTCCGAACACGGTTAGGAGGATTATTATTGTTATGTGTTGTTTTGCTGGAATGGATTCTGAATGGATTTGAAGACGAGAACGTAGTTGCGGGCAACAGATATACAGGGTTTCATTTCACGGTTGTGAAAATTTTTCAGGGACCACTTAGAATCAGTAACTAAATCGATCTACGTAAAAAACAAACTCTTTTTTTTTTCAGTTTTAACTCTTCCATTCTGCATTTGAAAAATAGAATAGAAAGAGAATTTACGATTACTCGATTAAATTGCACCGTATATATGTGCACTGCATGAGGTTCTTGTTGGAGCGGCAACGGCGTACGCCTGTGATCTTTGATTTATGACGACATATCTCGCGTTGTCTTTTTTTTTTCAAAAATTTTTAATTATATTTTACTTCTGAAATACGACAACTGAAATTAATTACGATAAATTAGTATTTTTGTATTGTTCTATAGACCTTATTTTTAAAATTTGGCACTACCTTGAATTGTAACCCTGTATATGATAGTTAAATATAAAAAACCAACCATACATAATTTTTTGTCGCATGGTTATTAGTAGCAATTAACACGGTGACTAAGCAATAATGTTTGTTTGTAATGACAATACTAACAAGTAAACGACCGCGGTAAACTCAGCTCGCGCTCGGATAAACATCGCAATCTACACTTCCTCTTTGCAACCAATTATTTTAAGAGATATACATTTTTGTTACGAAACATTCATATTAAGTTATAAAAGGGAAAGTTTTCAATTGTTTGTTACATCTTTACACCGAAAAAGAAAACTAAATGTAAAGGTGAAGCCGAGAGTTAGAAGTGAAAACAAAAAAAGAAAGTTAGTAGGACAGACAACGGCAGGTCTACCTACCCGAAAAGTTAAAGGTAATTGAATTGATTTTAACTTTAAGGCCGACACGTAGAGATCAATATCAATCGAGAAAATTTGACGTTTTGTGGTAGGTTGACGAGCTGTGTACATAAAAGTTGATAATAATCGCAAGAGCAATATTGTTCAGTTTAGTCAAGGCTGTGGAAAACCGACGGATGCAAACGGCTTGCTGCACGCTGTAGACTTACATAAACAATGGGTTATTTTTACACTTGATCAAACGAAATGTGCGGATATTAGACAAAAATCAATAAAAAAACTAGAAAATAAAATCGGTAAGTATACGGCTTTATTTTTTAACGAAAACGATAAGACATAGAACCCTTGTTATTTGAGAGAACTTGTAGAGTAAATCATGAAATTTAGTAAAACAGGGTAGATACCCTGTTTTACTAAATTTCATGATTTACTCGTTTTTGTTACAATGTGCTTGTTTTGAAGTCAAAGATAAAAAAAAAACCAAGTTTCTGCTTGCTATCGTAATTTTTTATTATTTTTATTGCTAGTTAGTTTTTCTAGTTTTCAAATAAGACTACTTTGAAGAAAATATACCATTTACTTTAAGACAAAAAAAGAGAATGAAATGAGAAAGATGAGAATTATATTTACAAAAAATTAAAATGCCTTGATTTCTAAAATAGCGTAAACATTTTTTGGGTTTTTTATCGATAACTTTTCGTCTAATATCCGCACATTTTGTTTGATCAAGTGTAAAAATTACACATTGTGTATATTATGGATGGATACACATAATATGGGGGAGGCCTATATCCAGCAGTGGGCTTTCAAAGGCGGATGATGAATATAGTTTTTATAATAGAAGCAAATCATTCTAAACAGTGAGCTTGTTCTGAGCACACCGAGGAATTCCATTTAAGTCGCGTCATCGACTCAAGGTAAAAAAAAAACTGACCAGTAAGAGTTGAACTCGCGTGGATAGGATTCCATACTTCTAAAGGTTCTGTAATTTATGTATAGAGAAGTATTTTTCATTTTTCATCACTACGACCTACGGAACCCTAAAAAATTGCAAACTCTACTTTTCATGTAGTCATGACTCATGCTGAATAAAGACAGTTTTAACTACTTTCTTCTATTTAAGTCTAAATGATGATAACTAAATGTTTTTCTGAAATATTTTACAAAAAAAATATAAAACACCTTTGACTGGTAGCTTTCTATTTCACTACAGTCATAATCCATTCAAGTAGTTAACAATGGTAATAATAGGCAATGACATCAGACTGACATGTTTTATAAATACCACAATCTGTAATAGCATACCAGACAAATGTCAAACAATTTCTGGATCCGTGTTTAAGCAAGGCAAAGAATAAATCTCACAATTTAAGATGTTGACATAATTCGTTAATTGCATATTCTTGTTTAAGCAAAGATAAAGATTTAAATTAATGTTTAGTAGAGTCACTATCACCGAAAAAAGCATCTTTTTAGAACTGAACTCCGAAATTTAAAATGTAAGATTAATATCAAATACTACGGTCAATGTTCCTGTTGATTTGTGGCGCTGGACAGCACATATGACGAGAGAAAGCAAGATAAAATGGATAGCGACCATGACAGAATTGCTTGCAACCACGAGACGAGAAAAGAGGCAGACAAGTAAAAAGATGGGAAGACGATTTGAAGAAGGCGGGAGGTGCGATTTAGACTAGGACAGCATATGACAGGGAAAAATGGAAGAAGCTGGAGGAGACCTTGTGTCACAGGACACGTGATGGTTTAGAAATGATTATAATTATACATAATGGAACATGTTATCAGCAATAAAGCCTTAAAAATAAAAAACCCCAAACAATTGGTGGTCATTGGCAAGACAAATTTTGACAAATAGGTTCTCATCATAGCTTTGGGCACACAGCCGACAGGGAGCGACGGGACACTAGTGCGAAGGCGACGGGACGCTAGCGCGACGCCAGTGGTTGTGATGTACTGATGTCTATAGAAGACGACACACAGCACGCCCGCCGGGCGGGCCTGCAACGAGCGCGACGCCTCGCGATGTCGTCGGGCGTAGGTGTTTGTTAATTTATACAACTTTTTAGTGATTTAATAATGGATAATGGAAAAATCGAACTTCTTATTAGGAACGACAACGAAACCGTCACACCGCGCTGATACTCCGTCGCCGTCGCGTCCTGCCGGCGGCCAAAGCTTAAATGTTAAGAACCACTGCTCTACGTATACCAGTTTCAGATGTGCATTGCCTGACAGTCACAGTAATGTTTATAGGTAGGGATGGTCTACTGGCTGGCTACCTGAAGATAATAATAATAATTTAGTATGCTCACCATCATATCCTATAGTTTCGTTTTCTTGGAGCTTGAACGTGAATGGTATGTGCACTCGTTGCATCATAAGCCGGGGCGGCTGCATCGCTCTGCGCCATGCTTCTTCGCGACCCTCACCCACTATGCCTATCACCTCCATGTTCCTGAGTAAGAGATTCGATGTTTAACTTTTTTTTTCTATATTTAACCAATTAGGTATTACACCAATTGTCAGCTTCGAACTAAGCAAATCTTGTAAGTAACTAGATAATGAATTAGACAAACTTTTAGGCGCTGCGCAGACGACGAGGCTGGGCGGTCTTTTGACCGCGAAGCATTAAAGGTCGCGTCTGCCGCTGCGCCGCAAACTCAACAAAGCACACGACGGTCAGTTCAGGACGATCATTCTAGTATAACGCGCAGCGCGGACCTGCCGGCCGTCTGCGCTAGTTTATACAAACTGGTTTGTGCGATCCACGGCGGACAGCCACAGTCACGCCGCGCCGCCACGTCCCCGCGCGAGCACTGGCAGCGCGGTCTTTTTGACCGCCGTGTGAGTTAAAAGTATACGATTTTTCTTGTTCTATCGTTCGAGGCAAATTTGTCGGGCGTCGTCTGCGCAGCGCCTTTTATTGAATATCGAGAACCTAGGTACAAGTGATCATGATGACCAGTGTCACACATATGTCCTGTCCTATATATGTATGTATTATATATATGAGTCCTGAGGATGGTGGGTGATAGACTCGATTCGGCCCTGGTTGGCAGGTTCACTGAGCTGCACGTGACAAAGTATCGGTGAGCCTGTCTGCCAGGGGTAAATATTACTTTTGTTTTTATTATACCTACTAACATAGTCTATAAGTTATATTGTTACTAACAATCTATTTTTTTATTATATACAACGCGTAAGTCGGAGTACGTAAAATCTTTTAGGGGCTGATTCTGGTGCTCAAATACAATAACTTTTTTAAAATTTTGTTTAAATATCTCATAATAATATTAAATTTTTTGTGTTGTGATATCATTTATATGGGGAATAATTTTTCTTTTATTTTGATGTTGGTCCCATATAGTCTTTGTATTCAAGCAGCTGAATAAAACTAAAGAGGTTTTACGTACATGTAACTTAATAATAATAAACTTTTGTTAATAAAATATTTATATTGCACATGTAAAAATATTAGGAAATGATTTTTTTCGTTACTTTCGTGACTATTTTTCATCGCATTGTGAATTCAAGAATAACATTTAACCACTCTGCCCAGCTGAACGAGATGACAGAAAATTTGATGTTACACAGTTTTATGTGACCACACAACAATAAGTTAAAATGTATATAGGTAATTTAATAGTTTTCTACAAAGATCATCTTCATCAACATTAAATTATTCACAACACAATACAGTATGTAATTTATTATAGCTTCTAACAGCATTTTTTGCTAAAATACAATTTACCTACATTAATGAATACCTTGTGTGCCAAGATAATGATGTGATGAGTTTTCAGTTATTTTGCAACAATGATAAGAACAACTAGGTAGGAAATAAAAAAAAAGCATTTTCATTAAAATTTGCTACCTATGTAGGTATTTAAACAGAAAATGATATGTTCCCAGCAATTAAAATTTATACTCTTCAGAATACAGGATTTTACACCACTAATCAATTGACATACTTTTTTAAAACTGTCTTAACGCTACTCTTCCATATAAACTGTATGGCTATAGCAAACTATGACGCAAACTCAACACACTAACCTTTTATTGATATTAGAACAATTAAAAACCGAATTTTTCAAATTAATTATAATGTGCTGGGTTGTTAGGCCTAAAATGACATAACAGTTTTGATAAATTTTGTCTTAGAATTATTTAAGTAAATGGTGTAAACAACTCTATAATCAAGAAACTTGTGTTTTATTCAATGCATCATAGTAAAAAATCTTTCCTAAGTTTGCTACAAATTACAGTTTTTAATCTGCTCTAATCTACCTATTTCAACATCAAATTCTTTTTGATAAGATTAATTTGACTATTGTTGTTAATATAAGGCCATGACCAAATTACATAATAAGGTTGAGAAAGATTTGAGGTATGCCGTAATTACTCTACAGACCTTGATAATGAAATTAAAATGAATGTGGTCAGATATTAGAGTGAAACATATTAATTTGGAAGTTTTAAATGTGCATCTATTTAAAATAATTTTACTTTTATTTAACCAGCATTATGCCAGTGAAGTACCTACTGATTGGATCACAAAATAGATTTCGAATACAGAACACAGTATAAATACAAACTAATGATAGAGATCGGTATTTATAGAGTTAAGTGGGCAAAATGTAAGGATCGCATTCTGTAAATTGTTTTAAGCTCAGAAAAGGATCAGATTATGATTATGATTCTAGATGTTGCTAAAAAGTTTATTTTTATCCTTACCCCATTATAAAAATAACTGAACAAACAATATCACATAAATTATCTGAACAAATGATGTGGAGCCATTTTAATGATTATTTTAGTTACAATATCCATATTATGATTGTCAGTCAGAATTATTTATTTTTTGATAATACACTAACTAAACACTTACTAACACTTTAGAAAGGAAAGGGACCAGCAGAGCTGCTAGTAATATAGGTTTATTGTTTGTTTGGTGTCTCAAGTAAAAGAATTTGAGCATGGTTGCCGGTCCTCACATTTTGCAAATTTGATTTCCTTTGGGACCTGCATCTAGATGGAGTTGAGACTTCAAAATGTAAAAATAAGTGGACAAACAAACTTTCAGACTTTTGCGGTCCTCAAATTTTGCATGCTCCCTAATACTATAGTTGTCAATCATTTCTGTTAATTTTGATATGGTTTAGAACTTTTATAACCTAACTTAATGTTAGTGGATTCATACTGTTTTGATAGAAATTTAAGTAGGCTTATACAGATTTTAGGGATAAATAAAAATACATACAGTGGAATAACGCAATGATGATTGTATATCTGAAGGTAGCTGTAATGTATGTGCATACAAGATTAGGTACTTGATGATTAAATTCAGTCTACTTGTTTTACATTTTGAATCCTATGCAGTAGAGAAAGCACCGGCACTTACCTTAGAAGTATGACTAGCATTGCAAACAGGGCAACAAGCGCCCCGATCATAATAATTAAGTTTGGCAGATCTGCCAGAGTCAACCCCGTTGACCCCATTCTCACAGCACTCACTATCACAAAACAACAACTGATAACACTCCAAAAATACTAGAAACGACCACGTTACGCATCAGTTCACGCACGATACTCTAGATTTTTGTTTCAAGGTGCCACGATCTTGCCAAATGATCTATTTCGCACAGTCAAAGAAAGTACAATTTTACACGAAATTCACCGGTAGAATTGCGCAATAATCTAACATGAATTCGCAACTGCACTAGTGGTTTCTATCTGTTCACATATGATAAAGTCGATATTTTGATTTCATAACAAAAACAACAAAATCATTGATCGAAAAGGGCAAACAAAAACGAGCGCTGCGTTTACTAGCATTTGACAGAATGACAGGAGAAAGACAGACAGATGAGACGGCACGGGACGGCTGGCCAGTGTTGCCAGGCCAAATTTTCAAAATCCAGGAAAAAAGATGAAAAATATCAGGAGATTGATTTGATAAATCTGGAGATACATAAAATAATTACTAAGAGTACTTAAAATATTGTTTATTTTATTTATACATTTGATTTTTAATGTTTGTTGTAATTCATTCGTTAACTTGAAAGACTTCAAACTTTTTTGTATGTAACCTGGCATACCTAAAGTTGCAAATACCTAAAATTACGAGTTAGAGTAGCTACCTTTTTTTTTCCAGTTCGCATGCGCAACAACAACATGATATTACAGGACTGGCAAACTACAAAGGTTTATTAAAAAACACTTAGTATTGAGATTGGATATGGTATTTATAAATAGTGTAGATTTTCAACACTTAATACGTTCCTTTTAACGCATTTATACACTACGTAAACATTTTTTTCAAATGTTAAATATCAGGAGTATTCAGGAGACATGTATGAAATTAGTAGATCTTAAGAATTGGACGAAAGTTAGGAAATCTCCTGGGAAATCAGGTCTGGCAACACAGCGGCTGGCTGAAAGAGGAAAAAAAAGTGAATGGTTCCACCACAGATTATAAGGTGTATTTTGTTCATGGTTTTGCTTTGCCCGCAGCGCCACTGCGTTCCATTCCACGTAATTGCAAAATGTGAACCACGAGAGACAGAGAGTGAACTTACAAACAACAAAAATCTGATTTCAGAGTACATAAAGGTGTTTTAATCTTGAAGTCTTGGATTATCATATATTTTATAAATCATTATATTTCATTAGTCAACAAAACTAACGTTTGTAGATGCTTAGAAATAGAACTGATAGTAGATATACCTAAGTTAAAATTATCGATATACACTTCCCAGTTTACCACTATACTTATTTGATCACATCGCAAACTATCGATACTAAAATTATCCTAATTCATCGATAGTCTCAATGCTCATATGCAAAAAAACACAAAGTTACCGACATAGCTTTTGGAGTTGATTAGTCAAAGTGGCTGCCTATGGACAATTAGGTAGGCAGGCCCATGAAGTATATAAGTATAGTGGCAGGCCACAATACTCTCAGAAATAGAAAAACCCTTTGAAAAACAACAGCTCGCGAGTGGCTAGTGGCTACGAACTACAAACTGGCAGCTGGCAGCTTAGTCAGTCAACCATTGACCTTTTTGACTATCTCTAAGATTGACCTAGTAAGTTGCGGGAAGATGTTGAGCAGTCACTCGCTGTGTCAATCGCGCGCGTACGTGCTTTCAAGGAGACTGGGTCAAATCTAGCAGTGGACTTACAGAGGCTTACTTAGTGATGGGCTTGATGATGTAGGTACCTCGGTATTAATTAATTCGTTATTCTGGATGTGTACTTACTTAATTCATTTAAGTTTTTGGCTGTAAAACTACATTCCTCCTCCTCGCATCGGGTTTTCTCAGTGCTGTGGGTCGTGATTGCCTCAATGGAGTATCCTGTTTCGGACTATCTGGCGCCATCTGCTTCGGTCAATCGCAGAGTGCAGAACTACATTAATTCATGAAAATTTATAGAATTATACAGGTGTAACTTTAGTCAATCTTAATACTAAAGGAGGCGATTGTCTTGATAAATACGAACAACTTCTACTACAGGATCAACATCGAAATCGTGAAAAAAAAACAGGTTCTTACTCCATACAAACTAACGCTCTACCTCGATAATGTAAGTTAGTGTCTCAATTTTTTTTTTCGATTTTGATGATAACTCCACAGTACAAGTTTTTTGTATTGATGAACACATTTGACTTCTTTAAATTAAGACTGACTAAACATACACCCTACTACATAACGACCACGACTGCTCTGTCAAGAGCAAATCGACTAAGAAGAAGAAGAAACATACCCTGTATAAACAAAACCTGTTTACTTTAAAAACTAGCTCTCTAGAATCCTGCTGTTTAATCCTGCTGTTTTGGAACCTTATGATATTTTAAGTTACAACAATGATGTCAAAAGTTTTCAATTTACTTAAGCTCCTAAATTTTTTATTGCTAAAAGTCAATGGCTAAAAGTGCAAAGAACGTTAATTGTATTACAGCGCAGCACTTGCTCGTAGAAGACATGCATGAAACGGAACGAACGAACGAGTAGCACACAATGTGATACTCGGGCCTCGGCTCTTGCGCGGCTTTAATAAATTTTTCAAATGTTTATGAATACGGTAACACAATTAACAAACAAAATAAAGTATTATACCGTGATAAAGTCTATCTTGCTTAATAGGTACACTTACCACTCTATGTTGTTAGGAACTTTTTTCCTTTGTAATTTTGTAGATAGATAGATAGATAGATACTCTTTATTGCACACCATACAAGTAAAATACACATGATTTTTACAGAAAGATGTACAATTTAGGCGGTCTTATCGCTAATAGCGATCTCTTCCAGACAACCTTTAGGTAGAGGACAACCATTAAAGAAATTTGTATTTATTTAACTGAACATACCTAAACGTTCCATAAAACGAATTTATTCTTAGAATTTCTATAATAAGTAGTTCGGTAACAGTAAAAATGTATCTAAATGCATGACAATAAATGAACCACGCTTTTTGCTATCGGGATGTCCCACTTATTCGTGCAGCGGTAAATAAAATGATCAAATATTAGCAAAGTTCTGAATAAATCACAATATTAACTTACTACTTAACTTGTTTGTTGAAACCGATTGACCTAAATGCAATCGGAACTTCGAGAATTACCCATCATCGAGGTAGGTAAGTACCTCATAGTGAAGTCAAAGACATACCTAGACAAAAAAATAAATTTCAAAGTCAATTGTTGGAGACTGTGTTAGTACCTATTAATTAATAAATTCAGACTGTCTTTAGACTGTGTAAAAAATACTGCAACAGTTATTATTCGAAAGGAAGGACTTGAACAATACAAGCAAGCTGTTGATAAATTATTTATTGTGACAAAGTTCTAAACTGGCTAATAAATGCTCTTTAAAGTTAGACTAACCACAGCGCGGCTTAGCCGCACAGGCCGCACGCGACAGCCACAATCGTGGCCACTAGTAGCGACCACCGCGCCTGCGATCGGTTTTAAGCGTCCTGCATCCAGCAGCTTCCAGCAGCCTTTACCGGTCGTCTCTCCATCTTGTGGGTGCACGTCCTACGCTACGGTTGCCGGTACGCGGCCTCCGTTCTAGAACCTTTCTGCCCCATCGGCCGTCAGTTCTACGTGCTATTTATGTGCGGCACATTGCACGTGCCACTTTAGCTTGCTTTTGTTCGTTTACGTCTCATCGTTTCTGATTTGATCTCGCAATGAAACACCGAGCATACCCTTTTCCATAGCTTTACCTTTACGTGAGGTCTATATAAGTAAATATTTATAAGCAAGGTATACTTGTTTTTAAATTATTCTAACTAAGGTACATAATAAGTATGCGTTTCTAAACACAACAAAAAATCACTTTGAATGACATTTGAATGCAATAATATGGTAGATAATGTGGTAGATTTCCAAATTAGAGACGCAACTAACTCTTGCGAAGGCTCTAGGAAGGCAGCAGAAAGAAAGAAATAGCGATTGGCGCCCTTACGAGTAGTGTATACCTACCTACATACCCTGTCTTTTGTGCCCCTGTGTTGGTCTGCAAACGTCATTGTCATCAATAATGTTACCAGTATCTGCATTTTCGACGCCTCAAGTGAAGGTGAATCCGAATCTAAACAATCCTTACAGCGCCGATAACCAAGGATTCGTTAGGACACTAACTAATTAACACGACCACCAACATCCACTCTGTTAATTTATTGGATGCCGAGCGGTCGCATGAGACCGCCAATACAGGGTTATTTGTAAAACATCAACAACTTCCTAGGGGCTGATCTGGTGCTCAAATACAACAACTTTTTCTATGGGACCAACATTGAAATCTAAAAAAAAAATTCACTTCTCCATACAAACTGATTTTTGCGATTTCAATGTTGGTCCCATAAAAAAAGTTGTTTTATTTGAGCACAGAATCAGCCCCTAGGAAATTGTTGATTTTTTACAAATATCTCTGTATAGTTATTGTGCCTCGTTTTGCTGGGTTGAGGCATTACGTACCGAGGGGACCAGTTAAAAAAGAAAAAATACATCCTATTCCGTTACCATGATAGAAAGAAAGTTCTGTAGATAAAGATCTGGCCTGGAATATTGAAAATCCCAGGTCGCTGACCTTTACACTGTTTGTAGCCGACATCAATGTCCGGTCCACCGCAACTATGTTTGATTGACTAGGAAAATTACACAGTAGCGTAGAAAACTAACGATTAAATACCTACGCAGTTGAATTACCGCCGTCTTTTTTAACCCTGCTAGTTTTTAGTACGCCATTGACAGCATATGTCCTCGGGTGTAAAGCAGAAAGAATTTTGTGCCGTGTTTCGCTCTAACATTAAAATATAAGTAAAATTCACGCCTGTAAACGGTAAAACCGGCTTGATCTAATTTATTAAATTAAACGTGTAAAAATAAAAGCAAGCGATAAAAAGTTAAGGTATGTCAGAGTATTTTCGAGTTATTCCGTTATGAAAATATATTTTTTTGCTACACAATTTTATTTTAACTAGAGCGTAAGTATTTATCGTTCTTTTTACTTGAAACGCAAATGACTGGGGAAAACGCTATAGGCTAAGGGCTGACTTGCGACATTAATTTCAATCGTTTTTTTGTTTACTATCTTAAAATAGTATTAATTTTATTTGAAGAAATAATTTTTTTATTAAATTTTGCCTCTGGTAGGATACTAACCCATCACCCTTCCCTATCTGGGTGACTGTTCTTACCAACTGATTAACCGAGGACACTGATTTGATACTATACCGAGGACATATGTAGTTATGTTGACGAATTCCTTCTTCTTTCTTTACAGCTGTTAGTAAGCCAGAGTTAATTTATCAATGTCTTGGATTTATATTTATAAATACTCATAAATTTAACAAAATCTGGTAGGCAGCTGTTTTTTAAAGTTTTTTCATGTTAATATAAATATCCTTGATATAACTAGCATTATTTTGAATGCGAAAAAAATGATTTAAATACTTAAAAATCCTTATTGGATGCGAAATACATAATCGTGGAAAATATCTACAAGTGTAGTTTCATGTGTTTTTCAGTAAAAAAATTAAGATAATTTTACTTTTAAGGTAGGCATATTTATATAATAATAATAAATATTTTTAAATATCCTAAGTAAGGTGCCATTATATTATTAACATGCATAATGTATAATATTAACATCTTGTAAGTTTTAGATCTAAAAATAAACCACAAATCACAGTTTAGTTTCAAAAAAAAATAAAACCGACTTCAAAACACTGAAATGCTAAAAATAATCCTAACACTTAAGTACCTAATCAGTTACTTTTGGAGTCGGTGCCAGCCGATGAGAGATTCAATGTTTTTGTTTGCACCGACTCCAAAAGTAACTGATTAGGTACTTAAGTGTTAGGATTATTTTTAGCATTTCAGTGTTTTGAAGTCGGTTTTATTTTTTTTAATAAAATTTACTTATTTAATCTATTTTTAGTGATAAATCCTAATCTAACTGCTGAACACCGATTTCAACCCCTATTTTCCTACCCTTAGGGGTGATTTTTATTTTGCAAACTTTTATCATATTATCTTTGAAGTATAAGCTATTCAATAAAACAAAAATCATCAAAATCGGCTCATATTTGTCGAAGATAGGTAACAAGAACCACAACCAAAATATTATCTGGGTATATATTTGTTGATTTTCTCAAAAAGTTCTAAATCAATTTCGATAAAATTTATATGGGACCACCTCTGAAGTATGATCTACCAAACAAAAAAAGAATCATTAAAATCGATTCATAATTGGCGGAGTAATCGCGTAACAAATATACAAAAAAAAAAAAAAAAAAAAAAACATACAGTCGAATTGAGAACCTCCTCCTTTTTGAAGTCGGTTGAAAAGAGAAAGTATTATTTCGTGCCCTAGCCTACATTTTTCCTCCACCACCGCGGTTGTCATGTACACAGGCCGACACAAACTGTAAACAAAACTGCGATCGATATTATACGAGTTCAGCTAAAAGCTTCGCAGCCCTCAAGCAGTGAGCAAGTCCTCAAGCCTCTTTGGTGAACGTAACGCCATTTACGAAAAAAAGTAATTGACATTTTGACGTGAATTTGGCGGGAAATGCGCGCAACTGTTACTTTCGGAAACGCGAATGTATAGTGCGGATTTGTCGCGGGAGTGCTCTTGTTCCACGCTGTTCAACAACCTGGCTTCCTGTATGGAGAAATGGTTCGGTGATAAACGGCTGTGGTTATTCGGCAACAATCTGCCGCTGCTACCGAGAAGGTAAAACATTCGTTATACAGAATAAAAAAGGGTATTTTTGTAAACAAAATCCTTGTGCCTAACTTTGATGAAGCCTCGTGCTTCTGATTCTTATTATTACTTACCTCGGTTTGAATGAAAGCTACATCATCGGTGGCGATTCTGACACTTAGGTATATTACTAAATCACCAATCATGCTAACAGGGAAGACGTTATTTTTATTTTGATATCGTTGATAGTCTCTCACAAATAGATAGTAAGTATTATCTTCTTTTCGTCTCGTATCGAAGGCAACTAAATATTTTTTACGTGGGATATGAAAAGATAGTATTTGGGCCTTTCGAAGTATGTAACTACTTAAAATTATGTTCCATTTTTTTCTGATTTACTTACCTGCCTACTTAAATTGGATATAAGTTTAAGCGGCTCGCTCCCTTTATATCGCTTTCTAAGTAGTGTTTAGTATGTATTTAACTTGAATAAACATAAAAAAAAGTGAGATAATCTTACTGTTTAGCAAAATGGTCGACTGGCAGAGAATGCCACATGGCATTAAGTCTATCATTATTTGTGCAATAAAGTTTAAATAAATGAATAATACTTACTTTACGGGACAAAATTAAAATTTTACGTATTGTACGTTATCAAAGTCCATATTCAATGTTACATGTCACTACATCAATGGTAAAACCAGCGAACTTTCCCACGAGAAAAGAACAGCTGAAGAATAATGGTGCTGTTGGTAATTCACACTGTAATAATAACACTGACTATGGTCTTAGTGCTACCTTGAAGCCTTTCACGCCTATCAAGAAGGCTGTCCTTGGCTGCCTTACTATTTACTAACGATATGAAAAAAAAGTTGTATTTTATAAAAATTAACTGAAATGACACCGTGACCCAAAATGCTTTGAATAATGACATCATAGAATGATAGTTTAGTACAGACAGACAAATTGAAGCAATAAAACAGTTTGGTGTGCAAAAGTTTGACACACAGACACTTTACATGCACACCACTATAAAATAAGGTTGCTCTTAACAGTAGTTTTCCCCAAAACGGGCAAAAATTCGATAAAAGCAATGCCTGAATCTAGATTGTCATGCGTTTGGAGCGGATTGACATTAAACACTACGGAGATATCAAGCATAGGGAGCCCTCAGTGGCTTCAATTTAGTTGCTACAAATTATGCGCCTGAATTACGTATCTATGTGTCATTAATCTAAGTCCTGAATGATCTTGGCCTTCGACAATAAGGATGTCCACTGCGGTCTTCTCTGCGCCACCGACGTGGAACTCGCTCAGATCCTTTGCTAACTCGTCTCTTTGCAAACTTGTCTCCCCAGCAGTACTAACAGGTTATCAGCCACTTCGACGTCCAGAGTAAGCTTGCTTTACCCGCACGATCCTCTCCCATTCTTTCCATGTGACTGAGCCAGAGAAGTCTGTAAGCTTTTTTTTGCGCCGAAGATATTAACTTTCTTCTTCTTTCTTCACCCGATGATTCTACTGCTCAAATATAATGTTTTTTTCATGAAAACCAACAACGAAATCTCCAAAAAAATTGCACCTAAGTACTTCTTCATACAAACTGCGGCGGGTTAGTCTGAGGAAGTAAGTATTTTTTTGCGATTTCAATGTTGGTAGAAAAATTTGCTGTATTTGAACAATAGAATCATCCCTTAGTTAGCAGGAAGTAAGTAATTAATACATCTGTTAACTTACAATCTAATTGGATAAGAGAAATCTAAGCCGTACAGGCTTTCTATGAAAGTGCCTTTAAAGATAATCCTTGCATGGTACCTCCTTGTTGTATTGTACTTGTATTTGACTAGACTGTATCGCCCAAACATGATGCATCTATCTTTTTACTTTGTTAATATGTTGTTTGGCATTTAATTCTGACATTGTATGATTTTGAATTGATTTGCCCTACCTGTAACATTTATTGTCCATAGCTAAATAAGTGAGACGAATGGAAAATTTTAATCTTTATACGTATCCTGTTCATTCAATGGCAAATAAATGATTCTGATTCTTATTCTACATCCATTAGTCATCATGCATCACATCAATTACAAGCTTACGGGCCGGCATTGCCGGTTCGGCAGTATGTATTTGTCGAACAACAAAGCCGACCCGAAGCAATTACTGCACTTATTCGACTTCAATCGGCTTGTGCCGATCGGGTAGTTCGTTCGGGTCGACACATTATTCGATTCGGCAGTATTTGTGAAACGAAAAAGTCGACCCGCAGCAACAGCTTTATTCGGCTTGTGCCGATCGGGTAGTTCGTTCGGGTCGACACATTATTCGATTCGGCAGTATTTGTGAAACGAAAAAGTCGACCCGCAGCAACAGCTTTATTCGGCTTGTGCCGATCGGGTAGTTATTATGATGAATCAATAAATAAAAATAATAAAAATTGTTTATTACTTTAACCACTAAAATATAACAATCTGAGGTTGGGGTCTACCTAGTAAGTACGTAGGGTACCTGTGGCAGGAGGCCCCACTCTTATTTTACGAGACAGACACAATAATAAATTTAGGTAAATTAATCAAACAAGAACAACAGGGTGTTTGCGAATTACAAGTCTGAAAGTTGAATGAATGAATAAATGAATGAAATATTTATTTGCTTAAAATACGGTATTCATACAAAGATATTTACAGTACATATTACGATAGAGTTCAAGCGTGTTTTACCGATCTATCGGTGGGCAAAAATTGAATTATTTAATCTAATGTCATCGTGTCTAACACAAATTAATATGAATAAGCAACAGCAGTAAGCAACAGCAGCAACAACAGTTAGTACAGTAAATACAGTTAGGCCCTGCGATAATTGGAAATCGTGGGATCGGTTCATTTAAACCAGCATTCACTGTGAAAACCTAAAGTACAGACCTTAATATTAAGTTTTCAGTCTCGTTGTACCCAAGGGTAGCAACACCTTTTATCAGTGCCTTTTTGCACTTGTAGTATGGTAAACTGTAGATATTATATAATTTGTGTAGCATATAATATATGAGGGCAGATTGGGCATAATATTGTCGCCTTGTAAACACTGTATTACAAGTGGAAACAGGAGCCAGTCTATCCTGTCTTCTGCCAGTTAGTAGGGCAGGGTCATAAGGTAACGCTTTGTGTACTTTAAGGACTGTCGCCAGGATATAAAGCTTTCCGACTGACATGACATTTGAATTTTTGTATAACTCATCAGTGGGAAATCGGGAAATCGGGACGGGAATGGAATCGGGTGGAAATCGGGATTATGTGCTGCAGTCGAGTGGTTTGTAATTCCCGAGCATTCACCTACATGTATTCGATTTTACCGACCGGATTTTTATACAAATATATTCTATTATAGTAATGCAACGTTTGAACGCCCCGTTTGTATTCACCACGTTCCATTTCGGTCTGAAGGCGTGTATTTTTAGAAAAATTCCAATTTGCATGGAATCACATCGACATCTTGCGATTTCGTATGCAAACTGGTTTTTGCTATAAAAATGCCATTCGTTTTAAATATTCCAATTAACTCTCGAAGCACCTCGTAGCAAATGTTGTAGCATGTTTTAATCTCGGTAAAAAAGAAATCGACGCGCTGTTTCATCTCGTAGCCTCGTAGTCGTTTCGTAGCTAGCCTTGTAGCACTCAAAACCTTTGCCCTTGTCTATGCAAACTTCTTTCTAAAATCTTAGAATAATAACAATGAATATTCTTGACGCTTGTCCCTTTGTTTTGATGACATTTTCGATGACATCAGTAAGCAAAACAAGTTTTTTTTTGTTTTAGGTTAAGTTAAACATATATTTGTCAGTTGTATTTATTATTTTACTCATTCAAATTATGCTCAATAATAACTTATGTTTGGATCATCGGCAAATCATTTAGGTAATTCATGGCCGGAGTGTTGGTAAATTGATAGAATGAAAGGTGAAATAAACAGATTAATTACTTCGCCTGAAGTAGTCGCGGCAAGGTTAGTACATTATGTCAAGACTATTAAGCACATACCCATTGCACATACCCTATAGAGCAGCAATACGAACCATCTTTCCCCTAAACTAGTTAGTGATTTTTCACTTACATTTTGTTTGAAATGCCTCTTGCCCGTACAAAACCAGTACTTATAGACCTACAGATACAGATTAAAAAATGGCGGAAAATGTCGAACAAATCAGATGACATTTCTAGTCTATAGGGTATGTGCTTCACGTTAAAGACCCTAGTTATTTATTAGGCTTGAATGTTTTTTTTAAGAATTAGTTAAATAAGTTTTATTCTACCACGTGTATGGTTGGCGTCGATGGTCTTCACCATTACAGAGAATTCAACAACTGAAAGTTATCTTTCATGGCAATTTTTGTCAGGTAGTTTGTCATTAGCTTTTTATTTCCCATTGGGATACTGCTGGTCGGTTAGCCCATCGGGTTCAGAACGTTACGAGTGAAAGGTTTCAGCGTTATGTGTCGTTGGTCTTTAGAAAGCACTGTAGTAATACTCGGCAAAAGCCGGTGGGAAATTGAGCGAGCGAGCAAGACGTAAGCCGCCGAAATGCTGCCAGGTAGCTCGCGCAAGCGGAACCTACCAGCGTGTTTTTTCAGCGCTGGATTTGATCACTGAGGTGGAATACGAGTATGACTGATATACGTAAAAAACGCGTCATATAGTATGTCACATACCTTGACACTGGTAAACTTACAAGTCATCCTCGCGAGCGTTAGACGGAGCATGCGGTTTACAAACTGACCTTCAACTTTGTCTACCTCTAATTGCAACTAGTTAAGTTGCTTATACTGATAACAGTTTTCCACCTTTACAAAACCTCATATCCAGCTGATTTCTTAAATTATCTTCCATACAGCGGGTGATGGGCGGGGCTGACCTTTGTATTGCAAGCTCGTTAGCCGTTTACTCCTTTCGACCTTCAACTCGAGCTCAAATGTCAGAGAACAAAGCTATTTGTATCAGATTCAGATAAGCTGCTTTTGTGTCTGTAAAAAGCCTTTAGAAAATATACTGCTAGTTTGCGTGGGTCTATTAGCTACATAATGATTCATTCAGGGTTCAGTGTGCTGTTTGATAACAATTTAAATTAACATCCTGTTATAGTTCCTAAACTATTGATCGTTGAGAATAAATGATAAATAAATAAATTGCTTCCTAAATAACACCAATTAGCTAGCTTCAAACTTAGTAAAGTTTGTACTGGGGCAACTGTATGTATAAAGAAATACAGCTATAGCAGATCATGGTTAGACCCCAATAGTCAGTACCACTTGCAATAATTATTTTAAATGGGTGTTCTGAACCAGGTCGCGCGCCAGTAGCCGCGCGATGGAGCGCTATGAGAAACTGGCGAAGCTTGGCGAAGGCTCCTACGGACTGGTCTACAAATGCCGGAACCGAGACACGGGGGAGATAGTAGCCGTCAAGAAGTTTGTGGAGAATGAAGACGATCCGCTCATCAGGAAGATCGCTCTGCGAGAGATACGGATGCTAAAGGTGAGGATCATAAAGCATCTAGACCTCATAAGGTAGATAGGTGCTTTAAGATATGGTAGGGCTGGTAAAACGACGTCACGATTGGCGTAGTGATGGCGCGGTGTATAGCCTTAAACGTAAGACCTCTCAGGTTCGATACCCGTTTCGAGTCAATTCAGGAAACGATCTTTTCTAATTTGGCACGGGTCAGGGTGTACTAAAATTCACCCTTGGCAAAATTCATTGTCTGGTACCTGTGTTAAAAGTACTATAGATAGGTAGATCATAACAGTTACTATAGATAGTGTTGTCTCATAATCATCATCATCATTTCAGCCATAGGTCGTCCAATGCTGAACATAGGCCTCCCCCAATGACTTCCAGATTAGCTGGTTGGATGTGGCCTGCATCCAATGACTTCTGCAATCTTTACTAGTTCGTCTGTCCACCTTGTCGGTGGACGTCCTACGCTTCGCTTGCGGGTACGTGGCCGCCTCAACCTTTCTGCCCTATCGACCGTGTGTTGTCTATCGCATATTTATTTATTATAAATATGCGCCAGATTATACCTTCTTTAACATAAGGAGGTGCAATTTAAAGAAGCCCCAATAGCTAGGGAAGAAACATGTCACTACGCATCGTGACGTCTCGTGTGTTAGATTTCTATTAACAAACCTGTCTACAGTCTTTCGAAGATTAAGAGGCCGTGCAATTTTTTTCAGTGCAAAATTGAAATACAGTTCTATGCTTGTGTGTGTCTATGATGCGGGATAAAGCGTCAACAATGTTGATCCTTTTTAAGATAATATTGATAATTTACTAGGTAGTGGACCTCCTACCTTGGTTTGAAAAACGATCGGTTTTGCGCGCTTGATTTTATAGTTAATTTTGACTTAAGTTTACTACCTAATTTTTTATTTTTTACATAAAATAAAAATTATATTATTATGAAAGTTTACCTGAAGGTTATTGTGTAGTGTTAAAATCTTATAAAAGTTGTTCCTAACAATAGAAAAATAAATGATATTTGAATGGAAATTTCTTAAATTTTATGTTATTTTAGCATTTTTTTTCTGCTATATTTTGTAAGTAAGTAAAAAAAAAGTATTCAACCTATGTGCAAATAGACCATATCTTAAATTAAATGGTAAAATCGAATTGTCAGGATAACTTGTAGTCTCTTGTAAACCGATGTTCAAACGTAACTCGAACGTCATTTTTCTGAAATAAGGGTAGTTCTTTTGTTGAATTACCTTTATTTTTGAAATGATATGAAAAATCCATTTACGCTACATGCAAGAATAAGAACTAATCTTTTAAAATCACGTGTTATTTTGTTTCAATTATCATTCACGTCTTTACAATCAGAAAACAAAATGTACGGAAATACGACGATTTCTAGGACGGCCTCTTAAGAAAAGGGTGAAGAAATACATAGTAACGAATTATAAAAAAAGGCATTAATGTAACTAATATCATGTATGTTAAAGCTACAGGGCAAGCGAAAGAAATAATTTGACGTTAGAAGCCTGGATTGCGAAAGGTTCGATTCGCACATAAGGCAGTGATATTTTTCTAAAGTAAAAATAATCGTAGGGGGTTTCCCTACGATTATTTTTACTTTAGAAAATTTACACGCTTGTTTATTAATAACTAAATAAACTAACTGTCCCACAGTCCATATAATAGTTAATTGCTTTATTTTTCACTGTAAACGTGTTAAATTTGTAAAAAAAAACTGTTATTAAGACGGCACTTAGTCTATAGCCAATATTTGCATGTCTAACCAATTCGCTTGTAATAGGCTAGTGACTTGGGTCAAAAAAGATAATCTATTTAGTCCGACAGTTAGATTATTAAAAAATTTTGGACCCTTATTTTGTCTTTTCTCAATCAAACAAAAAACGACGAAGATAAAGCGCATCAAATTGAGCACGTGACGTCACGCCTCGCTAAAAAGTGTCGCGCGTGACGTTACGCGGAACTTTACCGGGATATATCTTCATCTTTTTTGCTTCTGATTGAAAAAAGAAAAAGTACGTGTCTAATATTTTCTGTTAATCCAACTGACGGACTAATTAGATTTTTTTAGGAAACTAGCCCATTGTCTTGTTGGTTGTTCTAATAAAAAATAAAAAAATAAAAAACAACCAAACATGGCGACGTTTATGTGTGTAAATAGGTACCTACAATTAATAGGTAAGTACTCGTAAAAGTTTGCTGACACAATCGATTAACATTGTTTGTCTAATAGTAAGTAATTATGACGAACGAATCTAATCGATTGATCAATGATTGTGGTTTTAGTCCTTGGTAGCGTGATTATGATAAATGACGACGAGTTGAAATTACTCATGTACATACATATAAAAATAATTAATCAGATTTGTGCGTTAGACGGCTGAAATGATGATGATAATGATGATGATGTAGGTACCAGAACCTAATTTATACTAGAATTTTTTTTCACAATCACACCAATCATCTAGCCCCAAACTAAGCAAAGCTTGTACTATGGCGACTAGATAACGGATAAACATACTTAAATACAATAAACGTACATCCATGACCAAAGATATTTTTTTTGTCCATGACTTGGTACGAGTACAAATGCTCGTGCCCATCATACAAACATTTGCCCCTTGCTGGATTCGAACCCGCAACCGCTGGCTTTGTAGTCTGGTGCGCGAACCACTACACCAGAATCGTATAGAATATAGAATATAGATTAACGTTATCGTACCACCGCGACCGGTTGGAGTAGGACACCCTATTTAGATTGGGTCATAGGTTATAAGTAGACATCGGATTATATGCATTAACAAAATGCCAAAATATGCATGCAAATATGCAATAAAAAAGGCCGAAATATGCACTAAAACGATTGATATGCCTAAAATATGCACAATACAAAACCAAAAAACCTTTATTATTTTTATATTTTAATCAAAGAGTGTACAAAAACAGCGAAACTATCTTAAAATTAAGTATAGTTTTGGTGGCAATATACAATTAAGTATTTTTACAAATTTTCGAGCGCAAATTTGTGACGTTTGTCACCCAGTATCGATTTGTACGCCGAGAATGACCTCTCCTGATCAACGTCATCATTGGGCAATATTAAAAATTTGGCGCCATTTCTGGAGATACCTGTTCAGGCAGGGTACAACCTCTGCCGTTGATGTAGCCATTAATGTTCTACTTATCGAAATATGCACGGTTTAAAAAAAAGGCTAAAATATGCACTAACGCCGTAATTAGGGAGTTATATGCATTTGCATATGCAAACATGCAAATGCATATAATCCGATAAGTATTACAACTAGATACTTAATAAAGTTTAAATTTAATCACTCATATTTATGATTGCAGATTTCATGAGCTGCATGTTATAATAGTATTAACAACAGTCTATTAGATAATTGTAACAATTTTAATTTAAAAAAAATATAGACTAAGTGTAACCTAGGAATAACTCAAGTACAGCCAAACGATTTTATAGAATTTTATTTTTTATTTTTATTTACAATAGATACACTAACAGGATACAGTCTATACATACTTGAAAATAAAAAAGAAAGAAAATCTGAGCTGGAATTTCATCATCATCAAGGACTGCTGAACATAGGCCCTAATGACTCCCAGATTGGCCGGTTGACGCGACCCGTATCCAGTGGCTTCTTGCAACCTTTACCACGTCGTCTGTCTACCCGGACGTCCTACACTGCGCTTCTTTGCGAGATCAAATCTAAGAACCTCAAAATACAACGTGTTAGGTTATCTATCACCCTATAAAGGCAAAAAATGGATGTGATAACATAAATGCATATAAATACTATGGTGAGACATTTGATAATATCATCATTTTGAGTTTATTAATTTCCATACAAATCTTGATTACCTACTTAAAAACCGTTTAGTATAAAAATATTTTCATAATTAAATAAGGGTCATTAAAAGTGTTGCTATATCACATTTTTCCAAATATCGGGACTCGTGAAAAATAAAAGCGGGAACGGGACAAAAAGATCGGCTCAGTCTCCCGTGCGTTGCCCCCGCTCGCTTTTTTGTTCGCTGTCTGATAACTTATTTTATTGTGAGCCAACTTATGTTACTTAGATGAAAAAGCGGTATTTTAGGAGTACTACGCGGGGTTTCAGCGGGACGAGTTCAGAGGGGGCTGAATCTGGCTACACTAGTCATAACCGTTAGTTCTAATACTTTGCCCGAAACCTAAAGTATTAGAATAACCCACTACAACAGTCGAATATTGTTTTGTTTCGTGATGTCTCTAACGATTAGGACGTTGAAGGTTAGACGAGAAAATCTTTGAATAAAAGAAAATTCTAGTCAATAATAAATACTCGCGACCCTAGTCTCAGGTTAAGTTTACATACAAGAAATAAAGTAAGATTTTAAACAAGAGAATTTCTTACTTACCTTAACCTAGCCTTTTAAAAGGTCGCAAGTAATTTATTGTTATTAGAATTTTCTTCAATCGATTTTCACGATGTCTCTTCAAGGTTTTCTTTTAAAAAAATGGCCAAACTTTGAGAGGCTAATATGTACAAATAGCTTTAACTAAAATGTAACAACTGTTTTATAAGGAACCCTGTATTGGACAAAATATATACCTACGCTCTGCGCCTTTGTTAAACAAACTACATATCGCTCAAGTCGAAAAGCATAGCCAGAACCTAGCCAATTCAGAAAAAAAAGTTTACTGATTGTCTAAAACTGGGAATTGAACCGGACATCCTTAGGTTTTAAGGCGTATTACCGCACCACTAAAGCAATTGGGTCGTCATTGCAATTGCGTGACGATAATGCGCTCATATAGTATTTAGGATCCAGCAAATCATGCACTTGGGTACTTCAGCCGTACAAGTCGAGTTCAAAGCTCTAGCGCATAACGATTTGAATTTAAATGAGGTTTCCCTCATAATAAACCTGCAGTTCGTGCAACGAATAACCCAAACATGAATCTTATTGTAAAGGATATAGAGAAGCAATTGTATCGTAGTTCTCAAGGTAATTTTGAATGCCATTTTTGAGGAAAGGATAAAGTCATATTATTGCTTGTTGTATGGTATCGAACAAAAAGTACTAAAACTTAGTTACTTTTAACGTAACGTCTTAGTAATGTTTTCTATCACGAAACCCTTCCAACTGTCAACCCTGAGTTGTACGGGTAAGAAAGAGTTCCGCCGGAAGACAGGAACTTTACTGTGTGCAGACTGAGATATATTTTGACCAGACCCATCGAAATAGGTTCAAAATTAGGATGTACTTATAACAGGCAGGCTTGGGACGACTGATAGTTGCCTGTATCTTGTTAAAATATGCCACGCTGTAGCCCGTCAAGTTCTGCGCAATCCTTGCGGGGCGAAAGGTGTGGCTAGTACGGCATATGATAGGTATTGTCAAGGTTAGATTAGATTATTAGTTAGTAGGAAAGTGGCAAGGTAGAATAGCGTGCTATGAACAAAAAAAACATTCAGTGGAATTTAGAACCTCCTTCTCTTTTAAAGTCGGTTAAAAAGGGCTATGCTCGATGTTTCTTTGCAAGATCTAATCAGAAATGAGGAGATCCGTAAACGAACAAAAGTCGTTGACTTTTGTTCGTTTACGGATCAGCAAGCTGGAGTGGTAGTGGGCGGGGCACATAGCACGTAGAACTGACGGCTGATGGGGCAAAAAGGTTTTGGAATAGCCATGTACCGGCAAGTGCAGCGGAGGACGTCAACCTACAAGGTGGACAGATGACCTGGTAAAGGTTGCATAAAATAGCTGGATGCAGGCCGCTTCCAACTGGCCAATCCGGAAATCATTGGGGGAGGCCTATGTTCAGCAGTGGATGTCCTGTGGCTGATGATGATGATGAGGAAAGTGTTTTACTTTGCCACTGGAACCTGCCGCTAGCCTAACCTAGCGCGTCCGGCCCCGTCAGTTCCTGTCGCCACACATGAAAGGGCTATAAATTCAAATTTATTATTTTATTAGCTCGAAAAATGGTAATATACTTATAAGATAACAATGACAAAGAACTACAAATAGCAAAGATCGCACAATTCGCCATAAGCTGGCATGCTTAATATCAAGTCTATTCGATTATCGTGTTAGGTACTCTAAATTAGAAAACTCTTAGATACTCGTAATAAATAAATTTAAAAAAAAATACTCACAATTTTGCAAACCGAAGAAGTATTTTTAACATTCTTTCTTCTCATTTAGTTTATTATCCGTTCTGTAAATAAAGAAAATATGCATTATACACCCCGTTTGCAGCAGGGCATAGACCTCAGAGACGAGTCGCTTTATGGTCTCTGACTAGGTTTCACGTCTATTATCAAGATATATTATCGGAACCAACTTTTAACGTGCCTTCCGAAGAACGGATATGCTTGTGATGTCTTCTTCTTCTTCATCTATACGGTCAATCCCGGTTGCGTCCAAAGCCATTGCTTTGGAGCCCAGGGTCCGCTTTCCTTGATTTACTCCTCCACTGGATATGCTTGTGATGTATGTCACTAAATTAATTCATCATAATTTATCAATCTTTAGTCTGATTTAGTAATATTTCGTTGACAGAACCTGAAGCATCCAAACCTGGTAAACCTGATCGAGGTGTTCCGGCGCAAGCGCAAGCTACACCTGGTCTTCGAATATTGCGACCACACGGTGCTACATGAGCTGGAGAAATATCCTGCTGTGAGTAACTCTTGTCATTCTTTATATACTCCTTTTTTGCTAGGCTATTAAATTACAAAGAGCGGGGCAAGCTTCATCAATTCAGCCATAGGACTTCAACTGCTAAGTATAGGCCTCCAACAATGACTTCCAGATTGGCTGGTTGGAACCGGCAATTTATTTTAGAAAATTTCTGTTAATGTTGTTTATGTACAGTCAACGGCAGGTCAACCTACCCAAAAAGTTAAGGGTCATTGAACCGATTTTGAACGACACTTAGCGATCAATATTTACAGATAAAAATAGATGTTTTGTGTTAGGTTGACGAGCTGTTGTCTGTACTTGTATTATTATTTGTTCTGTGCTAGAAATTTGAGCGTCCCTGACAAAGTTTGATTTTTGCACCCCCCTAGTATCCCTATAGGTAAGTAGGATGCAAAGTGCTCCAAAGGGTTGCGCGCCCCTGGCATCCGCCGCTTGGCTAGCCCCTAGCAACGACCCTGGCCACAACTTAGGTCCTTTGTGGTTTTATTCAAACTATAGTTAATTAGCATTAGCACCGAAGACAGAAAAAGGGATTTTGTGGGCAATGACCTACAACAAAGATATACAGCAGTTGATGAAGACATAGCAATTACATAGATGTACCTATCATATGAGTAGCAGTTTAACCTCCCGTTGTTAATAAAACGTGACGTGTAATTAAATGCCATGACTACATGAAAACATGCTAATTCGTGACGTTTAAAACTTTAGAATCTTACTAACATGCCAATGGAGAAACGGTTTTTACAGTTTTAGGATTGGTATTCCATTAAATTGACAATAATATAAGGTCCCAAGGTCCCTAAGGATACCTTCTTAATTAGTTAAAATAGAAGGTTCGTATTGGCCATCTGTGTGATAGATCAACAAAATGGTGTAGTGTCCTTGGTTATCTATCTATCTACATAATATCTTCTATATATATAAAAATAAATCTCTATTTCCCTTGGTCATCGCACCACGCGTGAACGGATGAAACAATTTCACTGATTATTTTTTTGTTGTGCTATTTATTGTCAGGAGAAGGTTCTTTTGAAAGAAAAATTAAGAAAGTTGCAGATTTTTATTTGTTGCTAGTATTATATAAAACGAATCCCTTCTTCCATCGTTTTTTCAAAGTTTTGTAATACTTTGTGTAGAAGGTTCTTGCCAAAAAATATATATAAGAAAATAGCGCAGAAAATCCTTACGAATAAACTAAACTTCGCGTGTCACGTAAAATTTTCTCCATTGTTTTCCATTGTTTCCGGTCTGCCACGGGTAAGCGGAACGCGAAGGGAGACAACACGAATGAATTCTCAGTCTATAGTTTTATTTAAAAAATATATAGAAGCATTCGCAATTGGCATTAGAGAGTTGTTTGACATATATATTATATATTAGTAAAAAAACTATAGGTAGAAGCATCTGCACCTAGAGAGTTGTTTGACATAGAGCTAGTTGCGTGTCTTTGTATTATGAAAGTATAATAAAGTCGCGTGCTTCGACCGTGACCCTGCACCGGCAATTGTTGGGAGTTTCATTTCGTACCCCTTATTAAAGATAATTTATAGCTATTAATGCCTAATTAATACGGCAGGTCGCGGTTTAGTGGTAAAGTGAAAAATATCAGTTAATTAATGAAGATACTTTTTTACATGAATGATTTCTCGGTTCTAAAACCCTTAGTAATACGTCTGTCGAGAAATGTTTATAACACTCAAGTCAAGAATGAAATTCTTTTATGTTGTGTCTATTATTCGTTCACAGTCATTAAGTCATCTACGGTTTCGTCATCTTAGCCGCTGCGTAATATTAAGATATCATCTTTCAGCCATAGGACGTCCACTGCTGAATACTGGCCTCCCCATCGTCCAGTCTGGCCGGTTGGAAGCGGCCTGCATCCAGCGGTTTCCTGCAACCTTTACGAGGTCGTCTGTCCACCGTATGGGTGGACGTCCATCGCTGCGGTTACCCTTACCGGTACGTGGCCTCCATTCTAGAACCTTCTTGCTTTATCGGCCATCAGTTCTATGTGCTATATGCCCCGCCCACTGCCACTTTAACTTGCTAATGCGTCGGTATTCTTCGGCTCCTTAATATAGGTTTCAGTCTATTTATGATTGACATAAAGCGATAGTATAAATATGTCCAACTTAGCTGCTACTTACTTGCTTAGCTATGCGCAGGTAGCACAAAGTATCTAGATGATAATAAATGACAGGCACAAACCTTTCTAGTAAATCTGGTCATCTGTTAGTGAAAACTGTCAGTTTTAACTATAGTAGTAAGGTACTTCAACTATGAGGTGTTTTAGGCTAGCCTATAGTCCACCACGCGGGCCCAGTGCGGTGCGGTGGAGGGGTGTTGTAAGGCCAGTGACTTAACCTTACTAAGGGCCGATTCGACCAAACACAATACCAGAATAACTATTACGGGTATAGTTTTACACCTTAAATTTACCCTTGGATAACTTCGATTACGTTTTTCGAGCAATACACTATACTCGGTATTGTTATTCTGTAGTTCAAGAGTGAACGATCAACGAATTGATAAACTTACCAAAATCCATGTAATCCAGTCAGTTTCGAGGTGACAGGAGTGGATTTGACAAGTGACAACTTTGACATTTACTTATTCTCGGTTTAATTTATCCACTGTCAAAATCACCCGTTTTAATATTTTTCATAGATTAGTGGTTGGTAGAATGAAAAATCAGCTTACTCTAGACTCTAGACTAAGCAGTGGTATACTCTCAAGTTAAAACTTACACCAGCTTGGTCAAATCCGGTCTAACAGATGTTACTAAGCTGTCCTAAAGCCTCTGACTAGGTTTCACGATTACTATCAAGTGATATTAATGAGGATCAACTTTTAAGGTGCCTTCCGAAGCACGGAGTTGCTTTTGATAAATGTCACTAAGTGGTTGGAATGGTCACCCATCCACTCACAACCGCGGCATAGGTGGCCTCTACCAACGCGCTGCCGTCACTGAGCTACAAGCACCTAGCTAATTAGAGTAGATAGATTTACTCTTTATTGCTCTTACAAAGAATCTACAGTTGATGTTTACATAGAGATTTCAACGCTGTTTTTTTTACCTTCAACGCTGTTTTTTTACCCAAATAAAAAAAAAAAAAATTGAGATATACATTTTAGGCGGTGTTATTGCTATCCAAACGAAAGTTGTCTCGAAGAGTACAGAACTAAGGAGAAATAGTTTATGATTCCGAGATAATTGTTTATGTATCATCGATCACATACCTTATAGAGCAGCAATACGAACCATTTTTCTCCGAAACAAGTTAGTGATTTTTCACTTATATATAGTATGGAATGGCAAGGTCTGTCAACTCACGCCTGTACTAAAACAGTAAAGATACAGATTAAAAAATGGCGGAAAATTATGTCGAACAAATTAGAACAAATTAGATGACATTGCTACTCTATGGGTATGTGCTCCATGGTATAGATAAACAACAGACAGACACGGCTGGACAGAGACCACCGCTTTATTTCTTTCTTGACCAACTGTTTTGAGTCACTTTAGCTATTTATACTTTATTGCACAGACAAAAAAATAAGTGGTGCAAATGGCGGATTTAATACTAAGTATTACCTAACAGTCAACCATAGGGCCAGACAGAGATGGTATCTGTGGGAGGTCGGATCTGGTCAAGTTGTTGCGGCAAATATGACCAGCCCAATGGCACTTTAGGTGGCTTTCTACAGTATAATAAATAAATATTGAACAATAATACATACATTGCTCTGATCCTATGGTAAGTAGTCAAGACTGGTATTACAGAAATCAGAAATAACGACGGTGCCACAACAATCAGACTAGAGACAATAAAAAACCAATATATATTGTCATATTATGACGACCGCCTGGTGTAGTGGTTGGCGCTCCGGACTACAAAGCCAGCGGTTGCGGGTTGGAATCCCGCAAGGGGAAAATGTTTGTGTGATGAGCACGAGCATTAGTACCTAAGTCAATGGATCTTTATAAAATTATTAGTATGTTTATCCATTATCTAGTCGCTATAGTACAAGCTTTGCTTAGTTTGGGGCTAGATAATGGTGTGATTTGTTTTTGACAATTTATTAATTTACATTGACCGCCCGGGAATCGAACCCGGAAGCGCAGAGATAGAGACGCCAAGTCCGGCATGCTCGCCTCTAATAATAACGTCATTCTCATAGTCAATTGCGAACCCAAGTCAAGTAACTGATCACTTATGCGTCTTTTGTTGAGTCGATGTCATGTCAATGCGATGATCATCGAATTCAATGTCAGCAGGACATATGAACAATAGTTTAAAATAGGTATTGAATCGGTGATTGACATTCAGCGAGAATGTTTTGTATGCTGTGTGAATGTTATAGACGGATTTGCATAACAAATTAAACGTAGGTATGTTTGGTTGGTGTCGAATTTGGAATATTTAATTAACGCCGGAATCTAAATCTTATCTTAGTTCTTATTTTATTTATTAGGTCTATCAATAACTGATACATTATGTAACAACTCATAAACATGGGTAATTTCTAAGCAAAACGCATAGCTACTTACTGGTAGACACTACAACATTCACAATTGGTAAGAGAACAAAAAATACACTTTACACAAAAAACTTCTTACTATCTTACTAATATTATAAATCCGAAAGTTTAGATAGATGGATGGTTGTTAGTCAATCACGCCAGAACGGCTAAACGGATCTGGATGAAATTTGGCACAGAGATAGATTATTGTCTAGACTACCTAGCATTATGCTACTTATCCCGAAAAAATGAACGGTTCCCGTGGGATACTTTTGTTTTTATTTTTACAGAGCAAGGGATCGACATGATTTTTTGCATAGTTGTAGTTTATGAGTTAGATTATGACATTGGGTACTTTTTATCCCGGAAGAATGCACGGTTCTTATGGGATAGCATAACAATTGTGTTTCAAAAGAAGGACTTATTTTTTTTATATAAGAACCTTCCCTTGATCATAACTAACACAACAAAAAAGAATTAGCGAAATTGTTCCATCCGTTCACGCATGATGCGATGACCAAGGGAAATAGTCATTTTTATTTAAATACTGTTGTCCCGGCGAACTTAGTATCGCCCGTACAAATTTTTTTTTCGAGAATATTTCCGTGTTTTTATAGTCATTCTGCTATTCGGGGTGGAGACAAATTCAATAAATCAAAGATCATAAAAATCGGTCCAGACGTTTTCGAGTTATGAATGGTTTAACTAACCCGACTTTGTTTATATTAGATGTAGATTAAATCGGTCTAACGGTTTAAAAGAATAAATAGAGTTAGCAACTTTTTTTGTTTGTTTATTTCAATATATTTTTTCTACTGAAATATACTTGTACTACTTAAGTGTTAGAAACAAATTCTTTGCTCAAATGTTGAGAAGGTTTTGACAATTCTTAGCATATTTTATATATTTTTCTGATAACTTGGGCTTAAGAAGTAGGCTTTTGAAACCACATGGTAGTTTACCTTTGGCGACTATACTCACCTTAAAGTGTTAATTTTTGTTATAGTCGTGTCGAGCCTTGCCAGCGAAATTGTTGTTTTTATAAATGTGAAAAAAATCACGATACGTAGTTACATTAAACATACAGGATGATCGTAAAGACCACGTCACCTTGTCACTACGCTTTATTTTTACACAAAATTCTAAAGAAATTTTGTTGTATGAGTTTTTTAATACGCAAATAAAATATTCGACTTTTCACACAAAATTACCAACCAGCTAATCGAATTTGTGTAAGCGGTCGAAAAAAAAAGTCATGGAATAAAAGTTGTTTAAAATATTTTTTTGAAAACGTGGTGAGAAGGTGACGTGGTCTTTTTGGTACAACCTGCATAAAGAAGATAAAAAGAAAACTATCACAGCTAGGTAGGCTTCACAAGTTCACGAGTAATCTTCGACCAACTTAAAAATGCATTGGAGAAGAAAAAGGAAAATTAAATAACAAAATGAAACACTGTTTTCTATTATGTTTTGGTATTTACGACGCCATTGTCAATTGTAAGTTATTTTACCTGCTGTTTTATTTAAAATAAAAATTAGCACCCAAACATTTACCTGGTACGATTGTACTCTTGCCACACAGTAATATACAGGGTGTAACGAAAAGGTGAAATAAAACTTTAAGGGGTTATTCTACGGCTAAATTACATCAACTTTTTCTATGGGACCAACATCAAAATCTCAAAAAAAAAAATTGACGTTTCCATACAAACTGATGCCAGCTGGTCGCGTTTTAGTATGGGAAAGTGTTTTTTTTTTGCGATTTCGATGTTGGTCCTACAGAAAAAGTTGATGTAAATTAGCCGTAGAATAACCCCTTAAAGTTTTATTTCACCTTTTCGTTACACCCTGTATATTATCTAAATACATTCACATATAAATACATGTGCCCTAAACAACACTTCAATTATCATGCTCTCGAAGTAAGGAATTAGCAGCATTGTGTTACATTGGGTACCTGGTGTCTGGTATAATGAAATTTAGAGGCGTGCCAGCACACCCAGACCCGAACCAATTTAGAAATAACCATTTTTAAATCGATACTACAAATCAAATCAAACAGATTATAGAAACAATAATACAGATTAGACCCGATTCAATTTAGAATTATCGTTTTCCCGAACTGACCCGAACCGAGAATTGACCCACGGACGCTTTGCGTCCAAGGTGAACCAAGTACGCGCTATTATTTGGGTCCTCTACATACTATAATTTGACTGTGTCCAAAATTATGTCTCAATTGTGCTGAGACAACTAACGGCAAATAAAGCTAGCCATACATGTCCAGTATAAATAAATATTATATAAATATTGGACAACGTTACATACATGGATCCGCACATTACACTCTGTAAACGTATATTTGAAGCATTAGAAATTATTCTTGAATTCGAACACGAAAATAATTCGTGTATAAAAATGGTTTCTATTGCTTCTGATTTTACGCATTTTTGAATCTAATTTCAATTTAATAGCAACACTCGAAATAAGTGTTGCTATTAAATTGAAATCTTGTAACTATTTTTGTTTCACGCAAAAAATACTATCAACCATAAAGCAAAAACTCATTAACGAAAGTAATTAAAAAGTTATTATGTCAAATTTCTGTCAAACATATGTTTACTTGTCAATGTCATTCTTCCGTACTTTCTACTAGTAGAAATCGAAAAACAAGTGGGTTAGACCACTCGCTGCAGAATTCACGGAATGAATTTTCAAAAATAGTGATTTTAGGAATTCGTATGCGAATCTTGCGATTTCGTATTCGGATTGGAATTCGCATGATTCAAAAATACGTCTCCTGATCCTATGGTAAGTAGCTAAAGAAAGCACTTGTGTTTCAGAAAACAGGAACAACGACGGTACCATAACACCCAGACTCAAGACAATATAGAAAATAGTCATTTATTCAGTATATAGGCCACACCACCACAAAAATTTCGTTTTCTACATTGATCCGACCGGGAATCGAACCGGGACCTCGGAGATGACAACGCCAGTCCTGCTCGCCTCTCGGCTACGGAGGTCTTCAAAGTATAAGCCTATAGTTTTTGTATCAAATGTATTGATTCGAGGTCAGCTTATGCTGGTAAAGTTTGTTTTGCTTAAAGTATTGTCGATATCGATATCGTATATAAAGTATGTTAACTAATAAAAGGCGTTCCCGTCAACCCGTAAATACTATAGCGTCCATATTTAAAAAAAAACATATAAAAATAAATAAAATATATTAAAATGAGTCTCTATTTCCCTTGGTCAGCGCATCACGCGTGAACGGATTAAACAACTTCGCCAATTCTATTTTTGGTTCTTTTAATTATTGTCAAGAGAAGGTTCTTTTGAACGAAAAAATGAAAAAAGTGCGCAGAAAATTATTTATAAATAAACTGAAGACCACGCAAATGAAGTCGCGGGCAACAGCTAGTTTAAAATAAAAATGATTTTAAATTAAAAATTCCATAAAAAATATTGAACGTCCGACTCTTTTATCACCGCGCGAGAAAGATAGGTTCTAGAATGGAGGCCGCGTACCGGCAAGCGCAGCGTAGGACGTCGCAGGAAGACGCTGGATGCAGGCCGCTTCCAAGCAGCCAATCTGGAAGTCAATGGGGGAGGCCTATGTTCAGCAGTGGACGTCCTATGGCTGAAATGATGATGATGATGATGAGCAAGATAGAAAAGCGATGTTGTTTGCGCATTGTAATTACACTTAGTTACCATCCCGCGTTACAATTTTGGTTATTAACAGGCGTTTTGTTCTTATTTATTTATTGTTTTTTTTTAATGCTTATTTTGGTCAATTTTAATTTATTTATGATGTAGATAAACTGGCTGAAGGAAACCCTCTTTTATTTTACCACTGTATGCACAACTATGTTAGATAAGTTTTAAGTAAGTTAAGTAATTAATAAATGCATTTTGACTAATTTTCCAACATGAAATAGAGCCAAAGGGCCTTTGTGTTTGATAGTTTAATTATGTAAAATTTATTCATATTTGTTCCATCCTGTATTACGTTCACTAAAATTTAACGTTGCAAATCGATGCCTTTTCAAATTTGTTTTTGAATGTAAGGTTTCCAAAAACAGAGAATTGACAAGGTTAACAAGAAAAAATCCAATTTGTTTTTAATACCGTTTATTGTGAAGTACTGCTTTCGACACCAAAAGCAATTCAGTTATTTGCTTAATAGTTAGTTTACGACAAAAAAGGTTCGCATAAGCGGTTTGAATCGACATATAACTACTTAATAAACGTAATTTGCAGAGTAGATCAGATGTTCCTCTATAGATTTGCTATTTAACTGTTTTGCGATTACGTTTCTTATTTACCGATCGATAGAAAACAGCCATCCTTATAGTATGTGACGCAAATAATGTACTTAGGTAATAATTCAATGTTCAAGGACGGCGCTCTGAAGCTCTTGAGCCACAGCGATTACGTAAATCTAATTCTCCACTTTTTCTCTCCCACGGAAGAAGTTAAAAACCGACTTCAAAAAACTAAAAAGCTAAAAATAATCTTAACACGTAAGGTACCTATTACTTTTGGAGGTATCAGTTACTTTTGGAGTCGGTGCAAACGAAAACATTGAATCTCTCATCGGCTGGCACCGACTCCAAAAATAAGTTTTTAGGTACCTTACGACGTGTTAAGAATTTTTTTTACTTTTTAGTTTTTTGAAGTCAGTTTTTTTTTTTATAAATTTACTTATTTCATCTATTTTTAGTGATAAATCCTAATCAAAACAGATCTACTAATCGAAGAGTGCAAACAAATTTTAAATTTTCCGCAAATTTTTATTATAGTATCTTTGAAGTATGAGCCTTTCAATAAAAAAATCATCAAAATCGGTTCACATTTGTCAAAGATATTGGGTAAGATAGGTACAAAAATCAGTTGGTATAGAGTTCATTCATGCAATGTTTGATGATTTTCTTAAATAGATCCCATCAGAAATTGACCAAATTTATATCGGACCATTCTGAAAGTATTACCTTTCAAACAAAAAAAAATCAAAATCGGTCGACGTAGTAACGAATAATCGCTTAACATACATTAAAAAAAAAAGATTGAGAACCTCCTCCTTTTTTGAAGTTGGTCAAAAAAGATCTCCCACCTCTTGCTTGGCTTTATAAGACCGCTCGTGATTCGTAAGAGTGTCTACAAAGATTCTCGTAAAAAGGAAGTAACCCTTTATTTTAGTAAAATGCTTGATATCTTGAACGGATTACTACGGTATTGTCTTGAAGATTGAGCGCCGTGGAATATTCTCCATTTCTTGGAAGCACCTCAGGATATGATGACCCCTTATCGGTAGGATAGGTACTACGTGATGACGATCGTTTTCAGGTGTTCATGTTTTTAATATCATTTTCTTTCGCTTACAAATATGGTACGAATGGCGAAATTAATGCAAGTTAAAGCATATTCTGTACCAGCAAAACAGCATCCCAACAGGAAAGTACAATGCAGTAAATGTAGAGCAATTACACTTATATTACAGCTCTCTCTAGGGGTTTTTAACCGACTTCAAAAAATTAGGAGGTTCTCAATTCGTCGGAATCATTTTATATTTATGTTCAGCGATCATTCGTTACTACGATGACAGGTTTCGACGATTTTTTTCGTTCATAAGGGAATACTTTTGGATCGGTCCCATATAAATTTGGTCAATGGATCTATAAGAAAATCATCAAACACTGCATGAACTCCATACCACTCAAACTGATTTTTGTAGATACAAATACAGATAATGTAAATACAAATCTATGTAAATAAACCGATTTTGATCATTCCTATTTTATTGAATAGCTTATACTTCAAAGTTAGTATATTTAAAAATATCTGAAGAAAAAAACCCTCTTAAGGGTAAAAATAGGGGATGACATCAGTGTTTAGCATTTAACTCTTTTTTGCACTCTTGTGATTTTGTTTTTATGAGAATTTATCATTAAAATAGATAAATTAGTAAATTTTATAAAATTAAAAAACTTAACAATAGAAAAGCGAATAAAAAAATAAAATAAAATGAAAACAGTTAAACTCCGACTAGCTGGCACTGACTCCAAAAGTAACTGATTAGGTACGTGTGTAAAAAATATATTTAGTTTTTAAATTTTTGATGTCTTTTTTTATCCTATAGATATAGCGTCTCTATCTGCTTTGATTACAGAACCCCAAAATCAGCGATATCTGAACAAAAACGTAACCAGCACGGTTTCTTTGCCAAGCCACAGTGTTGTGTTGTGCAAACCTCTGTGACCTTGAACAGAAATATTTCGCCGGCTGGCTGCGTTCGCATGGTCTTACCATACTTCCTGTCTTTTGACAAGTAGTTAGTAGATTTCAGTAGGCTTACTCGCCATCTGGTTTATTCGGGGGTCTGTTTGGAAAATCAGCCAGAATATCTGGGATTCTCTACAATCTTCTTTAAATACATAAATATATTTTATTTATATACAATTTTTATTTCTAAGATTTTTTTTTAAATTGGGTTCTTACCGAAAGCTTTGCCATTTACACATATATGCATCTGTGATTGCTCTTATCTGACCGTAAATTATAGTTCTATTTACGGAACGACTTCCCTCTAGCAGAGCAGGGTGTATTTAGACTGAAAGGGGGTGAATTGCGAGTAGTGATCCTTTGTCATTCGGTATAACAGCAACACATGGAGGTTTGTAGTGTCGCCGATCTTCAAGGGAGTTTTGCTTACCCACGCTCTTCTGTAGATACTTGTTTCTCAGCCTGGTGAAGTTGCAAAGACCATTAGCGGCCAACAGCACTTCCGAAAAAAAAAACACTGAGTCGTCCTGAAATTCTTTAATTTCGCTTATGGTAATCGCAAAATGATACGACCTTGGAGATATGGAGTGAGCCTGCTATGTCCACTCTTATTACATTTGGTCTGACATGTTGGTAATGTTTTGATGAAACTTTAATGAGGTTTTATGTTTGTGACTATGATAATAAAGGTTAAAGTCTCTTTTCACGATCATTAGCCAATATTATTCATAATATAATATATCCTCGAGGTCTCGAGGCTCAATTATTGTTGCTTTTTGCATTCTGCGAAAAACGATGGCTGATTGAGGCCTATTAAAAAACCATAAAAACCAAATTACTTATGCAAATTTATCCTTACTGAGCACTCATACAAGTTTGTCCATTTATTCCAATGTTAATCCTACCCTGTGCCACAGAATACCTATTAGTACTACCGTATGCGCCATAAAGAAGCACCGCAAGAACAATATCGTGATCACTTGATTTTGATAACCTTCAGAATTCCTAGGGTCTTTTCACACTTAACGAAACCACATTGTTCCAGGGCTGTCCCGAGCTCCTCTCGAAGCAGATCATTTGGCAGACGCTGCAGGGCGTGGCGTACTGCCATCGGCACAATTGCATCCACCGGGATGTCAAGCCTGAGAACATCCTGCTGACCAACGAAGGGGTTGTCAAGCTGTGCGACTTCGGCTTCGCTAGGATGATCAGTGCGTATTGTTTCTACTTTTAAGTCATAGCCTAACTCGAATTTAGGACAGGAAAAGCTACTTACTGCCTAAGAAATGTATTTTTGCGGTGTAGTACTTGATAGAGTGTCTGACAAAGACGTACCTATTAATGCAAACTCGCACAATTTTTTTTACGTTTAGGTGATCGAAAAGTAAAATATTTCGATAAATGTAAACTAAGTAGGCATAGGCTGAAATGTAAATAAAAATCCAAGACCGTCATACATTCCAAATAGTGACGGCAAACCGCCGAGTTCTAAGGGAGTCCAGTTATTTGTGCCTACGAAATTACATTTTTATTTACCAATATCGCTCCTAAGTTCCTAACTACATTTTTTAACGTCATGATTTTATTTTATTTCGAGTATCTTTTATTTCATCAAAAGACTAGTTTCCTAAAAAAATCTAATTAGTCCGTCAGTTGGATTAACAGAATATATTGGACACGTATTTTTTCTTTTCTCAATCAAACAAAAATTACGAAGATATAGCCTGTTAAAGTTCCGCGTAACGTCACGCCTTGCGAGTACTTGCGACACTTTTTAGCAAGGCGTGACGTCACGTGCTCACTTTGATGCGCTTCATCTTCGTCATTTTTTGTTTGATTGACAAAAGACAAAATATGAATCCAATATTTTTTGATAATCTAACTGACGAACTAAATAGAATAATCTTTTTTTGACCCAAGAAACTAGTCTATTAGGCAGTTTGATCCCCAAATCCTTATATTCCTGTGATCCTCTATTCCTCTCCTTATCCAGGTGGCAGCTGTTCTTCCGAGTACTCCGTGCACACCATGATTCCGTTCGGAGTAGACATACGCAGGAGGACTAGTAAATATTAACTCTTGTCCTTCGTGTTTAGTAAAATAGTGGGCAGTAGGCCTATCACGAAAATGCTTCGTTAGTTTGGACTTATTAATCTAACAGATTAAAATTTACATCTACTTGTATATGAGGTATGAGGTGCTTGTAACTCAGTGGTGGCAGCACTTTGGCAGTGATTACCGAAAGTAAGCAAACCACGCCGCGATTGTGATTGGATGGGTTACCGTAGTATCTCAGTGCTACGGAGGGCACGTTAATAGTTGGCCCCAGCTCATATCGCTTGATGTCTTCTTCATCTATACGGTCAATCCCGGTTGCGTCCAAAGCTATTGCTTTGGAGCCCAGGGTCCGCTAGATACTAGTCATAGATAACGATTATAGACCGTATACTTTTACTTGTATCAAACCTTTGACAATTTAATAAGCAAATTGAAAACAGCCATGTTTTGTAGTGTAGGGTAGTTCCTGTTGTTTATTTGTTTTAGGTCTTACACAAGTAATGTTATTTTAATTTAACGCACGAAACATTTTATTAATAGTACTACAACTATCAATAAATCTATCTAATCTATCGATAAATTTGAAATTTGAAATGAATATTATTCACGTTACCATACTAAATAGCTGATAAAAGAAAGTACTTAAGGAAGGTGTAGTAAAATGGAATTTTGTTTAGGTCGTTAGTACCTACCTAGTTTTAAAGGTAAAATGTATCTTTAGTTACTAGTTAATTAAAGAAAGTTTAACAGTAAATACCTATTTCACATAAATATGTGAAATAGGTATTTACTGTTAAACTTTCTTTAATACCTACCTAAATAAATAGGTAGCTACCTAAATAGGTAGCTGTATACAGGGTTACATAGGTAGTGCCAAATTTTAAAAATAAGATCTAGAGAATAATATAAAAGTGCTTCTTCGTTTTTTTTTCTTTAACTATCTGTACTATAACTAACTAGTTGTCTCGGCAAACTTCGTACCGCCTCGTTTTTTTCATGAATTTTTCGATGTTTTAAAAGTTATTCTGCTATTCGGGACGGAGCCAAATCCAAAAAATCATAAATCATAAAAATCGGCCCATCCGTTCTTGACTTATAAACGGTGTAACTATCCCGACTTTGCTTTATATATTTAGATTTTAGCTAGAGCTTTATTCTTTTTTACGTAGATCGATTTAGTTAATGATTCTGAGTGGTCCCTGAAAAATTGGTACTACCTTGAAATGTAACCTTGCATAAATGGCGAAAAAAAACATTTGAATTTTTGTTACTTGCATATGATTTAGTCCTGCTTATTTAATATTTTTGTGTTGCTGAGGTCTTTGGGTCAAAGGCCATAGTTGGCATAAGTCCTTCAGAATCTATTTGCATTTCAAAATGCAAAGAATAGAATGGAGTTCGTTTAGGGCACGCATCTGAAGTCAAAAGTCAAAAATCATTTATTCAGTTTAGGGCAGAAAACTGCCACTTATGAACGTCAATAATAACATTATTGGCCCATATGGGGCAGAACATTTCTCCTTATTTTTTGGGCCCTACTAGCGCTTCGAGACAAGACACAGACAATCTGGCAAGTGCTGAGAAGAAACGCCGGAACAAACTCAGTCACCACTAGCTGCCACAAAAAAAAGGAAAAGAAAATAATGTATACCTGTGCGAGCAGGGCAGTATTTAATTCCAGACATTTTTGTCATTTAAATAGTCGTTAACAGTATAATAACCCTTTTTCATCAAAATAATCTTAACATGCGATTTAAACTCAAACATGGGTAGTTCAACAATAGACTGTGGTAATTTGTTAAAAAAGCGAATACATTTCCCCATGAACGAATTACTCACTTTATGCAGTCTGAAATTTGAAACAGCAAGTTTATCTTTATTCCGGGTATTAAAATTATGTTTGTCACTTTTCTTAGGGAAAAGATGCAGGTTTTTGCGAATGTACATAATATTTTCATAAATGAATTGAGAGGCCACTGTAAGTATATTAATTTCCTTAAACAGTTCTTTTAATGAGTCTCGTGGTCGAAGGTTGTAAATTGCCCGTACAGCTCTCTTTTGTAGTACAAAGATAGATTCAATATCGATTCAATATCTGAAGTCACAACCCTTTAAGTACGAATTTCCTTACCTCATCGTTTATGTAAATATTCATTGTTTGTAAATTTTCAATTGATTGACTGATGTTATTTTCCATGTCTGTTTCATTTGACGAATGAATTGAATTTCAAACATATGTGGAAATATCATCCGGTTTTAATATTAATAATATCAAACTCACAGTACGTTCATTCGGCGTTGACGCGCTTGGTTTTGCTGGATCTATTTTGATCAAGATCGTGTTAAACCAGCCTGCCTAGCATGAGCTAAAAAACACAATATGATATTTTATTTATTTATTTTATTTTATTTTATTTATTGATTTTAGGAAGACTATCGACTATTACAAATCATAGTACATACGAATTAAGACATAGAAAGTCATTTATAAGTCTACACTTATAGAAACAATATGTATAGCGATTGACGAAGTCATTTAAAAGAACCAAGTTAGTAACTGTAGATCGACCCTTGAGAAAACCATGCTGTGATGATGGAAGAGAGGTTCTCACCGATGAGTACAACTGCTCATATACTATCCTCTCAAACACTTTGGCGATAACACAAAGTTTTGAAATTGGCCTATAATTGGTTACTTCACCTTTAGAACCTTTTTTGTAAATTGGAGAAATAAATGCCTTTTTCCAAACTGCAGGCATATACCCTTCATTGATAGATCTACTGAAAAGAATATAGTATAGAGGAATTGATAGCTCATCTGCACATTTAATAAGTAAAATGGGAGGAATTGAATCTGGACCCTCCGATTTAGAGATATCTAACTGACATAAACCGGACTTTATCAAATATACCGACAACTCAATCGTAGAGATATCGCCATCAGGTGATCCAGGTATGCTGGCTGAAGAATGACTATTACTGTGAGGTGTATTTGATAAATTGACACCAGGAACTAAGAAACTTGAGTTGAAGTAATGTGAAAACATATCGCAGATTTCTTTTCCAGAGTTAGAGTTAGTGTTATTGAAAGACATAGTATTGGGTATAACACCAGATTTTGATAGTGACTTGAAATAGGACCAAAAGTATTTAGGGTTTGCCTTAATTGAATCTTCAACCCTAGAGAAATATAACTTGTAGCAATCAGCTTCCAACAATTTCGCGCGTGCAGTTAATGTCTTCATAGACTGCCTATCAGTGATCATCCCATAATGTTTGAACCTTGTAAAATATTTGAATTTCTCTTTAAGCACTTTTATAAGCGAAGAGGAGTACCATGGAGGATATGATCTAGTTCGTATGTGTTTAGTCGGTACATGTTTTACACGTAGGTCATTTACCGTGTCGTAAAAAGACTCAACAGCCTCCTCTAATCCCCCACTGCTACTATATGATATGATATAGCGATATATCAAAACCAATTGTAAAAATATGATAGATATAGCCGTCATATTGAATCGCCGTGCCGATAACATCACATAGGTATTATGATCACTGTTTCGATAAAAAAATTAAATGGCGGCTATATCTAACATATTTTTACAATTGGTGTCGATATTTCGCTATATCCAATCATATCATACCATATCGTGTTTTGGTGCTCATGCTAGGCAGGCTGATAGTGTATTCAAATGCTGTCCAGTTTTGCAGTAACCTTTAAAGCAGGACTGCCGCGAAGCCGTGTGAACACTATCCGGGATTTCTCTCGGAAAAATTGCATCAACCGTAAACTTGGTCTTAAAAAGTTGTCAGTTGCGTCAACTGATGTTGATCCGTGTGCATAGCGCCTTACACTTCGGCGTCTCTTAGGTTAAGAACTCACGTAGCGATTTTCTTCCACGCCCGCCGCTGTGGCTGAACATCTGTATTTATTTCTAAACTCACAAGCCCGGAGTTTTGTGCGGTTACGCAGCCGTCTCGGTTTCGATTTTCGCCCGTAAACTTGGCGGGTGATAATTGCAATAAGGGCAATTATTTACGATCTTAAAGATTGTCTACTTAAGTCTCAGACCGCCATGGATACACAGAAATAGCCACGGTCGCATGCCGGCCGATGCAAATTTCTAGATTGCATTTTTATTTTCAACCGACTTCAAAAAAGGAGGAGGTTCTCAATTCGACTGTTTTTTTTTTTTTTTTGTATATTTGTTACGCGATTACTCCGCCAATTATGAATCGATTTTAATGATTCTTTTTTTGTTTGGTAGATCATACTTCAGAGGTGGTCCCATATAAATTTTATCGAAATTGATTTAGAACTTTTTGAGAAAATCAACAAATATATACCCAGATAATATTTTGGTTGTGGTTCTTGTTACCTATCTTCGACAAATATGAGCCGATTTTGATGATTTTTGTTTTATTGAATAGCTTATACTACTTCAAAGATGCTATGATAAAAGTTTGAAAAATAAAAATCACCCCTAAGGGTAGGAAAATAGAGGATGAAATCGGTGTTCAGCAGTTAGATTAGGATTTATCACTAAAAATAGATGAAATAAGTAAATTTTATTTAAAAAAATAAAACCGACTTCAAAACACTGAAATGCTAAAAATAATCCTAACACTTAAGTACCTAATCAGTTACTTTTGGAGTCGGTGCAAACAAAAACATTGAATCTCTCATCGGCTGGCACCGACTCCAAAAGTATCTGATTAGGTACTTAAGTGTTAGGATTATTTTTAGCATTTCAGTGTTTTGAAGTCGGTTTTATTTTTTTTAATAAAATTTATTACATAGAGGTTTTCTTTCAAATATGCTGGTGAAAACCACTACCTGAGTTCTTAGCCTTACATTGTGCGTCTGCATGTACTGTTGTCTTGGTGACAAACTGTGTTCCTTTAAGGTCACACATCAGGTCATGGATATCCGAACAGTGTCGCCGAAACAGTGACGTCAAAAAGTTTGACGTATAGACAAGTAATAGTAGTAAGATAGAACCACACACGTCATCCACTTTTCGTTACGTCACGCTCTAACGTTTAGTGCTGATCGGTGTGACTTGACGGGGTGATGTGACTGATGTGTGTCCACGTACCCTAAAGGGTGACCATGATTTCTTTAAGCATTATCTCTTAAATCTTTTAAAACACTATTTAGAGTTCATTGTAAGGATGCTGTTAAGATGTTTCTGAGTCTGATAGATTGGGTGGTGCTAATCTGTTTTTAATTAGTTATATCTATATTTTTATTTGAGCGTTGTTGAATTTTGATACTGGTCCAGTCCAACCTTGAGTTCGCCAATTGATTTCCGTATCTTAAAGTTCAGATTTCTGTCTAGACATCCAAATTTATTATCTAAGTACTACCTGATAAATGCTTCTCTGTAGTAAACTGTTTGTGTAAAGCATTGGTTTCTACATCCTTTAAATGCATTTTAAGGTGAAGGATGTTAACTATGAAGTATTGAAAATGTATTATCATCTTACAAGGTGGAATCGAAATAAGTTATCATACTTTTATCTGTCTGTCTGTTCTTTTATGTATCTCGTCGGTACACTAATGCTGGCGGTCGTGATCTTTCACGGGATAACCTTTTCTTGGATGATTTTCTTGAATCTAACTACTTACTTCGACTCCTGCAACATGGATCGCATCATGGTTGGCGTTTAAATCATTTATTATTTTTTATCCAAAAACGTGACTGATTTCGATTTCAATCTATAGAAGTAGTAATAAACGCAACTCAGAAATAAGTAACAGGCACTGTGGACACCATAAATCATTTCATAATGTGTGTTATTATTCGTCGCTTTATTTATTTCATTCGAATTAATGTAAGCAGTCAGGAGACGATAGGAGCCGTTTCTAGGTTAGAGCTTATCGGTGATCGGCCCCTAGGCAACCCGAGCTTTTAGGTACACTTACAATACGTTTATAGCTTTCTAGGAACTTTACGTGAAATGAAATGGCATATAATGTGTTTATTAAATTGAAAAGAGTTATTTTAACGTATAGTTGCCAAATGTACACTAGCATGTGGTGGTGGTGTGGTGGTGTGGTCAGATAAATATTTAAATAATAAAATAATAAATAAATAAATAAATATTGGACAACATCACATACATTGCTCTGATCCTACGATAAGTAGCTGAAGCACTTGTGTTACAGAAATCAGAAACAACGACAGTACCACAACACCCAGACCCGAGACAATATAGAAAAGTTATTTTTCTACATTGACCCGACCGGGAATCGAACCCGGGACCGCAGAGATAGCGACACCAAGTCCGGTATGCTCGCCTCTCGGCTACGGAGGTTAAATGTATGCTAGGAATTGTCAAAGCCTTCTCAACATTTTGAGCGTAGCATTTGTAGTAGTCTATAGTATTTACTTATATTTCAATAAAAAAAAAATGGTTAAATCATTGAATAAACTCTTTTTCTTCTTTTTAGCCGCTTAACTAATTGTTGGGTAACACATGCTTTTTTAACTTAATTCTATCTACTATTAAAAATGACAAAATCTAATAGGAAAACAACGACTATAAATATGTATAATACCTAGTAATACTATTATAACAGGTAAACAAACATTATCCATTTTGGGTGGAAGATTATAGTTTCCGTAGATGTATGCATATTCATTCATTACCATGTACAGTGAATGAATGTATAGGTATTGAATGGATATGCATAAAAATACAGTATGCGGAATAGATTGGACAATACTTGACCTTCGTAGATCGATTGTTGCGAAGACACCGCGTTGCATCACAACCGGTCGCGATCTGGCGTGTAATAGACGCCTGTACGTGACCGTGGCATAGATACTTCTTAGGGTTAAACAAAACGCGAATCGCGAACTTAACCTGGCTCCCGATATCGAATTGACAACTCTTTCGTAAATCAACTGACACACTAATGCTAAATACTTATAGTGTAACGTGGTTTTCCGAGCAAAATTTGCTATCGAACGGTTCTGAATCAGGGTCAGGACCCCGATTGGCCGATTCAGAACCGGTTCCCGCGTTTTTACATTTGCTGCGGAACGGATTGGAGCGGAAGCGTTAATTTCGTCGAATTGCGCGAGAAGGCACTGACAGTAACTAAGGGAATTCTCGAAAATGAGCCACATCTTTTTTTGACTGACCCGAGACAATTTCTAAAAAAACGTTTTCTAAATTGACCCGAACAGGAAATCGAACACAGTGCCCATTGCATTTCAGGCGAATAATTGCGCCACGCGCGACGCTGATTATGTCGCCAAATCTTCTTATATATAAAATTCTCGTGTCACAATGTTCGTTCTCGTACTCCTCCGAAACGGCTTGACCGATTCTCATGAAATTTTGTGAGCATATTGAGTAGGTCTGAGAATCGGCCAACATCTATTTTTCATACCCCTAAAGACCACGCAGACGAAGTCGCGGGCAACAGCTAGTAATTCTATAGATTTATATATACTGACGAAGATTTTATTAGGTAGGCTATATATTATAAATATCTCAAAACTGACAACCCTGTATCTCGGTGAGTGTTAAAACGTGATTTTCGCAATTCGCGCGCAGCATCAAGTGGCCAACTGGACCATAGTTCGCTTTCCCAATATGACTTATCACTACTTAAGTACACTATTTGCTAAGTGTTCCTAGCGTAGCCTTTTAGCCAGAGAACTTGGTTGCAACTGCAATGTCTTTGTACAACCAATTGCCAATTAAATACGCGAGACTTGTCTACTACTTGTAGTGTCTTGCAGATTTTTGTAGGTTTTTCAGAGATTTTGACGACTGCGAAGTTTTACAATGGGCTAGTTTCCTAAAAAAATCTAATTAGTCCGTCAGTTCGATTGTGAGAAAATATTGGACAATATTTTTTTTCGTTTCTGAATCAAACAAAAAATGATGAACATATAGCCCGTTAAAGTTCCGCGTAACGTCACGCCTTGCGACACTTTTTAGCAAGACGTGACGCCACGTGCTCACTGATGCGCTTTATCTTCGTCATTTTTTGTTTGATTGACAAAAGACAAAATATGGGTCCAATATTTTTTGATAATCTAACTGACGGACCAAATAGAATAATCATTTTTTGACCCAGGAAACTAGCCCATTACGATTTTTATTTTTTCTATACTTTTTAGACGACCGATTAGACGTATAAATAGAGGCAATAGATGTTTTTTTTAAAATTCCATTACCTATTGAACGCGTTTATTTAAGACTAGCTGTCCCGCAACTCTGTTTGCGTGGTCTTTAGTTTATTCATAAAGGATTTTCTGCGCAATTTTCTTAATTCGTATAAAAAAACCTTCAACTGCCAATAATTAACACAACAAAAAAAGAAATACCTAATTTGTTCCATCCGTTTACGCATGATGTGAGACCAAGGGAAATAGAGATTCATTTTTATTTATACAGAGTGTAACGAAAAGGTGAAATAAAACTTTAAGGGGTTATTCCACGGCTAAATTACATCAACTTTTTCTATGGGACCAACATCGAATTCGCAAAAAAAAAAAACACTTTCCCATACTAAAACGCGACCAGCTGGCATCAGTTTGTATGGAAACGTCAATATTTTTTTTGAGATTTCGATGTTGGTCCCATAGAAAAAGTTGATGTAATTTAGCCGTAGAATAACCCCTTAAAGTTTTATTTCACCTCTTCGTTACACCCTGTATATATACTACAGGCCATCCCGGCGAACTTCGTACCGCCCCTTCGTAATTTTTTTTTTTTTGTGAATCTTTCCGTGTTTTTTATAGTTATTCTGCTATTCGGGACGGAGACAAATTCAACAAATCAACGATTATAAAAATCGGTCCAGCCGTTCTCGACTTATAAATGGTGTAACTAACCCAACTTTGTTTTATATATATAGATTTATGGAACCCGTTATTACATTGGTATGGTCTTTATAATGTAAGGAATTAATATCTCTGCATGATGATCCCGAATTTGTATCCAGAACACCCAGACCAAAGCTATGATGACCACGATAAACCGTCTAAGTTCTTACATAACTTTATTTAGCACTTTAACAAATTCTGTATACTTCCATAATATCCATATATTTCTTCCCCATAACAAGTCAGTAGTAGGTACCTACGTACCTTTAGGCACAAAACCAATCAATCAAAACGGGGCTAACCCCCTCAACCCCACGGACTAAACTATAAAAGATACACGCAAGTTCGCTCGCTAAATGGATTCACTCTGCAACCTCGTGACCTATACTAAAAATAACTTAAAGCCCCTCGGAAAAGCTTTTGCTAACTTTCTATATTTAGCAGGTCGTTGGGAAAATGATTTCCGATACATATGAAGCTATTGATTAAATAGTTTTTTAAGTTATATAGCGCTGATAAAATAAGAAATAACAATTTAAAAAGCCGGCTTACTGCGAACCGGACGTGTGCATCGAGGTAGCCTTGTTTTACATGTTTTTATTTAGTTTAAGTAGGTCTAAAGTCTAGTTCAACAGATTATAGACTACAATAGGCGAGTACATAAATGATCTAGCTTTTAGCCTTATATTCCATCACTTGTAACATTATTGACGACCTCCGTAGCCGAGAGGCGAGCATACCGGATTTGGTGTCGCTATCTGGTTCGCTGGTTCCGGGTTCGATTCCCGGTCAGGTCAATGTAGAAAAATAACTTTTCTACAGTGTGTAACGTAAAGGTGAAATAAAACTTTAAGGGGTTATTCTACGGCTAAATTACATCAACTTTTTCTATGGGACCAACATCAAAATCTCAACAAAAAAAAATTGACGTTTCCATACAAACTGATGCCAGCGTTTTAGTATGGGAAAGTGTTTTTTTTTTGCGATTTCGATGTTGGTCCCATAGAAAAAGTTGATGTAATTTAGCCGTAGAATAACCCCTTAAAGTTTTATTTCACCTTTTCGTTACACACTGTATATTGTCTCGGGTCTGGGTGTTGTGGTACCGTCGTTGTTTCTGATTTCTGTAACACAAGTGCAACATGGTCTATTAGGACAAGGGGGGATTTACTTAAGACTTAAATATTTATACATAAGCTATTATTTAACAACTGCTTGCATGCTTCCTGTTTATAATACGGCGACATAATATTATGTGGTCATTGAAGTAGAACAACGACCTAGATTGCATACAATCAGAAAAAACTTGGTTTTAATGCGTTAATAATGACTAAGATACATCAAGTAAGCGTTGGTACTTAGATGCGTTGCGACATTCGTATGTCGCAAAATGTAGCGCTAAGATGTAAAGATAGTATGTATCCCGTTTTGTAATTAATATACCTATAAGGGCACGACCGACTCACGTTTTCCGGGCTGTGCACGGACGGCACATTGTTTCAACAGACGGTTGCAGTGCGGTCCTGCAAATAAATAATCCGTTTGCAGGACTGCAACGGTGCGGTTGGCTGGCAAATAAAAATATATGAAAACCGTTAGCCGTCTGTGCGAAGTCCGGCAAAAGTGCGGCTGCCGTGCGTTAGCAAGTCCGCTCATAACGTCAAGAGGCCATCTATAATTCATCATCATCATAACAGCCATCGGTCGACCACTGCTGAACATAAGCCTCCCCAATGACTTCTATCATTGGGGGAGGCTTATGTTCAGCAGTGCCAATACTCACCACGCTTAGCAGGCGGGTTGGTGGGCGCGTTGGACTTGTAATTATTTCGTACCCCGCACATCATTTAATCGAACATTAGAGTAGGGCGAGGTTAAAAAAGACTGTCTTCCGATTGTACGAAGAAAGTTGACGGGGAGAGCTTCAGCAATAATCCTGCTGCATTCAGCAATCGTTACGCCCATTTTTATATTGGGCAGCGTAAAGTACTGCGCGAAGGAGTCTACAATGTTGAAAACGTATTCAAAGCAGTCAGGGCATGTGTCTTGAAGAATCCATGCCCTTTGCAGTGTGAGGACGCCCGTAAAGAATATACTTCCCCACCGCCAACAGGAGGCGTTTTGTAAAAGGCGACAAATTCCTGTAGCACGAGACGGGCAGCAGCATCTGCGTGCGAAATCCTATAAAAATCTGCGCTCATCTATAATTACGTCACACGAATTTCATGAATTTTTGACATCCCCCATCCTAACCTTACAACTGGCTCCTGATTCAGGACCTTTGGTTATCGAACTGACAAAAGGTAAATCACATGACACTAAAGTTAAATCCTATAGTGTCACGTGGTTTTCAGGTTGATAATTTGTTACCGAACGGTTCTGAATCGGGGGTCACATTTTTAAGACCCCTCACTAGAGTGACGCAACATATTTTGCAATTTTACACCTAGAAATAATAAAATAAGTTCCGAAATAAGTTTTTTTTTATTGGAATCATTTTTGACTGAATAATAAAGTCCTACTTTTTATTTGATAGAGCGCTAATAGTCTTATGTCAAATGTGGTTTTTAGCTGCCGATTTTCATACAAACTGCCGCTTCTCGACCTAACCCGTGAGACACGAAACGTCAAAGTGTTTCGTGATTAGAAAATTAATTGTTCATAGCTACTAAGGTTTTAGTTCTCCTAATTCCTTAAGGAATGGGTATTTTACAATGTTAGTACCATGTGATAGATGTGCTCAATTGTGCTCCTATAAACCCTAAACAATATTTCGAATATATAAGTTTTATTTATTAGACTTCATCCCTAATTTTACTTTCTTAAAAATGTAATAGTTGTAATTCTGTGAAAGCAATAAACGCAAACAAACCAAATTTTAAATTTCATAGCAGATCTTATTGTTTAATAATAATTATTAACACTAAGTAATAAATATTTTTTCACCAACATGCCCAGGCCCCGGGGAGAGCTACACAGACTACGTGGCGACACGGTGGTACCGCGCGCCGGAGCTGCTAGTCGGGGACACCATGTACAGCACGCCAGTCGACGTCTGGGCAATAGGTGCGTTTCATCATCATCATTTCAGGCATAGGACGTCCACTGCTGAACATAGGCAGAATAATGAATAATTCCAGATTGGCCGGTTGGAAGCGACCTGCATCCAGCGGCTTCCTGCAACCTATATTTGAAGTTTGAACCTTGATTTGGTGTATAGCCATTGTCCAAACGAGGCCCTAGAGGACCTACCAGACTGCTCTACGTCAAAATACTAGAAAAACCGAATTTACATGTATACATCTGATGGGCCATAGGTACGTTTAGCCATTAACCAAACTAGCCAGAGAAGACCTACCAGACTTTGCACTACGTCCAGAACTACTAGTAAGACCGAATCTACATGTATAGCACGCCATTAGACGTGTAATGGGCCATATGTGCGTTTAGCCATTGTCCAAACTAGCCAGAGAGAGCTACCAGACTTTGCACTACGTCCAGAACTACTAGTAAGACCGAATCTACATAAACAGCACGCCAGTCGACATCTAAGCCATAAGTAGGTGGGTGTAGCCATTGTTCAAACTAGCCAGAGAGATTACCAGACTTTGTTACGTCAGAAATACATGCAAAGCCCGTCAGTCGACGCGACGTCAGTAGGTGTTTTGAACCATTGTCTATGCTAGCCTTCAATAGATAGAGGCCACACAGAATACGTTAAGATGCTATGGTGAGTTACAGCGGATCTGTGAATGAAAGATACCATGTATTTATATCTTACTCAAATAGGCGTCTGTGGGGACAGCTGATGACTTTTTTCCAAACTAACAATCAAAGCCAAAAAATATGTGGCGATGCGATAGAACCGTGAGAACTGTTGTCTGTGTCTATGTGAGTAGTCGTCTGGGCCATAGTTGCGTTGAGCCAATGTCCATGCATGCCATCAGTGGACAGCTACACAAACTACGTACCTACGCAGCTACGTCAGAATTAGTAGGTAAGATAGGTACCTACTTCTTTCGCCAAAATCTCAAAATCTGTTGTTTCAGCTTAGTATAGACGTCTTTAACAATGCGTGCACTCATTCATATTTTCGAGTCAATTCAATTTTTCAAGACTCGGTGACTACATCGTTTGTAATACACGCGTACTAACTATATTACAAACTTGGCAATACTGTAACGAAACATCATATGCGATGCAGGTCTGCGACTCCGGTACACTAATTATTACACATGTTGATTGATATTACACGAGTGGGGCCCCGTTAATGTAACTCTCTACAATAATAATTATTTAACAGTTGACGACCTCCGTAGCCGAGAGGCGAGTACGCGGGACTTGGTGTCGCCATCTCTGAGGTCCCGGGTTCGATTCTCAGTCAAAATAGGTTATGTGATGTTGTCCAATATTAATCAAAAATGAATCAAAAGGAAGAATAGAGCTCCACAACGCTAAAGTCAGACAAAGGCATGATCATGTAACATTTTATAAACAAAAACTTGTCCGTGCAATATATGCTATTAAAAACCGTAAGGCGTTGAAACTATTTCAGTTCTATTCCAGGATGTGTATTTGCCGAACTTCTGTCAAGTGAGGCCTTATGGCCGGGGAAGAGTGATCTGGACCAGTTATACCTCATACGGAAAACACTCGGCGACCTCCTACCAAGACACATGACAATATTCTCACAGAATACATTCTTTCAGGTAAGTTGTTTGTTGAAGGCTGGCTTATTTTACAGGATAAAAAATAGCGAAGTATTCACGAGCCCCAATTGAAAAATCAACTTCAAATCGTTCTATCATAATCGACTAATTGCTTTTATCTAAGGGATTATTTAAAAACAAGAAGTCAATGGAACATACAATCTTTTTAAAAATACCTATACCTAATACCCATATCTTCATAAAAAACCCAAGCTACGCAAATAATAAAAAAAACACCTCCTACATGGAAGTAAAACAAAAGACAGATAGGTATAGGTATATATATATATTTTTTTTTCTTTCACAATAATGCTAGATTTTTACATCAAATTAGATATTTTTTTTCTCAACTGCCTCTGGTGAAATAATATTTCACTTGTAAAAAGTTTCAACACAAAATATTATCCTCGGTTTTTTGATAATTGATAATAGTTAATACATTCCCTCAAATTTCAAGAGTTTTATCCTCGCTTAAAATATGTTATTTCTCTGAAATGAATGTTTTTATGATGATTTATTTTATATCATTCTTTATTCACGCCCATTTCTTACCTAGCACTAATATACTACCATTGAAGCTGTGCCTTATGAATACACAGACGAACTGCACGAAATTGTAAGACATTTGTATTTTCCATATTTGGTTACGGAATCCTAATGTAAAAGCTAATAGTTCTAGATTTACGCGATAGCTGTGGTGGTCATAATGTACAAATAATGAGAAAATATACCTATTTTATAGCCTTAATGTTTTCTAAGCTATAGTCTATACTATACTACTATACTAGTCTAATTAGGTTTCGTGAGTTTCCTAGGTTTTATTTCGGGGACAGGCTAAGTGTATCACAGTTTTTCAAGGTTAATTCCAACACTCACTAAGCCTTTGTTTAGTCGAAAAACTAAGTACTGAACCCTAAAAAATAAATCCTCGTATTTCCATGAAGCTTGGCTAAAAGCAGCAAGCAATTTAGGTAATTTACCTATCATAGAGAAAGAAAATACCTTTGTTTATAGCAATGTCAATATTTGAATTTTAAATATTTATATATTTAACTTGTTTGCATAGATTAATATCGTACAAAAGTGGACTTAATGTGACTGTCACAATTAATACAATTCTCACAACCATTTGGAAATTGATAGTGATATGACATAGCGGAATGTTATAGCCACGTAGGAAACGCGGGGAAAACGAGATGGAGTAAGAATAGCCTATGTCCTTCCCTAGGGTTCAAGATTTTTCCGTACAAAGCTTCATCAAAATCGGTTTAGCAGTTTAGGCGTGAAAGTGTAACAGACAGTCAGACAGACAGAGTTACTTTCTCATTTATAATATTACTTACTTAGTAGGGAAGTATATTTTATAATTATATTTATATATCATACAATTAGTTAAATTATTTAAAGTAGGGAAGTAGGTACAAACGTTTTTGAAAAAAAAAACATACAAATGTTTAAGAAGAAAATAAATAGAAAACTGTAGAGCAGCAATACGAAACATCTTTCTCCGAAACTAGTAAGTTACATTTAGTATGAAATGACAAGTCCTGTCCACTCTCGCTCATACTAAAACAGAGTCACTTAAAAAATGGGGATTTTTTGTCGAAGAAAATAAATGACATTTCTGCTCTATGGTATCTTCATGGGCTACACCTACCTTACTTTTTATTTCAGGGTATGGCGTTACCAGAGCCGACAACAATAGAACCACTCGAAAAGAAAATTCCCCAACGATATGCCAACAACGACCTCATTATAGACTTTTTACAGGTACGAATTAATTCATGTTCTCAATACTATTTTCATAATTTATTTTAAGAAACTTTCGGTGAATATAGGTATTGATAAAATTGTATGGTACCTATGCAAAAAAGATCTACTCAAACCGGGTATACCACGTTTAACATAAAAATGCAGCGGAACCACTGCTCAAACCACTTTTTAAAAAACTAACAAAAAAAAAACTGTCTCATACTAAGCCGCCGATCATTTGACAAATAATAGTCATTTATTCAGTAATGCCCTTTTTAGCCTTTCGGGTACTTATACATCAGTTTAAATGGAGCCCTAAGATGTGTTTTCTTAGATTTAGATGTTGTCCCATAGAAAAAAGTTGTATTTGTACAACTGTAGTTGTTTGTATAAGTATTTGAGTGCAGTATAATCACCCTTTATAGTATCACTGAACCTTATTGTCACAGCCTGTGTATTATGCCAACCTTACCTACGTGTACTTGCGTTTTCAGAAATGCCTAGACAAAGACCCAATGATGCGGTGGACGTGCGAGCAACTGCTGCGGCATCCTATCTTCGAAAATTTCCTGTTCACTGTGCCCCACTCCGACCATGAAGAATTCGAGAAAACGCGACGAGCTCAGGTAAGAATATTATTCATCCTACCTAATTCTTTCTATTTTCATCAACATCACTATGTCAGCCTAGCTGCCAGCGCCAAAGAGCACGATCTTCGGCCTTTTTCATCCATTCACTGCCAGCCATCTTCCTAAGGTCGTCGGTCCGTCGAGCTGGGGGCGTCCTACACCACGTTTACCAAGACGTGGTCTCTACTCGAGAATTCGTTTACTACACCTTTCATCGATTCTGCGACAGATGTGGCAGGCCCACTGCCACTTTATACAATTATAGCTCTACCATTCAAAAGTTAAATTCACTTTTAAGAGAGATCTTAAGAGTGAAAAGCAAGCACAAGATTGGCTAGTTCGTTAAAATGTAAAAGACCGAAAAAAAACAGAAACTACAAAAAGTTGCAAACATAATCCTATAAAAATGATTCTGGTTTTCCATTTGACACTTTTTTGAAAACCTGTTTTATTTTCACGGCTCCCAAACGTCTACAAAAATAAGTTAGTAAAAAGTAGTTCGACATTTACATTTGGAATTCTTGACCATAGACAAACAAAAGTAGATTTTGTTCCTATAAGATCTTGACATAGGTGCTTTTCCAAACCGCAGCAAGAGTTCAGCCAGCGTAAAAATAATGTTGGTGGTAACGAGGAGTCGGCGACTCCCTCGAGCGACACCTCAGCCTCCAAGAAAACCAAGGGCAAGAAGGGGAAGTGAACTGATAAACTTCAGTGACATAATGCGAGGTTCAAATATTGATATTAAAAAGTATAGTTTACGTTAACGTAGGATTTATCAGTAGGTACTTGAGTTTTATTAGTTTAGCGGTTGTGGTATTTAGAATGTAATATACAGGATGTTATTTTAACAGTAGTCAAATTTATGAAGGTGAATGATTTCATCAATACAAACAACTTTTTCTTTGAAGTCAATATCGAAATCGCGATTTTTTTTGTTTCTTTATAATAAACTAACGCTCTCCTCTATGATAATGTATGGAGCAGCAATTAACGATTTGTTTTTATGATTTCGGTGTTGACCCCATAGAAAAAGTTGTTCGTATTGTCATCAAAAAGGTCTTTCGTTGCTCTAATCGTTATTCCAAAAGTAGCTAAGTACCTAAGTATTTCGACTTTTTACTAATTAGTTTATTATAATATGTATATGTACATACATTGACTTACACGATTTATCCTATTAAATATTCTGTGCATAAACTTCGTACTATCTATTTAAAACAAAGTATACATATATAACAGTACCTAACAAATGTGCCTATTTTGGACTAAATGAACTACGACAAACGGACAAACTAATTCTCCCAATCACAATCAGGAACCAAGTATCTAGCTATTTTTTATTTTAATGCTATGACACAGACTAAACTACTCTTATAGTGGAGTTGTTATTTTGCTCGATTAAGGGGTTTGGTGGGAGCCCCACGAAAAGTACCTATTGCAAATTAATGTTTTCTTTTAGATCGACATAAGAGAAACGACAACTTTACTAAACTTTCAGTAGGCTCTCTGATTGAGATTTAAAAATGATAGTGTTGTAAAAAGTAATGTTTTTTAACCCTATTAAGGTCCAGTTGCATACCACCAATTTTGTTTAGTAAGGGATTAAGATCTGTTTGTCTCTGAAAACGGCATACAACCTGACAGCTATACTTACTTAGAATGCTTAATACCGTGTTTGTTAGTGGATAGTCCGGGATTAAATTCGCTAATCCTGAGATGCGCAAGTGGATCTAAGTAAGTGTATTAATAAGTGTATTAACTCACAAGCATTTTTTAAATATGGTACCAGTTTTTTGGCTCAACACTGGTCGAAGGTTTAACATTCGCAAGTTCTGTAGGTCACTAAGAAGGCCAATAATTTGAATCGATCAGGTAGACATCGTGAATATTAAATTGGACTGCTTTGGCGATGACTCAATTGCTGTTATTACCTACAGTCTTACCGGCCAGTTGCAGTTGTTAGAACTCATCAACAAATCATGACCCGTCGTAGTTATATTGATCGTAGCTTCTAGTGAATTTCATATTTAGACCTGTAATTTTTATTTGAATTTTCAAGTGAGACATTAACACAACATTTTTGATTACCTTGGTAGGTACCCCAGCAGCTAGGTACCTACTTTATCTAGAGATAGGGTTGCCAGATGGCCTAAAAATTCGGGAATGTCCTGGAATTTTGCATCTTGTCCCGTAATTAGACTTTACTGTCCCGGATTCCGAACACTTACTACTTTTTTGATCTACACCACTACTACGCTTCACGACTAGTATCAAGGGATATTAGCCGGAACCAACTTTTAACGTGCCTTTCGAAGCACCGAGATGCTTGTGATGAATGTCACTAAATATGGTTGAAATGGTCACCCATCCACTCACAACTACTGCGTAGGTGGCTTAACTTTGGTAATCACTACCAGAGCGCTGCCGCCACTGAGCCACGAGCACCTTATTATACATTTTTATTTCAATTTAATGTAGTCTATTTTATTGTATTGTGTAAGTAAGTACTTACGTATAAATATAATTTAGTTCAAGTATCTGCCGCCCTCTGGGGTTCTATATTGAAATTAATAATTTTACAACAAAGAAAAGTCTTAGTTTCTGATTTCTGTAACGTGCTTTGGCTACTTACTACTAACCATAGGATCAGAGCAGTTATGTAACGTAACTGAATTATTCCAATATTTTATTTAAAAAGATTGTTCACAATATTTGACAAGCAAAGAAAAACGGACCGGACTGTACACTAAGGCTCGGACTACATGCATTCGGAATTTTTCAGAACTCCATACAAAATGTGTCCGGACAGCCCGGATTCAATCCGATTTGTATGGGGTTCTGAAAAATTTCGGATGCTTGCTAATCGAGTCGTCATAACGGTGAATATTTACTCTACTGTTAACCCATTGGTCCCCAGGTGCAGTCGTCGCCGCTACTGCCGCAGCTGATCGTGAGCGAGCGCGGCCCGCTCAAGGGCAAGAAGAGCGAGCTGGACGCGCGCGGGCACCTGCCCACCATATGACTAGCGCCGCCCGCGCGCGCGCGCCACTGATCCGCATTACACGACTTATCTGTTTCATTTGTGTTTTATTTCACCTACCCAAGTAGTTACCAGGGCCGTAACTAGGTCGGTGCCAGCGGTGCCCAGGAACAGGGTACAAAGTTACAGACTTAAGGGCAAGAAGCCAAGAAGAGCGACCTAGACGCGCGCGGGCACCTGCCCACCATCTGACTAGCGCCGCCCGCGCGTGCGCGCCATTGATCCGCATTACACGCCTTAACTGTTTCATTAGAGTGTTTTATTTTCACCCACCCAAGTTTTAGTTGCCAAGGCCGTAAGAAGGTCGGTGCCAGCAGTGCTGAGGCACTGGCCACAGACCCCAGGGGCGCAGAATTGACTAGACTAGACCATGTTTCGGGTCATGCATAGGTGCTGTTACATAAGCTTTCGCCAGACGAATACTATTACGGACGATTTAGTCGACAACGACATATTGCTTAAAAATTTGGCCGGTTTCGGTTTCACCCTCAATTACTGTTTTTTTGCTAGCTATATGAGAGACAGAAAGCAATATGTTGAATATGCAGGCTATAGGTCGGAACCTTACTTCACCAGATCTGGTGTTAGTCAACAAGGCAGTAATTTGGGGCCTCTCGAGTTCATCCTGATGATTATTGATCTTCCTAAGGTTTTAAAAGACTCGAAATGCTTACTGTTCGCGGACGACTTCAAGCTATACTATGAAATAAAAAATCCAGAAGATGGGGAAAAATTACAAAGGGATATTAACAGGAGTAGTGTATTATTGGGCATTCTGGCCCCCAGTCGTCCGCTTCGCTTCCGACCGTTCGCTGCGCTCACTCGGTTGACAGAATGCCCAATAATACACTACGAATGGATGGTGTTAAATACAAGTGAATAATATGTTAATCAAAAATTTGGTTGATGAGCTGCATTAAGTATCTTTATGTTTTAAGAAACCTTTAAATTTAATAACTCGACAATGTTTCCATCATTCCGTTAAAAGCCATCAAAAAGAGCGGTTAGTAAAAACAAAAAAAAAATAACTGTAATGAGATTTTTGAAACAAAAAGAATCCCTTAAATTGCAATGTATTTGTCCAGTATCCTCAAATGAGCTTAAACGTCATGGGAATTTATTGCCCAATACTATTCGGAGCATTGTTTGTGGCCCCTCAAACTGTGGAAAGACCAACTTAGTAATTAGTCTGTTGCTACACCAGGATGGACCCCGTTTTCGGAACCTATATGTGTATTCAAAGTCTTTGTATCAACCTAAGTACGTGTTTTTGGAGAAAGTATTGGAAAAAGTTGCAGACATATCTTACTACAAGTATAATGATAATAAACAAATTTTAAGTCCACACGAAGCTTTGTCTGACGCAATATTCGTATTTGATGATGTTGCATGTGAAAATCAAAACAATATACGCGATTATTTTGCCATGGGGCGTCATAAAAACATTGACTGTTTTTACATTAATCAAACCTACACGAAAATACCCAAACAACTAGTAAGAGATAATGCCAACCTCATCATATTATTTAAACAAGACGACATTAATCTAAGACACATTTACGATGAGCACGTAGGGTCTGACATGATGTGGTCTCAGTTCCGTGAGATGTGCTCAACCGTGTGGAGTAAACCATACAGTTATGTCGTCATCAATAAGGACTGTGAACGAAACAAAGGCTGTTACAGAATGAAGTTTGATACATTCATTATAGTGGATTAAACTGTTTATTTACTATATAAGTAACTAATACTTACATTTCATAGAACCAGTTTAAATTGAGGAGTCAAACAGAGTGGAATCCTTAACAATGGAGCGGAACCTCAAAGAACAAATTGTAAAGTCAGCGTCAGCTGTGAAAAGAAAGGTAGAAATGATAAAAGATTCAAAAAAGCAAAATGACATGGCTTTGGAAACAATATTTAAACCTATTGTGAACCCCCTTAAACTATTAACTAGTAGACCTGACGACAAACGCTACAAAGAAGAAGAAACAGACAAAACTCATTCAGTTAAAAGAACTAAACGCCCCGAAAGCGAGTTATCAAATATTTCAGATGAAGATTTTGATTACTTCAAAAGTTATGATGATGATGATCAAAACTCAGGAAATGAAGATTGTAAAACACCTAACAAAACCCTCACCACATTACCCTGTGAGGATCATGATACAGTGCATGAGAATTCCTTTAAATCTCTTCAGTCATCACCAAGTATTGCAAATGATTCTTTATCATGGTCTGTGTCATCTGAAGTAATGAAAGAAGATATACCTTATGGTGTTAGAAATATAAAAGGAAAACTAATGCTCGGCAATACGCGTGTTCATGACGATGGCCTCATTTTGAAAATTGGAAACCGGAGCCTGAAAAAAACTCCAGGCTTAAAAGAATTATTGTATAAAAAGACACCAAATTTTGAAATTATTACAGAGGAGGATTTACAAAATTATAAGTTACTACTTATAGATACCAATGCACACAGACGTAACTTTGATCCATCTAAACCAATAAACAGTAACAAAGGATTCAAATATATGAACGTGATTAAACCATTGTTTAAGTTCTCTAGAAGTCATACAAGTAGTGTGGAAAGTCTCCCACAAGGTGAAGGTATCGATATTTTAAAAGAAGTTAAGCAGTATACCGATTTAGTTTATTGGGATGATCCCAATGAATTAGTGGAAAGGTTAAAATTATTACTTGGATCATGGGCAGCTGGTAACACTGGGGTATATAATGAAATTTATGCAATATTAGAAGAACTGCATGAAGCTGAAATCATAAAACACATTAAATATATAAAGCTACCATCAGGAGGATTGGGCAGTATCATTAAACTACGGAAACCAACAAGACGGCAATGACAAATATTGACAAATTTGGTCATTATGTTCATAAACGTTTACGACTATCTGAGTTTACAAACATTCTTAGCGATACATTAGTGAGATCAGACGTAGGTGAATTTGATTTAAAATCATCAAGATTAAAAGGATTAAAAATTCCGGAAAAGAACGACGAGGCTGTGAATAAAGAATACGTGGATAAATGTATTGAAGAACTAAAAAATGAAATGAAAACAATTCAAAGTAACATAAAAAAATATCTCAACAATTTAGAAAAATTAACTACTGCCAATATCACTAAATTGTATTATACAAAAAAAGAAATAGATCTTATGTTACCATCAAAACTTGCTAATAATGAGTAAACAAGACATAGTAAACGAACTTCACAAGCCAGCAAGAAGAAATTTCATTCGGTGGCATACTATCATAAAAGGAATTGATGATTTGTGGCAAGCTGATCTTATGGATTTTCAAAAATTTGCATCTGTCAATAAAGGATATAAATATGTTTTAGTAGTAATTGATGCTTTATCTAAATTTGTATGGGTTAGACCGTTGAAGGCAAAAACTAAAACATCTGTTACGAATGCAATGCATAGTATATTATCTGAAACAAAACGAAAGCCAAAAAATTTACAAACAGATCTAGGTAAAGAGTTTTATAATGATTCTTTTAAAAAGTTAATGAAAAATTACAACATAAACCATTATTCTACATATTCTATTAAAAAAGCCTCCATAGTAGAACGCGTAATTAGAACTATAAAATCTCAACTTTACAAAGAATTTAGTTTATGTGGACGATATGCATGGGTTCAAAGTAATTTAAACTCTGTTGTACATCACTATAACAATACTACCCACAGCATTACAAAATTAAAACCAATCACTGTTAATCGTTCCAATGAGATTTTAGTTAGGTCTAACATTATTAAAACGCAGCAAGCAAAGGTAGTACGTCAAGGGGCAACTTTTAGGGTTGGCGATTTTGTTCGTATAAGTAATTAAGTAATTTAAAGGAGATTTTTATAAAGGTTATACCCCTAATTGGTCCTCCGAAATATTTCGCATTGTGAAAATTGGACAAACCAATCCTCAAACGTATCAAATAGAAGACAAACACAATCAAATTATCCTTGGTTCTTTTTACGGATATGAGTTACAGAAAACAAAATTTCCAGACCTTTACCTAATTGAAAAAGTTATAAAGAGAAAGGGAAACAAACTATTTGTAAAATGGTTAGGGTTATGTGATGAAGAGAACAGTTGGGTAGACAAAACTGAATTAGTGATGTAGTAGATAGGTATATAAATAACACATAATCACTCCTTCATCGCATTTACTGTTTATCGATGAAGAAAGGCAGTGGTATAATTAATAAATTGATAGATCGTTTACCGTTTGAGTTACATTTACCAGGGTACCAATTTTGTGGTCCTGGTACAAAACTTCAAAAACGAATACTAAAAGGTGATCGAGGAGTAAATAAATTGGATGAAGCTTGCATGCACCACGATATTGCATACATTGATAAAGATTCAGGAGCTCGACGTAAGGCTGATTTAGAACTTTTGAATATGGCTAAAAGACGATTGAAATCTAAAGATGCTGGCAAAGGAGAAAAAATTGCGTCGTGGATAGTAAAAAATGGCAAAAATAAAAGCTGGCGGTGACATCAAATCATTTCAAAAAGGAGTTAAAAAAATTAAAACCTATTTAAAAAAAATTAAATCCAAAGATCACCACTCTGCTATAAAATATGCTTATGTAGCCGCGAAGAAACTATTTGGAAATAAGAAAGGAATACGTGTGCCACGTTGTATCCCTCTTCCTAAAAGTGGTGGACTTTTGCCACTTATTCCGATATTTGCGGGGTTATCGGCTTTAGGTTCACTGGCTGGAGGAGCAGCAGGGATAGCAAAAGCTGTTAATGATTCTAAAGCTGCACAAAAAAATCTTCAAGAAGCTGAAAGACACAACAGAATGATGGAAGCGGTGGCTCTTGGAAAAGGGGTATATATTAAACCTCATAAAAAAGGAGCAGGTTTATATCTGAGCCCATCAAAAAACTAAATAAGCGGCTACCCAGACGTGCACTCACAAACCTAGATATATTAGAATATGCGAATGATATTCCTTACTTTCGAGGTGTTTACATGAGAGATACGTTACCTTTGAAACCAAGAAAACTAGAATGTGGAATATTGAATTTGGATAGCAACATAAATCCAGGCACGCATTGGGTAGCTTTTGTGAAGCAAAATGGATACGTAGAATATTATGATAGTTTTGGTAATTTAAAACCACCGTTAGAATTAGTTAAATATATGAACGACTTGCCGATAAAATATAACTATGTGAGACATCAAGCATTCGGCACTACAAATTGTGGCCATTTGTGTCTAAAATTTTTAAGAAATTATTGGAAGAAGCATTTATATAACAAACGAGATAAATAAATGTGTCAGTATAAAAATGTCTTTCACTGTGTCAATAACTGGGAGAGGCGCCTCCATAACAACAAATTATTCGCCTACGTTGGATCTTCGAGGAGACTACGAATGTAGTCTTTTGTACTTTTCAACTTTCAACTCTATTCCTAATATAGATGAACGCAACAATAAGTTTTACTATGGTGAAAATGAAATCATTGAAATTCCTGAAGGATCTTACGAGTTTCAAGATATTAGTGATTATTTAAAAATCAACATAAAGAACACAATATTAAAACTAACTTGCAATAATAATACATTGAAAACCAATATTTTTTGTTCTAAAGATGTTCATTTTAATAAAAGTGAATCATTAGCTAAAATTTTAGGTTTTGGGATGAAAACAATCGATGCTAATATAAGTACTGATTCCCAGTATCCTGTCAGCATTCTATCAACGACCATCGTGCGAATCGAATGCGATGTAGTTAGTGGTTCTTTTGTAAACGGGAAAGCTAGCCATATAATTTATGAATTTGTACCGAATGTGCCACCTGGTTATAGAATAATTGAAATACCTAAAAACTTGATTTATTTTCCCGTTAATCAATCTTCAATAAGCGCTATTAACATAAGACTTTTGGACGCAGATAATAAAGAGGTTAATTTGCGAGGTGAAGAAGTCCAGCTGTATTTACATTTTAGAAAAAAATGATAAATTTTAATAAAAACCCTTCTCAATCGTATACCCGAGCCAGTCCTAAAAGATCATCTCCCAAAGGCACACCGCTTCTGCTAAAAAAGAAGCTAACCAAGACCAATAAAGAATTCCTAAGGCTAATCGGGTTGATAAAATGAATATTCTAAATATATCTCAACAAACATCATACGACAACAGTATCGAAAGTTTCGAATATCATTCATACAAACCATACGTGACAAGTTTCAACAAGAATGATGAAATAAGAATTCCTATTAATCAACAAGATCTATACGTACTGCCCTCACTTAGTAGTTTGTATATCGAGGGGAAGGTGAATGTATATAACACCACAACTAAAGCAAAAATATCGGATGTACATTTTATTAATAATCCTGCATTGTTTCTATTTCAAGATATTCGGTATGAATTAAATGGAGTAGAAATAGATAAAATAAAAAATGCAGGTATAACTACAACAATAAAATCTTATCTATCTCTAAATGAAAATGAATCAAAATATGCACGAGTTTGGGGTTGGTCAACTATGGGAACAAACAATACTGGAGGTGGAACGTTTTCCATGTCCATTCCGTTAAACAAGATATTGGGATTTGCAGAAGACTATGAAAAAATAATCATGAACTGTAAACACGAGTTAGTGTTACTTAGAAGCAATACGAATCTTAATTCTATTAAATTAAATACAGGAGAAACTGTAGATGACATTATAATTAGTAAAATTATTTGGAGAGTGCCACATATTAAAGTGTCAGATCGTGAAAGAATAAATTTACTAAAGCATTTAGAGAAAGATCGCGCTATTCCACTAGCATTTCGTAATTGGGATCTGTATGAATACCCATTACTTCCTAAAACACGTAAGCATACTTGGTCTATCAAAACTTCATCCCAAACAGAGAAACCGCGATTTGTTGTAATTGCCTTACAAACCAACCGCAAACACAACAGTCAATTGTCAATGGCAGAGTTTGATCATTGTCACGTACGTGATATAAGAGTCTTTTTAAATTCATCATATTATCCATATGAAGGATTGAACGTCAGTTTCTCAGATGACAAGTTTACTTTATTATACGAACAATATACAAGATTTCAGCAGTCGTACCACGGACGTCGTGCAGAGCCGTTGCTGAGTTTAAAAGAATTTAGAGACGTTGCCCCTTTATTCGTTATTGACTGTTCACGACAACACGAAACGCTGAAAGGATCTATTGACGTGAGAGTCGAAATTGAAACAGATCAAGAAATACCTGATCAAACAGCTGCTTATTGCTTGATTTTAAATGATTGTTTATTCGAATACAAACCTTTGAGTAACATAGTAAAGAAAATATCATGAATATTTATAATACAATAATCATTGATTTACAAGGATTCAAAAACGTCAATAATGAATTTTTGGTTAAGGAAATGGCAGTAGCCACTTCAAAGTACACCCATGTATTTTTAATAAAACCTCCATATCCGTTCTCTGCACTGAGTGATGAAGAAAAAAAATGTGTTCGTTGGATAGAAAGAAACAGAGGTTACCAATGGAGCGAGGGCTATATAGACTACAGAGAATTTCAAAGAATGATCAAAACCTTTTTTAAGGATAAAAATATAATTGTGAAAGGGGAAGAAAAAGTAAAATGGATGCGAGAGTTGTGTGATCATAATAGTGTTTCAGATATTACTTGTAAGGGTGCTCCTAATCTAAAAAATCTTAACGAACTCTATTGTAAAGATATATTGTTATTTAATTGTTTTAATCATAAGAAATATTGTGCATTACGCAATGTTTTAAGTATAAAAAAATGGTGTTTAGAAAATAATTTATTTTATTAATTCTGTTTTAATTAAATAAAAGTTGTATCATTTAATTAAGTGTTTTCTTTACTTTGACACGAAATATCCCCAAATGGAAATAAAAAGCATGCACTGATTTCAATATTATTTATTTTATTATATTTCGATAACAAAATCTTATAAAATATTAAATAAACTAGAAGCTACAACCACATAACTTTTTTGAAATCTTTTTAATTACACATTCAGTCATGTCCATAATTTCATCCATTGTGTCATGAACCACATATTGTGCACTAAGCAACACGCACTCGCTGTCAGCATCCGACGTCGTTGACGATGAGATCGAGTTCACTCGGTCATGCTCGTAGACCAGGTCCACCACTTTTATCTGGATCATCTTGAGGCCTTCCTGTTCGTTACATACCACAAAAGATTTCGGAGTTTTCCGCTTATTATTTTTTGGAGGAACTCGTTTTTTACGTTTTTGTTTAATTTCCGACGATTGCACACCAAATAAATCTTTGTATTGCTGAGTGAAGTCTTGTAACGGGTCTTGAGCGTATTGAGGAAAATCATCATATACGTCAGTCATTCTCTGTAAAAGAAAAAAAAACAATGAAATCTATCGATTTTATCTATAGAATAAAGTGAATAAATTGTAATAGTTCCTAGAACAAGTATGTAAATAGTTCATCACACAAAATAAAATAAAAATAATAAAATACTACATACCTGATTGAAAATTAATTGTTTCCCACTCACAAGGTAGGTCTTTCGTTGCGGTCTCGCAACTTGGAACTGATGTGTGACATCAGCTGTAGCGTGCTAAAATACACATCATCGCAATTTTCGTACACAATGTATTGAGTTTTTGCACGACTTTGAATGTCCACTTCATCGTTTGACACTTCCACTGCTTCCATGATCTCAATTTTAATTACGTGCTTGGGTACTCTACTATTGATTGAAAGAACGTAGCTGGCTTGTGGTGAGGTGAGAAGGTGACTGTGACTACGTTGAGCCATCTTAACTTTTAACCGAAACAAGTTTGAACGCAACGAAGTCGAATTGATAACTAAATAAAATCTACTGATTGCTTATATCAAATAGGTAATATGAGACGAGCCGGCTATGCCACGTGCTATTAATTAACTTCATGTCCAAACCTGTAAAGTTTTATCTGCGTTGCAAAATACCTAAATGTAGTAAATTGATTCCCAACGTGTGACCGATGTCATAGGATTTCACCGTTTCTACGCGATGATTACCATCACATTTTAAAACATGTCTAAACATGATGTATTGAGTTAATGTGAACGTCTTTACGTATAAGAAATAAAACCCAAGTAAATTATTTGTCATCATTTATTTCTATTACAAAATAAAACAACGTACCTAAATAATTAATTTACATATTTGAAACTTAATATTAACTTAATTAGGTTGTTTATCTATTATAATAAAGAAAATCTTACATCTAAGGAAAGTATTATAATTTAATTGTAATTACCTAATTCTTGGTTCAATGTTATGCTTATCTAAATGTTTAGAATGGATGTGTGCCCCCAAGCTCTCGTTGATACCTTGTCAACCGAAACAAAACGCTTGTCATCATTACTGGATAGCGCTACTTTGTTAAGACTACGAGTAAAAATGTCGTGTTTGATAGACTTAAATAAAACATTCGTTTTTCGCACTATATTGCCGTGATACAAGGTTTTTTTGTAGTCTGATATTTGTATATCGCGAACAACACTCATCTTTACTCCCTTTGCTTTTTTAATTGTAGTATTATTGGTCTTTATACAATACAATTTTGAACGTAATCCGACAAACTCTGTTATAATGTTTCCTCCCATTTCGTCCTTGAAAAGTCCAGGAATCTTTTTATTTAGAAGGGGTAAGCCATATAAATTTTCCTTGAAAAAATTGCTTGTATCAAAATAATGTAGGAAAGTTTCCTTTAAATCTTTGTAAAAGTCTTCGGTTTCAATTTGGTACACGAAACTATCCGTATCCGTGTAACACATTTGTAATTTGTTTTTATACGATGGTTCAAAAACTGAATAATGAAAGTCATACATGTGGCTTTTAGATAACTCTAACACCGTAAACCCTATGTATATTGGCTTATCCAAAATCACTTGTTCAGGTTTTGTTTGTATCGCAACTAAATTTTCAGTGAAAATTGAAGCACTGTGAAAACTAGAACTTGAAATTAATTTATTAGCAGTTATTTTCTTTTTTGTTATATTATTGTGGTCACTCCATTCGTTAACTAAATGTACATTCACTCTTTTTTCGTTGTTTTCTAAGGTTTTCCCAAAAATGCTGTTATTGAGCAACTTAAAAAAGTCTTGTTCAAATGTAGATTGAGCCTGTTGCCTTAAACTCGTATTTAGATCGATATATTGTTTTAAGTAAGGACTTTGTTGAAACGTTATGACACGGTGTATTTTTTTTAATACCAGCCCATGTTTTAAACATGTTTTTAAGTGAACATAGTGGATAACGTAGAAGTACTTGTCGTAAAGATTAGGCACGAGCTTAAAAGTCTTACCCCCGGGTGGAATGCATTTCTCAGGACAAAATGGCAAATCATTGTGTCCGTCATGCAACTTTTTTGGATAGCTTAAGTCAACCTCAAGAATAAAACCATAGTCAGCATCAGCAGGAACATTAGCAATATCAAGACATTCAATTTCTACCTGGTTTAAAAATCTAAAATTCGATAGTGGTAGAGATTGACACATACTGAATCCGTATAAGTTATTGCAATCTATGTAAACTATAAAGGTATCTGGTTTTAAGGGATCGTATTCGTGCATGTATTTGTTATTGGCGTTGGCATGCCTGTGCGAACACGTGCATACACCTCCTCTGATGCCTGATTGAATCATACGCACTATGGCAAGGTCATCTATGAGCTCCAACTCGACTCCAGTTTTATAAAGCATTGCATCAAATGATAAACTAGGAGCGGTTACATAGAAAGCAGGATCTAATTGATAATGAAATTTACAAGTTTTTCTAAACTTTTCAAAAATATCAGTCAACAAGAGAACGTCTGTTTTTAAATACAATTTAGTGTATTGACCCAGATTTTTAATGTTAAATTGCGACCAAACTAATTGAGCATGTTCATACTCTTCATCTGTAATATGCTCATTTGTAAGGGAACTGTAAAACTCTTCTTTTTCTGGTAGACATCGCTCTTTAAAGCGATCCCAGTTATCCATGTATTCGTAGGGATATATACCTTTGCGAGTAAGTAAATTAAATTGGGTAGGTATTGGAAAATGCATGCGTAAATGTTCAAACTCTTCTTTTTTAATAGTTTTTGCTAATTTATCCAAGCTAGTGCCAAGAAATTTAAATGAATCTACGAAGCGCAATTGCATAAATTCTTGATCGGAAATCGGGACAAATTTTGTAAATGACACATAATTTTCTTTAGTTTTAGGTATAATCTTAATATTTCCAGGCATTTCACCTAATTGTTTTATGAATAAATGGCAGTCATAACCTGCCAAATTGTGAAAAAAGACAGGAATAAACTTAGGTGTTTTGTATTGTAAATTACAATATCTGTGTGCTGCACCACGATATAATCCTGTTATGTGGCAGTGATCTCGCACTTTGTCTGAAAATAAGAAGTGATCACATATATGACAGCGAGTGGCTTGCGAAAATTCGGATGCATCTTTTTCGGTAAAAATCATAGGCAAATGTTTGGATAAGATAGCATGAATTTCACGAACATCGCGATAAAGAGATTCTATAAATTTAGAAACACAGTCAGAACCTAGATATGATACAAAGCGATTATAGCTAGTGTTTACAGTACAGACTATATTGTACGCAAACGCTGAGGGTATATGGTGCTGCAGCGTTTTTGTATTTTGAGTATCAGAATCAGACTTGTCCTCGTGCACTTCTAAAATTGTCTCAAAATCTGCATAAATTACAAATGGAACGTTTTGTTTACGATCATAATTTTTAAATTTTATGACGGACCCCTTTTCAGGTAATACAGTGACGATCCCGCTACATATATGATTTTCTAGTTCCTCACAAGTAGTAAAAAACACTAAACATGTATCACAGAAATAAATTTTACCATGATGTGCTGTTATTTGATTTCTGAGAAGCCGCGACAAGTCCTTGATAAGACAATAATGTGACGTCGCGTTGTTTTCTAACAATAGCAAATGAATAGTTTTTTTGTTTTTCGTATTTTCAGATTTATATACGGGGCCAATAATGTTTTTAGAATTTTTTAGACCGTAAATGATAAAACTTAACTTGGGATTGTTTTTTTCAAAAATCTTAATATCTGAGAATGTGACAGGATAAGATATCCCATTGACATTAAGAACATCTTTAAAATTGGGATAAGACGAGACTCGTTCAGGATGATTTCGAGCCGGGTAAAGAGCTGCTGTTACGCTCCATAAAAAGCAACACTGGTCTTTGTTTTGAATATTTATACACGCTTTCTTACTTTGAATAAATTTAGGTAATTTTAAATAAGATGACCCACCTAATGGCTGGTACTTATTTACATTTATTTCTAAATGTGAATTACTCAAAAATGCCCAACCACTATCGCTTTCCTCAAATTCTTCCATTTTCTTTTTCAATATACTCACTAGTTTAGAAAATAAATTATCATAATCATAGTTGTGGTAAAGTATAAAATTCTTTGTAACAAAGGATTTGATTTCCTGCATATTATTTTTGAATAACAGGAAAATGCTAAATAATTCAAAATTCACTTTAATGCAAGTATGTACTCTTAAAGCTTCATCTAAAAGTGATTTTATTTTGTTATGAATAGAATTAAAGAAAATATCTATAGAAGTTTGATCAAGTTCAATTGCAACTAATCGGTAAGAAATGATACGAGAGCGAAATGCAGATGCTACGATTTCCACACCATCACTGTGTGGCTGGGTGGAGTTATTTTGCTTGTGCAAGCGACTCCGCAAGTGACCTACCCAAGAGGTAGAACCTATGGACACGTTACAAATAGTGCAGAAAGGCATTTTAGAACCAAGAATTAGTTAAAAAACAATAAAGACTCGTAATCTACTAGAAATAATGACGAATAATTGAAATGTAAAAAAATAAAAACTGTATAACATGTATATTTACAAGTATAAAATTACAAATTATTTTATGTTTATTTTATTGCTATAATAAGTTGGTTCGCACTCTTCAAAAATTACATAAGCCCTACTTATAAACCCTTGTAGAGCCTCCCACTCCTGGGATTGTTCACCGCATTGGAGTTTTACCGCTGCAAGCGCTTTCTTATAGCGTTCCTCGGCTGGAACATTCTTAACATCGTCGGTGTGGTAGATTTTCAAATCTATGTAGAAGTCGCCGCTGGTGACTGCAGTGCGACGACACTGGCCCGAAGACACCCGCGACGTGAAGCTCGATGCAATGCTACGAGTTGTCTCCTTCGTACTTGCCTGCTCGTCTTTATTGATGATTGCAAACAAACTCTTCGTTTTTTTCTTTGGTCTGTGAACAATAAACATATTTATTTGAGTAACATATATTTTTATCGATAAATCTTTTTTTTTTTTGTTAGTTTTGTTGTACTTCGATCATTTACTATTTTACTTGTACTCGTAAATACTCATTGTAAATTATTAAAAATTTACCTTTTATCAAATATTACAATTAAGTGCTAGTACAATAATTGCGAGTGAGTTTGGTAAATATTATTATAAAAGGAGGAAATTTACCTAGTTAGGGCTTCAACGTTCACAACTGGGTTGATGGTAGGCTTTCGCTTCCTCGGCTTAGGCGCAGGCGCAGGCGTAGAAGCGGTTGAGGTCGACGACGCGCTGGTTTCGGGCTTGCTCTTGCTCGGGCGAGGTAGCACCACCTCTAATGGAGCCACGTCTTCAATGCTGGATGCGTACTCAGAGTCCGACCTATAAAATAATAATCATAATTAGTTTATCTTCTCAATAATCATAACCACTATCTAACTAAGGAAAGGAAAACTAAGTGCACAGTGTTCTGTAATGTCTAGGTACGGTAATGACACATTTAAATACACTACAAATAGGTACAAATATACGTACTTACTACGCTAGCTACATACATTGATGGTTGCGGGATTTGAACCCGCGACCACTCAATTCATTGATCAATTAGCTTAACAGAACACTTCGCGGATCTCTACACAAATACAACAATAAAGAAAACGTTACTTTAAAATTATTTGCTGAAACAAACTGACTATAAAATAAATGTATATTAGTACTTACTTACATTTTGCACAATGGGGAGCTTGTTTCTTGATATTCACAAAGAATCTCACAAAGTAATTGATTTTTTTGCGGTGAAAATCCGTATTTATGTGATCAATAATAAATTGTCAGCAAAAATAAAGCTAATTTGTTGTAACCAAAGTTACAATAAAAAGATATACAAATTTAGACCGTATTATTTATGTTTGATAAGCACAGAAAAAAAACTTCAGTAGCAAGTAAATAACTTATTACCTTTTGAATTAGAATATGACAGATACTTTGATGTAACGTTCAAAGGAAATATGATTGTATTACACTGTGTTGCGGTACAAGTGAAATCAGTATGTAATGCATATAAGTTAATATCTTAAATGGCTAGTCAAATACTAATTATGAGGTCTTCCAAGTAGCAAATTTCCATTATTCCATTTGTAAAGAGTAAAATTGATAATTATTACTACATTGATTTGAGTCTACCTTCAACTAAAAATTAATTTACTTATCGATTTTATAAATTTTTGTCACAAGATTAAAAAAACTTTATTGCACATACTTTTATAAAAGCGGACTTAACGATAGAAGAAGTCTCTATCAGCCAGCATTCAGGTCAATTAGAAAGATAAAAATAATTATCAGTTCCAACTTGCAATGCAACATGAAGTAAACAATAAAAATCTAAAGTTACACGTCGTACACACTCATTCAAAGCATTTAATGCTTAATCTGCAAGTAAGCTGTGTTAGACCAGGAGCCGAGATGTTTAAATCAACGTTATCATAATATCAATCAACCTCGATGTCACAAGGATACTTATATATAAGAAAAATATTTATAATATGTCGATAGCAATATATAATAAATTACTCAAAAGACTTGAAGTGCTTCAAGAAAATGTATTTCAGAAAAATGTTAAATAATTGGTTGTTGAGTAGGTAATTGTTTTTATAGTCTGAAGGAATATTTTAATTTTAATGAATAATTGTATTTATAATATGACATTTTTTTAAATTTAAATAGTATGACAATGTCAAAAACTCGATACAAAACAAAGTTTTAAACCATTTAAAAATAAACAGGTTTACATAAAAATACCTAAAATAGTAGTCCGAAACAAGTACCGATCCTTCTCTTGGACTATAAATTGCAGCTCGCACATTCCCACGATCCACGCGATGCAACATACAGTGTGACATAGGATTTCATCGAACACCTACAAGTTATTCAATAAGTTCGTAATAATTGAAAATTATGGTGAACATTTAAAAAACTCTGTGAAACCAGTGCAGTATTTCCAAAAAATGTAAGTGTAATTATATATAAATATACTTTTTGTCTGAAACAGAAAATATTTTATGTGTAAAGGATAACTTACAGATTATTATTTTCGTTAATCTTCCGAGAGAGATTATTATTTTTGATACTTCTTAACATGCTTGCTGTTTCCAGGCTGTCTGGGGTCAGTGCAGTATTTTTTCTTCTTTCATACAACTATAGATATCTAATATATAAGATTATCAAGCCTTTTTCTTTTCTATACGTGTTTTGGTTGAATAATAAATAATAAATCATTTTTTCATTGATAACTTAAAAAGTTGACTTTTTTTGCTTTGATTATAGTGTTACTCGAAATATGAAATATATCACAAATAAAAATCCTTTAGCTACCAAAAAACAATAGATAATTGTTTGCTAATGTTTATTACAAATTTTATTGATGAATAACACATATGTGTTTTTTATTTCAGGAGTACCTACTGCTCATCAAGGCAATTAAATATCTACAATAATATGCAGAACACATTGTTACGAATCTTGGTTAAAACAGGTAACCTTTTTATTTATTTATTATTTTGTTGTATTTTTAAAAGTTTCGGTTCTGTATTTTAATTTTCCACAATTTTATTTAATGTTTTATTTTATTTTTTTCAGATCCCCACGACATGATTTAATAAATAAACTATTTGCACCGTGACCATGAAACTTCGACGAGTAGATGAATTGATTTATTTTATAAATAATCGTAGTAAAAAAGGTCTCCATTTATTTCAATTTATAATAAATTATGGTTGTTGTGGTTGTTTTATTTGAATAAAAAATCTCAAGGTATAGTTTTACATAAAGGTAAATGTATGGTTATGCTAAAAATGGTAAAGGTAAAAAGGTAAGTAACGGTAAACAGTAAGTAAAGGTAATAGTAATTAATTAAGGAAGGACATTTAGAGATAGAATTTTGCCATAGGTCTTCAGCTGAATATGTTAGGCAGGACATTCAGTAAGAGAATCTTACCATGGGTCTTGAGCTGAATGTGTTAGGCAGAACAGACGGTGAGAGAATCTTACCATGGGTCTCTCTGAAGATACTTACCTCGGGTCTTCAACCGTTTGTGTTAGGAAGGACATTCAGTAAGAGAATCTTACCATGGGTCTTGAGCTGAATGTGTCAGGCAGAACAGACGGCGAGAGAATCTTACCATGGGTCTCTCAGAAGATACTTACCTCGGGTCTTCAACCGTTTGTGTTAGGAAGGACATTCAGTAAGAGAATCTTACCATGGGTCTTGAGCTGAATGTGTTAGGCAGAACAGACGGTGAGAGAATCTTACCATGGGTCTCTCAGAAGATACTTACCTAGGGTCTTCAACCGTTTGTGTTAGGAAGGACATTCAGTAAGAGAATCTTACCATGGGTCTTGAGCTGAATGTGTTAGTCAGAACAGACGGTGAGAGAATCTTACCATGGGTCTCTCTGAAGATACTTACCACGGGTCTTCAACCGAATGTGTTAGGCGATACATTCAGCAAAGGAATCTTACCATGGGTCCTGAGTTGTCTGTGTCATATTAGGCAGGACGTTCGGTGAGAGAATCTTACCACGGGTCTCTCTGAAGATACTTACCACGGGTCTTCAACCGAATGTGTTAGGCGATACATTCAGCAAAGGAATCTTACCATGGGTCCTGAGTTGTCTGTGTCATATTAGGCAGGACGTTCGGTGAGAGAATCTTACCATAGGTCTCTCTGAAGTTACTTATCACGGGTCTTCAACCGAATGTGTTAGGCGATACATTCAGCAAAGGAATCTTACCATGGGTCCTGAGTTGTCTGTGTCATATTAGGCAGGACGTTCGGTAAGAGAATCTTACCATGGGTCTCTCTGAAGATACTTACCACGGGTCTTCAACCGAACGTGTTAGGCGATACATTCAGCAAAGGAATCTTACCATGGGTCCTGAGTTGTCTGTGTCATATTAGGCAGGACGTTCGGTGTGAGAATCTTACCACGGGTCTCTCTGAAGATACTTACCACGGGTCTTCAACCGAATGTGTTAGGCGATACATTCAGCAAAGGAATCTTACCAGGGGTCCTGAGTTGTCTGTGTCATATTAGGCAGGACGTCCGGTGAGAGAATCTTACCATAGGTCTCTCTGAAGATACTTACCACGGGTCTTCAACCGAATGTGTTAGGCGATACATTCAGCAAAGGAATCTTACCATGGGTCCTGAGTTGTCTGTGTCATATTAGGCAGGACGTTCGGTGAGAGAATCTTACCATAGGTCTCTCTGAAGACACTTACCACGGGTCTTCAACCGAATGTGTTAGGCGGTACATTCAACAAAGGAATCTTACCATGGGTCCTGAGTGGTCTGTGTCATATTAGGCAGGACGTTCGGTGAGAGAATCTTACCACGGGTCTCTCTGAAGATACTTACCACGGGTCTTCAACCGAATGTGTTAGGCGATACATTCACCAAAGGAATCTTACCATGGGTCCTGAGTGGTCTGTGTCATATTAGGCAGGACGTTCGGTAAGAGAATCTTACCACGGGTCTCTCTGAAGATACTTACCACGGGTCTTCAACCGAACGTGTTAGGTGATACATTCAACAAAGGAATCTTACCATGGGTCCTGAGTGGTCTGTGTCATATTAGGCAGGACGTTCGGTGAGAGAATCTTACCACGGGTCTCTCTGAAGATACTTACCACGGGTGTTTAACCGAACGTGTTAGGTGATACATTCAGCAAAGGAATCTTACCATGGGTCCTGAGTGGTCTGTGTCATATTAGGCAGGGCGTTCGGTGAGAGAATCTTACCACGGGTCTCTCTGAAGATACTTACCACGGGTGTTTAACCGAACGTGTTATGTGATACATTCAGCAAAGGAATCTTACCATGGGTCCTGAGTGGTCTGTGTCATATTAGGCAGGGCGTTCGGTGAGAGAATCTTACCACGGGTCTCTCTGAAGATACTTACCACGGGTCTTCAACCGAATGTTTTGATCAAGATACTTTTTTAGATTTATTCAACACTCCATTCGTAGTGTATTATTGGGCATTCTGTCAACCGAGTGAGCGCAGCGAACGGTCGGAAGCGAAGCGGACGACTGGGGGCCAGAATGCCCAATAATACACTACTAACAGGGTAATAGCATGGAGCAGAGACAATCGATTACAGTTTAACAACTCAAGTGTGTTACTATATATGTTTCTCTCGCGCTCGCCCCCAATTCAACATAATTATGAAATGGAAGGGGTGCCGTTAATACGAGTCACAGAAGTCAGAGATTTAGGAGTTTTGCTCAACTCGAGGTTTGACATTTCGTGAGCACATTCTCAATGTCTGTAAAAAAGCGTTTAGAAATTTGGGATTTCATTCTACGTAGTATTCGGGACTTTACAAATGTCACAGCGATTGTAAACCTATTTATCACTAGTAAGGAAGGACTCAACTGGAATTTAATTCGGTAATATGGGATCCACATGAAGCTAAATTTATACACTTATGTTGGAAAGGGTACAAAATAAATTTATCAGGTATCTGTACAAAAAGTTATACGGAGTATATCCATTTTATCCATTGATGTACCCAACTTTGTCTTGGGCATGGTAGGATATAATGAATTGCGGGTTAGGAGAGGACTAGCGCTGACTTTGTATATTTTTAAAATTATCCAAGGAAAGGTATGTGATGCGGATATTCTGGAGCGGGTTGGATTACAAATCCCGGACAGGTACGTGTGGCGGCGGCGCCGACCAGCGGTGCTGGCGGTCCCGCGGGGGAGAACTGACTTAATAAACAAAGCGCCGCTGACGCGTGCACATACCACTCTCAACCTTATTGCTGAGGTGACAGATATAATTTCTTGTACTTTGCCTTAATTATTATTTGCTACAGAAGTGTTTTAAGTCTGAAGATTTGTTAATGTTTTGTATTAAGTTTGTACCTACTACTGTTACTTCACGGGCGCATTAGGACTTACCTGTAATGACAGTAAAATGTTGATGATATTAAATAAAAAAATACAAAAGTTAAAGTTAAAGACCTATAGTTAAGGTTGCGGGAGCCGCTGGATTCAAATGGCCCAGAGTCACTTGCTGTGGCGTTCTAATGTCTATGGGGAGGCCTGTCCAGCAGTTGACTTCAAAAAGGCTGATAATGATGATGACTATTATGGCCAATTTTCATGTGAATTGATTTTCGTGGTAGCAATTTACTAACTCGTCAACATCTAAGCGGTCTCATAAGATTGCACAAAAATGGAATTTCTATTGTGTCTCGATTATGCATGCATGATGAGTTAAATACCTATTGCAGCCATACTCTAAGTGTGTTCCGCGGAACCCTAGGGTTCCGCGATACCCCTGTCGGGGTTCCGCAAGAAGTTAGAAAAAAAAATCAAAACACCTCTCTCTGGTCGACCGTTCTGTCGCGGCGTATCACGATTCACGAACAATTTTACTATGCCGCCACCGCCGATACCTACTTGTGACCGCGCAATCCCTTTGATAAAAGCCGCCTTTGAAATTAGACGCTATAATTGTGAACAAGCGACTTTCGGCTCTAACTTCAAAACGTAAAGTCGAGATTGCTTACACCACATTTTTTGAATTTCTATTTTTATATCGGCTTTTTATTTATCAAAGACGCCGACTCGAGTATTTTTGAGAATGTTCGAGATTGAGGCTAGGACTATAAAAGCGATGATCAAGCCTTGACACTAGTCAGTCGACGATTAGCGTTCGGAGCGATAAGTACCTACCTGCTAGAAAAAAATTGTGTATTGTTCTACTGCTGTTTTCTGATTGTATCAGTTTTGTACATTTCTTCTTTGGACTAAAGTGTTAAACTCTTCTACGCAGTAACGACCGTGCATTATTTTAACCTCACCATCCTGAAAGAATGGAACGTTGGCTTAAAGGCGTTAAACGTGTCGCAATAACATCTTCCAACGAAGCCGAATGTTCAAAAGCAGTCCGCGTGGAGTATACAGCAATTACCGATCCAGACGATGATGCAACGACGTCAAGTTCCACGGTTTCAAAGGCGAAAAAAAGGAAGTATGATGAATCATATATCAGTTTTGGATTTGTTGATTCCAACGGCTCACCTCTCTGCATGTTATGTAGTAAACTGCTTCCTAATAGTTCCATGGCACCTGCCAAGTTGCGCCGACATTTAGAAACTGTACACCCCGAGTCTAAAGACAAGAATAAAGAATTTTTTGTACGTAAAAAAGAACAGTTATTGGAAAGTCAAAAAACAATGATGCATGTAACCCAAACTATCAATGAAAAGGCCACGGAGGCATCATATTTAGTTAGCTATCGCATTGCACAAGCAGGAGAAGCGCACACTATCGCTGAGAATTTAATAAAACCATGTGTATTAGACATAACAAAATGCATGCTCGATGAAAAATCTGCAAAGCATCTTTCTACTGTGCCGCTATCTAACGATACTGTTTCACGGCGAATTCATGATCTAGCAAGCTACGTCAAACAAGAACTAGTTACACGTCTACAAAAAACACAATTCGTCTTGCAAATGGATGAGTCGACTGATGTCGCTGGTCTGGCTATCTTGCTGGTTATCGTGAGATATCCATGTGAAAGTTCTTTTGAAGAAGACATGCTTATGTGTTCACCTCTACCCACAAACACTACCGGAGAGGAAATTTTTAATAAAATAAATATATTTTTTGAGGAAAATAATCTCAGTTGGAACGATTGCATTGACATTTGTACAGATGGGGCCAAGGCGATGACGGGTAAAACAGCAGGAGTAGTGTCACGAATAAAAAATAAAGCGCCTAATTGTAGTTCCAGCCATTGTATCCTGCATAGACAAGCACTTGCGATGAAGCAAATGCCGTCCAATCTAAAATTAGTTATGGATGAAGCGGTAAAAATAATTAATTTTATCAAATCACGACCACTACAATCCCGATTGTTCTCATTATTGTGTGAAGATTATGGCAGCACACATAAAACACTGCTGCTCCATACAGAAGTGCGATGGCTGTCTCGGGGTAAAACTTTAACAAGGCTATTTGAACTTAGAGCCGAGTTACAAATGTTTCTTTCAGATACTTCTTTTAATTTGAAAGACCGTTTGTATGATAAAACTTGGTTGTTCCGACTGTCTTTTATGGCGGATATCTTTCAGAAACTGAACGAATTAAATTTATCATTGCAAGGTAAACAGACAACAGTGTTCCAGGCCTGTAACAAAATAACTGCCTTCAAAAGAAAATTAGATTTTTGGATTATTTGCGTTGGAAATAGAGAAATAGAAAGCTTTACGTCACTCAGTGAGTTTCTTGGCGATAACAACTCAGAAATATTTCAAGATGATGTATTTGAAGAATTGGTCCAATATCTCACTTCGATGCGCGCATCTTTTGAGCAGTATTTTCCTGAAGAACAGAATACAAAAATGAAACTGAATTCATGGATTCATAATCCTTTTTTACCCAACTTACAAAAGCCCGAAAGTATGTCAAACGAGATATATGAATCTCTTTTAGAAATGTCATCTGACACAAGTATGGAGTCACTGTTCAAAACGACGCCTCTCAACGATTTTTGGTGCAGAATCCGAAATGAATATCCAATGCTTGCCAAAATGGCTTTGAATATTCTTCTCCCGTTTCCAACAACATATTTGTGCGAAACAGGATTCTCAACCTATGCAGCCACGAAAACAAAATACCGCAATAGACTGGACGCCGAACCTGATATGAGACTTCAACTGTCCTCTATGAAACCTGATATCAACCAATTGATGAAAAATAAAAAACAGTTTCATACATCCCATTAGTTAGATTTTTTTTCTTTTTCAATGTTATATTTATTATTATACTTGTTATGTAAGTAAGTAATAAGTAACTGTTACATGGTACTCTAATTATGCTTATTAATAAAAAATACACTTAAAAACCATTGTTTTATTGTAGGGTTCCATCAAGTATTTTGCTATCCAAAAGGGTTCCGTCACCAAAAAAGATTGAGAACCGCTGACCTATTGAGACCATTGAAGTGAACTCAAACACGATACCTCTATAAGTTTGTGAGGAGTTAGGTATCCAGCGGATTCCAGGTGATGCTGCGGCATCAGTCCAATGTTTTTGCAATATTATTGAAGTAACAGAATATCAAATTTCAAATCAATCGGACTCATAGATAGTGCTCACAATCCTTCATCAACTAGAAAATACCTGATAATCTTTAAACAGCTGAACAGATTTTCATGAATCATAGCTAAGAACACTACAACCACAACCACATGTTAAGAACTATTAGATCTGTCTTTTTTAAACATGCAAACACAATAAAAAAAAATATAACTTTAGTTATTTATTTTATTACTAATGTATAAATAAGTAAGGTATATACTAAACATTTTTATGACTATGTACTAAAATTTTCAACAAAAGCGGAAATAAATAAACTTTAAAATTTCTTAACAGTAACATATTTACAAGCTTCATGGTCCATACACTTAATCCGATGACGATGATGAGAGGCTAATGTTTTGGATCATCTGTAATATTAAAAACACAGTAAGATTAGTCACTAGTCTTATGTTACAACACCTCGACCAAACACCTGAGACACCAATCTGTAATTAGGCCAACATCGTGCGGTGTAGTATGGCCCTAACAACCTCAAAAATAGATGAAGTGAGGCCTGTGCCGTGCTTATAGCCTTACTTTATTTAATATTTAAAAGGCAGTAAAAAGCGTATTCTAAGTCTATGGTAAAAACCTGTAAATTGAATTTTCTGTGATTTTTAGTGTAGGCCTAGTGATTCTATAAACAAATTAATATAAATGCATGTTACCAGCTATAATCTATTTGAATTGCAATGACTAATAGAAGTAATTTAGGTAGTTTTACCTTTGTTATCGGCAGTTTGGCTCGCTCTTGAGGACTAACAAGACTATCAATTTCTTGCAGCTTATACCAGCCATAGTGACCGCCAATTATCACTGGCACCATTATTATAGCTACGATATTTTTCGAAATGAATGGTTTGAAACTCATTTTGTTTGTTTGATTTTCACTTTTTCGGTGCCAGTCAACTTTTTAGGTTATGTTTATAATCTAAACAAATAGAGATTGACAAATGTTTGACGTAAAACAAATGGAAATTATATGAAAGAGTTAACAGCTGACTAGTCTCTTTAATTTTGCTATGTTGTAACTTCAACAGAAACAAAATTATACAAAATGCAGATGAAGCACGTTTCGAACACCTTGTAACACAACACAACAATCATTGCCATTACAATTTCGCTTATTAATTAAAATTGCGAAAATTATGCACCCAAGTTTATTAGCAAGTTAGGAAGTTATTTCATTGTACCTATAATGAATGATGTCAAACAAAATAAATGTAAAATTGAAATTACAAACATTAAATTTGTCAGTTTTTGAATGTTTCCTTCAAAATGCAACTAGAACTATAGCATCCAATAAAACTGGTTTACTGTCGTTCCCAACCAATCAAAACCAAACAGTATTTGTCACTGTCATCGAGGGAGATTTCTAATTGGTAGAGTCTACGTCTTCTGTCAGACTGACAGTAACATCTGCTTTGCTGTGACATTGACACTGACAGTCAGATCAGCAGAAACATGGTGGCATCTCAGTGAAGTGGGCGATATTTTCGGCTAGTCATTAAAATTTTCAGAAGCTTATTTAGCAAGTGTGTTTGATACAAATTGTAAGTGCATACGTTATAGCTTAGTATTATTAATAGTTTGTGTGCAGTGCAATGTTATTGGCTTCCAAATTTTCAGGTAAACACCGCATCAATAAGCTTCATACAATTCAGGATGACGTCTGAAGAAACCCAGATTTCCGAGGAGCTGAAGGGATGTTACGAGAATCTTATCGTAATCGACATTGGCGCAAACCTGACAAACAAGAAATATGGCCGTGATCTCGATTCTGTTGTTCAAAGGGCAAAAGATGCAGGTATGTACCTACAAGAGTATTTCTGGCCTAAATTGCGTGTAGTAGTGCAATGAATATCTCGGTCGTCTGTTAGCGAGCCGACACTCTCTGTTACCCGCGTAATTAATTCACATTTCAAATGATTGCGCTGTGCATTCCATGAATACTTGATTTATAACTTGTGGAAGTAGAAATTCACTTGCATTTTACTAGATCTAGTTGCCTTACTAAATAATTCAGTGCACTAAAGATAAGAGATAAACAAACATACAAGTTCTAGAAATATTTTTAATTGCTACATAAATTAATCTGTTCTAGTTTCGCCAAGCCTAACGTTGCTCAATTATTTAACAATAGTTTTATTGCAATACAGTTTTTTGTTAGGCAAGAGAGAAAGTAATACATATTACATTCACCTAAATCATTAAAATGTATGCTGTGAATTTATTATCATAATTTTATGCCTACATAACTCATGTGGATGTCTAATATGCTGATTTTATTACTTCTTGAAACTTTAATTTACCATGAATTAGAAATATGTATCATTGAAACTAACCTAAAATTATTATTTTTAACACTTTCCTTAAACATTTTTCATTGGCCCCATATCTTAAACTATTGTAGTATAAGAGTAGATAGATAAAAACTTTTTCGCACACCAAACAAAGTAAATGACACAATTTTTACAGATAATTTAGGTGGTCTAACCGCTATCGAGCGAGCTATTCCAGACAATCTTTAGGTAGAGTACAGCCATTGAGAAAGGGAAAGGTTCTAAGAGATCTTTATTATAATTCTAAATAGGTACCTGATACAAATAAAAATGCATAATTTATTGCATAAAATATAAATACATAACAATATACATATACATACCTTACCATGGAGCAGGGGCGTGCATTGGTTTCAGATAGGGGTATGCTGTGAGTGAAAATTCAGTAAGTTTACGTGAAACAGTAGGCGATCTCGCGGCAGCCTATAGGTATAGGTAGACGACATAATAGTTACAATATATTTATTGTTTATTGTTGAATACGTAATTAATAATTATGGTCAGCTGTTCTGTCGGTTTTTTAAGAAGGTAGGCTCTGCTTAATAGCCTATATGGGATGCACGCCCCTGCCATGGAGCACATACCCTATATAGAAATGTCTTTTATTTTGTTTGACAAAAATTCTGCCATATTATCTTCTATGATTGTACTGTTTTTGGAAGGGCAAGAGTTGACATGACTTGTCATTTCATACTAAATTAATGTAAGTGAAAATCAGATACTAGTTTCGGAGAAAGATGTTTCGTATTGCTGCTCTATAGGGTGCGTGCTCGGTGATACATACATACACTAAACATATTTACTGTAGGTAGGGAGCTTGCACAGATTATTTTCCAATTGGAAGTTGTATACTGGAGTGTTCCTTGAATCGCAATAATTCTAAATGGCTTCTCCACTCTGGATATCCTGGCAGCTGAGAACCATTGCATTTGGGAAGAGAGGGGTTTGATATAAGGAAGTTTACCATAATTAGCATTTGTTACCAGGTTTTGTGTTGTAAAAGATACGTAGCACAAGATACATTAAGAGACAAATGTTATTTATTAATTACTCATTGCTGTAGCCGAGAATCTAACTTTGATAATTACTGACTTATAAGTGTGTGATATTGTTTGAAGGATACACTACATACCTAAATACGATTACGATAATACATTTACAAAATGCCGATGCGTCGACTGCATAGGTTTTTTCATAGAAGTCTAAAATTTGTCTATGGGTGGCAGAAACTGTCAATGACAGCAGAAATACTGAAGCCCAAATCGTAATTTAACTGTCTACCGTTACCGTTACCGAATACCGTTTTAGATAGTAATGTTATTGGGAGCGGATCAACACTAGATTGCGACTATTAGTACGAGAATTTGGCCTCTGGTACCATCCTGTCTAGCATGAGCACTAAAACACGATGGGATATGATATGATATAGCGATATATCGACACCAACTGTAAAAATATGATAGTTAGAGCCGCCATGTTGAATCACCGTGCAGGTGACGTCACATATTATGATCGCTGTTGTGATAAAAATTCAAAATCTATCATATTTTTACAATTGGTGTCAATATATCGCAATATCGTATCATATCATATCGTGTTTTTAGCTGTCATGCTAGGGGGGCTGGTGTGCAATTGCCGGTCCATTGCAAACTGCAAGTAGGTCCATAGAATTATATGTATGTAGGGCATAAAATCCTGATGCTGCGTACGCTCCGATTTGGACCATACCATAAATGTCATAGTATGTTTTCTTATGCAGGTGTCCAAAAGATAATGGTCACGGGAACATCAGTAAGAAACAGTAAAGAAGCCCTCAGACTGACCCGCCTCTACCCCGGCACTATCTATTCCACAGCAGGTAATGTGTTCTTTGGCCGGCTGAAAAAAAAAGACCGGCTGGATCGATTTTAATGATCTTTGGTTTGTCGGATTTTGTATTCGCCCCAAATAGCAGAATAACTGTTAAAATATTAGAAAATTAACGAAAAAAATCCTACTAATATTATAAATGCAAAAGTTTGTGAGTATGGATGGATGTTTGTTACTCTTTCACGCAAAAACTACTGAATGGATTTTAATGAAATTTGGCATACAGATAGACCATGGCCTGGATTAACACATAGGATACTTTTTATTCGGGTAAGGTCAACGCAGACGAAGTCGCGGGCTAAAAGCTATCCTACTTCCTACTAATATTATAATTGCGAAAATAAGAAAGTTGCGCAGAAAACCCTTTATGAATAAACTATAGACCACGCGAACGAAGTCGCGGGCAACAGCTAGTATATTATAAAGTGACGGAAATAAGTTTGCCGCGACAGCTTGTTTATTATAAATGACAGACGCTTATAGCATACGACCGTCAATATAAAACTAACCCTGTGTCTGCACAATAATATAGGCGTCCACCCCCACGACGCCAAGTCGATGGTGGAAGAGGAGATGTGGGCCGAACTACAGCAGACGGCGAGCGCACCGGAGTGCGTGGCGCTGGGCGAGTGCGGTCTGAACTACAGCAAGGAGTTCTCCGAACCGCCCGTGCAGCGAGCCGTGTTTAAGCGGCAGGTGAGTGACCCAGTTACTCAATTAATCATCATCATCATTTCAGCCATAGGACGTCCACCACTGAACACAGGTCTCCTTCAATGACGACCTCCGTAGTTGAGAGACGAGCATACTGGACTTGGTGTCCGATATCTCTGAGGTCTCAAGGTTTCCCTTACCGACATTGTTTTTGATTTCTGTAACACAAGTGCTTAAGCTACTTATCACAGGATCGGAGCATCGGAGGGGATGGCCAATACTCGCCAAGCTTGGCAGGCGAGTTGGCGAGCGCAGTTTTTTATATGCACATATTTTTTATATGATTATGCACGCAGCCGGTTCTGCCCGTTTCGTGCTACAGGAATTAGTCGCCTCTTACGACACGCCTCTACGACACGCCTCCTGTTGGCGGTGGGTAATTGTATTCTTTTACAGCCGTCTCCACACGGCATATCATCATCAGTTATCGGTTAATATCGCTTGATACATACTAGTCGTGAAGCCTTAGGGTTGCTACACGCATAAGCGAGCCAGCATTGTCGGTTCGGCAGTAATTGTCGAACAACAAAGCCGAACCGAAGCAATTACTGCACTTGTTACACTTTAATTGGCTTGTGCAGATCGTATTAGTGGTAGGTAGTTCATCCGGGTCGACACATCATTCGCCAGTATTTGTGGAACGAGAAAGCCGACTTGTAACAACTACTATATTAGAGCATGAACGTCAGCGCAGCCTTCGCAAAGCTACGTCATCGTGACGTCATTATCACGTCGGGGTCACCAGTTTGGGGGGTGTGAGGGACAGGGAGTAAAGTTCCTCATCCCCCATTGAAAAGGGAGGACCCTCCGACCAGACGGGTGTTGTGTCTGGTGGGCAACTGCCCGATGGTTGTTTGTCGGGTTCTTGTATATATGGTTCAATCGCTCCGATAACTTTAATATCGCGATGTAGGATACGTCAGATTAGTTCGTATGTGGCGAGATAGATGTCGCTACAAGAATGGTTTTGGCAGTTTCACTATGACCCAAGTGTCAAAATCAAGTAACTCAGAACCATTTACTTTACCGTACTGCGTAGCTCTTCTTAGATACATTTATCCAATATATATCTTTATCAAATACGGCAATGTATTTTGTTAGTATTACGAACCTAAAATAAGTAGTGGGAAGCGTTCTTTGCAGTGGGTTTTATTCTTTCTTATATTCATAAGAATAACAATGTATTTTATAAACCATTTACAGACAACGGCTGGTCAATCTACCCAAAAAGTTAGAAGGTTATTGAATTGATTTTCAACTTTAAGTCCAACACACAGAGATCAATGTTAATTGTGAAAATTAAACGTTTTGTGGTAGGTTGACGTTCTGTTAACTGTCTTTCTTTGCATAATCAAATAAATTGTTTGCGATGCCACTAGCAGGATTGGGATCCAGCCTGCCTAGCATGACTACTAAAACACGATATGATATGATATAGCGATTTTTGAATTTGAATTTGAATTGAATTCGAATTTTTATTAAAGCAGCGATTAAACACGGCGGCTTTAACTATCATATTTTTACAGTTTGTGTCGATATATCGCTATATCATATCATATCATATCGTGTTTTAGTGGTCATGCGAGGCAGGCTGAACGAAATTATTAATCTAAATAGGAACAAGCATATAAGATAAAACGATGCATTGATATAATATGTCAGGTGATAATACTGATAGTGTTCTAACAAAAGACATTACATTGCTTCAATTTGAAAAATAATTTTATCCTTTAATAGGATGACAAAGAGAATTTGCTCTTAAAGACTAAAAGAGTGCAAGGATCTTACGCAGTTTCTGGGGTTAAATCAATTTACGACTACGTTTGCATCGCTACTGCCCAAACACTGACTCGGCTTGAGGTTATTTTAGTCATTGCAATCGCATGACTCGTTCTCACCGCAATGCTTTTTGGGTTCCAAATTTTATACTGCCTAAGGATTCCTTGATTAAATTAACAAGGAACCCTGCAAACAAAGCAAATGTCATTTCATAAAGCTTGTCGCATTTACTCATTATCACTAATGAGTGAATGAGAAATGCTTTTTATTTTTTTGACGACCTCTGTAGCCGAGAGGCAAGTATACCGGACTTGTGTCGCTATCTCTGAGGTTCTGGATTCGAATCCCGGTCGGTCAATGTAGAAAAATAACTTTTCTATATTGTCTCGGGTCTGGGTGTTGCGGTACCGTCGTTGTTTCTGATTTCTGTAACACAAGTGCTCAAGGATGCATAGGATCAGAGCAATGTATGTGATGTTGTCCAATATTAATTTTATTTATTTAAGCTCAAATTGACAGAAAAATATGATAAGAATTCACAAAAACTACACAACATTTTGATCAAAGAATTCAGGAGGAAAAAAATATTGAAATCATTGAAAAAGCTTAGCTTAAGCACTTGTGCTACAGAAATCAGAAACAACGACGGTACCACAACACCCAGACCCTAGACAATATAGAAAAGCTAATTTTTCTACATTGACCGACCGGGAATCGAACCTGGAACCTCAGAGATAGCGACACCAAGTCCGGTATGCTCGCCTCTCTGCTACGGAGGTCGTTCAATCTTAAGTAGTAAGCTTTTAAAACCACATGCAATTTTACATTTGACGACTAAATTCGCCTTTAATTACCGCGCACTACGCCAGACGGATTGTTATTATAGCATGCAATTGCTATTACCTAACCCAGTCTAATTTCGCTCTCAGTATTCGTCACTTGGCACACAAATCTGACCTATTTGAAGGCATCAATTCGTTACTGCAGTCTGATTGGGCTGACCGATCAGAGTTGAATGACTTTATATTGATTGTTGTTGATAATACGATGTTTTGACGTTTTACGTTGACGCAGTAAAATAAATATGAGCTAGAGAACTCTCGAAGTAAATAACATCCCTTTGATACAAGAGGTACCAGGGACTCTCATAGCAGTGTATTAAATCAATCACACACCAATTATCTAGCCCCAAACTAAGCAAAACTTTTATTATAGCGACTAGATAAGGGATTACGTAATACATTTATAAACATCCACGACTTAGATACAAATGCGCTTGCATATTACACAAACATTTAAAGATGAATAAAGAAATAAATATTAGACAACATCACATACATTGCTCTGATGCTATGATAAGTAGCTAAAGCACTTGTGTTACAGAAACAACTAGACCCAAGACAGTACAGAAAAAATATTTTTCTACTTGACCGACCGGGAATCGAACCCGGGATCTCAGAGATAGCGACACTAAATCCGGGATCCTCGCCTCTGGGCCACGGAAGTAAAAAAAAAAATGGACATTAGTTTCATCCCACACAAATAGCACATACGACATAAACGAAGAAGAAATTAATAAACAATCTCAAGGATTTTAACGTGAATAAAAAGCTAAAAATAACTTTTAAACAATCATACCAAACAGTTATTATTGGAGTCGGTGCAAACAACCACATTCAAACATTCCACGGCTGGCACCGACTCCAAAAATAACTGTTTGGTATGATTGTTTAAAAGTTATTTTTAGCTTTTTAGTGTTTTTGAAGTCGGTTATTTTTTTTATAAAAATTTGTTTTATTTGTCAGTTTTTAGTGTTTTTTTACATTCTAAATGGCGATCTGTGATGTAATTATAGCTAAATTGCTTCTCATGACGATTCAAATAAGTCCAAACACGGCTATGACACATTGTTTTACCACAGAGTTCCGGTGCTTACCTTCCGCCTTCTTCATCAGATCAGTTTGATGGTATCATTCTAACCAGAATCATTTATTAAAATTTGATTTGTCGACTATGGCAAGGCTTAACTGTCATAATGAAAATATCTAATCGCGTGGGTGCGGCGTGCGTACCTTACTCGTGGAAGGCTATTGTGGCCAACTATGGTCTCCTTCATCAGTTCCACCTCAGAAAATGATACTTTCTGAATGCAAATGCTTGATTTGTTGTTAAATATACTGAAATCGCTATATCGCGAAATACCTATAATATTTTAAGAGTTCCCTCAATTCCCCATGGATCCCATCATCAGAATTGAATTTTGAAAAAAATGGGACCAATCTGGAGATATACCCTTTCAATAGAAAAAAGAATTTTTCAAATCAGTTCATTAATGGCGGAGTTCTGAGGTAACAAACATTAAACCGAACAACCGAATTGAGAACCTCCTCCTTTTTTTGAAGTCGGTTAAAAATGCCACTATATGCCAGTGATGTCCAGGATAAAAAAACCTCACTCAGCTTTGCTCGGGATTCGAACCCGCAACCACCAGGCTTTGTAGTCATCGGTAGTTAAATAGTCCTTTTCTATTTGATGAAAATACAATACAACGAGCTACTATGTCAATCACCGAGCACTTACCCTATAGAGATGAGATGATATAGAGACCCTGTAGGTAGAGATATCTTTCTCCGAAACACGTGTATTTTTTTTTCTTTTTTATGGACCTAATCCCGCTTTATAAGAAGAGCAGTGATTCTGCCAATGACGAGTTTTTCTTAAATAGTGTTTACATTAAATAGCGGGTAGTTATTATTTATTACTTTTCCTGGATTCAGTGAAGGCTACTCTTCCCGTAGAAGCAGGTTTCATAACGCTATCGGGTCTAAAGCAAGTTGTCTTGAGACAAGTCACTTGACACTCGATGCGGCGTTGAATACAATGATATTTCAATTGTTTCAGATCTTTATCACTTCACCAATTAGAACCACGTTAGTGATTTGTCACTTACATTTAATATGAACTGACAAGTCCTGTCAACTTTCGCCCATACAAAAACAGTACAGTCACAGATTACATAAAGGCGGATTGTTTGTGGAACAAAATAAATCACATATCTACTCTATAGAGTATGTGTTCCATGACGCCAATTGAATCGTCTTTGTGTTGTATTTTAGCTTGTGGAATGCTTAAGTTATTTATAAACGACACTCATTCAACACTGAATGAAGAAACATTTCATTCAATGTTGAATGAGTGTCGTTTACAACGCTTTATCACTACATAGTATAAAACAGTCTCTTTCTCTCACCCTATATCCCTATGTATGCTTAAATCTTTAAAACTACGCAACGGATTTTGATGCGGTTTTTTTAAATAGATAGAGTGATTAAAAAGGAAGGTTTATATGTATAATAACATCCATTAAATAGTGGAGAAATACTGTTATTTTTGAGGTTTCTAATGTGATGTCGTAAATAATTACATTTTTTCCGCTTACATTGCAAACGCAGGCTGAACCCTACGAGATTTATCAAAATAATGTACTAAGTATTGTACACATTGTAAAGGTCTACAGTCCACGTTGGTATATGTCTATCTCTTATGGATATCCTGCAATAACATTTTTTGTCATTTACTTTTTACGACAAATAATGGCTAATTTTCGAAGCGATTTTAACCAATACAGCATTAATCCTTATCCAATTAAATACCTTAAATACATTGTTGATTTAACATAAATCTATATGGCCCTGTACAGCATATGATTTATAAATATTTTCGAAGATATTACAGATTTAAAATGCAGGGATATAGCAGTTGCGGCCGGGGCAAGAAAAGATATTTGTATTGCCTAATGACAAAAAAGCTGTGAACGTTGTACATAGACATTCTGTAGTACCTATATTTAGTATCAGCATTGCATCCGTGCGAAGCCGGGGCGGGTCGCTAGTACGTAATATTGCGGTCAGGATTTACGGAATATCTTTTACACGAATATCGAATTGCCCCGCGTTTAGTTTATCTCATACAGATGCCTACTGGATGTATGGTAGAGAATCCCTTAAGGCATTAAGTCCACCAACTGTGCATTTATTTCGTGCTTCAAAAATAAATAAAGGTAGGAATACAATGTTAATAAAATAACGCTAAACCTCCTGGGGTTGATTCTGTTGCTCAAACAACTTGCTTTTTGTATGGGACTCCCAATTTTTTAAACTTTTTATTCAAACTGATGTCAGTTGGTCGCGGTTTAGTTTAGCGTGTGTTTTTTTGCGATTTCGATGTTGGACCCGTAGAAACAGTTGCTGTTTTCAAGCTGTAAGAAAAGGTTTCATTTCATTAACACCTTGTCTGAAACTCCATAGTGAGATGGGTTTAGTACCCCGGGATGGCTGTTTTGTTTCCAAATGCTTCAGATATGCGTTGCTAATGAGCATCAAACAAATAAATAAAATAAAATATTTCCACAATCACACCAATTATCTAACCCCAAACTGCCCAAACTAAGCAAAGCTCCTACTATGGTGACTAGATAACGGATAAACATACTTAAATACATTTATAAACATCCATGACTTAGGTACAAATGCTCGTGCTCATCGCACAAACATCTGCCTCTTGCGCCTTTGTAGTCCGCTGAGCGAATCACTAAACCAGACGGTCGTCATTAATAATCATCATCATCATCTATGCCATATGATGTCCACTGCTGAACATAGGCCTCCCCCAATGACTTCATTAAGGGGGATTGCCAATAATCGCCACGCTTGGCAGGCGGCTTGGCGAGCCCAGTTTTTTTTATAAGATTTCGCACGTAGACGCTGCTGCCCGTCGTGAATTCATCGCCTCTTACGACACGCCTTCTGTTGGCGGTGGGGAAGTGTATTCTTACGGCCGTCCCCAAACGGCACATTCATTAATACTGCCAATAATAATACTTCTTTACAAATGAAACCCTTAACACAGACAATTTATTTCAGGTGGAAATGGCGTGCGACCTCCGTAAGCCTCTATTCGTGCACGAAAAAGAAGCGCAGGATGACCTAATAGCGATCCTCGACGAATTCGGCAGCCGCCTACCGCCGGTCGTCATTCACTCCTTCACTGGTTCAGTAGAGCAAGGGTTGAAGTACATCGAGAGGGGTTACTACCTCGGTATCACTGGGTACATCTGTAAGGACAAGTCGGATGGAGGCATCAGGCGGCTGCTGGCAGAACAGCTGCTGCCGTTGGATAGGCTGTTAGTGGAAACCGATTCGCCGTTTATGTACCCAAATACACGCGCGTCGAAGTTACCAGTGCACGTTAAGGGTGGACTCACTGAAAGGTTAGTCATTTGTTTTTCAGTGCTTGTGAAAATCTTTTTTTTTATCATACTTAATATTATAAATGCGAAGTTAGTAAGTAGCTTGTTTTTAAGGGTTCGTAAGAATCAAAATTGTTTTATCCTACTAATATTATAAATGCGAAATTTTGTGAGTAGTATGAATCTTTGTTACTCTTTCACGCAAAAACTACTGAATGGATTTTGATAAAATTGGGCATACTAATAGACTATAGCCAGAATTAACACATAGGATGGTGATAACAGATAGGATTTTTATCCGGGTAAGGTCAACGCAGACGAAGTCGCGGGCAAAAGCTAGTTATCTATAAATATATAACATGTACTGACTGACTCATCAATAATTATAATAATAATAAATAGTTTCCACAATCACACCAATTATCTAGCCCCAAACTTAGTCACGCTTGTGCTAGGGCGATTAGATAATGGATAGCCATACTTAAATATAATTATAAACATCCATGACTCAGGTACTAATGCTCGTGCTCATCACACAAACATTTACCCCCTGCGAGATTCGAACCCGCAACCGGTCGGCTGCGTAGTCTGGAGCGCAAACCACTTCACCAGACGGTCGTTAATCATGACTCATTCACGAATTAACGCTAAGACGAAACCTCTGTCGAGCTCAAACCATACATGTTGCTGCGTAACAATACATTTTCTATTGTGTCGTTTCCGTGGCCTGTCAGGTTATAGGCACAAGAAATTCTAACGAGATTTCTCTAGTAGACTTTAGAAAACATTGTATAAATGAATTGGCCGTATGGAGTTTGTCCAAAGCCCTAAAACCTTGTATAAAATAAAAAGAAACCGCTAAAGCAGAGTTGAAGTTTGGAGGTTATTTTCTACATAATGACGTAAAAACCTACTAATTCAAATTCAATACGTTTATTTCAGACACAGTCCATGGACAGGTCCATTGTGAAGTAACAAATTACAAAACTACTTTTACTAAGACGTGATTTATAGAAATTCAAATAAAAGTCTGTTAATTTGTAAATTACCCCGAGCGGTTGTTAAAAGCCAACAATAAAATTCCTATTGTCTTTTGTCGCTGGACTGAGGAGTTACATTTTGTTAAAAATCGGTATGTTTTTCAATTTGTACGGCGAAAATCTAGGTGTACTAATGTAATACGGTTGCAGCCAAAGTTTTAGCGCGACGACTAAAGATAATTCCCCAATCTAAGATTAAATCAAAGTGATTGATCCAAAACCTCTTTTAAACTCAAGATTAGATAATAGAGTTATTGTGTTTGTTCTCGTAATGTTTGTGTAATGAAACAAAAGTGAAGGTTAAAACGGAAAACCGATGTTGGTATCTATCTGTAATTATAATGATGACAAAATATATATTATGTCGTAAGCTTCAGAAACAATAGCAAATAATAATTGCTTATTTATAGTCATCATGCCATAGGACGTCCACTGTTGAACATATGCCATGTTCCTAGTCCTCCCCCAGTGACATCCAGATAGGCCTGCAGCAGCCTGCATTTAGTGGCTTCCTGCAACCTTTAGCAGGTCGTCTTTCCACCATGTGCGTGGACGTTCTATTCTAAGCTCTATTCTGCCTGTACGTGACCTCCATTCCAAAACCTGACAAAAGATGGTTTTAATCTTAATTAAACATTCATTCAACTATATGACATGGTGTTTGTATTTAGTTCTCTCTACGATAATACTTATAGGTTGCTGAAGTTGTCCTATAGTCCAACACGCTAGGTTTGTTAAACATTTATATACTAAAGTGTAGCCGTAATCATATCATTCGGTTTTATTTTCAATCGACTTCAAAAAGGAGTTTCTGAATTTGACTGTTTTTGTGTGTTACGCGATATCTTTGTCAAATGTGAACTGAATGTAAATATTCTATTTTTTATTAATTAAAGTTTACCTCAGAGTCTCATAAAAATTTGGACAAAAATTACATGCCTAAGGCGTGGGACAAACGAATTCGCGATTTCGATATTGATCCTATAGTTTTTTTTTGTATTGATGATCAAACAATCGCCTCCTTAAATTTGGCTACTGTTAAAAACAACAGCCTGTTTACAAGAGGCTTCGGGCGTAAGTGTAGCACGGGAGCGGCGCTGGGGGCGGGGAATGGGGGGGGGATTGCAATAAAACACTCATAGTTACCCTACATAGAAAGAGAGCTAAAGCACAGAAAGGGAGATAGGAATAGATAAATTTTGCCTCAGATGTTCATTTTGTTTTCTCCACCTATACCTACATCTTCATGTTACTAATATAGTTCCATGGCACTTGCATCTGCCTGTACAGTGACCTACAGCGCCAAAATGGCGATAATCAAATAGGCTCGAATTAAATTTGACAGCAGCCTGTCTAGATTATTACAGGTCAGTGTCTCTATGGCTTAAAATACATGGAACTTTTTGTATGGAGCTTGGCATAAATAAAAATAAATATTATATATTCAAACTGAAATTCTGAACAAAGTAAAGTATCATTAACGATATTTTGTCGAGAATATTTGCTGTTTGTAATTGTTTTCTCTATCGATTGGCGTATGTGTTATAGGTGTACACCAAAATAAAGTCATTTTAGGTACTTGCAACTTTCGGTATGTCGATTAAGTTCGATATCTTTTTTCTAGGTCAATGAACTTCGTGAACCGCTACTGCACGTTCCAGCGCAACGAGCCGTGCGCCCTCCCCGCCATCGTAGAGCTCATCGCCGGATTCCTCGCGCAAAAGCCGGAGGACGTGGCCCTCGCCACCGCCTTCAACGCGCTTAAGATCTTCGGCCTCAGCCAGTGATGCTTAGGGTAACAAGTCAGTGGCTTTAGGTAGATGTACATGACATAAAGCTGATGTATAGGCAGACCCCTTAATCCCACTGGGCACTCTGGGCACGTGCCCAGAGCCCCGTGTCGATGGGGGCGCCCCTAGTTTCTGCCAGATCACCAATCGGTTACCGATATTCAATAACAATAAATATATGTAGGGTTTTTTCAAAAAACAACGCAAGTATGCACATTAGACTAGAGTCGCTATTTCACGGGCTGCCTTGAACGATCCCCTTTTCCATTAACAAAATATTTCTATGTGAAAGTCATAGGGGCTCCATTATTCTTAAGTGCCCAGGGCCCACATTATATTATAGATGACCCTGTCCTACAGGACACACAGGACGTGCCTGTACACAGGGCCGTCTTTAACATAATGTGGGCCCTGATTTTTATTAACCCGTTAACATCCAAGCGGTCTTATGAGACCGCATAACAATATAATTTCTATTGTCTCGTTTACGTATGATTGATCAGTTAATATTAAATAACTTAAGGGTATATACGAATAATAACAATATTTTTTTCCAAAGAAACTAGTTACCTATCTCAACTAAATTTTGTTAGTGTACGGAAACTGTTTAACATGACGTACTTCTAACAAAATTAGGTAAACATAATTCGTTTCTTAGGCCAAAGTTGTTTGTTATTATGTGTTTAAACAAGCCCTCAAGTATTTTACACTAATAAAAACCACCCTATATGAGTTACAAAATCCAGAAGTAGTCAAAAAACTGTGACGAGGCAGCTTACTAAACCTATCAGACCTTTCATCTGATGGCTTCAAACTGATGTGTGGTTTCGGTTTTAAGGTATGCTTCCGATACCAAAGGCAGCGAGCAACACTGCCGTGACCTTTATCGTCGCTGATCGTATGCGACACCTGCTCAATTTTTATACATAAAAAATTGTAAACATAAAATTACAGCGGTGTCAATATAGTTTGCCGCTGTTGCCGTTATTGGAATCATACCTTAATGCTACAATAGCGATGACAACTGAGTAAACAAAATAAAATTATATTTAAGTCCGTCAGTAGATTATCAAAAACAATGGTCTCTTCTTATTTATTTTGTCAAAAAAATACCAAGGATAAAGCGCGTTAAAGTTCGGAAGTGGGAGCTCGTGACGTCACTTCGAAGTAAAAATTATATCTAGGCGTGACAATAATATAATCAATATATCTCTAATATTTTGATTATGTGAAAAATGACACCTATCGAGATAAATGTGCAGTGTGCTTCGCCGTTGGAAAAACTAAGTTTAACCCTTAACAAAGCCAAGCTTGTTGAATTTTTTTATTGGTTTTGGATCGTAACAAGGGAATAAGGTTCAAAGTACGGTGGTAACTATTTTTTCACTGCCCTATTATGGGTAAAAAGTCTCATTAAAAACTACAAGGGCAGCGAATCAAGGCAGCTTGTAAAAATGAATCAAACCATTTCACATACTAAGTAGTTTGAAGCATTTAAATTTATAGAAATGTGCAGTCAACGTCTTATTAACTCAAATTATTTTAAGAGATATTAAACTCTACGTGTTGATCTTTAGGTTGAAAATTGGTCGAATGAATTTGACATTTATGTAGTAATGTGTCTGCTGACTGTATAATACATCTACCTAAAGCCGATTTCACTACGAAGGGACGCCCCTTTGCTTTTCTAAAGTCAGATGATGTATCTATATAATTATCTTGGACCTTGAAGTTCGGCCCACAGACTAGCTGGGTTAGTCAACCTTTTATCAAAGTTCAAATTATAAAAAAAAATATTTTTAAAAAGCTAGTAATTTAATGTTTATTGTTACCAGAGACAATAATATATTTTTGGTCTATTTACCGTATACCATGAAGTGAAGGGGCAATATTTATACGCAAAGATTTATTATATAAAATAATCGATAAATTCGGGCTTAATTAGCTTTGTGCCTTATACGATTAAGAACGGTTACGATAGTGTAGGTAGGAAAATATGGTATGGCGTTATTCCTCTGGAAGAATATTCGATTATTGTAATTTTTATACAAAATATAAAATGAAAAAAAAAGGTTTCTTCAAACGTCATCGAAAAAATTACGAAATTATAACGGAACCGACTCGACAGTACTAATACTCATTATAATTTGTTGTTGCTGAAACTTGAGGGTAGTTTTAAAGCAACATGAGGCTGACTTACACTAACCGTCATTGTATTGTTTAAATCTTGCCATCGATTTATGATTAAATTAAAATAACGATATACGCCTCTCTAAATGGAAATTCCCAAAGGAACTGTTATCCAAATAGGTATAACTTGTTAAGATTTCATTTATATTTAAAGTTAATTCAGTACTTGTGAATGATTATTCATATGGCTGAAGAATATATCTTAAGATAAAAATATTTGATTTTGCAAAATCAAGTTATATATCGAAGTGTTTATTATGTTTGAGTAGCGTACCTGAACGCTTGAGTCTAATAAATGCCATTTTTATTTACAAAAAAAGAAAAATCCAATAAAAAAGCATAATATTTTGATGACGTGTTGTTTATGGTTAAGTCTTTGTCTATGACTTGTTTATGTTGCTTTTGTATTTGTAATGGATTGTGTTGCACTCGCCTAAGCAATTGAATATGGTGGCAACGACTGGCAGCTTTTAGTCAGTATGATCTCATAACATTACTGTGCGTTGACTGATGTTATTGTTATGCCAATAAGTGATACTGGCCTATACCAACTACGTTGTATTAGTAACCACGACTCAGTTACCTAGAACTAGGTATATAAATGGATCATGCGTCGTCCATAATCAAAGTGATGTCATTTTTATTATTCATCGTCGTGGTTCCTTGTGGAACGTATATAGTAATTTATACATTTTGTGAATAAATACAGGATCGTAACAGTTGCTAGTGCGTCCCTGTTTTAAATTGCCTATTGCCACTAGTTGCTAAGTATAAAAAATTCTGTTGCCACTGTAAAGCTGTACGCACGGTGTTAGGTATAGTTAAGTATTTCGCTCTGCACTGGGCATTCCTATTCGAATTAAATATAATTTTTCATCGAATATTATAATGTAAATAGTCAATTATTATATTAATCTTAATGCTGGTAGTCACAACGAAATCAAAGACTGCAAGTATTAAATGTGGAATTTGACATGTTAATTAATTATTACGGTTTTTTTGTAATATTTTTTACGTATTTAATCGTTTAATGTCTAAGAGTAATGTTATTAATTCCTTTATTTTTTGACATTCACTTGTTATAGCTGTTAAGTGTTTGGACCCGATGTGTAAAGAATATATAATTATATACAACGTCTGGGCACACGTCGCTTAATTTATTATAGAGTGTAGAGTATATTTTCTAATTAATTTGTATACAAAGTAATTAGTCCTAGAGCCGATGTAAAGTAGTGCCTTTTGACAAGACGTCCTTTGTGATACAATATTTTCTTAGATTGTACAGATTATTTCTTTCAATATACAAATTTAAAATATAATTGGTGTTTCACTTCTTACCCATTACTATTACATAAGGTGGGTGAACCATGGAAGGCCACTATAACGAACAAACAGTATTATCTGCACTGACTACATTATTACTATATTATATGCATTACTTATAACTACATTATCTGCATTGCCTCAAGGTTAACTGGTAGAAAATGTTTAGCATTAAGTCCGCCAATTTTACTTACCTATGCAATAAAGTTCAAATAAATTATTTGTTTACTTACTGGATAAATGAAACCTGTGGCCTTGAGTTCGATGGGAGTTATTGTGAGTAGGAGTTTGTCATCACATGGTAATAATTACGATTTTTTAATACATAACTGGCCTTCGAAGAACCATGGCCTTCCATGGTCCACCCACCTTATTTATACCTTTAAAATTTTAAAATAAAAAACATAAGTTTTATATTTACAATTTTATTTTTGGCAGTGTCTTCCGCATCGAAAGTTACAATATTATCAATACTATGAACATCACTTCAAGAAATACATAAATACAAAGTAACTTATCATAAACTTAAGTAATTTTTATGTCTAGAATTTTTGTTTAACAACAACAAATTATATACATTTGCTACAAAATAATTGAAAACATAATATATGCCATATCAACATTGAAATATTAACATTCATCACTAAAGAGTGATGCAACGTGAAAAGTAACTTAACATGGCTGCGGCCGTGTCTTTGTTTGCGTAGCTCGTCGCCATACCAGTGCAACTCTGGCCTTACAATGTTTTTAAAGAAACAATAATTTCTTTTTACCATAATTTATGGTTTAATTGATTCATTATCCAAGCTTGATTTTAAATGATCTAATTAACAATTAGAATGTAATTGAAACCGTTTTCACTGCGTTTAAAGCCAATAAACACTGAATTAAGTAGATAAAACCGTTAATATGTCATGCGATAAACATTTTTACGCTTCAGAGCGTTTTACGAATAATAATTCTGAATATATTACAAAGGAACTCTAGCTAGCTTAAAAGTATATTGTGTCAAACAAAATTAAATCACTAGATTTCTGGAATATCCCAACTATCTGTACAATGTGGATTTTTTTTTTACTGTAATTTTGTTTATATCGCATGCCACATAAAAAATGTTGATACCAGACTTGCATGGAGTATGGATTGGATCAAAGTATAGAATTTATTGATACCACTTGCCCAGCAGCAAGAAAAAAATCGTGGAAACCTGCACATTTAGATAACACTGAAAGTGTAGCCGCGATTCAAAAATTTACTAGTTTCCCTGTCCAAGGGAAAAGCCTGCGATGGCAATAGCTCCAATGTAATATTTATTATACTTGCTGCAGTTAGGATTATGGTTAAGCTTATTCAGACTGGGAACGGGAGTGCTCTTTCGTCTTGGAGATTGCAACAGTACATATAAGGTGGCGTCTATTAATTACTTGATGCGATTGCAACTCTTAGGGGTCCTTTTCCCCTTGGTGAGATGTCGTGACTCCTGCGAAATACACGTAAGATTTTTCAAAACGCGTATTTTTAGTGTAAAAGTAAAGATAAAAGATCTTTGCTTGTGCTTGATTCATCATCATTTTGGTAGCCTATTGCTGTCCACTGCTGGACGTAAGTCTCCTTCAAAGAGCACGATCTCCCGCTTTTTTCATCCAGCTACTGCCAGCCATTTTTCTAAGATCGTCTCGGTCCATTGCCCTGGGGGGCGTCCTGCACTACTATTGATTACTGTTCTTGATTGCGTTAGGTTTATTAAAAAAAACAATTTGCTTATAAAAATCTAATTAGTCCATCAGTTGGTTTAACAGAAAATATTGGACACGTATTTTTTCTTTTCTCAATCAAACAAAAAAAATATGAAGATATAGCCCGTTAAAGTTCCGCGTAACGTCACGCCTTGCGACACTTTTTAGGAAGACGTGATGTCATGTGTTCACTTTGATGCGCTTTATCTTCGTAATTTTTTGTTTGATTGACAAAAGACAAAACATGGGTCACACAATAATCTATTTATGACCCAGGAACCTAGCCTATTATACTCTGTTTCTTGTTGAAAAAAGTACTTTCCAAAACCCTCCTCTCCAGTGAGATTTGGTGTGATTCGACTTAATCGTCTCTCCCCCCTAAACCCGTCCCCTAATTAACGGACCTTAAACACAATAAATTTCATACACTAAAATCTTTAACACTTCACAATTTGTTCACGCACAATTTCACAACACAAGTGATATCACAGCACAATCACTAACTCTTGTCCAGTTTCCTCACGACGCCGGGCGGCGGCGAGCTCAGCACCTTGCGCGAGAGGCGCGCCTGCCCCGACACGGGGTCGCGGCCGAAGTACTTCACTTGGATCTCGGAACCCACGTCCAAGTTTAGTGCTGAGGGGTGCATTATCTGAGGGGAGAGGGGGGGGGGGATAAATAATTAATTAAATAGGTCATCATCATCATCATTTCAGCCATGGGATGTCCGCTGCTGAACATAGGCCTCCCTTAGTGACTTCCAGATTAGCTGTAATAAAAAAAAAAAAGGATTCCCACGAATTGAAAACCTCCTCCTTTTTTGAAGTCGGTTAAAAAAACCGGGCAAGTGCGAGCCGGACTCGCCCGTATCATTAATAGTCACTTTAAAAGATTCGCGATTTTCACTCATTACACATGTTTCTTCAAACTTTAATAACCGTGATAAGACCTTGTGTAAGTAGGTAGATAGAAAATGTATTTCGTAAAATAGACAAATACACACAAAAACAAGACAGAAAATAATAAAATATAGAATAACAACAACTAAAACACGAAAAAAAAAACAAACATTGTCAAAAACATTCTTAAATTAACCGACCCGAGTAGGTGGTGTGTATACCGTTGCATTACGAAAGGGAGGTAGCTCAGTTAAAAATTGCTCTTGGAGCAAAGATACTGGTATTCTGCTACCACCTGAGAGACGACGCAGAAGTAGTGAATAGTATGTGTAGAAGTACGTGTTCGTGTAGTGCTTCTGTGAATAAAATACGATTTAATAGTTTTTAACGAGTGTTTTGCTATTAATAAATTATAATCTGAGAAGTGAACGTTTCACAAGTACTTGTGGTATATGATGATATTAATTAATTGTCAAGTTTCATAGCTCTAGGTCAACGGAAAGTACCCTATTAATTTTGATTCCTTTGTGTAAAAAATGTGTCGAAATATACGTTTTTTACGGCATTAACGGCCTTGTTTTTTTTCGTTAATTTAGTTTGATTACTTTAACATTCCAAGGGACTATAGACCAGAGTATATGGTTGAATTTTAACTCGATACCTTTACGCGTTCTCGAGATAAATGGTCTTGACAGACATACAGACATACTATAAGGGTTCCTTTTTTTCGTATTGAGGTACGTAACCCTAAAAAAATGTATTTAGCTTACCTTTCTATGATCCAACTGCGAGTTATGAACCAGCGCAGGCGCCATCCCGGAGTATAACGTAACCATTACTCCTATGTCTCTCACTTCCACCACCTTGGCCTTGTAGATGGCGCCGAACTCCAGCTCTGGGGCCCTCTCGGCGGCGAGCCAGGCCGCGATCCTCACTTTGGCCTCGTCCATGGCAGTCTGGGATGGCGCGAACACACTGTATTTTGTCTCGTCGATTGGTGTAACCTAAAATTAGAATTAACATTTAGGGTTGTAACGGAAGTCATCTTAAGCGTAACACACATAGAAGACGTGAGCGGCGCCGGCTGTCTGTGGGCGCCCATATGTATGTATGTTATTAGACCCGCCGTACTCCCGACCCGACCCGTCGCCGTCCCACTTACGCCTTCAGGGTGTGTAAAGCTTTAGTCTCAGGCATTTTGGTTTTACTCCTTTGGTAAGATACGAGTCAAACGTTTATTATTATTTATGATATTTAATAATTAAAACATATATTTATTTTTTAATATGGGAATAGTTTTGTTTAGTATGAATTGACGCTATAGGTAAATGCGAACGCTTTTCGTTAATTAACGTACTGTATAAAAACAATCATGACAGGTACAAATGCTTGTGCACACAAACATTTGCCCCTTGCGGGATACGAACCCGCAACCGCCTGACTTTGCAGTTCGGCACACGAACCACTAGATAAGACGCTCTTATGGTCGAAAGAAGTTATATTCGGAGTTTCGGACAAATGTCAAGTAGAATATGTATGAAAATGCGTAACGCCCGCTCTCAATCAGAGTGACAAACGTTTGGAGTAAGCGCGGCACAGGGGGTTCGATTCCCGGGCCAACGTTGTTTGCCATACCTGCACACCAGTTTCGACATACAATCTCTTCAAGTTGACTCCACCTAGTCCAAGTAGCTTCGCTCTCTTGTGAACTTCCACGTCCAACTCTTCAATCACTGGCATGTTCTCTTTGCGGCCTTGTCTACAATAAAAAACGGATTTAAAATATGGTACAGTAAACGGCAAGTCAACATACCCAAAAAGTAAAAGGTTATTGAACTTTGAAGAATTGAAGAGATCAATATTAAGTAAGAAAATTTGATGTTTTGTGGTAGGTTAAGTCGTTGTCGTTGTAGCTTTTTAGTGTTTTGAAGTCGGTTTTATTTTTTAAAATCATTATCATCATTTCAGCCATAGGACGTCCACTGCTGAAAATAGGCCTACCCCAATGACTTTCATTGGGGGGGGGGATTGCCAATACTCGCCACGCTTGGCAGGCGGGTGGTTGGCGAGCGCAGTTTTTTATAACATTTCACACACAGACGCTGCTGCCCGTCTCGTGCTACAGGAGTTAGTCGCCTTTTACGACACACCTCCTGTTGGCGGTGGGAAAGTGTATTTTTTACGGCCGTCTTCACAAGGCACAGCACGGCGGTAAATTATACTTTTTTAAATAAAATGTATCTATTTCATCTATTTTTTGTGATAAATCCTGATCAAAACAAATCATGAGAGTGCAAATAAAAGTAACTGCTGAACACTAATTTCGTCCTCTATTTTCACACTCTTAGGGGTGAAATTTCTTTTCGCATTTTTTTATAATAGTTTATCTTTAAAGTATTAGCTATTATTATTAGTATAAGCTATTTAATAAAATAAAAAATCATCAAAATCGGTTTACATTTGTCGAAGATATTCATTAACATAGATACAAGAACCACGAACCAAAACATTATCTGAGTATACAGAGTGTAACGAAAAGGTGAAATAAAACTTTAAGGGGTTATTCTACGGCTAAATTACATCAACTTTTTCTATGGGACCAACATCGAAATCGCAAAAAAAAAAACACTTTCCCATACTAAAACGCGACCAGCTGGCATCAGTTTGTATGGAAACGTCATTTTTTTTTTTGAGATTTCGATGTTGGTCCCAAAGAAAAAGTTGATGTAATTTAGCCGTAGAATAACCCCTTAAAGTTTTATTTCACCTTTTCGTTACACTCTCTATATTTTGTTATTTTCTCAAAATCGCTATATAAATTTATATGGGACCACCTCTGAAGCATGATTTATCAAACAAAAAGAGTCATCAAAATCGATTCATAATTAGCGGAGTAATCGCGTAACATACATACAAAAAACACAGCTGAAATGAGAACCTCCTCCTTTTTTGAAGTCGGTTGATTTCATAATATCACATAGTTATGTAAAGCTGAAAAAAAATAAAGTTACACAAACGCAAACCTTCCAACAGCGTCCTGTATAGTGCTGCTGTATCACGCCGAACGGGTTTTTATACTTTGGATTTTTTATATATATGCATAACTATGACGTACAAAGTCCGGTCCCGGGTTCGAGATCCGGTCGGGTCAATGTAGAAGCCTTTTTAAAAAAAATTGTCACGGGTCTAGGTATTGTGGTACTCGTTGTTTCTGATTTCTTTAACACAAGTGATTTTGGCTACAGACCTTAGGATCAGAGCAATGTATGTGATGTTGTCCAATATTTATAATAAAAATAATAGTGTCCGCTCTTACCTCGGTTTGTCGATACACTGGTTCATGATGTCGATGATTTTAGCTTTCGCATCGCACGCCTTCTGCACCGACTCCATCACGATCTTCAGAGGCAGGCCCGGGATCTTGATGTCCGCCTGTAGGGCTGTGATGCCCTTTTTGGAGCCAGCTACTTTGAAATCCATGTCGCCCATGTAGTCTTCTATACCCTGCATAGAAGATTAACTTAGGGGTTTTTCAAATAAGAAGTTTTTAGCAGAACATTTCATTATCATTACTATTTCAGCTATAGGACGTCCACTGCTGAACATAGGCCTCCCCCATTGACTTCCAGATTGGCCGGTTGGAAGCGGCCTGCATTCAGCGGCTTCCTGCAACCTTTACCAGGTTGTCTGTCAAGACTCCACATGGCCTCCATTTTAGAACCTTTCTGCCCTATCGGCCATCAGTTCTACGAGCTATGTGTCCCGCCCACTGCCACTTCAGCTTGCTCATCCGTTGGGCTATGTCAGCGACTTTTGTTCATTTACGGATCTCCTCATTTCTGATTCGATCTCGCAAAGACCGAGCATAGCCATTTCAATAGCACGCTGTGCAACTTTGAGCTTTCTTTTGAGGTCCATAATAGTTATTTATTTAGTATACAGGGTTACATTGCAAAGGGGTGCTAGATTTAAAAAATAAGATCTAGGATACAATATAAAGAAGCGTCTTAATCGTTATTATTTTTAATAACCGTATGTTACGAAAAAAAATATTACTTTAAAATATCCGAAAATAAAGTCAATAGAGAGATTACGAAAGACGCGCGGTCATTCATCAGACGCGTAGGTACGGGGAGCCTACAAGGACCTTACGCAGTGCACATACGATGCAATTTTTTCATGAATGAGTTAAATTATCCACGCGTACGATTTTTAACAGCTGATAAGAATAGTTAAATGCGAAAAAAATGTTTTTTGTTCTTTGCATGATTCGATTAAGTTACTGATTTTGAGCCACTCCTACAGATTTGGCACCCTTTTGCAATGTAACCCTGTAACACGTCGTTACAAATATTTTTGATTTTTAATATTTATATTGGAGATGTTTCTCTTTTCATCAATTTTTTTTACTTGGATTTTTATTTCTTGGCCAAAAGCAGAATTCCCATTTACTAGACAACGCCATCTATCGGTATGTCTTTGCCATCCGTTTTGTTCCGTTTCTCACAACTACCTTTTTTTCAGGATCAACTCTTAACCTGCACATCTAAAGTAAGTAATGTATTTTAATAAAAGAACGTATGAAGGCTGTAATTGATGTTTTTCAGTTTCAATGAGTTTTTGGGGCTTTTCAGCGGTGCTTTGTTCTGCGTTGACAAATTTAAATTTAAACTTTTTTTTTTTTGCGGTCAAGTATTGCGTGAAGCGAAACGCGGCTGGAGGTCGTGACATTCAGATTGGACCGGAGCTTTTTCTGAGACGCGAGGACGCTGCTGGCGTTCCTAATTTCTCTTCGCTGCATATTTCGCTGGATATTGCTATCTAATAGAAAAATTTAAGAAAATTAAATATGTGGAGGCGCCTGGTGCGTCATGGCGACCTAATGCCGTGATGGGCATTTTGTAAGAAATCCAGTAAAAATGTGATTTATTTTTGTCTTCTCTTGGTAAGAAACCTTTGAGGCTTGGTTCGCCTGTTTTCTTGCGTTTATTTCATTTGTTGAGATGATATCTTATATCTTTATTTATTATTATCTATAGATGCTTGTTTCTTTTAGGTCGTCACACCCTGATGATGCGGTTTTGTCACTTCAAGTTGCTTTTTGGTAAGCATGCTTTTCCTTTGTTGCGTCATGTGCACGTGTGTCTGGCTCCTGCTGCTGTGCTCATGGATGCCTTCGCAAATCAATCCAGCACGAAGCCGCGTGCGCAACTTTCTTTGACCATGTCGCATACTACTCCCACGTGCTGTCCCGCAGTGCACGTGTGACCCATAACCTGCTGTACTCATGCTTGTGTATGCTTTACAGGCTTATATTAATGCCCAGCTTGGCACACCCTCGTGTTCTCCGATGACTGGAACTTAATATCGTCGAGATCCGAGGAAGGGACATGTGTGGTTCTCCGCAGTGATGTTATACATATAATTTATCCTAAGTTCTTAATCAATGCTAAACCTTCTTATTTAACCTCATTGGTGATATTCACAGGCCAAGTTAGGATAAGTGTTGTTTTACTTTAGAAGTAAGTATAGGACACACCGCAGCAGCGGATTTAAATAGATGTAATTTTGTTGTTGATGACAAATACTGCTTAGTAATTGTAATCTTTAATCATTGGTGTGGAATCACATACACTACGTTGAATTTAGTTGTCTCAAAATAGTGTATGTGAGCCATATGCTAGATTTTTCAATGTGCACTTCTTGTACTGTTGAAATATACTCTGTTTTTGCATAGTTTTTATTTGCATTGTGACAGAATGCCCATAAATTAGTTGTAAGTAGCCTTTCTTTATAGAAATAAACCAGGAGAAGACAATTTAGTATTTTCTTTCTCTCCATTAATTCAACTTCACCCTTTCTTGCTTGTAGTTAAAGCAAGTGGCGCCCTGCACAGTTTTCTTGTAGGAGTCTTTGAGCGTCTGAGGACCCACGAGCTAGCTTAACTGGCAAAACTAGCAAATACCATCCCGCTGTGTTACAACCCTGTATACTCTTGGTGTACCTTTTCCAATAAAAAAAAAACAAATGGTTTAAAACATTTTTTGCATCTATATTCTACTAACATTATAAATGCGAAAGTTTGTGAGTATGGATGTATAGATCTTTGTTGCTCTTTCAGGCAAAAACTGCTAAATGGATTATGATGAAATTTGGCATACTAATAGACCATGGCCTGGATTACCACATAGAATACTTTTTATCCGGGTAAGGTAAATGGGGACGAAGTCGCGGGCAAAAGCTAGTATTATCTAAATTCGGTGGTAGTAAAGAGTAAAGAGTAGTGACTCACTAACAAATCAGTCAGTATCCTGTAGTCGTGCACGTGGCCCGCCTCGTGCCGCGACACCAGCCCCACGGCCACGCCGGCCGCCGCCGCGCCGAGCGGCACGCCCGCGTCCATCAGTGCCAGGGAACCCCCGCACACGGACGCCATGGAACTCGACCCTGGGGATCGAGTCAATTAATATCAACATCACATACATTTTGGAAATATTTAATCATAGACAAGATCTAAGGGATCTAACTTCGTAAACGCTATTTAGTGTATTTTTAAATGAAATTAAATTAAAATTCATTTATTTCAGATAAAATAGCATCCATAAAATTATCAGACAACAAAAATTCACAAATAAATTTAAACAAAAATTAAATTAAAATCATAACATTATAAAACATCTAAAATCCAAAAACATGTCAATAATTAAAAAATAAAATGGTTAACTAACTAACACTTAATAAAAATACAACAATAAGTGGCATGTGTAAAAAAAATTACAAGCAACAATCTCATGTATGTGACTATTTTTTCCTTAAATAAATGAAAATAAAATAGATTTTAAGTTGTGAACTTATCATAAGACTATATCTTTAGCGGTGAGCCTGACGGTGTACGGCATGTAGGCCACGAGTGGTATGAGGCCACGTTCGGCAAGGGCCCCGTGCCCCACCTCGCGCCTCCCCGGGGCCCCGCCTCACGCCACCCCAGAGCCCCACCGCGCCTAACCTCGCCCGTCGCTTACGATGGGCACTTGTAGTAGAGAAACAAACTCTTCGATACTAAGTTATCAACTTACCATTAAGACTCTTTAATAATTTAGCGGTGAGCTTGACGGTGTACGGTATGTGGGGCACGGCGTCAGGCCGCGCTCGGCGAAGGCCCCGTGCCCTACAACTCACCACCCCGGGGCCTTACCTTGCGCCACCCCGGGGCCCCACTTTGCGCCACCGGGGCCCCGCATCACGACACCTTGGGGCCCCGCCTCACGCCGTCTCAGGGCCCCACCGCGTCTTACCTCGCCCGTCGCATACGACGTGAACTCGTCGAAAAGAAACAAAACTATTTGATACTAAGTTATCAACTTACCATTGGACTCTAGTACTTCAGCGGTGAGCCTGACGGTGTACGGCATGTGGGGCACGAGCGGCATGAGGCCACGCTCAGCGAGGGCCCCGTGCCCCGCCTCGCGCCGCCCCGGGGCCCCGCCACGCCCCACCTCGCCCGTCGCGTACGATGGGAACTCGTAGTGGAGGAAGAAACTCTTTTCTCTTATACCACTACAACCAGAAGTAAATTAAATGTAATCTTACGGCTCTATTTGAAAAAATGAATTGATTTTATTGTTATTTTTTGTGTTAATGTAAACATATAAGAGCTGGAGCTATAACAGAAGGGCCTCGCTCTAAACATACTTAAAAACAAATATCAGACAAAAAAAAAGAGAAAGAACACACAAAAAAAGAATTAATAAAAAAAACCTGAAGTAAAATTTAGGGCGGTACATACAATAATTTATTACATTTGTTGTTGTTTTTAATTTACTAAATAAAAATCATACAATTCAAATTTGGTGTGATTATTTTGCAGGCTTTAAAGTGAAACAACGAATAATAAAAACCGGTCAAGTGTGAGCCGGACTCTTGCTAAAGATAGATGGATCGTAAACACGGTGGTACAGAATCTTTGGTGCGAAACACACGTCGATTGGTTAGCTAAATACAATTTTATAGCACAAAATATTAAAGTGGCTTCACCAACTAGACAAAATTATGTACTATCAGGCGGTCTTATAGCCAAAAGCAATGTTTACCAGACAAAATTTAGGTAGAGAAAATTAAGGTGTAGTACTTTTGTAGTAGCTTTAAGATCTTATGCATTTACCATATTATGTTTTGCAATACATAGACGAAATAAAAATATATGAAAATATTGTAAGTATTTCGGCCAATTATTTAATATAACATACCTCGTCAGCATAGTGAGTGTGTCCATTTTGAGCGCGCTGTCAGGTGAATCAAACGCCACTGTGCACAGCACCTGGGTCTGCCCGCGTTGGAACACCGCACTGCCGTGTAGTGGTTCGTAGAGTGATACCTTGAGATAAATATGTGTCATCAATATTGAGAGAAACGATAGGACATTTTAAGAGAAGAAAACTATCAAAATATTAGAGAGATTTACTGATTTGAAATGTCGCATGACGTCATGTCAAGGTACAATAGGTTAGTTTCCTAAAAAAAATTATTAGTCCGTCAGTTGGATTGACAGAAAATATTGGACACGTATTTATTCTTTTCTCAATCAAACAAAAAATTATGGAGATATAGCCCGTTAAAGTTCCGCGTAACGTCACGCCTTGCGACACTTTTTAGCAAGGCGTGACGTCGCTCCTAAACTTTGATGCGCTTAATCTTCGTAAATTTTTGTTTGATTGACAAAAGACAAATTATGGGTCTAAAATTTTTTGATAATCTAACTGACAGACTAAATATAATATTTTTTTGACCCAGAAATCTTAGAAGGGACGACACGAGCCGCGACTCCCAAACTTTGAAGCGCTTTATCTTTGTCATCGACCACTGAAAATTAATAATATTTTTTTATCTATCTATCTCTGAGGTATCGGGTTTGATACACGGTCGGTCGATGTAGAAAAATATTTTTACTATACTGCGTCGGGTCTGGGTGTCGTGGTACCGTCGTTGCTTCTGATTCTTACTTCAGATGATTACTCACCATAGGATCAGAGCAACGTATGCGTTTCCAATATTTATTTATTTATAATAATTTCTAAGTTCGTTCAAAATGAACTCACCTCACAGCTAATATTCCTCAAGTCGTCCAAATGCCTCCCGTCGCACCGGAGGTCCGTCTCGAAGATCATGTCCCGGAAGATCTGCTTGAGGTTGGCGTTGAAGGCGTCCTGCAGCTGGGACACCTCCGCCTCCGCGTCGCGGACCTGGTTGAGCACGCTCTGCCTCAGCTCCGCCACGGCTACGTCGCGGGAGGTCTTGTCGTGGGAGGAGTCACTGTTGGTTTATGTTACGTTTTGCGTTTTATTACTGACTAACTTACGCCCGCGGCTGCGCTCGCGTGGTGTTCGATCTGACTTTATCAACGACCTATGTCACTTCCCAGCTCATAACAATACAATTAACCACATCAATGCCTTGCTAAAAGAAAGAAGCGACGATAGCATCAATGCAAGAACACACACACAACAGAACAAATTTGATTACGAAAAAAGTTATAGTGAGTCAACCCGAAAAGACAAAAGAAGATATGCTGTCACGGACTTTTTTTTAGAACTTTTAAAGGGGAACAATCCCGTCATACATGATTTTTGCGTAACTTTAACCGTTTACGTAGCGCACGCAACGGAAGCTCTTAAAAGGAATATTTTTTCCCGTTTTTGCAACATTTTTATTGATACTTTGGTCCTCTTAGTCGTAGCGTAATATTTTATAGCCTATTACCTTCCTCGATAAATGGGCTATCCAACACAAAAAAAAATTCGAACCCAGAAGTTCCTGAGATTAGCGCATTCAACCTAACAAACTCTTCAGTTTAATATTTTTAGTATAGACTAGCTGTTTGTTTGTCGCATAGTTTGCAAAAAAAAAGTAAGAATGGGGAAACTTATTCATTATAAATAATCTACGAGTAATTTTCTCTTCTATTAAACTAACTCTTTCGATTTTTTGAAATTATGAATAAGTAAAACGTCATGTACACGTAGGTAACGTACATGTCACACAGAGGGAGACGGCAGTACCAAGCTGTCAGTTTAAATATTGACTGATAGCAAAAAAAATAATTGGTTTCCAAAGAAACCTACATGCGCAATTCAACCTAATTGTACAAAAATGTTTGTAAGAATCTTAACATGGGTTAGGATTCAATTTGTTCGACTGTACATTTTGTTACCTCAGTATTTCTCTAATCTTCATGGAAGATAGTGTTCTGATGGATTCTACTATGCTCTCATTTAGTGGTGCTTGAGTTTCGTAATCTCGCTTCATTTTTCCATGGTCTTTTTGTAGCTTCTCTATGGCTTTCACTATGTGTTGGGCTTCTTTAGTTCCTGTAGAATGAAAATGACTGTAAGCGGGCGTTATGTAGTTTGCCGATATTGCATATACACCGTGGCTTTTTACTGGTGTGATTGTGAAAACAAATTGTCAAACACACAACTTGTCGTTCACAACGAGCCGACATTAGTTACTATTTCGTTGTGCGTTGTCGCACTCTTGGTGGCCGACTACTGTGTGCTATGCCACTACGCACCGGCAGACGCCGATTGGTTACGTAGCAAAACAATGGAATTTCTATTGTGTCTCGATTACGGATGCTTGATAAGTTAAGAGGCAGCCTATACCTTTTTTTTTTTACTGTCTGTACTTTGTCTATTTTGTGCCAAATAAAAACAATTTTATTCCGTTTAAAAACTTCCTCCACCAATTTGATAAGTTAAAAAAAATACTGTAACAAACTTACATTCCTACCTAATTTGATGGCTTTCAGCAGATCCTGCTGCAAGATGTCCGAGGCACTGCCTTCCAGCATCACGACTAGATTGCTCTTTGTAGCTACCACCACTAAGTTCAGGATAGATTTTTCTAGGTCTTTGCGTGTTGGGTTTACTATGACTTCGTTATCTATTTGACCTAACCTGTAAAAAATATAATACAAGTTCTTGGTCAATCAAGACTGGTAAAAAAATTCGGTGGCAAATCAGAGACTTGACTACTATGTGAATTCAGGTCTGTAGGTTCAAAAAACATTATACATGTTTTTTAATTTTCATCGTAATCTAATGGTTTAGTTAGGGATTGGATATTCGCGTTAAATATTTTAATAAGATTAGACTAACGGGTACCAGAGTGGCTACAACTAGACTTTCTAGCGAGAAAACGAGACAAGTGGAACATGTGAAAGCAATAATCCTCCTACCTTACAGCACCAATCGGTCCATTCCAGGGCACATCAGACAATGCTAGAGCTGCACTGGCAGCATTGATTGCAATTGTCTCCGGTGGATTCGTTGAGTCAACGGCCAGCATGTTGCAGACTATTTGTGTGTCATAGTTGTAGTTCAGAGGGAAGAGCGGCCTGAGAGACCGGTCTATCAGTCTTGAAGTAAGGATTTCTCTTTCTGTTGGACCTAGAAGTTTATCAATGAAAATATATTTTTAAACCGTTTAGGAAGAATATTTCAAATGTATACAGCGTGTTAATTTTACACTTGATCAAACGAAATGTGCGGATACTAGATAAAAAATTATCATTAAAAAATCGAAAAAAAAAAAAAAAAAAACTATTTAAAAAATAAAGGCATTTTAATTTTTTTTTTGGTAAAATTCCCATCTTTCGGTTTTAAATTATTTTCTCTTTAAATAAACGGTGTAATTTTTTCAAAGTAGTTTTATTTGAAAGCTAGAAAGATTAGCTAGCAATAAAAATTAAAAAAAACCTACAATTCTGAGCAGAAAAATTGTAAAAAAAATAATAAAAAAAAATTTTAAACTTTTGTTTTGTAACTTCAAAACTAGCACATTGAGGTAACTTTTTTAGCATGTTTTATTAAACTGCATGATTTACTCTACAAGTTCTTCAAAATAACATGGGTTCTGATTTGCTGTAAATAAGTCACATTTTCAAGTCTATTTTGTGACCTTTTGCTTATGGCTAGTGTCGCCAACTAGAAATAATACAAATAGCACATTATCATACTTTGTACTAAGGTAGTTTACTATAATTTCAGGTTAATTAGTTTTATTGATTACAAAATTGCATAAATAAGACATCAAGGATTTTATATGTATTAGGAAAAGGCAAATAGCAAAAGTTATTACAACAATGAATTACATACCTAGTTCCCTTCTCAAGAAGTTTGTGGGTATTCGTCCAGCTGCGGCAGCTTTCTGTCTATAATCCACTACAAGTGGCAGGAACGAACTGGCACTCTGCTTGGCTTTTGACACTACTGTGGCGAGAACACTAGTGTTACCAAGTGTTGCCACACACGCCCCATCCGCAAACCGTGCATAGCGGCCGTGCGAGAAGTTAAGATTTATTCTGTAAGGAGAATTAAATAAGTAAGGAATAAACAATAACACCATTCCATGATGAAAATAGAGTAAGAATTGTTAAGGTTACATTTCATAGAGAGAAAAATCTTAGAAAAAGTTATCTTACTGTAACTTCTTCGTATGGTGTGTATGTAAAGAGCATCTATCTATCTATCTTACTTGTAAACAGGACCACAAAAATCTTATTCACATATAATATTAATTTTTAAACTCAGATACCAACCTGACTATCAAGTATAGTAGTAGTAGACATGTATTGTAGTACTAGTATCACATAAGAAGTTGCCAATGAAATCTAAAGCTCAAGGAATCATGATATAACATTTTTGGCTGCACAAGTATACAACATAACCTAGTCTGACATAACCTCAAACTTACCCATTAGAAAAAGGAACGTCGATTTCACTAGGGTTAGGTTGCGATGATAAGAAACGACAGTAATAGATAGACTTAGCTCTCAATTTAGGCAATAATTTGTAATGTTTAGACAGCATCTTCACAAAACTGTATTGAGTTTTTACATTCACCAATTTGTCACTTTGATTCAATAAACTAGCAATCGCTTATTTGACGCCTTAGCTATTATATTGCCACCGGTATAATTTTGGCTTGGTTCAACGTACTATACTATAATAATTTATAAAATAATTTCAGAAAGATTATTGTATTTATGCAGGAATCGACTGAACTGAATGATTTTATGAAAGATTTGAATGACATGACAATTGACATGACTGATGAAGTTGACAGCTATCAACTGTCAAAAGTTGAAATATTTAATGTTTAAATTGTAACATCGAACGAAAGTGAAATTATTTTTATTATTATGTACTTTTGACGATGCTCAAGGTTGCTGAAGAATTTTTTATTTTATTTTTATCTGACATTTGCATTTTGACATTACTTTATTTAACATTATCTCCAATAACCGACATTAACATTTAATAAATTTATGTACAAATAATTAATAGTATTCATAATTTTGAGGTACCTAACATAAAATGTATTTTAAAATTTATTTGTAAAATGACGTATCTAAGTGTACTGTATTACCTAAAGATGAAATAAATGAATATGAATATGAAATATGAATAAAACCAAACGTTTGCCAGATCTAAAAAAAAAAAAGAAACACTGGCAAAGTTAATTTAATTTAAACCACTGCATAGACATAGAAATAACTATATACTGGCTGCTGTGACCCTACCTTTTTTTGGCCATTTTGGTGCTGTAGGCCGTAGTGTTTTAACTTGGAACTAAATTAGTGATGTCCTCAAGTTGATTTTCGTAACGTTTTTCGATCTTTATGGTTTATTATGGTTATGCTGGCACTTCACATGGCATTTGCAGTGGCGTATTCGTCTAGTTTGACAAAGCTTTGACACATAGGCAAATATCACAAACTGCACGTCTACACATGGTAACCAATGCCAAATTAGACGAATGTCATTGCAAATGTTTTTTATGTTGGTTTACTCATAAATGAGTTAATGCCGATGAAGGCGGACGTGCTTAGGACTTAGCTTTTGTTTAGTTTTCTTAAATTGTAAATAACCAGTACAAAACATCAGTGTATGAAATTAATGAGCTGTTAGAATAAATGAATGAATGTTATTTAACGATTAATTACAATAGTAGGTTATTATTTCGGTGTTTTTTAATGACTAATTTCGTTAAAAAGGAATGTAAAAATTGTTTACAATATTGGATAAGCAAAGAAAAATGCACCATATATATTATTTGTCTACTGGCTAGCTTGCTACATCAAACGCAACGTGGGCAGGCCTCACGCCTTACACCCGGCGGACTGACAACCTAGTCAGGGTTGTGTGCAGCCGCTGAATAAAAAAGGCCCAGAGCTGCTCGCTGTGCCGATCTTTAGGTCTAAAAGGTCTATGTCCAGCAGCGGACTTCCAAAGGCTGATGATGATGATGATGATGATGATGATGATGACGACGCATGATTTGTGTCAATCAAATAGTAGTGTAGTGTAGTAGTAATAAAACACCCTGTAAAAGCCACACAATTCTATTATTCTAATTTAAGTTATTAGAGTTTACGCCTTTATTTTTACTATGGTTTATCAAAACTATTCCTAATTTGTGTCATTTTAATCCATGAAATTTTACTTTAAAAAACAACGAACGTTTTCGCGCGAACAGCGCGCGCGGAAAAGAGAAGCGCTGACGCTGCTCTCTACACACCCGTGTTACCTATACTCTAGCCAGTGTCTAGTAACTAACTCGTCGCTAAAATAGCTCTAAAAGAATACTACAATATCCTAAATACGTTTATCTACCCGTTTTAGACCACTGTAGCACTGGTATCTGTTACTAAAAAAAAAATGTATCAAATTCATTCATGGCATTCGTAAGTTTTTGTTTGTTCGTAAAACAGCCTATAAAGTCACAAAAGAAAACGCATGTTACTAGAGTTTACGCCTTTATTATTATTGTAATGTAAAAAATAATAAAAATCTTAAAAGTCCATGCCTTAATTTGGCACAAATTTATTTATTAGGCATATTTATTCGAACTGAAGTAGGTTATGTTTATTTTTTAAACTGTAATTTTTTTTGGCTAAGTTTTTAAATATTGACCCTATATTAGTTTTCCCTGGACTAATCTGACACAAATCGCTAAATTAAGCTTTTTATGTACAACTTTAACCACAGGCAAGAAATAAAAAACTAGAATTCTTTTAGGTTAACACCTTGAAATAGCGTAGCGCTATCGGTCTACTGTGGACACACGACACAAACATTTGGCTATTGGCCACCATTGATGTGCGACGGAAAACCGACTAGCGATGGAAACGACATTTGGCATTTGTGAAGTTTGCCAAATTATGCCAAACTGGCAAATGTGTGTTTCTACACATGGATGATTGATTGAGATGATTCGTATACCTATTGCCATGTGAAGTGCCAGCATTACAGTGTGACTGTGGGTGGTTGCCTAGAATAGAATACTCAAAATTTCCTGTTACGGTAAAACTTAAGATTAAATGTACAGGGTCAAAGCAGTGTCAGACGCGTCCGTCGCCGTGTATCACCAGTTCAGTTCAGACTCGATTCTGAACCACAACCAAAATTTTTACTTACATTAATTAATGCAGCCAATCGCATGCTTAGTTTAAGTGTGTATGAAGAGTTTGTCCAAAATTATTAATAAAACTTTAATTGTATCTAGTTAAGATTTCACGTACCCAATAATATTTATTGTTACTAGAAACAAAATCTTAAACCGTTAAAAAAGTATACACAATTAAATATATCATATTTATATTTAATGTCGTATCAAAACGTCAAAGTATCACAGCAGTGTGTAGTTACGAAAAATACACAGTTTTAGAAAATGTTAATATAGTTTTAAAATTCGATATGTATTAAATATCGATATTAAAGTTATCGCACTATTACCCACCGCTACGCTACATACGTCAAAATTAGTTCTGGGTTCAAATACTGTCTACCTTATAGTACATACATTTGATGTCTACCTACTAACTACCTAAACTCAAAATAAACAAACAAATATACAAGTGAGGTTATGTTGTTTTATCATGACAAAGAATGAGCCAGTAGCCACCTTCCTTTAAGTTTTTTGTGCAATGAAGAAAGTTCAAGGAAATGATTCATTTCAACGTATGAATTACCTCTATCAGGTAAATTTCATTAACAAGTTTTATCATCTTGGTGTTAAAGTGTTTTATAAACGGCCTTTACGGACTCCGTAGTCGATAGGCGAGCAAACCAGTCTTAGGGTCACTATCTCTCGGTCACGTCCCGGGTTCGGTTCCCAGTCGGTGAATGTAGAAAATTAACTATGTTGTCTCGGGTCTGGGTGTTGTGGTACCGTCGTTGATTCTGATCTCTGTAACACTAGTGCGTTGGCTAATTACCATAGAATCAGAGCAATGTACATACTATGTTGACCAACATTTATTTATACTTTTAAAAAAAATGGTCTTCACATTCCTTCTTTATTTAAAACCCTCTTAATATTTTGTCAGTCGCAAAATATAGTTTTTAACTACAAAACCTTTCAGATAAACTATGTTAACTATATAAATAAATTTGATTTTGTTCTAGGTAAGCAAACATATTACAGAGAAGAATCCAGCACTCTCTTCTTATTATGGCAATCTCATGGTTAATGTTGCCAAAAAAACTGTCCTAAAAATGTAAGTATTGATCAATACCTTGTTCTTTGTATAAAAAAGGATTCATATCCAGTTGTCATAGAATATAAATAAATAATGCTTTATATGCAGGCCGCTTCCAACCGGCCAATCTGGAAGTCAATGAGGGAGGCATATGTTCAGCAGTGGGCGCTGGCGACGGCATTAATGATCATTTTGTGTGAATTACATCAATAAATCCATGTGCCCTGTAGGGACGGCCGTAAAGAATACACTTCCCCACCGCCAACAGGAGGCGTGTCCTAAGAGGCGACTAATTCCTGTAGCTCGAAATCTTATAAAAAACTGTGCTCGCCAACCCGCCTGCCAAGCGTGGCGAGTATTGGCAATCCCACCTGATGATAAGTCATTAGGGGAGGCCTTTGTTCAGCAGTGGACGTCATATGGCTGAAATGATGATGATAATGAATATCAATTAAAGTTATGTCTAATTCTAGCCTCAAACTGAGCAGACTCTGTACTATCACGACTAGGTGATGATACTTTAATACATTTTTAAACACTTATGATCAAGAATTAGGTGCATATGATTGTTTTCATTACTTAAAAATTTGCCCCTTGCAAGATTTTAACCTGCAACTGCCTGACTTTGTTCTCATTATTAATGTTTAATCCTTTTTCAGACATCCAGAAATAAAAAGGCAAATGTGTAAAAAATGTAAATGCATGCTCATAGACAATGTGTCTGCCAAAATTAAGATAAGGACCAAAGACAACTCGAAAATCATTCAGTGGACGTGCAATACTTGCGGGACAAAGAAGAACCTGCCAGCGGATAAAAAAAGAAACCATACACTGTGGGTTGAGAAACCTGAAGCCATTGTTGATGTAATTGTAAGTTAAATAAAATAAATAATTAATATTTCAAAATTACTTAGTTTTATTTTCTATCTTACTAGACTGATGTAAGAAAACTTTGTAAGAGAATGTAGATATATTTGTGATTTTATTTCTTATTAGCTTTAGCCCGCGACTTCGTCTACGTTGACCTTACCCGGATTAAAAGTATCCTATGTGGTAATCCAGGCCATGGTCTATCTGTATGCCAAATTTCATCAAAATCTGTAAAGTAGTTTTTGCGTGAAAGAGTGAAAAACATCCATACATTAGTAAGGAATACTTTCTAAGATAGAGATTTCTTTCAGACTACCTGTCTTGGCTTGTTCTATATTGATGGGGTAAGCAATTAGTTTGACATACTATCTATCTAGTAGGTACATGGATAGGTAGGTATAGGTAGGTATTTTAAAATATATTATATTATTAACATAGGTATCATTTTATTTGTAAGTAAATATGTTTCTATGTACAGGCAAGGTCAACCTACCGAAAAATGTAAAGGTCATTGAATTGATTTTTAACTTTAGTCCGATACGTAGAGATCAATATCAATTGGAAAAAAAATATATTAAAAAAAATAAAACCGACTTCACCTGCCACCCGATGAGAGATTCAATGTTTTTGTTTGCACCGACTCCAAAAGTAACTGATTAGGTACTTAATTGTTAGGATTATTTTTAGCATTTTAGTGTTTTGAAGTCGGTTTTATTTTTTTAAATAAAATTTACTTATTTCATTTATTTTTAGTGATAAATCCTAATCTAACTGCTGAACACCGATTTCATCCCCTATTTTCCTACCCTTAGGGGTAATTTTTATTTTGCAAACTTTTATCATACCATCTTTGAAGTTTATGCTATTCAATAAAACAAAAATCATCAAAATCGGCTCATATTTGTCGAAGATAGGTAACAAGAACCACAACCAAAATATTATCTGGGTATATATTTGTTGATTTTCTCAAAAAGTTCTGAATCAATTTCGATAAAATTTATATGGGACCAACTCTGAAGTATGATCTACCATACAAAAAAAGAATCATTAAAATCGATTCATAATTAGCGGAGTAATCGCGTAACAAACATACAAAAAAAAAAACATACAGTCGAATTGAGAACCTCCTCCTTTTTTGAAGTCGGTTGAAAAATACGGTTTGTGGTAGGTTGCCGTGCTGTTGTCTGTACCTAGATAAAATTTCGCACAGAACATTTTACATTGCCAAACTGATTGGATGGTGTGCCAGTGATTGCCAGTAGAGTACTGAACAAATTAAATCACTCTCCAAAATGCATTCGGAAATATTTTGAACAAACCCGATTCATATAATCTGCTATTGCCGAATATCAGATAGCGGTGAACGCAGTGATTTTTGGTCGCACAAACTCGGCGCGGGGCCGCACGGAAGTTGCATTATGCATGAAGTCTAGGGTTGTAACTCGCTAGATGACTCACATCTTTCTTCGGGACGATTTTTTACTATAATTTGCACGTAAGTACAGTCATCAGGTTGTCACAGGTGTAAATTCGCCAAGATTCTCCTTGATGATATGATGTTGCTTAATTCATAACGAGTTTTCGGTTATTCAAGCAAAGGGGTCCCGGAAGGCATTTTTTATGGAGTTAGGACTTACGAGTATAAAAAAAATACTTTTCGTCTCTCACTACAAGTCGGAAAGGGGGCGCAGGACATAGCCGAATAAGAGGCGAAAAGTAAAAATGATTACTTACAAGTCGTAATCCATACAAAATGCTTCCGAAAATCTCGGATCCTAATATTTTTCTCTCTCAATCTTTGTTTGAAAGCTACGATTTTCGTTGTTTCGTGAAAAAAAAAAGTGTTACTTTAGTGCGCCCCCTTTTTTATACACCCGGACCCCGACAAAGCTTGCTTAGGCGTTTTATGGAGGACGCCTAGTATGTACAGTGTACAGCAGTGGACTTCCATAGGCTGATGATGATGATAACGATCAACATAAGCAAGAGTACCTACTTAATAGGCAATTTTAGTTCGCTATGAAGTCGGTGCTTTAAGTGGTACATACTTCACATGTGATGACTTGTTAAAGCTGCCCTGTAGACGTAGTTTTGGTATTTACTTCATTTGAAACAGAATTAATTAATTCTGGGACAGTCACAGTAATACATTGCCACTAGACAACCCTAGCAGCCGCTGGCCGCGATATATCAAACGTTGGATTTGCAGGTAACGCATTTGGGTTTAAAATAACATTCATGTGTCCTTAGTTTATTTTTCAAATGTCAGCTTTGCTTTTGTTCAGTACTTTACTCTGACCTGGCAAACCTTACTAGGGATGTATTAATTAGCGGTATACCTGGATCCCGAAATACCGGGATCCTACAATTGTTTCTGGACTCATCCCGCAAATAAATTGAAGTGACCAGCCGTTGGCTGGGACGACATTACTAGGTTATCAAGGTTCCGACAAGGCAGACCGGACTCGGAGCGATGATATAAGCAAATAATACATATTGGACAACATCACATAGATACATTGCTCTGATCCTATGGTAAGTAGCCAAAGCACTTTGTTACAGAAATCAGAAACAACTACGGTTCCAACACCCAGATCCGAGACTAGAAAACTTATTTTTTGACCGACCGGGAATCGAACCAAGTCCGGTGTACTCGCCTCTCGGCTACGGAGGTTGTCAATAGATAGTGGCGTGCGTTGGGTGAGGCCTATGTCCATCCGTAGACTGATGTGGACTGATTATGATGGTCAAATTGATCAAGGTTTTATCTTGAAATCATCATCATCATTTCAGCCATAGGAAGTCCACTACTGAACTTAGGCCTGCCCCAATGACTCCTGATTGAACCTTCACCAGGTCGTCTGTCCACCTTGTGGTTGGACGTCCAACGCTGCGCTTACCGGTACGTGGCCTCCATTTTAGAACTACTAAGTCCTGAAATACCAAGGATAATTACCACTACTCTGTATTAATCTTTTTCCGTCCTTATGAAACCCGATTCTGTGAGGTTCATTCATCTATTCGGGTGTATTTAATAACGCGAAATGTAATTATCTCAGGGTTCGCGACCCGTCACGATTCATTACTCTAAATACCGCAGAAAATTTAGGTATCGTATTCTACAACTGCTTTTCGGTTTGGGTTATTTAAAAACGTAGGTAACTTTTTGCCGTAACCATTGAAGATACTTCATCATCATCAACATTTTAGCCATAGGACGTCCACTGCTGAACATAGGCCTCCCCAGTGACTTCCAGGCTTCTTACGCACGGAATAAAATTAAATAATGGATATCAGAAGCTCAGCTTAGACCAAACATACAAACAACTATAATCTATATGTATAAAAATGAATCGCTGTTCGTTTGTCTCGCTAAAACTCAAGAATGGCTGGACCGATTTGGCAAATTTTATTCTTGAAATATTTGTGGAAGTTCAGGGAACGTTTAAAAGCTGAGAAAATATGCAAAAAATGCAAGGAAAGTAGTAAAACAACTATTTTATTTTCCCATATAAGCGAATTGGCGGAACGAAGTTCGCTGGGTCAGCTAGTACTCAATAAAACAATAATACTTATTTACTCAAAATACATAATAAAGGCCCTCTTCCAGGCACATATAGGTGCATAATCGCAAAAACGAAGGAAACGAAATCTCAGAACGCCCTGGTTTAAACTACTGTTGAGTTTTCTGTGAGTTCGTGTTCTTGAGTTGTTTGTGTGCGTTGCTCTAGAAGCTTAACTTCTGGTACCCATAACTATTATTTAAGTATTTTGTAATTCCAGCTTCTGCCTACGACTCTGTCTGCGTAGAATTTAGTATCAAGCCTAAGAGAAAAGAATAATTATTGCATGAGAACACAAAAACGGAATAAAATGTATCTTATGCGTTAAGCTAAATCGATATCTACAGGGTGTTAGATTATGACTATAAAGAAAAAGGTTTAAAAGGTAAATACAAAATTTCATCTAAATCGTTAGAGCCGTTTCCGTGATACGCAATTTTATTTACAAAAAATCCTCCCTTAATGTATTTTTTGTAAATAAAATTGATTCAATAAACGTGAAAGTTTATATGTTTAGATGTGTTTTACATAATCAGGCTTAAACGGGTTTCACGGATGATTGATCTAGCTAATTTTTATCCCGTTTTTGTATTCCCGACTTCCTCCCGTGGGATGATTAATTCATTCCTCTTTGGCTTCATTCTAAAGTCTACGCCGACGAAGTCTAATGGTGGGCACTGACTGGCGTAACTGGGGTATTGTAAAATCTACACATTTTCAATATAAAAATATAAAAAACAACAAACATGTACATCCTATTTATTTCATTATTAAGTCATAAGTTTTGTATCAATAAAAATTATACTTAGATAAAAGTTAGACACACACACACACACGTAAAAATATACAATTAAAAGTTAGGTTAATTAGTATGTATGTGTGTATGTATATTATATTATACTAACATTTATCAATTAGTAGATAATTTTATTAGCACATGTTTGAATGAAAAACTATTTAATGTTTATGTTATGGTAGAGACTATCCAGGTGGACTAAATTAGTCGGTTGTAACCATGCTATGGAAGAGCGGTGTTACCTAACACAAGCATATTTTGCTTAAAAGGTAGCTCCATTCACTAATATTGTATTAGACACTAAGTTAATGAAATAAACATTTTGTATTTTCTATTGTATTGTATTGTATGTCATGTTAATACCATTTTAGATACAACGTAGATTAATTTAGATCGCGGGAAATAGTTATGCAGGGGCAGTTGTAACAGACACTAGGTATTTTGATACAAAATGAAACGTAGTTTATAGTGCCAAATCTTCCATTTAACCTAATTATATCAGGCATGGGCACATCTGTATTAATTTAATTAGGGACTGTTTTACTTTGGCCCCAAAACAAGCATTAATTAAAATTTTGACAGAGGCAGCTACTTTATGTTACAGTAGTGTTGATTTTTAATAATGTTGACATGTTTTTGTGACAACGAAACAAAATTGAATTAAGGAACCTAATGATATTAAATTTTTCAAAATTTTTCAAAATATTTTTCTGAGTTTTAACGTCTTGAAATGATGTTACTTTTGCCCCGGGGTATGGGGCATTTGTAACATTCTCCCCTTATCTTATCCGAAATCACTCGATGATATGATAATAGCATATTATATCAAATTGTGAATTAGATTCTTTTGCAGCCAGATTTATTTACTATTGTTATGCATAATCATTTTTGTGAGGTAACCTAACAGTTGCCGGTCAGGTCGCAAATAAAATATGTTTCTTTTGCCTCCGGTCTGCCCTACCGTTAGTACAGCCATCTTAGGCAGCCACCTTTAAAAGCTAATAATGCATACTTGTGGCCTATGTCAACGTCATTTTAAAAGGAACTACCTGTCTTATCCATAGTCGTCATGTACATAAATAATTATTAAATCTAGATACATTGGATCTGTAGTTGAAAAGAGCGGGACTTTCCTAACACAAATGTACAACCTAAAAAGGGAAGTTCTAAAACTATGTCAAATTGAATCGGAAACAAATTAAAAAAATAATAATTTGAATGTCTTGAAGAGATCACTTGTAGCGATAAGACCACCTAAATTGTACATCTTTCTGTAAATATCAATTGTAAATTCTTTGTATTGTGTACACTAAAGAGTATCTATCTATCTACCAGCACAAATATTTAAAAAATGTCTTAAGCGTGTGTTGCTAGACAAGACTTAGGTACTACCTACCTACTCGCTTGTTAATTTTTTCAAAGGATTGTAGTTTATTTAAAATGATTGATTGTTTTCCTTACAATGTTGTTTTGGAATTTACTGTCATGGCGTTGTAAGTGTTTTAATAAATTAAAAAAAAAAAAAAGGTCCTTGTTATAAAATTGTGTGTGTTATAAAATTATGTACCTACCTAAGTTATAAAATTCCGCTTTTCAATGATTTCTTGTTGTGTAATATTTTTAATGTTAGTTAAATACTCTTTATTACAAGAAGTAACACTTGGTGTTTACAGAAAGATGCACAATTTAATACAATGTAACTTTATCTACTTGATATGAATCGTTATTATTTATCGGAATGTTTGTATGCTTTAGGGCGGGACATGTGGAACCAATACAAAGTTGGTTGCATGCTCACAATTAATATATGCATGCAACCAATATTGCATGCATATAATAATTATGTGCAATCCATGCAACCAACTCTGTGATACCGACATATGGACCACAATTAAATTATTTGAATTTGAAAATGTTCATCGTTTGAACAAACAAAGCCTTTGTAAAAATCGTTTAAATCTAAATTAATGTCCGTCACCATCTAACCTTTCCAATATATTGAAATCGCGTAGTAAAAATTCGAATACGCCTGTAACGAATCAGGTATTTCGCAATTTTATAGGCGGTGCAATAAATATTTTATAGGAAACAGTTTCGGGTTTCAGCATCAAAATACGGAGATTGGTTCTGATAGACATGGAGGATTAAGATGAAGTTCATCCCATATTTCATTTTAATAACAGCTGTTAGCCCATTATTAACCCGCTCATCGATATATTCACAAGTAAAAGACAATGTGCTTAACTTTCTGCACAGATCCATGGCCATGGACAAAGATGAAACAGTGCTGGAATACGAACGAGAAAGAAAAAAAAATCTACGAGACGTGCAGTCAGCTAATGCTAAAGCAAAAGTCGTGAAGAAATCGAAAAAATATGATGAGGACAAATATGGGAAAAATAATCAAATGCAGAACCAAAATATAGGCAGGCAAATGTTTCACATAGATCCAGTGCTGAATCACTTAAGCCGAAGGGCGCGTGATCAAAAGTCGACCCACGACTCCACAGAGTCATCCAGTTCAAGTAACGAGCAGCAACAAAACTGGAAAGATGAATGGAAAGAACAATGGATACAAAAGAAGTTCGAAGCGATTAATTCTTCTATGCCTAAGGGAGATTCGGTGAACATGCTTGCGGCCAGTGAGTAGTTTCCTATTCATAGATAGACAGATGCTCTTTATTGTACACCACACAAAAGAAACAAATCACAGGAAAATAAGTACATTAAGAATAACACAATTTAGGCGGTCTTATCGCTGGAAGCGATCTCTTCTATACAACCTTTAAGTATAGGACAGTTGAATAGTTAATCCGTGTCAGTTGTACCTACTTCGACGTGTTGACGACCTCCGTAGCCGAGAAGCGAGCATACCGGACTAGGTTTCGCTTTCTCTGAGGTCCCGGGTTCGATTCCAGGTCGGTCAATGTAGAAAAAACTACTTTTCTATATTGTCTCGGGTCTGGGTGTTGTGGTATCGTCGTTGTTTCTTATTGCTGTAACACAAGTGCTTTGGCTACTTACCATGGGATTAGAGCAATGTATGTGATGTTGTCATATATTTATTAAAGAAAAAACAAACTTTCCTTAATAACATCCTTCGAAGTCGGTCCAGTCTACTTACTGACGTTTTAGTGTCTCCTTCATCATTTCCATTTAGATTGTAATTTACTGTACCACCTTTTAAACTATTTTATTCGACGATTTTCGTGATCGTACTAACGCTGTATTTTGGCAAAATAATTTTATATTTTACTATCTAACTGTTCTTCTAATTACGTGCTTGTCCCTGACATGAACTTCTTATGTTTATATCCAAGAGCTATTTATCAAATAGATTATGTAATAAATGCTTGATATATCAATTGGATTTATCTATCAGATAGACTGTTATGAGGTAATCATTTCTTATAGGACCATGGGGAGTACCGTGCGGCGATCCAAATCAACACGACATGCCCTGGGGATCTTGTATGCTCCCAATGGAATGCGAAGCAGAGTTTAGGATCTACAGGGGCGATTATTTCTGCGGTCGAACACAATTCATCTGCTGCGCCCTTCAACTGACAACGTACGATATGTACCAAGGCTTCGACATATCGTTCGCTTCATCAAGCATGGAGACAGATTCCGAAGAAAAGAAAAACCGTGAAATGGGATCCAAAGAACAGAAACGAAGAAGAAAGCAAAGGTCAAAGAGGCGCCGCAAGCGAGACAGGTTGAAGAGAAAACGAAAAATAAAGAGAAGCATAAAGAAAATTATTAGAGAGATCAGAACGATCCTCAGTAGGACGTACAGAAACGGGACGACAATGAGAAAGAAAAAGACAAAACAACTGAAAAAGTTTATAAAGAATTTGAAGGACCAGTACAGGGAAGATCGGAAGTCGGTGAAGAACATTCACGCGTTGGAGCTAATAAAGATTGACAATTTCTTGCAGAGAAAGCTGGACCAGATTAAGGGGATGAATCAAGACTTTATAAGAAATCAAACGTTTAGAGATATCGTTGTTAATGGTACGGTGACTCCTGAAGCCATAAGGATGCTGGTTAAAGCGTACCCAGAGCTCGTTCCTATGCTGGACCGAACTAGGCGATCCAACAACCCCGAGTCTGATTATTTAGACTATGATATAGAGTATGGGCTTCTTTATTACTGATAAATAAAGTTCAATTTACCATGGATTTTTCAGTTTTTGGTACTTAACACAAACAGTTACGGCAGGCTCAGTCTACTGATGTATAAGCATAGTGACTTTTATTTACCTACCTTCAGATCGCTGGCTTTTAGTTCGAATGGATGGCAAAGGCACATTAAAAATGGCGACTGCCGCGTTATTTGATTCTATTTCAATGTTGGTCCCCAAATAAAATGGTTGAATTATTTGAGCAGGAGTATATCCCTTAAAGGAAGTTAACTAATAAAATCTAATATACAGAAAGGCTGTTCCAAAAATGGCCCGCCAGACTGATACTGTAGATAGCTGAGCTACAGAAGTTTCAGATAAAAATATCATACCTTTCAGGAACCATCTCCCAAAATTATGCGACTTTTACTAGAGAGAGTCATACAGGAAGCTTCCAAAAAGGTGCGGTAAACAGTAGTACAGATAAACTAACCTAAAAAAACCTAAACTATGTAACTTTTACTAGAAGCATGTTATTGACACGCCTGTTGACGGTGGGAAAGTCTGCGTGCGAAATGTTATAAAAAACTACGCTCGCCAACCCGATGAAAGTCGTCGGGGGAGGCCTGTGTTCAGCAGTGGACGTCTTGTGGCTAAAATGATGATGATGATATTATTTTGTAAACAAAATGACATTTCTACTCTAGAGGGTACATGCTTGATGGTTCTACTACATCAATGCCCATTGGGGTACAACGTTGGAGTGATTTGTCTATTCTATTCAGGTCAAGTGACGTTGCGGAATTTTGAATGGAATTTTCGTGGAGGGATTTCTGCTAAGGTTCTATCATTCCTATTTTATAGAGTACGGTTTATATCTAGGGAATTGATTGTGGCTATAACATTACGTGCCTCGTCGTTGAATTAATTTATTGGTGTCGATAATACAGGGTAAATATGAAATTGTTTATTCCTTTAATGTTTAGATGATTTTTAAACGACCTCCGTAGCCGAGACACGAGCTCACCGGATTTAGTGTCGCTATCTCGGGACGAGTTTGATTTCTGATCGGTCAATGTAGAAAAATAACATTTCTATGTAGTTTTTGTTTCTGATTTCTACAACACGAGTGCTTTGGCTATTATACTATATATATATATATATATATATAATATACTATATCATCAGAGCAACTTATTTGATGTCCAATATTTATTTATAAACTCACCTACTGTCACAGGGGCGTGCATCCCATATAGGCTATTATGCAGAGCCTACCTTCATAAAAAATCGACAGAACAGCTAACCATAATTATTAATTACGTATTCAACAATAAACAATAAATATTTTGTAACCGTATTGTCGTCTACCTGTACTTATTCCTTACGAAAGCGCGCAACTTAGATCGTTCCTGTGCAATTTAACCAATGTTAGGCTGCCGCGAGATCGCCTACTGTTTCACGCAAACTTACTCAATTTTCACTCACAGCCTACCCCCATCTGAAACCAATGCACGCCCTTGCCTACTGATATACAGGGTGTGATTTTTTCTATCACCAGAACATGGGGCTCTAGCCCCAAAAATGTACTAATTATAGTTTGTTGTAAAACGGTAAACCCAAAAAATTCAATTATTGTTCTTAATGCAACTGAAAATGAAAGAAACCACAATGAGATTTTTTTGTTCCATTTTCAGCATTTTCGCATTACGAACGTTTTGATAATTTTACGTCAAATTTAGAGATTACGAGACTGCCGTTTTGGTAATGTTACGTCAAATTTAGAGTTTAAGAGACTACCGTTTTAGTAAGTTTACGTCAAATTTAGAGTTTAAGAGACTAACGTTTTAATAATTTCACATATAATTTACAAGAATACCGTTTTAGATAGTAATGTCACTGGGAGCGGATCGACACTAGATGGCGAACTATGGGAATAAATTATGGGAATTAGGTCTCAGGTCGTGTGTCTGTCTGTCAGGTACGTTGGCCTCCATTCTAAAACCTTTCTGCCCCATCGACCATCAGCTCTCCGTGCTGCCCTGCCCGGCTTCCTATAACAATCTTTCTATCTATACAGGGTTACATTGCAAAGGGGTGCCAAATTTATAAAATAAGATCTAGTAACAATATAAAGAAGCGTCCTAATCGTTATTAATCGTTTTAACAATCGGATGTTACGAAAAAAAATTACTTTAAAATATCCGAAAATAAAGTCAATATAGAGACTACGCAAGCCGCGCGGTCATTCATCAGAGGCGTCGAGCCAACAAGGACCTTACGCAGTGCACATACCTACGGTGCATTTTTTTCATGAATGAGTTAAATTATCCTTGCGTACGATTTTTAACAGCGGATAGGAATAATTAAACGTGATTTTTTTATGTTCTTTGCATAGTTCGATTAAGTTACTGATTCGAGCCACTCCTAAAGATTTGGCACCCCTTTGCAATGTAACCCTGTATATATAAAAGAAAGTCGGGTTAGTTACACCATTTATAAATCAAGAAACCGATTTTTATGATCTTTGGTTTGTTTAATTTGTCTCCGCCCCGAATAGTAGAATAACTATAAAACATGGAAAAATTCACGAGAAAAAAAATGTATGAAGGGGCGTTACGAAGTTTGCCGGGACAGCCAGTATTATATAAACTGGAAACTGATCGCGAAAAAATAATCAGTGTGCGCATAAATCTTCATTAACATCAGTTACTTTTTACCTTTGACTTTGAAAAACAGTATTGTTTCTGTACCTGTCTGTCTTTGTTATTACTTTCTTTGTCAAACAATGATTACGTTTCTTTGAAGGAAAATGAAAATATGTGGCTACATCGTTTCATGTGTACCCAAAAAATTATTTAGTATTCTATCAGAAAAGCAAACAATGAGGTAGACTGGTAGAAATACATTAACTCATGGGCCCTTACAAATCTATTGACCTTAAAAATAAAAATAAAGAAATTGTTTTCACAATCACACCAATGGGCTAGTTTCCTGGGTCAAAAAATGATTATTCTATTTAGTCGGTCAGTTAGATTATCAAAAAATATTGGACCCATATTTTGTCTTTTGTCAATCAAACAAAAAATAGCGAAGATAAAGCGCATCAAAGTGAGCACGTGACGTTACGTCTTGCTAATAAGTGTTGCAAGGCGTGACGTTACGCGGAACTTTAACGGGCTATATCTTCATAATTTTTTGTTTGATACAGAAAAGAAAAAATACGTGTCCAATATTTTCTGTTAATTCAACTGACGGACTAATTAGATTTTTTTAGGAAACTAGCCCATTATCTAGCCCCAAACTAAGCAAAGCTTGTACTATGGCGACTAGATAACGGATATACATACTTAAATATTTTTACAAACATCCATGACTAAGATACAAATAATCGAGCTCATCACACAAACATTTGCACCTTGCGGGATTCGAATCCGCAACCGCTGGCTTTGTATTCCGGAGCGCGAACCACTATACCAGACGGCCGTGGAAATATAGGGATGTCCAAAATATAGATAGATACACTTTATTGTACACCATACAAAATAAACTAATCACAGGAAAAGAAATAGGTACATTAAGTATAGTACAATTTAGGCGGTCTTATCGCTAGAATCTCTCGCTCTCTCTCTTCCAGCTATACATATATTATTAGTTAAATGTAATTAATAGTTAAACAAAAATATATGATTAATTACTTAAATGCAGTTAAAGTTCTTAATTTTAAGTAAACATTCATATAGGGTGATTCTACTTCTTAAATTCTTTACGTAAGTAACAACATACACTATGGGACCAACATGGGAATATTTAAAAAAAAAACGAAGTTGTTCCCAAAGTTGTTGTACTAGGTAAGTATTTGAGTAGTAGAATCACCACCTAGAAGGAATTATTCAAAGAATTAGGACCTTATATATACAACTACATACAACAACAGTAAGCCATACTTAACTCCGATAATTAGCTACCTAGTTGAAGAAATTCTCCACCTCCTTCGTAATCGTAGCTCAGTTGGAAGAGCAGTCGTCTGCATAGCGAAACTCGATTCCCAACAACAGGAAAAAAAATTGTAAAATATTATCTTGGGCATTAAAATACCTATTGGTAAGTACAGAGCCTACGTATACTCTATTCCCTTATTTTTATAAATATAAAAAGCATAGCTAAACCACAGTATATTTATTAGAATAAATCCAGAATTGCGCCTTAAAAAATTTGCTAAAATAGATTATCTACTCTCACTGTGCGGCAACAAAGAGCAAATTAGCTTGCACCAGGGCAATGTAGTCTAATTATTTAATAGTCTACAAAGCGTTACTGCAAGCGATAATCCAAAAAAACGCCACAAGCGAGAGCTCTTTTTACTTTGTCCTGTCAGCGCGTTCTCTCGCAAGGGACTTGTGTTTGTGAATTTAGCCAATACCTACGCATGAAATAGGTCTGTAGATAATTATGTATGGCGCCTATGTTGCGTACACGAATGACTACAATCGGACAACATTGCTTCAGTCAAAGAAACAAAAGTATGTTGTGGCCATAATAATAATGTTAACTTAATTAATAAGTGTAATGTGTATATTCAGCTAGTAGATTTTACTTGTAAATGAATTAAATGAATAACAGTTATCATCGTATTCCGTGAATGAGTTTGAATTTTAGCTGGTAAATAGGTACCTACTTTAGATGGAGGGTTATTTTATTTCGTTAGTTGGTAGGTACCTGCTTACGAAATAAAATAAATGAAAGAACAAAAATCTTTACGTAATTAACTGCTAACCTGGCAACACGCCTTCAGATTGACCGGGTTGATTGGACTGAGGTTTTATATATTTTTATGATTCTTAATTTTTAACCATATAGGTACATCGATTTAAATCGTACTCAATATGTAATATAGAAGTCAATGAATACACTCAAATGCTGCGCAATATCATATCAACGCGTATAAAAAATCTTTACTAGTGACCGTGTAACAGCGTGCCGCGCGTGCTTGACACTCTACGGATTTTAGTCCTTTCGAAGGGACGCCACGTAGGTGTTTATCCCGCCCGAAACGCGGAGTGTCGTGAGCGTAACGTGTCATTCCTGTTCTGTGGTCTCGTAGGCCTGGCCAAACTATGGATATCAGTTCAAATGACAAGCTAGATTTGACGCGTACCAATAATAGTGACATTATATTTTAAATATAATGTTGGATAATCTGTTGGGATTTATCCTAATATTTTTTAATGGTTTTTTTATGATGTAGCAGTACCTACAGCGGAGCGTGTTATTCCTGTTCTGTGAGCAGTACCATCTGTGTTTTTTAGTTGTCTAGTTAACTCTGTAACTTTATGGACCATTATTTAAAAGCCTCGGAATGCACCGAATTGTTTTTTTTATTTCGCCTCCGCGTTACTTTAATAATGGCTCGATATAAAAAAGTGACAACGTTTCGTTTGAAAATAATATCATTGTAAAGAATCGGCGTACATAACATCGTTATTTTAAAATTCCTACCGCCGCACCAATACATATCAGGGTAAGCATTATTTTTTTCTTTTTGAAAAAATATGAGAATATTAATGCCTTATTTCGTATTAAAAAAACGAGGCGCAATTAAAAATCATGTTTGGCTAAACCCTATGCGAATATACCTATACTAAAATCAATAATCCTGGTCTTACTAAATATTTTTAGGATCAAGGAGAACTTTGTTTAATCTGTACAACGAGTACATTGTCTTTTCGCGTAGGGTTGGGCCAAAACAGACTTTTTTGGTCTTTTAGACGTAAAAAGTCTGACCTTTGATTCACATAGATATTTGAATTTCGAAGGTATACAATAACATATTGTATTCGCCTACCTACATCAGATACTTTAATCCAAGGCCCAGATAAAATTGTTACGAACTTCTGACACATTTGTACTGCAAATGTATTGCACTTTTCTCGCGATAGGAAGGAAGTGTTGTCTATTTGACACGCTAACTAAGTAGTTAGTCCGGGAAGGGGAACTGGGTCAGATAGGGGCTCGGAGTTCGCAAATATTATATCTGGCGACACTAACTGCGCGAAACATCAACATTGCAGGGAAATGTGAACTTCGCATTCACATTTGATTTGTAAATTTACATCTAATGAGAGAGCTAAATAACCATAGACATATATCATATTCTGGTCAGGCATAAGCCTGAGTACCTACTGCTGAGGGAAGCATTAAATAAAGTAAAGATTGCCTTGAAGATCGCCAGCCACCTGCAGGGGGATCATTTCAGCCATAGGTCTTCGACTGCGGAACATAGGCTTCCCTTAATGACTTTTAGATTGGCCAGTTGGAAGCGCCCTGCATCCAGTGGCTTCTCCTGCAATTCCTGCAAGCTTTAGCAGGTCGTCTGTCCAATTTGTGGGTGGACGTTCAACGCTGCGCTTGCCAATACGTGACCTTCTTTATAGAACTTTTATGCCCCATCGGCCGTCAGTTGTACGTGCTATGTGCCCCGCCCACTGCCACTAGCTTGCTAATCCGTCGTCAGCAAATTTTGTTTGTTTACGGATCTCCTCATTTCTGATTTGATCTCGCAAAGAAACACCGAGCATAGCTCTTTTAGAAGCAACCTTGAGCTTCCTTATGAGGCCCATAGTGAGAAGCCACGTTTAAGTTTCAAAGGTTACTCATTACACACACTGGTTGTAAACTATCGCCTTTAAGCGAGGTTATACAAATAATTTAAAACAAAATTAAATCAATCCTAATTTTTATTTATATTATAGAGTTTGACGAATAAACAGTTTATTTATAACTGTTTAGAATTCTTGCAAAGGCTTCTGATTCTGATCGTCCTATTAACGTCAGCTTCATAGCTTATCAGATAGTTTGGTCTTAAATCTTTATATAACGTAAATATGCATTATTCCTGACGAAAAGAGGAGGTGTTGACTCCTTGCCACACTAACGAGATAATGCGTGGAACTGGGTCACGCGAGCCGTCAACAACTTCCTAAAATGGTTTTCGGAACGCTCCAGTAATAAACTGAAGACCAACTGACTTTGCTGTTAGTAAATAAACTTTACTATGATAAAAAATATGCAGTAGGTATACATCTTTAGGTCTTCTAGGAGAAATGAATGAGAAAGAGGAGAATGAAATGAGAAATATTCCGACAATATGAATATGCTTAAACATTGAAACAGCTAAAAAATCTGAAATTTACCATCACACAGGAGACGAATTTTTTAGAGCATAAGAATTCCATTCTGTATTTGAAATCCCAACAATCGTTTGCAATTCCTAGGAATTCGTATTAAATTCTTGTGATATTGTTTGCGAATTGGAACTCTAATGCATCTAAAATCAGGTCTTATGTGTCAAATGTTTTAAATTGTTTAGTTTTTTTTAGTCCTGGATTAGCCTTAGTCTTTTTTTCGCTCCAACTTATCGGAGGGTGCAGTCCGCAGCTGCTGCGTTTGGCCAAGTGACTCATGACTCAAGAACCCTACACGGTTATCGGATTTACGGCAAATGTGACCAGCCCACTGCCACTTCAGCGTCAACCTCAGTTCAGGGTCTTAATTTCCACATTTGGCCCTTGACTTATGCTAAAATTGTTAAAGCCATGCAGTTGAACCATTTTACAGGTCCTCATGTATAGACACAACAAAATCGAGTGCGTTCCTACACTCCAAACTATAGTTTACCTATTGTCCCACGTTTCGGCGCCACTGATCATGCAAACACTTTGCATCACCTAAAGACGCTGTCCCAGTGGCGGGAGGCATTTAGTGCCACAAAATACATTAAGTTTGGTGTCGACCTGAGAAGAAAAATAATTGAATGACCAAGAGCTACAACGTACGGTTGACTTTTGTCACCGTGGCGATTTTGTCACCGGGACTGTTTCGTCACTCATATGAAATCCTTGGATATGTATAAAGATGCGCGCACGTTACGACGTGACAATTGAGTGATCTCCAAGGACTTTATATGAGTGACGAAACAGTCACGGTGACAAAAGTCACCCGTGCGCTCTAGCTCTTAGAGCCTGCGTTCACGGGTTATAGACATATTTAAGGATATGAGTGACAAAAAAGACGGTGACAAAAGTCACCCGTGCGGTCTCGTTCTAAAATTTTGTGATTCTTAAGTCTCTTTTCAGGTTTTATTCATTCCCACTCGTGCATTAGGTTAATATGGGACCAAACGGTGACCAAATTATGGTATATCTTACCATTTTTGTCCTTATCCAGTTAGAGGTTTCGCTGTTAGACCTCAAACTACAATCTAATTAATGATAATCTGACCTACTCCGTTAAATACGTTCATGGCTTAGTCACAGTATAAACGTACAGTAGGTAACTCAAATAGGTACTTTTTAATAATGCCTATCATTTTCTTCTTAGTCGTACACTCTTGGCGGAGTGGTCGTGGTCATTTATCATGTGATAGGTTGATTGCGACTTTTTGAGACTTTTCCATTTCTCGCTTTTCGTGGCACTACGTGTATTCCATAAGGGAAAATTTCTGGCAATACATCATGGGCCAAAACACTCTTGTCTAGTTTACATAATAGGAGGACTGGACCTAGGGACTTAGAATTTTTCGCACGTCACTTACATGCAGACGAGATCGATCTAGTAAGTCAGTTTGCTGTCTATTTTTCACCGACTTCAACAAAGGAGAAGGTTCTCACTTTGTCGGAAACTTTTTTTTGTATGTTCAACCATCATTCATTACCACGTTGACCGATTTCGATGAATATTTTTTTGTTAAAAAGGGAATACGTACTTTTGGAATGGTCTGGTTCTAATGATGGGATCTAATAAAAAGTTATCAAACACTGCGTGAACTTCATAACACGCCACCCACTACAATATCTTTGGCAAATGTTAACCTATTTTGATGATTATTTTTGTATTAAATAGCTTATACTTCAAAGATAAGAGATAAGAGTAAGTCTTGTATATTTTAAATTTTCGGAAAAAAATCAACTCTAAGGGAGGGATGAAGATGAAATCAGTGTTCAGCAGTTAACTTGTGTTTGCACTCTTATGACTCGTTTTGTTAAAAATAGATACAATAAGTAAATATTACTTTAAAAAAATAAACGACCTTAAAAAAACTGAAAAGCTAAAAATAATATTAACACAAAATCAGTAATCTTTGGAGAGTTTGGAGTCGGTGCAAACAAAAACATTAAAATCCTCATTAGCTGGTGGCACCGACTCCAAAAGTAACTGATTAGGTACCTAAGTACCTATATGTTAATATTTTCAGTTTCAGTCATTTTGAGTTCGTTTTTTTTAATGAAACGCTGTTGTCAACGACAAAGTAGCAATTTCCACCAAAGAAAGTGACAGTTTCTTGCGCAGCTACTGCTTATCACTTATGTCACATCACAATATGTAGTCACTGAAGTGGTGGTAGGTCAAAGCTACATTTTTGTGACGTGTCGCCATCGAGTACATACCTTAAAGAGCAGCAATACGGGCCATCTTTTTCCGACACACGTTAGTGATTTTTCACTAACATTTACTTGAATGACAAGTCCTGTCAACTCTAACCCCATACCCATCGAGTACATACCCTATAGAGCAGCAATACAAACCATCTTTCTCCGAAACTAGTAAGTGATTTTTCACTTAAATTTAGTATGAAATGACACCTCCTGTCAACGCTCGCCCATACAAATACAGTGCAGATACAGATTAAAAAATGGCGGAAAATTTTGTCGAACAAATCTTAGGACATTTTTATTTTATAGGGTATGTGCTCCATGCCTATACCATACCCCATACTAAAATAGTACAGTCACAGAATAAATAATGGACGAATTTTTATAGACCAAAATTTATGACATTTCTACTTTATACCCATACTAGCTGTCCCGGCGAACTTCGTACCGCCTCGTTTTTTTGATTTTGGTGAATTTTTTGATGTTTTTAATAGTTATTCTGCTATTCAGGACGGAGACAAATCCAAAAAATCATAAATCATAAAAATCGGCCTAGCCGTTCTCGACTTTTAAATGGTGTAACTAACCTAACTTTGTTTTACATATAGATATAGATACTTTTATTAGTTATGTACCCGGTCATTGAGTGTAGGTAGATACGAATAAATGCCCGTCAGAGAATTAATGATGCCGAAGCAATAATGTTGTCACACTTGTCTGAGTTCGTCGTATAGTAGAGGTGCTGTAAAACTAAATTTATTGTGGCTAAATCCTTGTTACAGTTTTATTTTATATCGGCGCTTTAGTTCGTGAAAAGGAAAATAGGTCGTGTCAAGTTCAGGCAGTTTTTGCGGTCAGTGCACAGCGGAAACTGAACATTTAAATTGTTGTGGTTATTTATTAAATTACATTTTTACTACTTACGATTTAAAACTAAAATACAAGAAAAGTATATTTATCAAATTTGACCCAAAACCCACACAGATAGAATGGAACGGAACTATTTGGATTTCGAATGTTATATTTTTTTCAACATTACAACCTTAGTAATAAAAAAAAACAATTGGCGGGAAATGATTTGTCAATTGTTTTTTATCACACATCAAAGTTCTACGTAAGCAACGAAAATGGAATTAAGTCGAAAAGATTTTAGAGCAATATTTTTTTATGATTTTAAAAGTTCTCTTTCTCCGCAAGACTGTGCCGCTCGTCTCAAAATGCTTTTGGGAGAGAAGCACCTTGTTTGAGCACCGTGAGGCGATGGTTTGCTGAATTTGAGAGAGGTCGAGTTTCTTTACATGACGAATTTCGTGAAGGGCGGCCTTCAACTGCCGTCAACGAAAATAATGTAGCTACTGTTAAGCGGCTAATTGAAGAAAACCCGCGGATTACCTATGAGACAATTCGAGGACTATTGGGGATTGGTATGAGCCAAATTCAGAAAGTTTTACACGAAGAATTGAAATGATTGCGTTTTTTTTCTCAGCTACGGGTTCAATCTGTACAATTCCACTTGAAGATCAAAAGAGTGTTAATGCCGCGTGGTATTCTACCATTTGTTTACCCAGGGTCTCAGAAAAAGTTCGCGAAAGACGACCCAAAAGCCGCGTTCTCCTACATAATGACAACACACGGCCAACAAAACAGTCATTTTTAGCTTCCGAAAAAGTACAACTCGTCACCCATCCTGCGCATAGCATAGTCATTTCATAGCCCCGACCTAGAACCCTGTGATTTCTGTATTTTACCCAAAATCAAAGATTTTATGAGAGGATTTACTTTTACCAACTCCGAAGAGGCAGTGATAGCGTTCAATCAGCACGCAGAAAACATGCCTTCAGATCTGTCATCTGATCCTCCTCCTGTTTTAAAAAATGGTTCGATCGCATGAAAAAAAATTTAAAATGTAAAGGAGAGTATTTTGAAAAGCAATAAACATAATATTTTGGTTATAACATGTTTTTGTTTAAGTTACGCAAAACTTATAGTGTGACCTACGTATCTCTAAAATTGAGTGTAAATTAAAAAAAAAACGTATCATCATCATCAAATTTGTACATTAGGACATTTTAATTACCCTGTACAAATCACTTACTTTTTGCTACGGCTATAATAGATATTCAGTAGGCATACAGGGTGGCCAGAAAAGTAACGTCCAAAATTTTTTTTTAGGTGCCTCGTGTTGAGAGGTATCTGAATCACCCCACCCCTGTGTATGTTCTACGATTTTTTGTAGTTTTCGAGTTACGATTTTTTTTAAATAGCCTATGAAGTAGGTATTACTTTTTATTGTTATTATGAAAGCTAAGCCTAGCATAGTCTAGCGCATTATCTGAAGCTAATTAGAAACTAAGAAATTATCAGTTTAGATTTTTAATTTTAAGTTGAAAATTTAAATGATAATACACTTTAACATTATATTCTCAACTTTAGGTCAATTTTGTAGTAACTTCCAGTAAAGTTATAAGGCTGTTTATTTTATGCATAAATACACAGTTCATAGACATTTAGCTGCAAGAAAAAAAAATCGAATATACCTTCTACTTTTTTTTTGAAATTTATTTTTATTTCTAGTATTTTAATGGTGAAATGATGCGAGTCAAAGCCTGTCTTTTTAGCCTGGATAAAAAGTAAGTTTATTAAATAAATAGAAAATATACTTTTTATTGCACAACAATAAATAAGTTACAAAGTATGTAGTATAATAGTTAAGACAGTAGTAAAGTCATGTCGATGGTGGCTAATTTCACCATATTTTATGGAAATCTTCCTCTATCAAAACCAAAGAACTTTCAGAACTGGCTTGGCTTTACGTAATCCACCCTTATAGTACCTTACTTAACTAAACCCTACCTTTTAATGTAAGATAGTTTCACTTTCTGCTATTTACCTATATTAATTTACTAAACAAGCCATCAGTTATTTGGCTTAGAAATATTTCAATATACAAGCAGTAAAATAAAATTTCTCCCTGATCGGCAAACGAAAAAAGTATAAAAACGTACGCTTTTGCCATAGCGAGATAACTTTTAGATGACGCGTAAGATTGACATATTATTGAGTTTTCGTATAGAAGATAATGAGTTAAAACTTTAATCGTAGTCATTGAATAAAAGTTATTTGGCGATTGAAAAATTGACCCATAAATAGAAAGACAAAGAATACTAACACTCCTAGTTCCTCGGGCCGTCAAGAGATGGCGCCATTACAATAGCTCGTAGTGACAACAAGTCGATTTCGGAGTACTGGGGCGTTCCAGGGTGTTCCGAGATTTCGTGTTCCTGAGCGATGTCTATGTATGCGTTGCTCTAGCGCGCATTTTATGAAGCTTAACTTCGGATACTTTTCATCATCATCATCATTAATCATTTCAGTCAATGGACGTCCACTGCTGAACATAGGTCTCCCCTAATTATTACCTTTAAATAACGATTATTTTTCTGTAAGTACCGCCGTCAAAAGGTGATGTAACGTACAAGGGTTTCGTTTGCAATGCGACAGTTAAAAGGTTGGGTGTCATAATATTGTTCAAATTAACTTTCTCAACAAGCCTAGTATAGTTCAGCTTCTCTAGCATGAGCACCAAAACACGATATGATATAGCGATATATCGACAACAACTGTAAAAACATGATAAATATAGCCGCCATGTTGAACCGCCGTGCCGGTGACGTCACATATTATGATCGCTATTTCAATAAAAATTCAAAAGGGCGGCTTTAACTATCATATTTTTACAGTTGGTGTCAGTATATCGCTTTATCATATCATATCATATCGTGTTTTTATGGTCATGCTCGGGGGCTAGTTTTGTATAAAAATGTAATAAATAACATTTGTAACATGTCTGTGCTTTCTTCGTTCACCGAATACTAAGTCTGGCTCCGCTCCAGGCGTTCTAAGACATACGAGTATTAACGAAAGGTATAGTAAGTATCAATATTAGAAGTGTATCACTTCGATGTCTACTATTACTTATAGACAAGATGGAAAAACTGATTAAATTTATGGTATCATTAATTATATAAGTATTCATAGTTATGGTATTGTGATCTTATACAGGATTACATTGCAAAGGCTTACCAAAAAAAAAGATCTAGGGAACAATATAGAGAAGCGTTTTAATCGTTATTATTTTTAATAATCGTATGTTACGAAATATGGTATATTCTTATGATTTTTTAGTTACTTACTTGGATGTTACATTTTTAAGAAAAATTCAAACACTTTCTTGTAGCATAAATTATAAAATTCAACTTTCTTTTTCTCCTGCCTCGTGTCTGCTGCTACCTTTACCGGGTTACAATTTATTTAGAAGGCTCGGACTACATGCTCCCGGAATTTTTCAGAACCCCATTCAAAACGGATTGACTCCGGGCTTGTCCGGAGCCGTTTTGTATGGAGGTCTGAAAAATTCCGGGTGCATGTAGTCCGAGCCTAAGTGTTCCCGGGACTTGAACTGCTACGTTACTTACATCATAATATCATCTGCCAGATCGAAGTCTGCGATTTCTCAAGTCTCGGACGTATCTGGCTAGTATCCAGTTCGTCTCAGACACACGATCTTGTCGTTGTGACCGATGACTTGTGTAAAATATTGTTTGTAACGCACAACTTTAACACCCGTATTTATATGGAAGCAATTATGTGTTTAAGGACCGATATTTCATCAGCCAGATAACTTATTTGAAGAATAAGTTTGACATATTGACAGTTTTCGTATAGAAAATGTGTCAAAACGTTAATTTTTTTCGTTGGATAAAAGTTATCTGGCGATTGAAAAATCGGCCATAAGACGATAAATTTTCTTTAGATTTTGGAAGCCAAAAAGTTAAATGTTCCTTTTCTATGTCACAAGAGGGTTGATTACCTACCGGTTCAGGTTAATTCAGAAAACGAAGTTTTCTATATTGACTTGGGTCTGGGTGTGCTGGGAGACGCAATGGCAACATTCATTGTCTGGTACCTCGTAATACAAGGATGTTAATTCCTGAGGTTTTGAGACCATGAAAAATAGTGTTATTCCCTGCGCATATTTATTAAAATACTAGCTGTTGCCCGCGACTTCGTCTGCGTGGTCTTTAGGGGTGTGAAAAATAGACGTTGGCCGATTCTCAGACCTACTCAATATGCTCACAAAATTTCATGAGAATCGGTCAAGCCGTTTCGGAGGAGTACGGGAACGAACATTGTGACACGAGAATTTTATATATAAGAAAGATAAATACGAGTACTTACAATATTCTATGGGAACAAATTTTCTTAATACCTAATATTCGTTCACATTTTTCGGTAAATCTGTTTTGTACGAAGAAAGTCAAAAGATAGGTTATCTTTTACAGCATATATCTTTGCGAAGGATGTCTGGCTTGCGTCCAGACTTTGCTCTGCGAGCCCGCATCCGGGAGTCGATCATTTGTTATGTAACTTACAAACGTGGGGCCCTGTATATGTATCGCTTAATAAGGCCCTAAAACGTCAAATTATAATAGTGAAATCATCATCATCATTTCAGCCACAAGACGTCGATTGCTGAACATAGGCCTCCCCAGTGGCTCTTCATCGGGGGGCATAGCCAAAACTCGCCACGCTTGGCAGGCGGGCCAAGCGCGAGTGAGTTTTTATAAGATTTTCCACAAAGACGCTGCGCTGCTGTCCGTCTCGTGCTACAGGAATTAGTCGCCTTTTTTGACACGCCTCCCACACACTCCTCACGCGTTATAATGTCTACTACTATTAAATAGAAAAGTAAAAATAATGGCCCGTATAAATTACAATTGGAAATTTTAGGTATTTGAACGCCAAAGCATAGCACAATAAATAATAAAAAAAACATATTGATAAGTTTATCTCAAATAATTTTTGCTATAATGTCTACTATTATTTACAACAAAAACTGCCCGTAATTACGCCTGAAAATTGTATCTCAGCGATTTTTTTATATTTTATTTTATTTATTTGAAACAAAACAATAACTTCAAAAAAACACTAATATCTAAAAGTTGAAATTACAAGCTAGACATTATTCTAAAGCATGTGTTACGCATCATGATGATAGGTAAGCTCAAGTAGCAAGATAGTAAATAATTAAAAAACATTACAACAAACATATTACAAAACAATAAAAAAAAAAACATATGAACGTTTAAGTGAATACAAAAAACTAACTGATATTTTTCTTTTTCCACCTGAAAGTGCTCTTTTCTAAGGAAATGCGTTATTGATTTCTTGTTGGAAGCGACCTGCTTAAAGAAGTTTCCTGCAACCAGGTCGCCTGTCCCCCTTGTGGGTGGACGTCCTACGACGCTGCGTTTGCCGGTACGTGGCCTCCATTCCAAAACCCCACTATCCAAATTTCTGCCCCACTGCCACTTCATCTTGCTAATCCGTTGAGCTTTTATTATTATATTAGCGACTTTTGTTCGTTTGCGGATCTCCTCATTTCTGATTAGATCTCGCAAAGAAACACTGAGTATAGCCTTTCAATAGCACGCTGTGCAACCTTGACCTTTCTTATTGAGGCCCATAGCGAGAGGCTACGTTTCAGCTCTATATGTCATCACTGGTAATAGTAAATTACATGACAAAAAAGCTATAACCAATAATAAATGACATATGCAACAATCGCTATTTTTTATTCGCTCTTCGAAACCACCACGATTTGCCAAATAGCATTCCTATTCCGGAATTTCCATAGTTGCATTACGAAATGTAAAAGTTTGAGGTCTAACATCGTTTCCAGCTGGCTGCTATCCAGGAATATAATATCTGAGACGGAGAACTCATAAAAATGTATATGTAATACCTGGGAGACGGCAAGACAAGCGGGTTTTATATATTCTCCGTGAAATATAGTCCATTTGTTATAATTAAGTTAAGGTGGTAACACACTGAAGTGAAGACACATCGGGAAGGTCAGGCATTGTTTTTCATAGACTGGCGGATTTTAAGAAAAGTAAGATTCGTACAAGTTTGAAATATACTTGAACTGTGTACAACAGTTAGTGTCACTAACTTAGTGCTAAATACTCGTACTTCAATAAAGTAAGGAAAACAAGTGAAGTCTATTATTATCAATTTTTATGGCGTCTTGTCATTTTTATTGTTATGTTTATTATTATAAATAAATATAAATAATATTGTCCAACATCACATACATTGCTCTGATCCTATGATGATCCTAAGCTTAAGCACTTGTGTTACAGAAATACAACGACGACGAAATACAACGAAAACAACGACGGTACCATAACACCCAGACTTGAGACTATAGAAAAGTTATTTTTCTACATTGACCGACCGGGACCTCAGAGATAGCAAACACCAAGTCCGGTATTTTCGCCTCTCGCCTACGGGGGTCGTCAAAATTTCGTACGGAGGTCGTTATTATTTTAAATTAATTGTGTGTCTCATAAATAAATCTCAATTAATCATTATAATTCGTTTAAATACCTACTAGTCTACATACATAAAGATCAAGATACAAGTTTATTCCATTTAATTCACCTCATTAATGAGTTAAGATGTTTGATTTTGTTGAGAAAAATTTAAGATATTATTTTTTATAAGATGTTCAACGCAATATGTATTTTGCTGTGAATAAAGATTTGAATTTGAATTTGAATTAATCATGCGACGTCGTTTCAGAGTGCTTTTTCTCTTTGGCGTCAATTAACCCCATTTTCTATTGTTATTACGATTCTAAATGTATACATAGATGATAGGTTAAGACATTATTTAAGGTCTAGAGATCACGTTAACTATAATATTTTAAACCATCTCTATTATTCCCAAAGGCCTCCGCCAAAGGGGGCATAGGTATGGTAAAATAAATTTGTTCCGTCAGAAACTGTGTATATTTTGGCTTAGATTGTGATCAAGTGCAAGTTCAACTACCCCTAGAGCTTTATTTCGTTCCTAGTGGAAACGATTGTCTTTAGACGGCCAAAGCCCTAGAATAAGGAATAAGGAAACCAGACACTTGAGGACCATGGCATGGCTACACATTCAGTGTTACCTGAATGCAAGCTGATCAAAATATTTCAATAGACGTGAGCACTTATATTTTATGTGGCGAAACCAAGAGAGAAACTGCAGCACGACATACTTTTTTATGTGCCCCCCCCCCCCATTTTTACATATAATTGTCATTGTAGATCATTAAACAAATAAGGTTGTCATTTTGAACCGTTGATGTTTTACACCATTGGTATTTTAAATATTTTTAAAATTAAACTGTTTTATCAACAGTGCACATAGGTACGGTGTGTACATTTTCATTGTTGATACTTTATAAGTTTCATGTTAACATTGAGTATTCCACCCTGCTTAGTTTTAAATCAAATCAAAATACATTTATTTGAGTCTATTATCGTTGTGACATAAATAGTAGTTGAGACCCGCCTAGTAGGAGTTAAGTAAACTCCTGCGTCAGGAGGCTCCGCTCTTCAATAACTTACTTAGACATTTGATAGATATGTAAACTAACAAATTAGAACAAATCATGCAAATAATATTTCTTCATTCATTCTTATTCTTATTCTTGTTCTTATTCAGGGTATATATTTTTATTTTATAAATTTGGATTGCAGAAGACCTGCAATTACAATAAAATGTATATATCCATAAACAGTGGTGCTCATATAATTAAGAACGCTGATATAAAGGGAAGATTTTTTCAAACTAAGACGTAAAATTTATTGCATGCATTTTTTATTTATTTCTCTCGGTATCGTAATTTTTTTCCATAATACCACTTTATTCATTGATACACATTATTAGCTTAAAATAAATAGACAAACTTTTTACACTATTTCTAAACATAGTATTCCTATTTACTGGCTGGTCACGTAATTAAGAACAATTAATTTTAATTTGTTTAATTTATTCAAAATTAAATAGAGAACATTCAGTCAATTTGTTACTGTTTGTATAATTTTGGCGCCATTTAGTGCTGTAAAAGATTAAAAGTGATTGCTTCTATGAAAAAACAATGGGAAAAAATAAAAGTTGTGATAAATCTACAAGGGAAGTAATAATAAAATTTTGCCGGAAGAATTGGTCTTATAAAAAGATAGCCAACCATCTGCAATGTTCAAAAACGATGGTTTTCCACGCTGTAAAGCATTTTGCAACGTATCAAACTACTTCGAATGTTCAACGTATATCTAAATAGAGAAAAACAACTCCTCGAGATGACCGAAACATCGTTCGTATGGCAAAACAAAATCCTTTTAAAGGGTCCAATGAGCTGTGAAAAGGATATTTTGGTGAAAATAACCCTTCAGCAATCTCAGCACGCACTATTCGAAGACGTTTAGTAGAAGAAAAATTGCATGGTAGGATAGCAAGAAAGGTACCCATGTTGAAACTTTGCCACAGGCAAGCCCGGCTTGCATTTGCGAGAAAGTATGAAAACTGGACTGTGCGACAGTGGAAAAATGTACTTTTTTCTGACGAGACGAAAATTGACAGAGTATGTTCTGATGGAAAACGATATGTACGACGTCCCCCTAATACAGCATTCGACCCTAAGTACACACATTAAAGCACGGTGGTGGAAATGTGAAAATTTGGGGGTGCTTTTCTGGACATGGTGTTGGACCTGTAAAGTTGATAGAGGTAACTTGGATCAGTTTCAATACAAAAATATACTGGAAGAAACAATGTTACCTTATGCTGAAGACTTTCTACCGGTTATTTGGACATTCCAGCATGACAATGATCCAAAGCACACTGCACGCACCGTAAAGGAATTTCTTACAGCGCAATCAGTTTCTGTCTTAGACTGGCCAGCTAAAAGCCCAGATCTAAACCCAATAAAGATCTCTAGTTCGAAGTAAAGAAAAAGGTTTTAAATACACAGTGTGGGAATTTAAGAGAGTTGTACGACGTTTTTTTTAGAAGAATGGAACTCTATTTCTTTTTCAGGAGAAGGTTCCTTTAAAAGTAAACATGAAAAAAGTTGCGCGCAGATTTTTTTTTATGAAAAAACTACGCGAACGATGTCGTGGGCAACAGCTAGTGATGAATAAAATCTTTAAAGGAAAGTGAAAAAAATCTTTCATCAAAAACAACTACTAAATAATCTACATTTATGCTCTTTTGTGCACCTGGTGAAATGGGATTTGTAGAACAGTCATACAATGTACCTATGGTAATTTAAGACTTAAGCCGGTGACAGATGGCGACAGACGCGGCTTCGGACTCGTCTTGACATTGTAAGGTCAAACGCTGCCATTGGTCGGTCCTTGGGCTGGCGAAAGTTGACTGAAGGATAGACCAATGGCAGCGCTTGACCTCACAATGTCAAGACGAGTCCGGAGCCGCGTCCGTCGCAGTTTGTCACCAGCTTTAGGGTGGCTTCGACGCAGCAGTTTTGTTCAAGCAATTAAATGAAACTCAAAAGCGAAAGCGAAATAGTTTTATTGAGCCATCCATTAATACAGAAATAAACTAGACTTTCAAATAATATCTTCACTAAGTGTGTGTTTCTACATGATTACGCATTTGTGTATGTTTATGTTGAATTGTTTGGATTGTGTCACATTATATAAGGTGCTTCATAAATATCTGCAACGGCTGAAATGGGTAAAAGTATTGCTTATATAGATTACGATAGTAAAGAAATTTTATGTCCAAAACATCATTAATTTTTTCATTAAAAAAATTATATTAAATAAAGATTAGGCTTTAATCTGTCTTAAACCGTCCACATCTGTCCACATCTGTCAAGGGCGGATGACGAAGTATGTTATGCAAATTGATGCAAGTAACTATTTATTTACTGTCTTTTCGCAAATAATTAATTACCGATCCGGGGCACGTAATTCCTCACTATCGTAATATAGATAGGCAATACTTTTACCCATTTCAGCCGTTGCAAATATTTATGAAGCACCTTGTATATGATTTAATTAGTGATTCCATTTGTTCGTAGTTTAACTGTTTAAAGTAATTTGTGATAGATGTATTACACGAGTACTTTGCTTGATAGAAACTAAGTATTATGTGACAGAGAAAAGTTTTTTCTATTCGCAAGTTTAGTAATGCTTGATGCATTTATTTATGAACAAGATGCTTGTCACGGGCTACATGATTTAGCATATACCGTATCCCAAAAGGTCTTCCTTGCCCAATATGGTTTACTGTGGAGTTCAAACTTATTGCCAAGGTATAGGTAGGCGATGTTTTCACATGAGATCGAAGGCCATCGAATGGGCAGCAAAGGGGTGAGGACCGGTGTCGGATGCCTAAAAACAAATAAATGATATTAGGTTTTTAGTGCTTGATAAACAAATTAAAATAATAAATTAGAAGTTGGTTAATGTAAAATAATGACATTGTAGACATTTAATAATATTATTGATCAATACATTAAACATTGTAAAATAATAAAGTGAAAAGCAAACTGTGGTAGCAAACCAAACAATAAATTCATAAATCGTAGGAAATAGCAGTATAAGTTTATTAAAATACCCTGAAACCCTTACCCGTATTTTACATAGTGAACTATTAAACTGCATACTCTCCGTACAGTTAGTTTATCATCCTCAGTTACGGGTTGGTTATTTAAAATGACATATTTTACTACATCACCGTGACCAGCAAAGTTTATGTTCTTATAAAATTCATCGTAACCACCTATTTTCCCTTTATATGCAAACTCCATAAGATGCACAGGATTGCAGGACATAGCGTGCTCTATCGCGGAATCAAGGAGACCATGCAACACTAAGCTGTCTCCGAAGTAATTTAAATATTGAATTACATCTGATCCGTTGCCAAAGTAGAAACGTTGTATATTTTTCGCAGTCTCATTTTTAATCTCGTCTTTGTCAAATATAAGATCAGCTGGCATGAAATCAAGGAAATTCCACTTCATTCTCTCCTTATAGTTCTGTTCGTAGTACTCTGAACTCCGGAGATACAACCCCTCTAGCGATGCAAACAGGAACATTATTGGTACTCTCTGAAAGTTCCCATTTTTCAATATTTTACCAGGAGGTACCGTTATAAATGGTTCTTGCTTATTTACCCATTTTTCAACGCATGGGGCAAATCCGAACGTACCATCAGTTAGGTTACTATAATAGTCAAAAGTGCTGTCGCTTAGAATTTCATGATTGATCCTTTTGAAATGTTCTACTAAAATCTTTGGATAGTCTGTGTGTGGAATATCTAGGAGTTCGGCGACTTTCTGCGCTGTTTGAACTGGATTTCTATCCAATGCCCAAGGATTAGTAGCTGAAGCAGACTCGATGATAGCTCGATTAAATAGGTTTTTGCTTGTTTTGGAGAGTATCAGATATTCAACAGACGCCCCTCCAGCACTCATTCCATAAATAGTCACATTTTTGGGATCACCTCCAAAATCATTTATGTTATCCTTCACATACTTCAAAGCAGCTACTTGGTCTTTTAATCCAGCATTACCTGGTGCTTGTGCTATACCTAGGCATAGGAAACCTAGCGCTCCTAGTCTGTAGTTGAATGTAACTACTATGATGTTCTGATTTATTAAATATCCCATTCCTGCCGTAGGTCCGGCTCCCATGATGAAGGATCCTCCATGGATGTAGACTAGAACGGGCAAAGGAGTGTTAGGAACTATTAATGGTGTAAAAACATTGAGGATAAGGCAATCCTCTTCACCTTCACCCTTTTGCGGGCATTTAGACTTCCGAATGGCGTCGTAGATTCCTTCCCAAGGGTGTGGAGGCATTGGATTCTGAAATTTCAAAATTTTGTTTCACTTTTGAGAATGCTATACATCGAGGGACACGCTATATAAGCAGTGCCTATCAACTTTTTTGGCGGTGCGAGATCTAAACGTGGCTCCCCTCTAAATAAAGAAGAAGAATGACGGAAATGCGAGAATGACGGAGGCTTGGTTAAAGTTTTACCGGGTTTCTTACTACAAAACGTGATGTACTACTACTGTATTATTACTAGTGTAGTTGCTCGTAAATTAATTCGTTCGTACACAGCTTGTTTACCGAAACTGAACCTATTTACGAGTATTAGCATGTTACGACGGTGTACCAGTTTAATTACAATATGTCAATCCTTATTACGTATCAAATATAACCTGTCTTCATTTACTAAGACCGCAATAATGTAATATGATATTTGGAATAGTTAAACTAATTTAATTGTCATGATGTTGAGGTACCTATTACCCAAATTAGTTTGATAATTAAATCGTTATAATAATATAAATAAATAAATTAAACGTATTAATAAAAAAATCAATAAAAAAAATATGCGGACATTTTTACTATGAACACCTGAACTACCATATTAAAAGAGGGGTGTTAGAAGTTAAACGTGTGTATCTGTGTATCTGTCTGTGGCATCGTAGTTCCCAAACGAATGGACCGATTTGAATTTAGCTATTTTTGTTTTAAAGCTGATATTACAGAGAGAGCAGAGAGATCTTAGCTATATTTTATGAAGATTTGTTCAGCTTTTTGAAGGTTATCAGCTCATTTCCTACTTGACAAACTTGTTTGGACTCATACAAATGGTTTAAATGAGTCGGTGTTAGACAAAAGATGATCGAGGCATTGACCTGATGCTGCACAGTTGTGTCGGAGTTTTTTAATTTTTTTAAAATTTAATAGTTATTTTCAACCGACTTCAAAAAAGGAGGAGGTTCTCAATTCGACTGTATGTTTTTGTTTTTTTTTGTGTTGTGTTACGCGATTACTCCGCCAATTATGAATCGATTTTAATTATTCTTTTTTTGTTTGGTAGATCATACTTCAGAGGTGGTCCCATATAAATTTTATCGAAATTGATTTAGAACTTTTTGAGAAGATCAACAAATATATACCCAGATAATATTTTGGTTGTGGTTCTTGTTACCTATCTACGAGAAATATGAGCCGATTTTGATGATTTTTGTTTTATTGAATTTAAGCTTATACTTCAAAGATGCTATGATAAAAGTTTGCAAAATAAAAATTACCCCTAAGGGTAGGAAAATAGGGGATGAAATCGGTGTTCAGCAGTTAGATTAGGATTTATCACTAAAAATAGATGAAATAAGTAAATTTTATTTAAAATAATAAAACCGACTTCAAAACACTAAAATGCTAAAAATAATCCTAACACTTAAGTACCTAATCTCTCATCGGCTGGCACCGACTCCAAAAGTAACTGATTAGGTACTTAAGTGTTAGGATTATTTTTAGCATCTTAGTGTTTTGAAGTCGGTTTTATTTTCAACCGACTTCAAAAAGGAGGAGGTTCTCAATTCGTCGGTATCTTTTTTTTAAAATTTTTTTTAAAAATTTTTTTTTATGTATGTTCAGCGATCATTCGTTACTGCGTTGACCGATTTCGATAATTATTTTTTTGTTTGAAAGGTAATACTTTCAAAATGGTCCCATATAAATTTGGTTAAATTCTGATGATGGGATCTATAAGAAAATCATCAAACATTGCATAAACTCCGTACCACGCCAACTGATTTTAGTATCTATCTTACCTATATCTCTGACAAATGTAGACCGATTTTGATGATTCTTTTTTTAATGAATAGCTTATACTTCAAAGATACTATAATAAAACATTTTTGGAAAAAATTTCACCCCTAAGGGTGGAAAAATAGGAAATGAAATCGGTATTCAGCAGTTAAATTATGTTTGCACTCGTAAGATTTGTTTTGATTAGGATTTATCACGAAAATGGATAAAATAAGTTAATTTTATAAAAAAAATAAAAACCGACTTCAAAAAACTAAAACGCTAAAAATAATCTTAACACTTAAGTACCTAATCAGTTACTTTTTGTAAATAAAATTTACTTATAGTTATCAAATTGTGACCGTCGACGTAGGATTCATTAAAAGTATTGACTGTGTAATGTTACCTAGTAAAACTATTGTTAGTGGTAAATTTATAAATAAAATAAAAAATAACCTTAAAACGATTGTTTCCGACCGGCGGCGCTGCGTACGGGATCCCAAGAAACGCCATGTAATCGCCATTTCCATCATTTATTGAATGCCCTCTAATCTTCCCATACTGCGTTCCCACGTACTTATACTTTATATTTTGATAGTCGTCATTTCCAATGGCGCGAAAACAATTGAGTAACGCGGCGAATATTATGATAGCTATCAGAAACATGGCCGTTCTATTCCTTTTGTAAGGGCGTAATGATTTAAAATAATCTAGCATAGTCGGTTTTGGAGATTAGACGTCTAGGAGAATTTGTAAACTCAATTCAGTTATATTATTAATCTTATACAATGAAAGTGGTTAATGAATGAAATATATTTTCGATAATAGATTTATAACAGTGCCTTGATTGTGAGATAAATTAATATTGATTTCAATAATTTCAAAATAACAATTTTGATAATCAACAATTAAAAGTGAAAAAGTTTTGAGTTTTTGTTTAGGATTCAATTACGTATTAACGTTTTAATGAATTTAAGTAAAATGTAGCACATGGAACATGTTCATATTTATTATTACAAGATAAAATTAAATTTGAGTTGATAAATCTCCATTCACGTATAAAACAGTAACTTATGTATGTAGTACTTTTTAATAGCTTTTTTGTCTCACTTTAGCACAAATAAATTTTAATGGCTAACGACACATTACTTTGTACAACGTAAACAGATATTCTAATAACATCAAGACTTAACAGCCGCAATGCGTAAGCGATAATGGCCGATAAAGTTATTTTATCTCCCATTTTATTACCTCTTTGATATGCTATTACACCAAATTGAAATGTTAACCTTTCTTATGACTCACTAGCAGTTCCCAAGTGCCGCCAAGTGATGGCGCTGCCGGTATAATAAATCGCGGTGGTAAGTCTTCTTTATGATAATACTTGTTTCTTTCCGCGACTTAATTTGCGTATTTACCCGGTTGGTGTAGTGGCGCGGATGTGCGCCTTGAACGCAAAGGGTCCCGAGTTTGATTTCCGGTTCGGGGCAATTCAGGAAACGACAAATTTACATTGTCTGGTACCTTGTAACACAAGGATTTTTTTTACTTCAAGCCTAATAATTAGTGTATTTTCTAACGCTTATTTACTTATTTATTAATTGAGCCATTAATTCTTACCAACGGAATGATTAGTTTTGACGAAAACTGAAGAAGAATCAACATACAAAGATACATACTATGCATTAAGATCGATCAATATATATGTTTGTGTTCGATTCATCATTCAGAACATACAGGGTTACATGAAATCATGTTATACCTTCCTTGTATGTATTCTGCTGCTGATATGCCTACACTGACTTTAAGTTGAGGTTAATAAACATCCAAATTGCGCAAAAATTGATGTAAAGCTCTACATGTACGGAACGATATATCGTTTCGATTAAGATACAAAAAAATAACGATTTGAAGCTACTACACGACACGATTGGTAATCGTGCGTTTTGTTGAGATCACCAAAATCGTCTTCGATCAAATAAATCATTGGATATTGGAAACAAATGAGACAAGAGTGGCGCCAGCCGTGAGTATAACGAAACTATGTGTTGTTGGCGCCTAAGTAAGTGAGAAAACTGCGAAGAAAGTTAAGTATGATTTCTTGCGCTAAATGTGACAAGTGTTTTGTTAATTATTATTGAAATCCTAAGTTTAAAAAAAAGATAAGTTAAAGATTAACGTAAAGTTCCGTTAAATCTTCAGAAATGTAGGTAGCGCATGAGAGTTAACGAATTTACCCCTTTATATTAACGGCTTAACGATTAACAAAGTTAACTATTTGATTTACGGTACTTAGCTATGGATTGTATCTCGTCCCAGCCAAAGTCTGTCGTCCTACATGATCATCACGCATGAATTAGTCGGGCTATAGTACTTAGGTTCTTAGGCGTATATTATATATAGCGTATAGTATATTCACAGCCTGTACAGCGCGAGCGAAGCGACTTCATTTATTACTTTTTTTTCTACAGGGTTACATAATATTGCAATGGGGTGCCAAATCTTTAGGAGTGGCTTAGAATCGAACTAGTAGCTTAATCGAACTATGCAAAGAACAAAAATCAATTTTTGACATTTAATTATTCCTGTCCGCTGTTAAAAATCCTACGCGTGGATAATTTTACTCATTCATAAAAAATTGGTTGTTTGTAAAGTAGGTTTACGATCGAGATGTTTACGTGATAACGTAACCGCACGAGAAAATCTCCATTCGTTTGTATGCCGCTAGAGTGAGAGAGACGGAAGATCGGTCCACTCACTCGAACGCTATGCCAGCCTCCGCTCGTGAGGATTCCGCGTGACAAGTTTCACGGAATGACTGGCAGCGCTCGAGATGAGACGGGAGATCGGTCCGTCTCTCTCTCGTTATACCTGCGATCGCGCTCGTGAGGTTTTGGTGTGACACAAGTTTCTGAACATGTCACCCGACTAAAACGATTTTAAAGACGTTATCACGTCAAAAAATTGCATCGTATGTGCACTGCGGAAGGTCCTCGTTGGGTCGCCGTGCCTACGCCTCTGATAAATGACCGCGCGGATTTCGTAGTCTCTCTATTGACTTTATTTTCGGATATTTTGAAGTAACTTTTTTCGTAACATACGATTATTAAAAATAATAACGATTAAGACGCTTCTTTACACACCCTGGATCACCCTGACAGGGAACACCCTGGATCCTATTTTTTAAATTTGGCACCCCTTTGCAATGTAACCTTGTATATCAAAAAATTGCTAATAATTTTGCACCGCACGTGAAATAAGACAGACGATATTTATAAGGCTACTCAGTATCAAATCGCGTAGTTAGCTATGCGGGTCACGTAGGTAGGGCCAAAATAACCGATTCGACTCCCGGACGATGTTTCACTCGTACGTGGCTAGTGGGGTGACTATTTTGACCAAGCGCCTTTGACACACCGTACTCACTCCCATCTCACCTACTTCTGCTATGCTATATTGATTCTGGAGCTGAAATACAACAAATATTTTTTATAGGAACAACGTCGATTTGACATCATAAGAAGTTTTGAAAAAACTAAAAACCGACTTAAAAAAAAACTAAAAAGCGCAAAATAATACTCGTATTTACTAAAATCTAATCAGTTATTTTTAAAGTCAGTTTCAGCAATGGTTATAATCCTATATAAGGTGCTTCATAAATATCTGCAAAGGCTGAAATGGGTACAAGTATTGCTTATATAGATTACGATAGTAAAGAAATTTTATGTCCAGAACATCATTATTTTTTTCATTAAAAAAATTATATTAAATAAAGATTAGGCTTTATCCGGTCTCAAACCGTCCACATCTGTCCAAAAATGCTAACGTTTCACATTATACCGCTCCCGCGCAGTGTCAAGGGCGGATGACGAAGTGTGTTATGCAAATTGAAGCAAGTAACCATTTATTTACTGTCTTTTCGCAAATAATTAATTACCGATCCGGGACACGTAATTCCTTCACTATCGTAATCTATATAAGCAATACTTTTACCCATTTCAGCCGTTGCAGATATTTATGAAGCACCTTAAATATCTAAAACAAAGTCGGGTTACTTACACCATTTATAAGTCAAGAACGGCTGGACCGATTTTTATGATTTTTGTTTTGTTAAATTTGTGTTCGCCCCGAATAGCAGAATAACTATAAAAACACAATATTGTCAGAATGCAGTAGTAGGGTAGAAAATAATAATAATTGGGTCGGGGAAACGTGCTTAAATTAACACAAATTTAGAGAAATAAATTGGTTTTTATCACCCTGTATAAGACTTGCCCTGGAAGGCGATGACACTGTATTCAGTGGGCCCGACTAACTCAAATGTTGCCTTTTGTCATATTTTACAACCAACTTGATAAAATGAAAATTGTGCAGTAAAAGAATTTTCTGTTCCTAGTAAACTACGTGACAATCCAAACTCTACCTTATTGTCAATATAATACGTGTTGCAGAGTATTGTGTGCGAAAATTCACGAATTTCCAACTGCTTGCACCAAACAAGCGAAACTGGACCTTCTGGCTATCGAAACAGAGGCTGTGTTCTTTGTGGGTAGTCTAGGCAAGATTTTGGAAGCGGGACAACGCTGTATGTTTGCCTATGTTCTCGTAACCGGTGTTTAAGGCTTCATATCACACGAGTTGGGAAAACCTGATTGATTTTGTCGTCATAAATGTCGTCAACTACATAGTAGCGTGGCAGACAATTGAGCTGCAAGCACTGATAGTATAAATAACTAGATTGCTTGTCCTATACAAATGGTAGCAAATTTTGTGTGTCCATTTTAATGCCACAAGTAAGAATTCTGAGAACTAATTTTGGCGTATACGCTTAAGACTGATTATCATGCTGCGGCGAGCACACTGGACTTGGCGTCGCTATCTCTGAGGTTTCAGGTATAAAAATAACTTTTCTATATTGTCTCGGGTCTGGGTGTTGTGATACCGTCGTTGTTTCTGATTTCTGTGACACAAGTGCTTTAGATACTTACCATAGGATCGGAGTAATTATAGAATAAAAGTACCTATATGATGTTGTCCAATAAAAAAAATAAAAAAAACTTGCGGCCATTACTATCTGCATTACCTTAAGGTTGACTGGTAGAGAATGCTGTATAGCTTTAAGTCCACCAATTGTACCTACCTGTGCAATAAAGTTTAAATAAATAAATTACTTACGTTATGCCATGGAATGCCCAGATGCGAGCCTATACAGTGACATTTAGCGTCAAAATTTTGATAGAAGCTAGTCCAGATTATTTTAGGTTTGGAATTTTAAAGCGAAATCTTAATAGAAAGAAAAAAGAAAGAAAGAAAGAAACGTTTATTCGACACACAAGAGAGAAAAAAAAAATACACAAAACAATATAAATTAGATGTGTCGAAAAGGTGTCCGCTCAGCATTTGTCGTGACAGCTAGTAATTTATTTTAGTAGTATAATAGTAATTTATTTAGTATATAGACCCTCTTTCGGGCACTTATACACGTCCCAAAATACAGCTTTGCCCTACCACCGCTTCGGGATTACATATCGGCTGGTGATGAGAAGAAACTGCGCAACAAACTCAGTCACCTTTGTCAGCCTATTTTACAGAAAAGTATATTTTAAAGTTGAGACAATCGCTGCTATTATCCGGATTATTATTGCTATTGTCCGGAGTGCAAACTACTAGTAGTTTGCACTCCGGACTACAAATCTAGGCGGTTGTGGGGTTTAAATCCCGCTAGGGGCAAGCATTTGTATTATAAGTCATGGATTTATAAATGTATTGAACCCTATAGCGTTACTTTATCTAGTCTTCACTGTCACACACAGATAACTCGATAAGTACCTAAGTTTGGGGCTAAGAAACAAAATCTTGATACATTTTTATCTTATGCGAATAAGTGTAGGACCATATGAGACCAGACATTATTAACACAATGAAGTTAGATACAGTTGTCTTACTCTTAATAGCGCAAAGCATGCACGATCAATAAAATAATAACCCGTTAAATACCAGTCGTTCCCAAACATACACCAGGGGAAAAACCGGAATTTCCCAGTAAGTCTTCTGCATTTATTTTTATTATGGTAATAGTTTCCATGTGAATAATACGACTCAGTGAATTCGCTTATGAATATTTTGAAATAGAAATTATTTTGATTAAGAACTACAATTAATATCAAAGGATTGTGAAAAATTTTGAGTGTACATAAAGGCGTCGGCGACGAGGGTTTTGTAAGGTTTTTAAGATTTAAAAACTGAAATTGGAAAATTTAAATTGACAGTAAAAAAAAATGTTAGTTATCTTTGGATCGGCTGATCTGATCTTGATTGCACATAGCTAAGAACCACAAACTAGTTAAACGAACTTTCTGTTTAAAAAAACCGCATCCGTATGTCCATTTGGAACAACATGCCACATATAGACACACTGAAATAGTTGTCAAACTTATTACGCTCCGTAGCCGAGAAGCGAGTATACCGGACTTGGTGTCGCTATCTTTGAGGTCCCGGGATCGATTCCTAGGTCAATGTAGAAAAAAATACTTTTCTATATTGTTTTGGGTCTGGGTGTTGTGGTACCGTCGTTGTTTCTGATTGCTGTAGCACAAGTGCTTTGGCTACTTACCATGGGATCAGAGCAATGTATGTGATGTGGTCCAATATTTGTTTATTTATTATGTAATAGGCTAGTTTCCTGGGTAAAAAAAGATTATTCTATTTAATCCGTAAGTTAGATTATTGAAAAATATTGCACCCATATTTTGTCTTTTGTCAATCAAACAAAAAATTACGAAGATAAAGCGAGCACGTGTCGTGACGTGAAATCAAAGGGAGCACGTGACGTCACGCCTTGCTAAATAGTGTCGCAAGGCGTGACGTTACGCGAAACTTTAACGTGCTATATCTTCATCATTTTTTGTTTGATTGAGAAAAGAAAAAATACGTGTCCAATATTTTCTTTTAATCCAACTGACGGTCTAATTTGATTTTTTTAGGAAAGTAGCCCATTCATATGACAGATACCTTGCTCATTGATACCGTTTCATTCCTTCCTTTCTCTCCTCAGTCAAGTAGTCAACATACTAGGGACTGCAACACTGCAGTGTCAACTTTGAAACAAGTCAGGGTTTTGCATTACTAAAAGCCATTTTAAAGTAGTATAACAAAAAAGCAAAAGTGGCAGAGGGCCGGCTGCCACTGTCTGTTCTGTCGCAGAACCGATGAAAGGTGGAATAAACGGGATTTCGTGTGGAGACCGCGCCTTGGCAAACGTAGTGTAGGACGCCCCCTGGCTCGATAGACCGACGACCTTAGGAAGATGGCTGGCAGTGGCTGGATGAAGAAAGCGGGAGATCGTGATCTTTGGCGCTCTTTAGGGGAGGCTTACGTCCATCAGTGGACTGGAATAGGCTGATATGATGATGATTCTAAGGTAGTAGATCGCGTTGTAAATATATTAAATTACACCTTATTATGCCAAGTTCATGCACTCGTATATTAGAGCCATAATTTTATTACATAAGTACGTTCAGCTGGGGCTATAATTTATTCTAGAGCGGGCATTAATTTTGATATTCGTGTGAGCGGCAGTTTAAGCATGTAATTATGTTAAGCTAAAATAACAGGTTGTATTGAACTTTCTAGACTGTTATTTGGTGTGAGAGTGGTGTTGCCATCTAGATATAAAGCGGTGAACTTGCCATTTCACTTTATTTTCCTTTGTCACTACTTACTAGATTTTCTTGTAGGTAAAGTCACGAGCAATGAAATGTGTAGGTACACTTCGTAACTTATTGCGTTGTTAATTGTTCTGTCTAAAAGGCTGAAGAGAAAGAGGGAGAGAGTTATGACATGTGAATAGTTGGCAGTGTTTTTTTTCTGCTTGCGATAGTCTTAATAGAGGAAGTCAACACATGAAATGTTATTTAAAAACTTGTAATGAATAAACATTTTTATTTATTTATTATTATTTAGTCAGAAGTCATCGAACCTAAGGTTCAAGTACCTAAAATTATATTATTTTGCTGTACACCTATGAAACATACGCCAATCGACAGAGAAAATAATAACAAGCAACAAATACCATTTAACAAAATGTCGTAAATGATATATTTTGTTCAGAATTTCAGTTTGAATATGTAAATATTGCATATTCAAACTTAAATTCTGAACAAAGTATATCATTTACGAAATTTTGTCAAATGTATTTGTTGCTTGTAATTATTTTCTCTTTCGACGTTTTTTTTTGTACATCCAAATAACAAATAATTTTTTTTTTATAAAATTTACTTATTTCACCTATTTTTAGTGATAAATCCTAATCAAAACAGATTTTAAGAGTGCAAACAAAATGTAACTGCTGAACACCGATTTCATTTCCAAATTTTTATTATAGTATCTTAGAAGTATAAATAATTCAATAAAAAAAAAATCATCAAAATCGGTTCACATTTGTCAAAGATGAGGGTAACATAGGTACAAAAATCAGTTTGCGTGGAATGGAGTTCATGCAATGTTTGATGATTTTCTTAAAGATCCCATCATCAGAATTTGACCAAATTTATATGGGACCATTCTGAAAGTATTACCTTTCGAACAAATTAAAAGGAATTATCAAAATCGCACAAAGCAGTAACGAATGATCGCTGATCATACATTTAAAAAAAAGATTTCGACGAATTGAGAACCTCCTCCTGTTTTGAAGTCGGTTAAAAATATGACAACATTTTTACAAGTTGTGTAAAGGTCTATAGTTTTCCACGCAAGTCGTAAACATGAATAAATGTGGTACTAGTACTTCACAAAAAAAATGCCACTTTACCCATGAATACGTGTAATTCACTTTATACAAACACGAATACATTACGTGCAGATCCCAGCATTTACACTCGAATTAAATTGCGGATCCATTGTCACCGGTATCCTCCGTTTTAACAAATTTACTCCGTAGCGTCATGTGGAAATGTTTTACAGTTTATAATACATTACCGCAGCTGAAAAATTTCAGCAACAAGCGCGGGAATTCGAATAATTACAGAACCCATTTTATTATGAGGTTGGTTTTAATTTTTAGGGTTCCGAACGTGATTGAAAAAACGGTCTGTCCGTCTGTCAGTCAATTCGCTTTGAATCTGTTGGAGCTCATATCATTTGAATACCTACTCGGTAGACAAATTAAGAAATGAAAAAAAAAATTAATGTGACATTGTCATATAAAATATAGCTTATAGTGAGAATTCCAAATATATATTTTAGTTATTTTAAAAAGAACAGTTTAAATTTTATTTAAGAAGCTAGTTGAAAGTTTAACAACCGCCCCCCTCCACCTTATTAGCGGAGTAGCCTAAAATTTTGAAAAAATACAGAATATAAGTTACAGAAAAACCTTAAAGTTCCTAAAAGTAAGGAACCTAAACTCGTGCTTGTCTGGTTTTTATTTTGATTTACATCTCCCCATCACCAATTCGCACTGTGAGTCCGCGTGGTATAGTCGGGGGGGTGTCACTCCGCAGTTTAGGTATATTCGGCTAGCGCGCCGCCCGAAGCGGCGTATAGAAGTGGGCTGTCGCTCGGCTCGCACGGCTGTCGCGCGCGTTCACGTGAACTTCGCGCTTGCTTGAAAATATTTTTTTTTTAACATTTCGACACTCAAAATCGACAATCCGTATAAAAGTTAAGGTTATTCGTGACACTACGTATATTAGCGACTCTGAGATTTAATAATTTAAATTTTAAATCTGGAAAAAAACAATCAAACAATAACCTAAAATAAGCAATTGTAAGATAATTTTGTAGTAAACACATTTTATTTCTTTACTTATTTGTATTTTATTTTGTTAGAAATACCCAGTTAATAGCTCATCTGTGCAATAAACTAACTCAACATAAATAAGCTGCTGCTCTCATACTACGATTATGGCGCGTCATCGAAGTAGGTACCTACTACGTGCAAAAGAGGTGGCGGCAGCCGGTCGTTCTTCTTTAATTCCATATGTCCTTAAGTACTTAATTAGTAATAGTTAAAATAAAAATCCTCAATTAGGTGCCCAGTAACAATGTTAGGAACAGGATAGGGTAATGTTTACAAAGGAATACCTACACCCGTGAGAATCGAACACACGACATTCAGATGGAATTTTTATGTTTACAGAATCATTGTTTGTAATGCTTAATGTACTTATTTATCTTAAAACTATTAAACCAACTAGAGGTACAAAAACTTCTGAAGTGACAACCCCGTGCCGACGTTCGCAGCTCGGTCAGAAAACTGGATCGCGCAAAGAAAACTCACGATTCGTGCGCGGTTATAAGTTTCAATTTTGCTTGCAGGCGGGTAGCTCTTGCGAGTCTAGGTATATTTTTATACCTAAACCTGACTTTTGTTAGGGAGTGAGTCTTCTGTACGGTAGTACTATTAGGTATTCTGTGGTATAGTGTCATAGTTGTGGTAAGGTCTGCTCCCTACATACAGTGGGCCAGTGGGCCTTATAAAATAGGCCTACTCTAACATCATCATCATTACAGCCATACGACGTCCACTGCTGAACATAGGCCTCCCCCAGACATACAATACTCTAACATAATAATTAAATATTAGACATCATACATTTTTCTGATCCTAAGGTAAGTAGTTTGTTATAGAAATCAGAAACAACGACGGCACCACACTACCCAGACCCGAGTCAACATAGAAAAAATTGTTATCTACTTTGGACCGACCGAAAATCGAACCTGCGACCTCAGAGATGGCAACGCCAAGTCCGGCGTACTCGCCTCTCGGCTACGAAGGCTTACTTTAGTTTTTATATCGCTTTTAGTAGCTTTACTTGTATTGTATAGTACGAACAGAAGTACGTACAAGGACTTGAACTCAAAACCCACAGATGTGAAGCAAGACTCCGACCACTGAGCTACTCAAGCTGTCTGGGCGGTCCTTCTGCGTTTTATTATCTTGTGTTCGTATCAAAACAGCTGTCGCTGGATTATGAGCTTTGTGTCATGTGATGTAAGAGTTCTGTGTTGCCAGTTTATTTCAAAACACAAAAGTTTGCAACGCCATCCTTCAAGTCCAACGTAATAATAATGTGGTACAGTCGGTCCCATGTTTATTTTTAAATTGATACTGTTTGACAATCAGCTGTCAAGCGACGTTTGCATCCGTAGTAGCAAAAAATTACAAAGAAAAAGGGACGTTTTTCCCGAATTTGAACATTTTCACACTTGTCCTGGCACAACAAAATAAAAATCTACCAAATCGGTAGCCTTTTCTAAGGATGCTCCTTCTCATACTTGTAATAATTGATTGTTAGGGTTCCGTAGATGACACGAAACCCTTACCCACCCACGAAACTTATAGTTTCGCCAAGTGCGTCGGTCATGGAGGCTACGTACCGGCAAGCGCAGCGTAGAACGTCCACCTACAAGGTGGACAGACGACCTAGTAAAGGTTGCAGGAAGCCGCTGGATGCGGGCCGCTTCCAACGGGCCAATCTGGAAGTCACTGGGGGAGGCCTATGTTCAGCAGTGGATGTCTAATGGCTGAAATGATGAAGTGCGTCGGTCTGTCTATCTGTCTGCGGCTTAGCTCAGAGAATCTTAGTACTAAAAAGCTGTAATTTGGCATGGGTTGGTAAAAATAATATTAGTGAAATCACTCCGGCAATGTGGTAAAAAAAAATTTTTTTTTTAGGGTAGCTACAAAGTACACACGTACAAAGGACCGATTTGAGTATAAGTGCGTAAAAAGGAGTCCACTCTCATACTCACTTAAGTACTGCACAACACTTCAGTTCACATCACCGCACCCGCCGAAGGGTGCGAGGTCCCGTCTTTCACTTCCCGTTTTTCTCCTGCCCACCCTACGGACGATGGCCCAAGCCAAGGTCCGAGCCTACAGAGGCGCCCTTGAGGCCAGAGTCCGACTCACCCCCAGATCGGGCCCGCTAGAAAGGAGCCCGACAGCGGTCCGGCCTGTTTCGGCAGTTCCGGTCCCGTCGGCGCCACCACTAGCAGGTTCGCCGCTTGGTAGGGTGCCTTTTGCACTCCACATTGGCCCAATCACGCCTGCTAGTATGTGCGGCTCGACACGTACGAGTCACACTCGGCCGGGTCGCGGCGACCGCTAGCGGGCGGACCTAGGCTGTGCGCCTTCAGCGCACGCCACAACTGTCTGGTTTAAGCTGAAGAATGCCTTCCTCAAAGGCACTCAGCGATAGGTCCGTCCATAAAAAAACTCTCATACTCATACTCCCCTACACGTAAGGGGAGATGTTTTTTTTTCTCTTTTAACTTATAGTGTGGGGTATCTTTGGATACTTGTAGATCGTAACATTATTATTTGGGTGTGTGAAAAACCATTTTTGATTTAGCGATCGATTTGCTTTATTATAAGCTTTTAAGTGCTATTTTTTGTATGAGTCACACGTCCCTTGCACCCCGCCAGCTAAACGATTGTGTTAGAAAGGTGAAAAACATCACGACGGTAGTATACAATAAATTTAAAAGGAAAATTGTCACAGCTACATAGCTGTACAAGTTAACGAGTAATAGTCGATACACTTTAAAAAATACAAACATAATGAAGTGACAGAAAACTACGGAATCCTTCACGTGGCCCGACACGCACTTGCAGATTTTTTATTAAATATATTGGTTCTTAGTAAGTGTAAATGTTGCATTTGGATATTTTAATTAACTTTAGAACGTATACTATTGTAAAATTAAAGATATTTTTAAAGGTTTTTTTTTACCGACCGTGTAGTGGGTTGGTTATTTGCCTTTAATACATCTGTTCCAGTTCGTATTAGAAAACGATTTTTTCTAACATGCTTCGAGTTTGGTAGTGCTGGGAGTCGCCTCTTGTACATTCACTATATGGTCTTTCGTAACACAAGGATATTCATTGCTTACTTCAAGACTATGACAATTGTCTTGCCAGTCGTATATTTATTTATTTCTAAACATATTGGTACGCGGCCTCCATTTCAGAATATTTATGCCCCATCACCCGTCCGTTCTGCGTGCTATGTGCCCCGCCCACTGCAACTTCAGCTTGCTAATCCATTGGGCTATATAAGCGACTTTACCGGCAAGCGCAGCGTAGGACGTCCACCCACAAGGTGGACAGACGATCTGGTGAAGGTTGCAAGCAGCCGTTTGATGCAGGCCGCTTTAAACCGGCCAATCTGGGAATCACTACGTTAGGCCTTTGTTCAGCAGTTAGATGTGGACTTCCTATGGCTGAAATGATGATGATAATGATGATGAAAAATATTCGTTTCTAAATCTTGAATCACTCACCACCTAAGTATATCAAAATATACCAAATGTATGCCAAAACACCTACTTCCTAATTATAATGGTCAGAAAACTAAATGTCTGCAAGTTCTACAGACTATTGTTTTGTTTGCAAAATAGCTTACCCAATGTCACACACAAATATTTTACCACAATTAATCACAACAGAACAATGGGAAGCTGGGAGCTGCTATAAGGATCAAAATATTATCAGCTTTTTCTGCCAACTGTACCTCTGTTTTGTCCCCGCTATAAAAACGTTCCTTTCCGCTAATGTGCTGCGCGTTAAGCTAAGGGTCGCATTGAACGGCGGCGACCGCGACCGGCGACCGCGACTGGCGACAACGGACTATGATACAGGCCTTTATTAAAGTAGAAGACGTAACTGCTTCAAATTAAGAAATTGAAAACCAAGTGTCAAAAATAATAAATAATATGAGGTCACGTAAAAAGGTAGATATGTCCATTCTGTATTCCAACTGTTTTTGTGCTATTTTTACACCCAAGTGTTGCTCAATAAACCATTTTACTTTACTTACACCTCTTCACAACTCATAGTTATGCGGTAACCAATGAAAGGAATTTAGTCAGACTTAACTCAGACCAAAACTATTTTTTTTTAAAATAAAATAAAATAAAATAATATTTATATCAAGAAATTGATTCTCAGAGAGTTGGAATTACATTAAATACTTTAAATTACTAACATAAGTTTAGAATTAATAATGAAACTACACATAAATTAAATTAAATTGAGATTTTGATTGTGATTACAAAACATTTCATAAATTTATAAACATTTCATTTAGGATTTATATTAAAGAAGGACCTTAGGTATAAAGGTATGAATACACATGCTAAAAGCTGATAAAAGAAAGATATAAAATGTCTGCAAATGTAAAATTATAATTCACAATTATTTCTAACTAACAGCTAGAGTAACCTGGCGAACTTTTTACTAACCAGTCTACCTATTAAAGGAGTAGACAACGTACTATGACGCACGCAATGTTGGTACTTCGTTCATTGGTTGCTGCGAAAACTGAAACGCCACCTTAAAAGTGCTACAACTCCGCTACCCTCGTTACGGACGCCACAGCTGAATAGTTACTGTTATTTTTATTCAGGCGATAAAAGCCTAAGGTAAAACATACCGCGACCATTGAGCTCTAAGAGATGATAGTTTGGTAGAGCTGTTAACGAAACTATTAGGTGTAAACTTTTTGTTTTTTTTGTACGCTAATGTTTTAGTTTAGCTAAACGAGACATCGCGGAAACTTTATTGTATCGCAGTTTAATTTGACCACTCAGCATTTAATAAGATAAGAAGAATACGTACGTAGGGATACATTGAACAAAAATAAATAAATAGATTAAAAAAATACAGTCACATCACTAACTAGTCCGAAATAAGCAAATTCCATTGCAAATGCTAAGTGAGGTCCGCAAAATAGGTGTGAAACGTTAGGATACGTGAAGTCCATTTAATTTTGCGATGTGTGTCGCGACATGCGTACGGTACAGTTGTGACATTAAATATATATTAGGATAAATCGTTGTGGTATTCATTATCATTTCAGCCATGAGACGTCCACTGCTGAACATAGGCCTCCCCCAGTGATTTCCAGATTGGCCGGTTAGAAGCGGCCTAAATCCAGCGCTTTTCTGCAACCCTTACCAGGTCATCTGTCCATCTTGTAGGTTGTTTGTGCTTTGTTTTTGTTTAAAAAAATCCAAAATGTTACAATTTGTTTTTTTTTGTCTTGTTAACCAGGTTTCTTTGGATTATTTTATGGTAACTAGTTGTTTTTTTTTATTGTGTGGGCTGACTTTTCGTATGCGATAAGTACTGACTTGATATTTTATCAACAAAAACATTTATCCTATTCAGAGCTTGTACTGTGGTGACTATAATTTTAACGGATAAATATCGGTGAATTATTTAAATTTCATAATGAATGTGTCTTACATTTGTAGAGACAGTTTTGGCTATGGGCCAAAACTGTCTCTACAAATGTAAGCTAAACAAAGAACCCGGCAAGTGGAAGTTGGACTCGCACACCTCGGGTTTTGTACAAAGTTGTAGGTAAGTATGTAAATAATTCGTTCATACGGAAATAGAGTCTCGAAAGTGTTTACCACCTTTCCGAGTTTGTTATAAAAATCTTTTTTTTTGTGATGTAATTACAAATTTACGGTTTAGGACTGTTTTCTTAACTTTTATAATAATAATAAATTTTTTATTTCAAAAATCAGTTACATGCTTAGATTGATTTACAGCGGCCTCTGCACTAAGCCCCTGACTAAACTTAGCTTGTATCGCAGCTGCCAGAAAAACAATTTCTAGTCGTTGTGTTTTGCTATTAGACATTGGTTCTTGCTCCCTTCTAGATCAACGGGAAGTACCTACCCTTAAGGTTCTGATTCCTTTCATCATCATTTCAGCCATAGGACGTCCACTGCTGAACATAGGCTTCCCCAAATGACTTCCAGATTTCTTAGCAGGTGTCAAAATATGCGGCATAACCGGCCGTATCATTTGATTGCGTTGACCTAGAAGTTTGATTTTTTACAGCTCCAAGCGATTGTAGACTTGAGTACTTGATATTAATTTCAACTTGATACCTCCACGAGTTCTTGATGAAAAGAGTCTTGATAGACATAGAGACAAACAGGGGGACAACGAAGTGATCATATTATAAGGTCTTGATGTAAGAAATTAACTACTTCATATGGCGAGGTACCAGACAGTTTTGCCAGAGGCGTCTCCCAGTCCACCCAGACCCGACCCAACCGGGATTTTGGCAGTTAAAGCGAATCGTCGCGCCACACGCTATTCGGATCGTTATTGTTTTTATTCATTGAATTTCAGTAAGTAAGTAGGTAATTTGTTCCAATCATCTAATTTGCAGTAAATAACAGTAAAATACTGCGGAACAAAGTACTTAGTTAGTAGCTTAGATTAACGACACATAGATACGTAATACTCGCGCAAAATTTGAAGCAACTAAATTGGAGCCGCAGAGATCCCTACGCCCGATAGCTCCGTAGTGTTTGATGTCAATCCGCTCCGAGCGCATGACAATCTAGATAATATAGGCATTGCTTTTATCGATTTTTTCCCAGATTTGAGGAAAATTACTTAATAGTAATCTTAATAGAACAACCCTATTTTATAGTGGTGTGCGTGTGTCTGTGTGTAAACGTTTGCACACAAAACTATTTTGTTGCTTCAATTTTGTAGGTACTGAACTACCATTCTATGCGTTATTATTCAAAGTTTAGTAGGTAGTTAGGTTATTTTAGCGAAACAAATTCGGGCAACGCTGTTTATTTAGTACAAACAGACTCATTTTCGCATTTGCTGTAATTTTCCGTTGCATTTTGCGGCTGGAATATTTGGAATTAGTATACTGCAACTAAGTATGAAAATATTAGGCTGTTGTTTGGTTTACATTTTGTATACAATGTGTACAAAAAGTATGATACTTAAGGGTTTGATTCTGCAGCTAAAATAAGAATTTGTTTGTAACAAATATTTAATAATACCAATGCACATTTAATTATTTTCTATTGTTTACCTAAAAAAAACATTTAATATAAAAACTTTGTCTCAGAGCAATACAAATTGATCTTAAATAAATAATTACTTGATATTATCTTAAAAAAAAAAAAAAAAATATGTCTCTTGTTAGTAATACAAGTCAATAAGTTGCAATTTATAACAAATTAAGCATCGACTACCCAAGTCAACTATACAATTTATTAGAATGATTTGTATTTGAGGAATTTGTCAATGGTATAAAATGTTTTTTCTAATAACCACGTACGCAGCGACGATTTAAAACGATGCATAGGAAGTACCTTAAAGTGATCAAGTATTTTATTGTATACTGTTACATTTTAGAACTATGTCCATTAATTTGGACTTCTGCCTGACCTCTGCCGAATGACAATGTCGTCGATTCTTAACCCTTTTTGATTTTAAAGTTCAGTGATGTGTCATCTGCAAAAAATACGATCTCACAAAAACACAAAATAGAAATAACAGGGGTCCTAATATCGATGCCTGCGGTACACCCATGGTTAGAAAAACCTCTGAAGACTCCGTTCCATTTCTATAGTATCGATACAATTGATAATATTGCTATCAAAAGTTTAACTTTTTTATGTCATCTATTGATAGTCACACTGTCAATAATTCGGCAACACTGTCTCACGTCACAAGTCTGACGTTCACGGACGGCGACTTGACATAGACGTGCGTGCGTGACTGATGTGCACGTACCCTTATTCGGGTGATATTAATTACAAAATTAACGTAATTACTTCAAATATAACGCAGATGTCGCGCTATTCAGCATTACAACATTTTACACTTGTCTTAATCATTCACCGTGGCAATATTACAAACGTTCATCCTTGAGGGGATCATTGCAGGATGAATTGCTTGTTTTAAACGAATTAACAAATATCTGAGAAGTGAGGGAGTTTCTCATTTTGGGAGATTGCGAAACTCATTAAAACTTCGCTCGCGTTTATAACATAAAACAGACTGAGATAGTAGGCTTACTTACCTCAAACAACCTACGATCTTCAAGCGATCTTGAACAAAGAAATACGGTGGTACAGAACCCTGCTGGACCCGCAGCAGTTCGCTGGTATTTTATAGAGATTCGTACAGCGCCTCTATCTAGTACTATTGATAGACGAACTTCGTTGCCGAGAGGCGAGCATACCGGACTTGGTGTCGCTATATCTGAGGTCCCGAATTCGATTCCCGGTCGGTCAATGTAGAAAAAAAACTTTTATATATTGTCTCGGGTCTAGGTGTTGTGGTATCGTCATTGTTTTTGATTTCTGTAACACAAGAGCGTAAGCTACTGATCATAGGATCAGAGCAATGTATGTTATGTTGTTCAATATTTATAATTTTGTGCTTGTGCGCGGCGGTGGCCAAACGGGGGCTCCGGGTTTTTTTTGGCCGACTCAGTGGTCCCCATGGGCCCGGAGGGATTAGGGATTCTATGGGGGTCCAATGTGCCGCTGCGTCACTCGCTGCATGTCCTAGCGTCGGAGGTTCCCGCCGAAAATCAGCGTCGTAAGTCCGTGGCTGTCACGACAAATGCTGAGAGGGCGCCTTTTCGACACATTCGATTTGTTTTGTATTTAATTGTCTTATGTACATTTCTCTGTGTATCGAATAAACGTTTTTATTTATATTTATTTTATTCTAATTTATTTATTGCGAAAGTGGAATTATCAAGTTGCTGGCATTAGATATATTTTAAAATTGTTGGCAACGGATGAAAACCAAACCGGCGGTTAGGCTCGTTGGCGTGCATTGAGAGAAGCCTATGTACAGCCGTGGACATAAGCCTCTAGCCTCTATTAGAATTATGATGATGATCCGTAAATGAACTTATCAAAAGTTAGCAAGAATAGTCTACTGTACCTTCATTTATTGCGTTTGCAATGATGTGAAGCTTAGCTCACTCAAATGTGTCAATTTGTATTTCATTCGCGACTGTATGCGGGAACGTTTTGGGAGTGCTCGTCGCGCAGGAAAGCCATTTAAGCAGGAGATAAATATAAATATAATTTTTGATTTGTTATTGGGACTCCGTTTTGAGGAAAATAATGGTACGAGATTGTCTTATTGCTGCATTAGTGTATTTAGTTCTGTTTCGTATCTGTTATTTATAGAACCACATATTTACCTACAACAAACATAACAATATTTTGTTTTATCTCTAAAAAGTGCATTACTCCACCTTTCATCGGTTTTGCGACAAATGTGGCCGGCCTACTGCCACTTTAACTTGCTACATTTTGGGACTATGTCCATTACTTTGGTCTGCTGCCGGATAACCTCGTTTCAGATATTGGGCCAGCTTGACTGTCATGCTCCACGTTTCGGCTCCTTACATCATCACTGGTAGGACGCACTGGACGAATACCTTGCTCTGTAGGCATTGTGGCAGTGGCGACGAGAAGATATGACGCAGCTTTCTAAATGCTGCCCAGCCAAGCTGCACTCTCCTAGCGATTGCGTTGCGCTCCAAGTTGTCTCTACCTAACTGAAGCACTTGCCGTGTGGGCGGCCGTAAAGAATACACTTCCCCACCTCCAACAGGAGACGCGTCGTAAGTGGCGACTAATTCCTGTAGCACGAGACAGGCAGCAGCGTCTGCATCTTATAAAGAAACTGCGCTCGCCAACCCGCCTGCCAAGCGTGGCGAGTATTGGCAGTACCTCCATTAATAGATCATTGGGGGAGGCCTATGTTCAGCAGAGGACATACTATGGCTGAAATGATGATGATGATGATGATATATTGCAGCACTTGTCCAAGGAAGACATACTCCTTAACAACTTAAAGCGCCACGCTTTCGACGTACCTAACCAGTACTAGTAATTTACCTAATAATTTAATTTCCAAGTGGTTTTTAAGCCTTAAAATAATGTTTAAATAAAAATAATAAGCGTCAGAAAATATCTACTTTGTCACCTCTTGGTCTCGAAATAAGAAATTAACACCGTTGTGTTAGGTACGATAAATTTTGCCAGGGGCGTTAGTACACCTACAACCGAGATCATTTAGAAAAATTTGCTTTCTAAATTGACTCAAACCGGGAATCAAAACTCCGAACGCCTTCAAGGCGAATTACCATAATAAATGGACCTAATTTTCATTTGTCGTCTTACCTTTTGTTGGTCACAAAGTAAATCTGAGTTTTACTTGTCTCAAGAATCAGTTCATGGTTCGGACTTAGCAAGTTTAATGTTCAAGGGCAGCAGAGGATAAAGTGAAGATTGCGCATCGTAAGAAGAAGATGAAACTCCAGACGGTAAAAAAATAATAATTGGAAAAAAATTGGACAACATCACATACATTGCTTTGATCCTATGATAAGTAGCTTAAGCACTTGTGTTACAGAAATCAGAAACAACCGACGGTACCAAAACACCCTGACCCGAGACAATATAGAAAAGTTATTTTTTTACATTGACCGACCGGGAATCGGTCCCGGGACCTCAGAGATAGCGACAGCGACACATGACACCAAGACAGTCCGGTATGCTCGCCTCTCGGCTACGGGGGTCGTCATACATAGCAGCTATAGTAAAAGAAAGAAAAGTGATTGACCTATGGTGTTGCAACAGTGTGCGTACGCTACGATACAACTCGGCCAACTCGTTAACGAACAGCCGTGGATCGTGGATAGGGTTGGAGCTACATGTCATAACTAAAAATAACTCTTAAAAACTATCCATCATTGAGAGCCATCAATATAACATACTGTGATCCGTTTGGATAACAGTATGTTATATTGTGGACGGTCGCTGGCGAGGTCTTTGATTTCGCGGTAACAAGGTCCGTCCAATCTTTGATGTCTTCATACCATAGGGATCAAAGAAGTCTGAACACGAAGGATTACTAGTAGTCATTGAAGAGTTCTATGATCTACCTCCTGACTCTATCACCAGATCAGCACGATGGTGTCAAGTTATTGTATTGTCATCCGAATGTCAGATACATACAAAATTTCAAATCGATACGTGAGTTAGAACTAGCTTAAGACAGGCCGCATATTATCCGAAGCTTCTAAGAGAAACATTCTAGCGCAAACCTGAAGGCACTTCGGTGCATACATTTTGTACTAGACCCCGCATATTGTATGAAATGTTTCTTGCCGGTCATCCGGTTCTAATGCGCGCCGGATTGAAACGTCATCAGTATTCTTGAGAGGCCCGTCTACCATACATTTTGTACTAGACTCTTCCTTTTTTGAAGTCGGTTGTAAGAGTAAACAATTGAGAACCTCCTCCCTTTTTTGTAGTCAGTTAACAGACGTAAACTTCTGGCAGCCCTACTTTCATACTTGACATTTTGCAATCACGAGCGAGTGTACAGCATACGGCGTCTGCCAAACTGACACAAATTTCTGATAATATGCGGGGTCTAGTACAAAATGTATGGTAGACGGGCCTCTCAAGAATTCTGATGACGTTTCAATTAGAACCGGATGACCGCTAAAAAACATTTCTTACAATATGCGTGGTCTAGTACAAAATGTATGCACCGAAGTGCCTTCAGGTTTGCGCTAGAATGTTTCTATTAGAAGCTTCGGATAATATGCGGCCTGTCTTTAACACCATTTTGGCAAGCTCAGCCCCCTAGCATCACCACTAAAACACGATATGATATACCGATTTATCGACACTAAATGTATTAAAAAAATATAAATAATAGATATAGCTGTCATGTTAAATTTTTCTACATGGCGGCTATATCTATCATCTTTTCACAGTTGGTGTCGATATCATATCGTGTTTTGGCGGTCATGCTACCAGGTGTGATTATTTCGCACTCACAAAATGACTTCATATCTGCATATCTTATTCACATCAAACGTGGCACAGCCCTGTTCCGTACGCGGCACACGCGGCACCAAATTGTTCCCCCAAACTGGCAATTATTGCTTTTGTTTCCACGAAAGTCGCTAATCTCTCCGATACTGAGCCGATATTACAAATGTTAGCCTTTTGTGTGGTCGAGCTTAGTCCCGAAAATGGCAGTTTTTTAACTTATTTGAAGTAAAAGAATTTGGTACCTTAAAGGTTGTCAAAAACTGTATAAGCCAAATTTTTGAGTTATTTAGGTATGAGTCTAGTATACCATAGCAAAAATACAGGTTGAATTTTTACTAGTGTAAAATACTTCAGGGTTTGTACGTTTGTAACGTAACGTATTGCCTATCTCAACATAATTTTGTTAGTTTACGTTTGCCGTCCGCGTTTTTTTTAGGATGGTTTAGTAGGTACATTAACAAAATTAAGTTAAGATAGGTAAGTAGTTTCTTGGGCAAAGTTGTTAGTTATAGTATCGTTATCGATCGTTATCGTAATCGTTATAGAAGCAGTGGATGTTTTATGGCTGAAATGATGATAATAATTTTAAAACAGGCGGCTTCCAATCGGCTAATTTGGTAGTCACTGGGGGAGGCCTCTGTTCAGCAGTGGACGTCCTATGGCTAAAATGATGATGATGATGATAATACTATAACATTACCCTTTGTAAACTGTCACTGTGAATGTCTCTCTTGAATAAGTAAGTACTAAATAGTTGGGTTCTGATTTCGCGGGTAAAAATAAAATTACATGCGCCAAAACAAAAAAACAAAAGGCAAAAGCTAGTATATTAGAATACCAGAAAACACTGAGGCATTTATAGAGCAAAATATTAAAATGTAAGTAACACGCGTGAGTAGTTAAATAAGTAATAAATACACTCCAAAAACTATCCCAAAATACTTACCGACCCTACCTATTCGCGATGCAGGACGAAGGAAGCCGTTAAACACGGTATGATAATGCCATAACGCCTATGAAGGGACCGTTTCCGGCCGTAACTGTCCACCTGGGACCTGTAATACAGGGTGAAGGAATTATTTAAGCGATATTTTTCACAGATATTATTATGTACATACAGGGGGTTTGGTAAAAAACCCTATTAAGTCTAAACGTACGTGCTTTATACTTGGCCCTACAGTTGATTAGTTGTTTAGTAATTTAAATGAAAAGTCGAGGCATTTTTATTAATTTTGGAAAAGTCGTAGAAAAAAAAAACGTTTGAGCGATGCACAAAGCACGAAGGTCTTGGCTTGATAGGGTATTAACCAAACATCCTGTAAGTTTATTTAGGGAACTCAAGGATAACCTTGTAACCACATATTTTGTATATCATAGTGAAAAACTTTTGTTCTATTTAAGTATATAAGTAAGAAGTTAGATAACTACTAACTGTTTGTTAAGTTAGTGTTAACATTGATAATAGTTTGTCATTACTCGTAGCATGTACTACGTATCGTTCGTAGTAAAACGCTACGACAGATCTCGTAGTAAAATCCGTAGCGCGGAATATCTAAATATTATGATCTGGTTGCTGGTGCGCTGGTTACATTGCAAGTAATTTGTTTAGTATAATCAGAGAGTTAGCCATTAATTGCCATTGCCAGCCATTGATGCCGTGTGGGGAAGGCCGTAAAGAATACACTTCCCCACCGCCAACAAAAGGTGTGTGGTAAGAGGCGACTAATTCCTGTAGCACGAGACGGGCAGCAGCGTCTGCGTGCGAAATTTTTATAAAAAACTGCCCTCGCCAACACGCCTGCCAAGCGTAGCGAGTATTGGCATTCCCCCCCCGATGATGGAAGTCATTGGGGGAGGCCTGTGTTCAGCAGTGGCCGTCGGACGGCTGAAATGATGATGAATGAAGCTATTAATGTAAATGACTAGGAGTAAGAAATTACATTTCAAAGTATTTTTATTATGGACTTACTAAGAATCTACAACAAATTTAATAAAAAAAGGTATTTACAAATTGTTCAATAAGCCTCAGATATGAAAATACCTTGCCTAAAAGTAAGAACAATTTAATAAAACCTTATCAGAAACAAAACATAGCGGTGTAGCCCACAATAAGCAAAACCTCCTTACCACCCCGCCTATGAGAGCATTTACATTTTAGGCACGGAAATGTAAAAAGCCCTGCGTGCTGGGTTTTGTGGGAACTAATAGGAAGTAATAGCATAACTAACTATTCGTTTTGGAACCGTGATATAAGTTTATTTTTCAATTTACGATAGGGGAGAAGTTTTTCAGATGAGTACTATTTTCTTCCTTAATAAGCTATACAAACGATTGGAGAACTGAATTTTTTTGCGACAATTACACATAAGGTCTAATTCAGGATTAGGGTTGTCCCAAAAACAAACCATACTAAATGTTTGTAATCATCATCGAAACAAGTTGCTGTATTCGTGAACCAGAATCAGCCCCTAAGGTGTTTTGCGTTATTTCAATTAATCCTTGTGGTAGGATGATTCTTTTGCTCAAATACAAAAAGTTTCTAATCATCATTCAAATTGCAAAAAAAACTCCTAAATATTTTATTAGTATGAAGACTGACGAATACCTATGCATTATGTATCTGTAATATATTTTTGAAAATTTTGCCAACGCTGAAAAACTAAAATAACTGTCATATACGTCAAGCAGTATACTATAGTCGCTTCTTGCGATAAGACCGCCTAAATTGTGCTATCCTAAATATATTTTTCCTGTGATTTGTTTCTATTGTGTAGTGTAAAATGAAGAGTAACTATCTATCCGACAATAAGTTTTACGTTTTATTGTAGGTGGAAGTTCTGTTTTATTTTTACTCTGTGACCTCCCACCCCCCATTACGAGTGTCCTCATTCGGGAATGAATTTTTAAATGAAGTAGAGCCCTTAAATGCGGCTCATTTGCGCGAGATATAATCATGTATCTTCATTTTATGTCGGAGCCGACAAGAAAAAGTGATGTAAAGTGTACATTATTCGTATTTGATGAATATAATGGTTTTTCCGAAAATCATAGAGTAGAGAGTAGCCTAGTTCCTAATTAGTTAAATAATCTTTTGTTTGCATCCCTTAAAAGGTATTCCTTGGCAGAGGATAACAACATTATTTATTGACTTTATAGAATAATATTTTCACTCACACGTATTTTTTATTTTCTCAATTAAAGAAAAAATTATGACGATATAGCCCGTTAAAGATTCGCGTAACGTCACGCCTTGAGACATTTTTTAGCAAGGCGTGACGTCACGTGCTTCCATTCCCAAACTTTGATGCGCTTTATCTTTGTCATTTTTTGTTTGATTGACAAAAGACAAAATATGGGTCCAATATTTTCTGTTAATACAACTGATTAGTTTTTTTTAGGAAACTAGCCCATTGAAAACTGATTTCAAAAACTTTTTTGTTAAAAAACTAAGCATTTTTTTAAAATCATGACGTATATAAAATTTTAGGCAGTCTTAAATTTGCATTCGCTGTTATAGCTGTAAAAAATAACAAAAAGTTGTTCACGAATACACACTCGTTACTAGATACATTAATTATCATCATCATTATTTCAGTCACAGGACGTCCACTGCTGAACATAGGCCTCCCCTATTGACTTTCAGTTTAATTGGAAGCGGTCTGCATCCAGCGGCTTCCTGCAACCTTTTAAATACCTGTTAGAAAAATATCGACACCTATCGTGACTTATTTCTGACGAATTTGAATAATAACAACAATTGAGCTTGTTTGAAATTGAGGTAAAACACACAAATGAATGTTTCTCTAATTCACCATTTCGCTGTAAAGTAAGTAAGTATATTTATTTTTGTATTCGTTATATAGTATTAGGCGCATCACTATTACAAATTGGTGTTTTGGCTCTGGCCCTCGTAAAGAACAAGGGTTAACTCAAGCTACGGCTTTTTGTTTGCGACGACCAAGGAATTTTAATGGAGCACTTCTTAGAAAGAGGGATTTGTTCTGGGATATCTTCTTACAAGGATGATACTTTTGGAAGTTTTGCAGACTGGTTCGTGTTAAAGACAGTCAGTTTTGAATTTTTTTAAGCATTCTCAGGCGTCCCAGTTTGGTTGAATCAAATTTTGTAAAAAAATATATAAGTAGGCACATAATCAGCCAACGTCAGTCTACTGTCAGGCATTATATAGAGTATTTCTAACACTAATGCACGCCACTGAGCCCAATATTGGGCTAATCTTTTATTCAATCTGATTTCAATTTAAGATTGAATAAAATATTTTTATCTTAGCCAAAGAAGCAGACAATTTTACAGTAAGGACAAGGTGTAACAATAACCCTGATAAATCCAAAAGGTTGAATGACAGAACAATCTGAAGTCAGCTGGTTGACAGTTAAATACGGGAAAGTGTTTTTTTTTTGCGATTTTGATGTTCGTGTTATAGTAAAAGTTGTTGTATTTAAACACCAGAATCTTAATACCTAATCATCTTGTTTCTATCATCATTTATAGTTCGCTTTTTTTGCTTTGATTTTTAATTTACATTGTAGAGATTTTTGTATTTATTTTAAAAAAATAATTGTCTGCCCAATATAAATAAATAAGCAACATCTCTTAATGTAAGTGCGTCTAATTCTACTAGAACAAATTAAATTAAATTTGTTATTCTTAAAAGGTATAGCGTGAGATGCAATTTCGTTGAATAATTCAAACTCTGCACATCACTCGTCTGTTTAGAATACAAAATTGTGCTCATACTCGTCTAACTTATTGTCACGAGCGTACGAAGTAATAAACTAAATTTGAAGGAGATATTCGAAAACATTCAAGAAAGAAATAGTTTGAAAAACAAAAAAGACACTTTTCAGGGAAAAGTTCCCCGAGTCCTTTGACTAATAATATAATTAGACCTTTGTGCCAAAAGAAAAAACATCAGGGAAAAGTTCCCCTGAGTCCATTGACTAATAATTAGATCCTTGTGCCAAATGTAATGTATTGAACAAAATTACTAATCCGAATGAGCACATACTTATGGGGTTTAGAAACTAGTTTCATTATCCATTTTTTAGCTCCATGATCAAAACATACATTTTCTGTAAATTTGACGACGATACTATTAGAGTGCGAGAATACGGTTTTTGATAATAATGATCTGGATTTTGAGTTATGATGACTTCTAAATAAGTAAGTAGTAAGTAATTAGGATTCTGATAACTGCAGTGGTATCAAATTATTATATTGTCATTCATCATCATTTCATACAATCATGAATTCACTAGCAAAGTTTTAATTCGATATGATAACTAAATTTAACTTGTTATTGCAAGATTTATTAACACAGTTATTGTAATACACATGTAAATTTAATAAATAAGATTCAAATTTTTAGTCTTAGAACTATAAAACATGCTTTTATATAACAAAACGAATAAAATGAGCGCAAAATCGTTTTAACTAAGTTGAAGGGTTAAACGTTATATAGTTTTAAGTATATTTTTGCTTCATTATCAGAAAAGCTTGATAGAATTAATTATATTGTCAGACGGATTTCACATACTTACAAATTGATACAACAGTCATAAGTATGTTAAAATCGACTTTCAAGGTATAAATCCCAAGATTACTAAGATTAGATAATAATAATTCAGTTATCTTGATTTGCTGCCCTTGGTGACAACCCCACTTGGTAAAAGGAAGTCGACCACCTAATTAGATGACCGGTAACCAAGAGATACGAAGGTTAGCTCGGTGGTCCGACATTATTCATTAGAAAAGATTTATGAATAAATGAATATATTTTATTTGCATAAACTAAGGTACAAAGAAGCAACGAGATGTTTTTCTTACGTGATAATATCACAGTTTCCGGCGAATAAAAAATATGTATTTTAAACTATAGCAAAAAAGTAAAGGAAGCACGTCCGACTGAAGCACAGGCTTCACGTCAAACAATAAGCATAAATTATAAACTATAAATTAATCATCAATTATCATTTTAACCATAGGACGTCCACTGCTGAACACAGGTTTCCCCCAATGACTTTCATCGGGGGAATTGCCAATACTCGCCACACTTGGCAGGCTGGTTGGCGAGCGCAGTTTTCAAAAACATTTCGCACGAATACGCTGCTGCCCGTCTTGAGCTACAGGAATTAGTCGCCTCTTACGACACATACATTATTATTATTTTATGTAAAAAATAATAATAATAGCAAATTCAAAACCTTGTATTTCAAATTATTTGTATTTCACATTCATGATGCAGGCCGTTTCCCACCGTCCAATCTGGAAGTAATTTGGGGCGGCCCAAAATTTGGACAGATCTTGTATCATTAATGCAAGTGTGTGCTTGCAGCTTGTTTGGTATGTTTTTTTATATAAAAGATACAAGTAAATATAGGTAAGGGTAAAAGAAGTTAAGCTTCATATTACAATGCGCGCTCGAGCAACGCACACATATTTAGGTACGTTGCTCACGAATACGAAATCTCGAAAGGCTCGGACTCAAATTATCGTCAGAGTTTTCAGCAATGTCTAAGTGTGCGTTATTCTAGCGCGCCTTGTATGAAGCTTAGAAAGAGTACTTTTATTATTTTTCTACAAGTTCTCAAGTCTGAGGATTCTTAACTATACAATCAGATATAAAAACGGTTTTCTAGGTTTCGTACGTATTCCAGCGTTGTTCTGTCATACTAATATCTTACGGTCTATTAATCAAACGCATAGAAACTTTATTCGAACTGATAAGACGTTAATGTGTTAAGTAGATAGACTATAAAATACCTGAAACGTCAAAATTTTCATTTTTAGATCGATTTTATAGGTATTAAAAGTATAGATCGGTTTTATTGGCTTTAAAAGTAAATATACGATCGGGTCGGATCGGTAAAGAAATTTTAACCCTATTTCGTATTAGTAAAAGTATTACTTACAAAAAAACTAACCCATGGACCCATGTAGTCTGCAATAAATAAATTTTGATTTGATTTGATTTGAAAAAAAAAACAAAAGTAAAAAAAATGTAGCAAATGTTTGTGTGAAGAGCACAAGCATTTTGTGGATATACAATTTATCATAATTATGTTGCAGATGGAGTGAGCCTCCTATATCTACATCTTCGCGCTAATTGGCTCTTTAGAGTTGTTTATGTTAGGAGTTAGGGCCGCTTCCAGTGGGGGCGATCGGCGCGAGCTGTTTACCGTTGAGCCGTGAGTGTGAGTGAACAAAAACAGAAGACTGGAAAGCTGTTTTAAGCAGGTGGTACACTTACAGCGGTGGATTTTGTTCATTATTAATATTATAAATAGTTTGGATTTAATGAGTTTTAGACTGGAACAAAATAAAAAATTATCTTTTGACTAAGAATCAAAAGGTTATTGAGAATGTTTTAAAAATATAAAAAATCCTAATTTGGCAATAAATTACAGGATTTTTACGGTTTTGAAGAAACCATAATAAGATGATATTTTTTTATTTTATTATTATTTATACTTTATTACACAGATATTTAAAAAAAGTTGTACAAATGGCGGACTTAATGCCAAAAGCATTCTCTACCAGTCAACCATGGGGCCATACAGAGATGGTATAGGCGGTGCAACAAAAAAACAAATTGTGTTAAATTAAACCATACAAAACTAAAACAAACTAGATGAATATATACAGTTGTACATACTAGATACATACATAGATAGCTATATACGGTATATACATACATACATACTTATACATAATATAATTATACACAGATCTCATGCCAGCGAGAATCATGGAAAAGAGAAAAGAGTTAATCCAAAAAATGCTTGCGCAGAGCCTTCTTAAAGGAGAATTTTGACGTGGATTTTTTGATTTTGATATTGTCAGTATATAACTTGTTTTTTCCTTTGATGACTTCACATTTTGTAGCAATGATGGCTGAATAGTTAAAAAAATTGCCATGTGACTTTACAACTCATCTTGTAAAACAAAGTCGGGTCAGTTACACCAATTATAAGTCAAGTCAACGGCTGGACCGATCTTTATGATCTTTGATTTGTTGAATTCGTCTTCGACTTGCTTCTTCGAATAGCAGTAACTATTAAAAAAACTGAAAAATTAACAAAATAATTAAGAGGCGGTACAAAGGTCGCCGGGATAGCTAGTTAATAATTAAAAATATGAAACAGGATATTTGCATGCTTGTTTTTATTTTTCTTTTATTTTATTGGTCTACCAACAATTGTACAAAATTACATGCTTGTAACATGTATATGTAATTTTAACGGATGTAAGAAGTTTTTAAGAGTAGGCATCAAATATGCATATCAATATACATTTTTACTATGGGGCTTTTTAACCGAAGTCGTAAAAAACTGCAAACGAAAGCGTTGTAGTAAGTTCCTGGCTGTCACTACAAATGCTGAACAGAAACCGGTTTATAAAATAAAATAAAATTTATTTTTATTTTGTAACTCAATAATTATAGATAGATAGATGATCGTGCATACCATCTTAAGTAATAACATTGTCGTATTTATATTAATAAAAAGCATTGCTTGCAGTGGACGACAAACTTAGGCCATAAACAGTGGAGCATCCCGCCTGCAGCCGACATAAAATTTATCCCGTTTGAACCTCTCCCCCTCCCCTCCGCTGATCCGCGTTTGAACTTATAGCGCCACTGAACAGGATTGTGGGTAGTTTATACTGGCTGTATAGAATAAAATATTACTAAAAAAACATATAGGGCTATTAAAAAAGACTGATTTTGGTACAAATATCGTTACTTCTAAAATTCAAAAAGAGGCCTTTAAAAATATATATACAGGGTGTGTCCACAAAAGAATAATGTGGTTAAGAGACGACCCGATTGGCGTGCAGTGCGGTAATTCGCTTTGAACGCGGATCCCCGGGATCGTTTCACGGTTCGGGTTTTCACAATTCAGAAAACGATATTTTCTTAATTGGCGTGGGTCTGTGCTGGGAGATGCCCCTGGAAAATTTAACTGTCTGGTAAAATATTTTTTACTATAGGAGTAACATAATAGACGTCGTAAAAAATCATTCATCAACCTACAATGTTTATTAAAAGTAAGGAAGTGTGAAGACAAAACTGTCGTTGACTGTTCCGTAGCGCGTTAATGCTACGGCGTAGTTCTCACTGTGCTACGAAATTTAAGACTGCTACAATAAATCGTTTCAGAATTTAGAATTTTTTGAACATTGGCTACGTTCAATTCAATTTAGTTTTGCGTCAAAAATCCTGAAAATGTTCAGCTCTTGTTTTAATCGTTTGGACTGTAAATGATACTGATCTTAAACATGGTCAGGCCCCTGAAGACACTCACTGCATATTTACAATAGTGATCTATCAGGCGTTGCTTCTCGGCAAAAAAAAATTCCTAAATTTTTCGAAAAAGCAAAAAAAAAATTGAGACGTAAAAAAGCTTCCCAACGGGGAACCACACTGCATATTTATCCCGATAGGTGTCACACATTTTGGGTGGTAATTGTGAACGACATTTTGTCACAGAGTATTTTGTTGTTGGTAATTATTGTCTCTTTCGATTAACGTATGTATCATAGGCGCACACCAAAATAACGTTATTGAAGGTTACTTGCAACTTGAGGTATGCCAGGCTCCATACAAAAAAGTTCGAAGTCTTATATTCTGCCAGAAGGATTACAGAAATCCATCATCAAAATGACTTTTTTACTTTTGCCTTGCATGATTAATGCATACTAAAACAGGAATTAGGAATAGAGACTAGCGTTGCCGAACTATCGATAGTTTTACTATCGATAGTTTTCATTTGAAAAAGCCATTAATATCGATTGGCCTATCGATAGTATCGATACTATCGATAGTATTGTTGCTCGTAAATAAAAAAACTATTGATAGTATCGATTATTTAAGACAATCGATAGTCTGTAAATTTGCAATAGTATTGGGTAAGTTTTAACAGCAATGTAATTCAACGAGAAACATTATGGGACGACATATTTTTAAAAATATTGTTATTGCTACCGACCTGACTGTGCTAGTGCTAGTTAGAGATTAAAATGATGTATAAAGGCAATTAATATATTAAGCCACTATTAATAAAATTAAATTTAGTTGTGAACTGTTTGAAATAATTCAAGTATTCCAATAACCCTATCGTTGTGACTATTGACTTTGTCCGAATATTGTAAACAATACTATTGTAAATTTACAAACTATCGATAGTCTAGAAAAAACGATAGTATCGATACTATCGATAGTATTTAATTTAATAGCGATAATACTATTGATAATATCGATACTATCGATAGTTTATTCTTCAAGAGCAACAATACTATCGATTGTATCGATAGTAATGCACTGATTCAATAGTATTGCCTTGTTCTGAGCTATCGATAGTATCGATACTATCGATAGGCCAATCGATAGTCTTGCGATAGTTTGACTATCGATTAATAATCGATAGTCGACTATCGATCGGCAACAGAGACACAGTTAGTGTAGTGTGTGACAGTGTGACGGTACTTTGCGTAAAAAAAATATTATGAGGGTGGGTGAAGAATCTACCTCTCATACGGAGTAAAGACCTCGCTGTTTAAGTCAGCCTGTGACCACGGTCAGTGTAACCCGGTCGAAACGTCAGGCAAATAAAAGGTAACACATGTACGCAGGGTAACCTTTCTAAAAAGTTAAAGGTCGTTAAATTGATTTTCAACTTTTAATCTGACATATAGAGATCAATATCAATTGAGAAAATTTGACGTTTTTAGGTAGGTTGACGTGCTGTTGTCTGGACCTATTAATGATTGCGGTTATTCCCGTTTCACGTGTATTATCCATCATTATCACCATCATTACTGGAATAAGCTACAAGAATGTATTATCTTTTTCTTTTTATAAATTAAACCCTCAGGAAAATGTTATTTGTTTAGCCCGGAAATTGAATATATCAACGCCGCGAGCCTGTGGCGCCATATTTGTTGTCTCGTTTCCGTTTCCGCTGCGTGCTCACGGTACCGGATGCCTTCTAATTATTGTAACATAATGTTGCGTATGTTTTATTTATCGGAGATGGGTCATATGATAAATGCACATTTAAAATATGTACAGTATACAATAATACAGGTGTAAAAGCTTAATGAAGTCTGAAATCACGCATTCTGTACATCAAAGTTTTAAAAAAATGCTGGCAAACAACTTTTATTATTGGTATAAAAAAACGAATTTCTAACCAGCAATGTATAGCGCACACGCAACATACTATGCCTCATGCACATGTGTGAGTGTGCGCTACACAGCGAGCGCACATGCACGCTTGAAAGACAGCGTAGGTAGTTGTGTGCGTGCGCGCGATTCATTGCAAGCTGTGTTTTTTAAAGCATTTTTATGAAAGAATTACTGAAAATTTCAACTTTTTTTTTTTTCTTTATTTGGGACTACAAACAGTTACATTAATGGCATAATCTCTAATTTTACTAAACAAATTACTTACAATGTAACCAGCACCGTTGTCCACAGATATGATTAGTAAAATTAAACGGTGGAGCATCGCAAAATTAATTTACATAGTTCTCATTTACAAAACTATTCGCACCCCAACGTACGAATCACATCACAAACATTTTTTCTAAACGTAGGAGGTGAGCTTGAGAAAAGGTCGATGTCGCAGAAATGTTTGTTGTATAGGCTCATTAATCTATACAATGGAGAACGCTCACCTGCGTGCGTTTTACAAGTTTTGGTAGCAAATAAAATTGGTTTGCGAGTTTGACGAATGGCGTAAGAGCGATATGGTACATACAGGTGTATTTGATTATTAAGTTCTTTACAGTCAAACTCATTGTGTACAACAACATGAGGTCGAAGAGAATTCTTCTCATTTCAAGTTTGGGTAGAGAGTACTTTTGCAGCAGAGCATCGCAAGAAGATTTTGAGCGAAAGCAACGAAAGTGCATTCGTCGCACGAATTTTCGTTGAACCCTCTCAATTTGACTCTTATACTTAGCATAGAATGGGTTCCATATAGAAGTCGCGTATTCTAATTGGGATCTAACAAGAGATTTGTATAACAACAGATAGGAGGTGGGACACTTAAATGGTTTGGCAGACCGCATGACTAAACCGTACATCTGGAAGGCTTTACCTGTTATGTGGTTGATATGAACATCAAAGTGAAGTTTAGAGTCCATAAAGATACCTAGATCTCTTACTAAGGTTACTTTTTCTAGTACAGTGTTACAAAGAGAGTACTGGAAACTAGTGATATTAGTTTTTTTAGTAAATGTTATTGATTTACATTTCAGCAAACTAAGTTGCAGTTTATTTTCCTTACAATATGTTGAGAAACGGTTAAGATCTGATTGTAGTTTATAGCAGTCATCTACAGTAGTGATTCTATGAAAAATCTTTAGGTCATCGGCGTATAGTAAAAAATGAGAGTATTTAAAGCATTGATTAATATCATTAATAAATAAAACAAAGAGTAAAGGTCCTAAAATCGATCCTTGAGCGACCCCAGAGGTAACTTTTATTATATTTGATCTAAAACCATTTATAACTACTCTTTGAGTTCTATTCCTCACGTACGAGGAAAACCATCTCAGTAAATTTCCACGAATGCCATTAAAAGCCAGTTTTCTCAAGAGCATATCATGGTCCACCTTATCGAAAGCCTTGCAGAAATCAGTATAAACAGAGTCTACTTGTGCTCGTGCGTCTAAAGATTTGAATAAGAAATTTGTATACAGGACAAGGTTGCTAATAGTCGATCGATGTTTAACAAATCCGTGTTGTTCTTCTATAATAACTTTGTGTAAATGTGGATAAATATAGTCATGTACTATTCGCTCAAGAACTTTCGATAAGGCGGACAACAACGATATAGGGCGATAGTTAGTGACATCCTTCTTGCTACCGCTCTTATGAACGGGAGTTATGTTAGCAGTCTTCCAAACTTCAGGGACAACACCCTCTCGCAACTATGCTACTTTGGTAAAAAGATTAGTTATAAGGAACAGAATTCGTTTTTGTAAAAATATTTAAAAAAAATTGACCGTCGATATCATTTCCCAGGTATGACTTAGGAGAAAATTTAATATGTGGTATTCGGCTCTGTTATGTGGTATTCGGCTTAGCTTTTTTTACACCCGATATTACCTATTACTTAATTTTGTAAGATTGTATAGAGATATTTGCATTAATGTTAGTAGAGCAACCTAGATCATTGATCAATGTTTAAAAATTCGCATGCGATTGCTACATATTGCTCAAGTACCTATAGCGTTTAAAAACACCTTTAGTTAAGTCAACATACTATTAACTAATACACACTATAAAAACTAAAATAGATGAAATAAGTAAATTTTTATTTAAAAAATAAAAACCGACTTCTAAAACTAAAACGCGTTTTAGTTTTTTAAGTCGGTTTTTATTTTTTTAATAAAAATTTACTTATTTCATCTATTTTAGTGATAAATCCTAATCAAAACAAATCATACGAGTACAAACATAATTTAACTGCTGAACACCGATTTCATTTCCTATTTTTCCACCCTTAAGGTTGAAATTTTTTCGCAAATTTTGGTTATAGTATCTTTAAAGTTTAAGCTATTCATTAAAAAAAGAATCATCAAAATCGGTTCACATTTGGCAAAGATATTAGGTAAGATAGATACTAAAATCGGTTGGCGTGGTACGGAGTTCATGCAATGTTTGTTGATTTTCTTATAGATCGATATAATTATCGAAATCGGTCAACGTAGTAACGAATGATCGCTGAACATACATTAAAAGAAAAGATTCCGACGAATTGAGAATCTCTTCCTTTTTTGAAGACGGTTAAAAACGGGAATTAACGCAATCAACAATAGGTTCTTTTTACCTTTCATTTGCCTGACGTTTATTTCATTTGACTTTGGTGATAGGCAACCAAAAATATGAATGGAAATGAATCAAGTACCTATGTAGATTTAGAGGTTGCTATAATACTAACCCAATCATCAATTATGGAAGGATTTATTGTTATATAGGATGCGCCAGATGGCCGTTTGATATCAATTTATAATCGGATACAATTTCGAATGTCGATGTTTTACGATAACGCAAACAATATGCAAATGAATAGTATTAATTTAACTGGGTCCTGGAACCAGTTTAAGTGGATTATTGAAATACATTTAACGTAATGACATTGCGCATTATACTTTGAAAATGAATATTTAATTTTTGTAACCGAAGAAAGATGCAGTCTTTGAAAATGGTAATGCTTGCTAAGGGGTCAAACAATAATTTTTACTATGAGTTTGAACTTATCTTTTTTATCGATCGTTTGTTCTAAAGCCCAATTCCCGTAATTTGACAATTGCTGTAATCCTGTGTCGATCCGCTCCCAGTAACATTACGATCACAAACGGTATTTTCGTAAACTTTTAATTTGACGTAAATTTATCAAAACTATCCCAATACGACTGAAAATAGAGCAAAAAAATATCTAATTTTGGTTTCTTCTATTTTCAATCGCATTACGAAATATAATTGCATATTTTGGATTTACGATAATACCGTTTGTGATCGTACTCTGTTGTGGAATGGATATTCGGGCATTAGAATCAGCACCTAAGACGATGAAAAAATAAAGAGATGTATTCCCCCCCCCCCCCAAATGGGCCTATAATGTTATTATTGACGTTCATAAGTGGCAATTTTCTGTCCTAAATTGAATAAATGATTTTTGACTTTGACTTTGACTTTGACGCTAGCATTTTTTATTACCCGGTAGGAGGTACAGATACTCTTTATTGAACACCATAAAAGTAACAACCAACTCACAATAGAGAATTCTTACAGTGCAATTTAGAGGAAATCATGTTAATATACTATAGTGTTATTAGCAACATGTAAGAAGAAGTTTTATGCCTTGGTTTGATTAGATATAAATTAATCAACTCGGGTTCGGAGTTTTGTTCACATGAAACAATGTTTGTGCGAATAAAACCTCGAGCTTATAACTTATAACTTATTTTGTAACTTTTGGATTGCTTAAAAAATCGCACTTAAGAATAAGATTTTAGTCCACGAGAACTTCTGCCGATAAAATGTTGCACAGTTTGGCAGGATAACACTAAATGAAATGTACTTTTTGTTGTGTGAATAAATTTAAAAAAAAAGTCAATTTTTTTAGATAACCTTAAAGTCAGATATTTTATTTGTTTCTTTCTTATTAATAAAACATCTGACTGCTTTAATATAAATAGTTTAGGTTAAGAATATGTACCGGTGTGTGTAAAGTAAAAGACGGTAAGGTTAAAATAAGGTAGTGCAGAGTAGGTAGGTACTCTCTATTAGCAGTAACAGATGATAATTATCTATAGAGCATTATTCACAATTCTGTACACATAAATAATTCGTACGATAACACATCTATTGTCATGGGTAATAAGCATCTCCCTGCATGCATACCGAGAATCTGGGATTTAAAAAATTACACTTTACCTTTTTAATTACTTAATGACGGCATAATTGAGCATTGTATATGTGCAAAACTTACCTGAAACTAGGGGTAGCAAGTTTGTTTCTGAAATATATAATATCCTGAACAACAAACAACGGGCGGGTCGCTCCGCCGAGACGCGACATGCCCCCCCACGGGACCCATCTGTGGTCTTGTCCGGGTCCAACTATGCGGGAAAATACTCGTTTATCTAAATATCGTTTTTTTTTCTGCTTCCTTCAAAGTAGGCCATCTGATGTGGGCACCAAAATCAGGATCAACTTTTGTATGAAGATACAAAATCAAATGCCGTAGTCCTTTGAGGTGATTGTAGCTCAGTGGCGGCAGAGTTTTTGATAGTGATTACAAAAGTTAAGCCTATGCTGCGGTTGTGATTGGATGGGTGACCATTCCAACCATATTAAGTGACATTTGTTGCAAGCATCTCTGTGCTTCAGAAGAAAAGTTGGTTCCGGCTAATATCCCTTGACAGTAGTCGTGAAGCCTAGTCGGAGGTCATAAGGCGGATTAAATAACATCTGACAGTAAGTTAGTCACTGACCTTACAATACCACACCAATCCGCACTCGTCCCGCGTGGTGGATTATGGCCCAACCCACCTCATAGTTGAGGTGAGGAATGTGCCCTGCAGTGGGACGTATATCATCATCATCATCATCATTTCAGTCATAGGAGGTCCACTGCTGAACAAAGGCCTCCCTCAATGACTGATCATCGGGGGAGATTGCCAATACTCGCCACGCTTGGCAGGCGGGTTGGCGAGCGCAGTTTTTTTATAAGATTTCGCACGAAGACGCTGCTGCCCGTCTCGTGCTACAGGAATAAGTCGACTCTTACGACACGCCTCCTGTTGGCGGTGGGGAAGTGTATTCTTTACGGCCGTCCCCACACGGCACGTAAAGACGTAGTAGGTAGGACGTAGGGATGACGTAAGACGTGGGACGTATATAGGCAGACTTTACTTTTTTCTTTACTTATTCTGCTTAGGCAATTTGCTAATAAACATGTCTTTTAGTCCTGCTTAGAACAAACTACGGTAGTAGGGTCGCTCCGTGAGACAGATTGCTCCCTGGAGAGCCATCTACGGCTAAAGAGATCAGGAGACGTATTTTTGAAGCATTAGAAATGAATCTTGAATTCGAACACGAAAACAATCCGTGTTTGAAAATAGTTTCTATTGCCTCCGATTTTACGCATTTTTGAATCACTCGAAATAGGTGTCGCTATTAGATTGAAATCTTGTAACTATTTTAGTTTCACGCAGAAAATATCATAAACCTTAAAGCTAACGAACGTAAATAAAAAGTTATTATGTCAAATTTCTGTCATACATACGTTTACTTGTCAATGTAATTCTTCCGTACTTTCTACTAGTAGAAAACAAAAACGAGTGGTCGTTGCAGAATTCATGGAATGAATTTTCAAAAATAGTGATTTTAGGAATTCGCATTTAAATCTTGCGATTTCGTATTCGGATTGGAATTCGCATGATTCAAAAATACGTCTCCTGAATCCTCTTTTACTTAATTTGAGATGACGACAGACCTAAATAACATTGTTTATTTTACAACTAAATGTATTGCACAGACTTCTAATCCGTGATGATTGATCCATGCAGTTATAGATAGTTGAGAGTACTCTTTATTACCACAAAGTCAATAAGCTACAAAAAAAATTGGGAGCGTAATATTTAATATAATACCAAAAGTTATGATTGCTTAAACTAAATCTCACTTGATATACTTTTTTAAAATATAATGATCAAATGATATAACGTATTATTGTCATAATTTAATTTTACCTAAATTTATTTGCTCTTATGGTCTTTTTATATAATGCTCATCTCAAATAATATTTTTATAATGCACATTTAAATAAATTGGTTAGGTAAGGTTAGAACAGTGAACACTCACAGCGCCGCGGCAGTGGCCGCCGAGCGCTTAAAAACTAACGATAAATTCTAAGGATAAGGATGAAGGGGTACATATCATAATGTATAAAATGAAAATATATAAGTTTACACTTTATAAGTTCAAAATACCTAAAATCAAAAAATATAATGGTTAGAACAACTAATAACCAAAATCCATAAAGTTCATAATCCATAATCATTCAAATACATACAATCAAAATGTATAAGTTTACAATGTATAAGTTCAAAATGTATACAACCAGAAAACATAATAATTAGAACAAATAATAATAAAAATCCATAACATTTCATAGTATCTTACATTCTATAATATCATTTAAGATAACAATCATTAACTCTTACACTTACTTATAATAACAATTAAAAGTAAAGTTAAAGCCTATTAAGTATAAATTTATATTACCTAAAAACGCAAGCAAGCATTATTGTGTACACTGTAAGTAATTTCTTTTCAGTTTACAATGACAAAATTTATAATTAGAATCTAGCGCTCGCCGGCCGCTGCCGCGGCACGCTCGCTCGGCTTCGCGCTTTATATGGTCACTGTTCTAACCTAACCTAACCTAGATGTTCTAACCTTTATGCTGTTCCGCATACCCGTCGGCCGCGGGGGCAGCCGAGTGTTATGTGGGACTCCGGCTCTCACAGTGAGAGCCGCATACCCACTAAAAACCAGACGGTGTCCTCCGGTGCCATTAAGTGAGTTGGAACTGCGGGTTATCGCCCCAGGCAGGCCCTGGGCATTCGTCCGCGGTTCCACCTCTGGCTGTGGCTCGCTTGACAGCGAGCGCCACCCGGCTTCAGGGAGGAAGGTGGTCTCCCCCCCGGTAGATGTTCTAACCTAACCTAACCTTGCGCCCCCTTTCCTACACTCTAACCCGAACTTAAGTTACAAAGAATTGATAATATTTTAAAAAATATTTCTGACTACACATATACACAGTTCCTGAGAGCAGTTGCTGCTAATCTCTAATGATATACAAATTTTTCGCCAAAACCTAATTATTAATTACTATGAAGTATTTGATTATTAAACAATTATTGAAATTTATTCTTTTTTATTGATCTTGTTTTTAAGAGTTCCGTACATTCCAATGTAAAGCACAACCCTTAAACGTTATTTGAATTTTATGGCTTTTAAATTTAGTAATTTACACTATTAGGACTAGAAACTATTATGAATTGTAATTGTTATAGATTTTGACCATTATTGATTCCAAGCTTAGCTGTTCTGATCTTATGGCAAATAACTTTATATATTTTGAAACATTATATTTTTTGATTTTAGGTATTTTGAACTTATAAATTGTAAACTTATATATTTTAATTTTATACATTATGATACGTACCCGGATGAAGGATTAATTATTTTAAGTAAAATCAATTCTGTAAAACAAACGTTATAATAAATGTTGTTAAAAAAAATGAAGGTTATATGAAATAAAATTTATGTGAAATGAAATTAGGTTATTTGTTTTTATAGTTTATGAAAATTATATCATTTCAATTAATAATATTGTTGGCGACAGCGTCTTTGTGCGAAATCTTATAAAAAAAACTGCGCTCGCCAACTTGCCTGCCAAGCGTGGTGAGTATTGGCAATCCGCCGATGATCAGTCATTGGGGAAGGCCTTTGTTCAGCAGTAAACCTCCTATGGCTGAAATGATGATGGCGACAGATCTGGCAACCCAGTTGCTAGGCCGTAGTCTATACATTTTTGCCTAGCAACGGGGTAACTTTGTGGTAGCCATCTTGAGCTGCGATCTTGTACATTGTTTTATTTGATTCATATTAATTATTATATTCATTTACTGATTGAAAGGAGTTTCTTTTCGCTTTGGTACACAACAATTATATTATCTGTTATTATATCAAATATAACACACCCGAAACATTTACCACTTCCAATTCAAGGAACATTAATCAATTTAGGAACTGTTCTCTTTAAGCGATAAAGCCTATCGCTTACATTACTGATTTAAAAAAAATTGTAGTTATATCAAAGATACAATTTCCTTTTTTTTAACTGCGTTTGGAGGGAATTTAACTCACTACCTTTTGCTTAGAAATCAAGCTTCAGTTCGGACATGCAAACGAAGTCATGGGCCTTATCAGGCGTATACAAAATCCAATTAATTGTAACGCCGCAATTAATTCAAAACTACTAGACCATACATTACAGTCAAGTGAATTTCGTACGTGCATTCGATTGTAAGCGCTTAAATTAGTTGCCATTATGCAGCATAGAGCCGATGCAGTCGCATTCGGGCTGTTTCACTGAGTTTCAAATGCACATGAGCTTATAAAGCCTTTCAATATCGACGCGCCGACTTCAATAAGATCCTAAATGGAAATAAGTGGGTAAGTACTATGTGAAGGCAGTTTTATATGGCATTACCAGTTTAAAGACTTTTTCTTATCGTGCCAACTGAGCAAAAGTCGTGACGATAAGACGGCTTTAAACGGGTAGCACTAAATAGGTATCTACGGTTACCCTTACTTAATACGCAAAAGTTTGTTTGTATGTATGTTTCTTACTCTTTTACGCAAAAACTACTGAACAGATTTTGATGAAATTTAAAAACAGATAAACCATGTCCTGGTTTAACACATAGGATACTTTTTAACCGACTTCAAAAAAGGAGGAGGTTCTCAATTCGACTGTATGTTTTTTTTTTTTGTATGTTTGTTACGCGATTACTCCGCCAATTATGAATCGATTTTAATGATTCTTTTTTTGTTTGGTAGATCATACTTCTGAGGTGGTTCCATATAAATTTTATCGAAATTGATTTAGAACTTATTGAGAAAATCAACAAATATATACCCAGATAATATTTTGGTTGTGGTTCTTGTTACCTATCTTCGACAAATATGAGCCGATTTTGATGATTTTTGTTTTATTGAATAGTTAATACTTCAGATACTATAATAAAAAAAAAACGATTTTTTTTTACACCTAAGCCTGGAAAAAAAGAGGATGAAATCGGTTTTCAGCAGTTAGATTAGAATTTATCACTAAAAATAAATGAAATAAATGAATTTTATTAAAAGAAATAAAACCGATTTCAAAACAATAAAAAATTAAAATAATTTTAAATTTGAAGTCGGTGTAAGCTGATCATCATCGTTTGAATGTTTTCGTTGCACCGACTCCAAAAGTACTTACTTAACTTTTTTATATTTGACAACATCACATACATTGCTCTGATATTATGGTGTATACAGAAACAACGACGGTATCACAACACCCAGACCCGATGTTATTTTCCTACACCCACCGGGAATTGACCCGGGACCTCAGAGATAGCGACACCAAGTCCGGTATGCTCGCCTCTCGGCTACGGAGGTCTTCCAATTATGGGACGTGCCAGTATACATGTTTGCGAGTATGAGTGCCAGATTATATCTAATTCCGATCAGCACTTTTTTACGTTTACAAAGTAACTATACAAGGTTACTTTTTAAAACTGGCCTAATTTAAGAAGGCGCATGTGTAAATTCAAGTAAAAGTATTTAGAAAGAAAGAAAGAAGAAATAAGGAAACGTTAATTCGACACACAAGAGAAAAAAAAATACACAAAACAGACAGTGACAGCCACGGACTTATCACGACGCTGATTTCAACTTCCGACGCTGGAACGTGCAGCGAGTGACGCAGCGGCACATCGGACCACCAGAGAATCCCAAATCCCTCCAACGGATTCCGAGCCCATGAGAAGCACAAAATCGGTCGGAGAAAACCCGGAACCGGAATTTAAGTATGTTTATCCGCTATCTAGTCGCCATAGTACAAGTTTTGCTTAGTTTGGGGCTAGATAATTGGTGTGATTGTGGAAACAATTTATTTATTTATTATTTTATTGAGGGATCAACATCATAACTATGATTTTTTCGGTGGTAGGTACGAACAACAGCTCGTCAACCTACCACAGAATGTGGAATTTTCTCAATTTGATATTGATCTCTACATGTCGACCTTAAAGTTGAAAATCGGTTAATGACCTTAAACTTTTGTGGGTAGGTTGACCTGCCGTTGACTGTACACATTATCATCAAGCTTATCATCGAGTTAGCTTGTATGGTAAAAAAAGTAAAGTATGGCTTCCCTTCCTTCACTTATACAATGTGTATTTTCGATACTTGATCAAACGAAATGTGCGGATACTAGTATTTTTTGTCGATAATTTTGGGTCGTCCCAAAATTATCGACAAAAAAAAATTTATATTTTTTATCAGCCATCTTAATTCATCAATTCATTAATCAAGATTAAGGAAACATACAAAAAAGTACACCTCAAAGACCTAGTTTTAAAGTTACAGATCAAAAATGAAAAAAAAGCAACTTTTTTACACAAATTTTTAAATTTTAGAAGTTTTTTTTTTTTTTTGAAGTTTTTTGTTAGGTATGGCTGTTTTTTTATCTTATTAGCTAGATAAACTGTTTAGCTTTCAAATGAGACTACTTTGAAAAAATACACCGTTTCAATAAAAAAAAACGACGAAAAAATTAAAAGAAGAAATTATATTTTAAAAGAACTGGTCGGTTTTAAAGATGGCTGACAAAAAAAAATTAATTGATTTTTTTGTCGATAATTTTAGGTCTACTATCCGCACATTTCTTTTGATCAAGTATCGAAAATACACATTGTATACGTCTCACTGCAAAGCCTTACCTCATCTATGAAATAGATATAAGCCTGAAATAGCAGACAGAATACTTGGGGATACAAGATAACCACAGAACAGGTATGACCTAGGGTATGACACGCCAAGCTCCGTTACGTTTCACTGATTCCAATTCAGTGAAAATCACTGTCATTGTGGATAGCGCTTCTTACCGTTTGATGTCGCTGTTTCGTTGGCAAGAAATTTTTGAACGTGAAAAAATAAATGTAACACTAGTTGTTGCCTGCGACTTCGTTCGCTTGGGTTTTAGTTTGACTATGTTTCTTACCACGCGAACGAAGTCGCGGGCAAAGGCTAGTGTTATTATATATTAAAATGTAAGGTGACTCACGAGCTTACGGCTGAGCTGACAACTGACACAGTATATCACAACTGACGTTTATTACGAGCTACAGGTGATATATATAATAATAACGTTATTAAATGAGAATATGAAAATAATATTTTATAGTCAGGAATTTATTAACTTTTTGTCACTGAATAAGAATAAATAAATAAATAAAATAAATATTGGACAACATCACATACATTCTCTGATCCTATGATAAGTAGCTTAAGCACTTGTGTTACAGAATTCAGAAACAACGACGGTACCAATATAGAAAAGTTATTTTTCCACATTGACCGACCGGGAATCGAACCCGGGACCTCTGAGATAGCGACACCAAGTCCGGTATGCTCGCCTCTCCGCTACGGAGGTCGTCTAAGAATAAATATAAACAGAATATTTTATTGCCACACAAAAGAAACAGGTTACAGAAATAAAAGAAAATAACTATTGTAACAAAAAGCCCTCCGCTCAGTATTTACTGATAACACGCCTTTGCTTTGTTGCTTTTGCTAGATCATTGCAGAAGTGGTTTTGGTCATCATCATCATCTTTTCAGCCATAGGACGTCCACTGCTGTACATAGGCCTCCCCCATTGGCTTCCAGATTGGCTGGTTGGAAGCGGCCTGAATCCAGTGTCTTCCTGCGACCCTTACCAGGTCGACTGACCTTGTGAGTGGACGTCCTACGCTGCGCTTGCCGGTGCCCTATCGGCCTATGGTTTTGGTACTTACCATTAAATAAAGGTCTTACAAAAAATAAACGGTATACTTATGGATATTGTCTAAAGAATGTGCTAATTCGTTTCATGATAGGATGTACTTTACTCGATCATAAACCCAAAAACGGTAAAGTAAAAGTATAAAACGAATTATTTAGTAGTTAAACTACGAAATTTATGGGAGGCCTATGTTCAGCAATGGACGTCATATGGCTGAAATGATGATGAGATGATAATATGTTGATGGACCTAGAAGGTGGCACCCTGGAAGGCAGCTATAGAGCTTTGTAATAAAACGATGCAACCCAACGAGTTTGGGCTCGTTTGATTCGTCTTGACATGTATTATGTTTCTAGTCTGATTTAATTGCTTGGCTATTAAAAAAAACTAATATAGCCATATCAAATTTCAGTTTTTTTAACATTTACCAGTTTAAAAAAATGTTAATACACTATATCTTCAAGCATTTAAACAAGCGTAATTATAATTATGAAGTACGTCTTCTATATTTATTATTAAATGATTTATATATTTTTAATTTTAATAAAATAAAATTGGTCTTAACCTGCTTAGCTCGCACTTACTACATGTCTTGTAACTATTTCCTGTAATAAAGGCTGACAGAGGTGACTGAGTTTGTTGCGCCCTTTCTTCTTATCACCCCCGTGATAAGAAGAAAGGGCCCTGAAGAGGGCCTATAAACTGAATAAATGAGTAATATTTAAAACCTCGAAGGGTGACGTAAGTAAAGAGACTCAATCGGAGGCAGCCACTCTTTACACTGAATGAAGATTAGGAGAATATCAATTATATACTACAATTATTTTCGTACCCAACGTAATTTTAATTAGTCAACGAATTAGAGCCCTCGACGGATTGTCTTTTTCATCGGAGTTATTATAAATAAATCTATATACAGTGTGTCTGGTCATGGATTAGCGATATTCTAAGGATTGTTAGAACAACTATCCTAATACACAAATACACTACATAGTTAAGTCCAAACTACTTATCAGCTATGTGGCAGCCATTTTGTTTTTTTTCTTGAAATATTCTCTACGTGGACACAAAAAAAACATATCTCCCAAAGTGTAGGCGTTAATTGTATAAAAATAGGCTTATTCGAAGCGCAAAACTCTAGTCTATCGTATAAAATTTGAAGCAGGGAGTTGTTACGTCCATAATTTGAAAAAAATATTAAATTTCATGCAAAAAACAAAATGGCTGCCACATAGCTGATAAGTAGTTTGGACTTAACTATGTAGTGTATTTGTGTAAGAATAGTTGTTCTAACAATCCTTAGAATATCGCTAGTCCATGACCAGACACACTGTGTATATATAAAACAAAGTCGGGTTAGTTACACTATTTAAAAGTCGAGAACGGCTCCTCCGGGACCCGGGACCTCAGAGGTAACGACACCAAGTCCGGTATGCTTGCCTCTCGGCTACAGAGGTCGTCGTTTTATGGTAGGGTAAAAACTAAATTGGGACGTGTAAAAGAGCTTAATTTACGCGTATTTGTTTTATTTGATTTTGATTTATTTTATTAATCTAATATAATCTATTTTGAATGCATAATTTGTACTTTGTTTCACACCTAATAATCCAGTAAAGTAATGACTATACTTAAGCTAAACACGGTATAAAGACACCGTTAAGACAATAGCCAAGGAGCAAGCATCGTTATTTTCTCCGGTTCATGCATAACGATCTGATATAGTGCTGTTGAGGTGTCGATAATTTATCGATGTTATGATATCGATATTAAACTTTTGTAATAATAAAAAATAAAAAAATAATTAAATCTTAAATATTGAAATCTTTTCAAATCTTTCATGCTAGCCGAAATCAAATGTGTACGTACATTTGATTTCGGCTAGCATGAAAAATTAAGTAAAAAAAACTAACAACTTCATAATATTTTTTTTCAAACAATAGTATAAATGCATCAAGTAGCAATGATTATCAGTTTAAATGCATACAACCAATGTTAAGGCATTGTGACAGAACTCGTCAACTTAAATGTTATATTTTAACTGTTTCACTAAATAGATGCTACTGCTTGCCCGTTTCCAACCGACTGCAAAGGGTTTCTTAATTTGATTGTATGTTTTTATTAGCACACCTCTACTAAAAGTTAATATTACCTGTTTAATTTGTTTGTCTATTTACTATTTATCGATATTCTGTCATCGCTCGATGACTACACTACTCTAATTGTAGGTATAAATATTTGTCCAAGCTAGGGTTGTTTCGTTCAATTAGACCGTGTTCTAAATTTAGATCTAGACTATTATACTTAATTCGAGAAAACAAAGGCTAATAGTACTCCCGTGAACATTTTAGGCTAAAATTGAAAGAGATTCTCGTATATCCTATTGTAGCTGGTACAACGTAAGTTAGGTTGTTAATTCTATGTCGAGATCGGGACACTTAGGTGTGATGTTTGACGATTGTACAAGGTTACATTTCAAGGTAGTGCAAAATTTTATAAAAATAAGTACTATAGAACAATATAAAAATACTCATTTATCGTAAAAAAATCCGAAAAAAAAAACGTGAGATCTGCCGTCATACATCAGAGATCACAGGCGTACGCCGACGCCGCTCCAACAAAAACCTATGCAGTGCACATAAAATATGGTGCAATTTAATCGAGTTATCGAAAATTTTCTACGTATTCTATTTTTCAAATGCAGATGAAAGAATTAAAAAAGAAAAAAAAAAGAGTTTGTTTTTTACGTAGATCGATATAGTTACTGATTCTGAAAACCCTCGACCGTGAAAAATTGGCACTACCGTGAATTGTAACCCCAGACTAACAATATAAACGGCCGTTTACTGAAAAATCATTCAAAATTAAGCTTATGTTATTATTCTATCTTAGCTAAAGTGGCCGGCCACATCTGTCGCCGAACCGATGACAGGTGGAGTAAACGGGTTCTCGAGTGGAGACCGCGCCGACAGGGCGTCAAACGTAGTGCAGGACGCCACCGGCTCGATGGACCGACGACCTTAGGAAGATGTCTGGCAGTGGCTGGATGAAAAAAGCGGGAGATCGTGATCTTTGGCGCTCTTTGAGGGAAGCTTACGTCCAGCAGTGGACTGCAATAGGCTGACTATTCTATAAATTATTATTCTGTCAAATAGTGTGCAGAATGCATCCAGGCAATCCAGACAGGTGGGCCCAAATCGTCACCCGATGGGTATCTATAGACGGCGGTCGCCGAAGAGGTAGACCCAAAAAAAGATGGTGTGACGACTTGGTTAACTTAACGAGGGATTGGGAGTCATTGGCGATAGATAGAGATCGATGGAAGAGTCTGGGAGACCTTTGCCCAGCGGTGGGATTGAAAAGGTTGATAAAAAAAAATATATATATAATCTGGTTTGTGAATTTCTTTACTCTAGCATTTAAATTCGTTTTTACTGAACATCCTTGAGAACCCTGAGACCATCAAGGAAAAGGTTGCTTTGTCTTGGATATCTCGAGATAACCAAAGATTTCATATGAGTGACATTTAAGTCACGGCGACAAAAGTCACCCATGCGCGCACACTCTTATTTCAATAAAATGAAATAAAATAAATAAATACGTTTAAAGTTTAATTATACAACGTGAAACTCAAATACACAAAACCTTAGAGGGGCTAATTCTGGTGCTCAAATACAACCACTTTTTCTCTAATGAATTTGATTCAATAATAACAACCTCAAAAAAAAACAATATTCTATATTAAGTTTTTCATCACGTGATATTATAATAAGAGAACCTTTGAATAATGATACGTAGAATGATAGTTCGGTACCTACGCCGACTACATAATTAAAGCAACAAAACAGGTTTGTGTTTACACACGTTTACACACGGACACACTCACACTACTATAAAATAAACGAAGTACCAGATAAAAGGGTAGTTGACACTACCAATCAAATGACATACTTTTTATGATCTGTCAAAACGTACCTCTTCCTTAGAATTTGTATGGCAATAGCGGACAGTGACGTCACTGTCTACCAAACTCAACTGACTATCTATTTTTTAGTTTTAAAGCAATTAAAATATATTTCAAGAAATAATTAAAAATGATGACTGAACAAATTAATTAAATAAGGTGTTATTTAAAAAAATAAGTGTCTCGGATTTTTTTATGGATGGTGTCAACATCTCAATTATTAAATTTTGCCAGGGGCGTCTCTCAGCCAACACAATTTAGAAAAGATCGTTTTCTGAATTTACACAAACTCAAATTAACCAAGTTCAAATATCTTTAACAATAATTCAGTCAAACTTATTCGACTGTTAAGTTTAAGTACCTTAAGTAGTTTGCGAATAATTACAATAATTGCATTACTTAGTTCGATGTTCTCAACGTTACGTGTTCTGAGGATTTTAGACTTCGTAGTGTATTGTTAACACTACTCCTTAAAGGTCTAGGACACATTTTATTTGTTTATTTATACTTAGTCTTATTTCTTCGACGAAAAAGTAGCACAAACAACCGCACGTCAACCTACCACAAAACGTCAAATTTGCTCAATTGATATTGATCTCTACGTCACGGACTTAAAGTTGAAAATCGGTTGAATGACCTCTAACTTTTTGGGTAGGTTGACCTTCCGTTGTCTGTACAAATGGTAGATTTGCCAAAATCTATCTACTATTCAATCATGGGGCTAGATAGAGATTAAATTTTATATTAATTGTCAATAAAATGTTCAACCTATTTCGAATGAGGTGGTTCTTCGAAACGAAATTAGAATGTGTTTTTCAACCGACTTCAAAAAAGGAGGAGGTTCTCAATTCGACTGTTTTTTTTTTTTTTTGTATGTATGTTACGCGATTACTCCGCCAATTATGAATCGATTTTAATGATTCTTTTTTTGTTTGGTAGATCATACTTCAGAGGTGGTCCCATATAAATTTTATCGAAATTGATTTAGAACTTTTTGAGAAAATCAACAAATATATACCCAGATAATATTTTGGTTGTGGTTCTTGTTACCTATCTTCGACAAATATGAGCCGATTTTGATGATTTTTGTTTTATTGAATAGCATAAACTTCAAAGATAATATGATAAAAGTTTGCAAAATAAAAATCACCCCTAAGGGTAGGAAAATAGGGGATGAAATTGGTGTTCAGCAGTTAGATTAGGATTTATCACTAAAAATAGATGAAATAAGTAAATTTTATTTTAAAAAATAAAACCGATTTCAAAACACTAAAATGCTAAAAATAATCCTAACACTTAAGTACCTAATCAGTTACTTTTGGAGTCGGTGCAAAAAAAAACATTGAATCTCTCATCGGCTGGCACCGACTCCAAAAGTAACTGATAGTAGTGAAGTACTTAAGTGTTAGGATTATTATTAGCATTTTAGTGTTTTGAAGTCGGTTTTATTTTTTTAAATAAAATTTACTTATTTCTGTATACGTTACTCTCTCTTAATATAACGTAGTTTTACTTGATCAGTTATGTTAAAATAATAATAATTTTTTTATTAAATAAAATTTGTGTTTGGATTCAAATAAATTATCTTGGCAAAGACTTCACTATAGAACGAAAAAGTATTTTAGAACAACTTTTGAATATAAAAATATACCATAGGATTTATCATGCCATTCCTCAGAGTTTTGTCTTATATCAGCACAAAACAGTCAGTCTAAAAAGAAAACCCGACACAAAAAAATGGAAATAAAGACGTAAGTTAAATGATGGTATCTCTAGTTTCGTGCGAGCTTTGGGCCGCTCGCTAAAAGCTTTGCTAAGCTTAACCATTAGTAGTTTAAGATAGTCAACAAAAAAAGCACAGATAACCTTTTTTATACAAATTCCGGGAGTTTTTATTTCAGAAGAGGAATTTAAGTACTATTAGAGTCCAACTATTCCCAAAAACTAAAATTATTTTGCTTTTGTTCTCAAAATGGTGTCATGGATATTATGTCACGGCGGCAGTACACTTCCGCCAAGACACCCCTAGCTAGGCCGAGTGAGAGAGTGTACAGCCCTCCCTAGCATGACCATTAAACCACGATATGATGATATAGTAATTTATCGACTCCAACTGTTTTTTTTAAATATGATAGATTATAGCTGCCGTTTTGAATTTTTATCATATTTACATAACATGTGACGTCACCGGCACGTCGATTCAACATGTCGGCTATGATTATATCGTGATTTAGTGGTCATGCTAGGGGGGCAGGAGAGCTCGCTCTCGATCCCGTGTGGTTTTTTACGCACGAGTCAAAGGGCCTCGCTCTCCCTCACACTACATGGGTGCACTCGTCTGACAACTGCGACAGCGACGCCTGTCGCGTCTTTCAGTCACGCGCGCGTCTTAGACGTAGGACGCGAAGACATAATATTATTAATTATTTTTTAAATGTTGTGTCGTGTGGGGACGGCCTTATATAGAATACACTTCCCCACTGCCAACAGGAGGCGTGTCGTAAGAGGAGACTAATTCCTGTAGCACGAGACGGGCATAAGCGTCTGCATTCGAAGTCTTATAAAACTGCGCTCGTCAACCCGCCTGCCAAGCGTGGTGAGTATTGGCAATCCTCCAATGAAAATCATTGGGGGAAGCCTGGATTCAGCAGTGGACGTCCTATGGCTGAAATGATGATGATGATTTTTTAAATAAAGTTTTTATCGTTTTTCAATTAGTTAACGTATTAATTGATAAATTTCAACCTTATCAGGTCTACAATAATTTGCAGAAATTTTTAAACGTCAAAGAGGTCATAGTTTGGGTTGACCTAAGATGAAAACATTTAGATTGTTAGCTGACTGTGCAGGTTTCCTTTAGATGTTTTCCCTCACTGAAGAGCAAGTGGTATAAATCCGTACGTAGATTCCAAAAAATCCAGAGGTCGAAATCCAGCACGTAGCTCGTACGTGTACGCGTACACGTACGAGCTACGTGCTGAGATTTGAACTGGCGATCTATGGACGTGTGGCGCGACTTCAACCACTGAGCTACCAGGCTATCACCGCTCAAATGCTTTTAACCCCACTATAAGTAGTGAACGGCAGGTCAACCTATGATTTTATAATTTGGGACTACGAATTATTACTTAGAGTGAAACACTGTTAATAATTTTGTTAAGTTAGATAATTAAGCATATTATGCAGGCCACTTCCAACCGGCCAATCTGGAAGTCAATGGGGGAGGCCTATGTTCAGCAGTGGACGTTCTATGGCTGAAATGATGATGATGATGATGAATTAAGCATATTTTGTTGTTGTTCAAATCTGAAGACCAACGTCCGATTTGAAATTTATTTGTGACATTTTTTTATTTAATGTTTTTGTAAGCTGTTTACCGTAACTGTTCTTTTCTATAAAATAATAATAAAATATACTTAACTAGTTCTATGTCTTTTCCTTTTGCTTTTTAAGAACAATTATTTTTAGAGCTTTCACTCGGAATGTTCGTGGTATCAGTCAGTTTGTTTGTTGGTTTAGTATTTTTAGCAAATGTTTGAGTTTTTGTGCCGTCAGCACGCTTTCAGTAGTTAGTAAAATAAATAAGGGAAAGTAATGATTTAATATAAATAAGGTAAGAGACGACCAGCTAGTCTAGTGGTTCGCGCTCCGGACCTCAAAGCCTGGCGGTTGCGGGTTCGAATCCCGCAAGGGGCAAATGTCAATGTTGGTCCCATAGAAAAAGTTGTTGCATTTGAGCACAAGAATCAGCCCCTAGGAGGTTGTTGATGTTTTACAAATAATCCTGTACTTTATTTTTATTTTCAAATCCATAAAAAAAGAAATAGATATATTTCTCAGGAAGCGAACACCAGAGGCTGTTTGCGAAAATAAGAATTGTTTGCAATCCATTAGATGCTGTCGACTGCTAATTATGTGGGCGGAGAAAATATTCCTTTTAACGAAGCGAAAGAAATGGATTGTTTCTTTTGAACTTTTTTACTATAATAGACCTAAAATGTAGAATTAATAGATAAAGTTTTCGTTAGGAATGATGTAATTGTTGAAAGAATTTGTTTTATTTATTTTGTAAACGACTGTCCTATAACGAGTATAGTATTTTTATTGTTCACTAGTCACTGTCTGCTCTTGGTTTGTATTGTAGTGTTTTGTCGATAGGTTACTAACTACCTAGACAGTGAATCCCAGTAAGTAGGTAATTGTGAGTGGCTTGCTTTGAGTTATCGTTTTACATATTTATATCTATTTTTTATTTATTTTTTAATCCCGTCGATTTTTTACCTAGATGCTTACCAGTTCATAACTGTTTGTTTTCTGTTGTCAATGTACACGACAACGAATACTTATTTATTTCTTTTTATTTATGTTCTCATGTAAGTGGCGTGTAAATGTCTTTATGAGAATAAGTAAATTTTATTTAAAAAAATAAAACTGACTTCAAAACACTGAAATGCTAAAAATAATCCTAACACTTAAGTACCTAATCAGTTACTTTTGGAGTCGGTGCCAGCCGATAAGAGATTCAATGTTTTTGTTTGCACCGACTCCAAAAGTAACTGATTAGGTACTTAAGTGTTAGGATTATTTTTAGCATTTCAGTGTTTTGAAGTCGGTTTTATTTTTTTAAATAAAATTTACTTATTTCATCTATTTTTAGTGATAAATTCTAATCTAACTGCTGAACACCGATTTCATCCCCTATTTTCCTACCCTTAGGGGTGATTTTTATTTTTCAAACTTTTATCATATCATCTTTGAAGTATAAACTATTCAATAAAACAAAAATCATCAAAATCGGCTCATATTTGTCGAAGATAGGTAACAAGAACCACAACTAAAATATTATCTGGGTATATATTTGTTGATTTTCTCGAAAAGTTCTAAATCAATTTCGATAAAATTTATATGGGACCACCTCTGAAGTATGATCTACCAAACAAAAAAAGAATCATTAAAATCGATTCATAATTGGCGGAGTAATCGCGTAACAAATATACAAAAAAAAAAAAAAAAAACATACAGTCGAATTGAGAACCTCCTCCTTTTTTGAAGTCGGTTAATAAATGTCTTTAAACCTTAAACCTCACTAGCTGTTGCCCGTGACTTGGTTCACGTGGTCTTTAGTTTATTCATAAAGGATTTTCTGCGCTACTTTCTTATTTTCGCATTTATAATATTAGTAGGAAGTAGGATAGCTTTTAGCCCGCGACTTCGTCTGCGTTGACCTTACTCGAATAAAAAGTATCCTATGTGTTAATTCAGGCCATGGTCTATCTGTATGCCAAGATTCATTAAAATCCATTCAGTAGTTTTTGCGTGAAAGAGTAAACGTCCATCCATACTCACAAACTTTCGCATTTATAATATTAGTAGGATGTACTCGTAAGTGTGTGAGTTTCTTCATTTCACTATGATCACTAAACGACTTAACCGATTTTGATGTGTAAGGTATCGTTAGAATCTTTACGTTCTCCCAGGTGACATAGGTTATATGAGGCCTAAAGAAAAAAAATCTTCTAAACTTATTAAAGTGGGGTATCAAAATAAAGGGTTTTGAAAGGTGATTATATCTTGATTAGAAATAATTAAAAATAATTAAAATATGACTGCTTTTAAACGAACTGAAAGTTCGAAATAAATTGTAAAAACAGTAGGAAATAGTTTCATCATCATCATCATCATTTCAGCCATAGGACGTCCACTGCTGAACTATGGAAATAGTTTGCAGTCGCTAAATTACCTTTATATAGGCGTATTAGATTAGTTTTGTATCGACCATCTACTAAATTATGTACTTATGGTGATTTTCCATTGGTTTTGGAGCCGAAAAAGTATTATTTTCGTGCTCAAATACAAAAACTATTTGCAGGGGTCGAAACATTGAAATATAAAAAAATAATATACTTCCCACCAATATCGTAACCGCTGATGCCTTTTGTATGATGATGATGATGTGATTTTTTAGGCTCAAAAACCAACGAAAATTCCCTTTGTAGTCTATGCAGCTAACAAAGTTATCTTCATTTAAAAACAAAAAGCGATCCTAAAAAGAAAGAAATACTATAAAAAAAGTTTCAATGATGTAATTTAAAAAGTTAAACGGTCAAAGTATAGCAACTCAAACTTTTATATTTCTTTTAAGCAATGCATGCGAGTATAGTAGTTAGTGGGTAGGCCAGCCCGGTGGACTGATAACCTAGTTTAGGCTGCGAAAAGTCGGTGCAATACAAATGGCCCACAGACGCTACTGTTGTGACGTTCAATGGAGGAGGGCTAGTGCAGCAGTGGACTTCCGGAGGTTGACAGAACTCAAACACGGACGTATGCATAGGCCTTATAAGAAAGCTCAAGGTTGCATAGCGCGCTATGGAAAGAGCTATTGAGGGGGAAATGAATTCATGAAGGAAAAAAGAGATATGTATCTTTGCGAGATCGAATCAGAAATGAAGAGATTTGTAAACGAACAAAAGCCTCTGACATAGCCCAACGGATAAGCAAGCTAAAGTGACATTGGGCAGAGCACATAACACGTAGAACTGACGGCCGATGGGGCAGAAAGGTTAAGAAATGAAGATCTCGTACCGGCAAGCGCAGCGTAGGATGTCCACCTACAAGGTAGACAGACGACCTGGTAAAAAATGCAGGAAGCTGCTGGATGTGGGCTGCTTCTAACAGGGTAATTTGGAAGTCATTGTAGGGATCTATGTTCAGCAGGGGACGTCTTAGGGCTGAAATGATGAAGATGATGATGAAGAACGGACGTAAAACGTAAATAAATACATTAAAAAAACCAGCCTTGCAAACTGTACCGTGTTAACATAAAATTAAAGAGACTGTTGTAGGTGTCCCATTTTTTTTTTTTTATTGAAACTCTATCAATGATCTCCGAAACTACGGAGCCTAGAATTTTAAAAATATACGGAATGTAGTTTGTTTATTATGGCTAACAGGAAAATCTATGTATATAAATTTACGGAACCCTCTTGACGCGAGCTCAGCTCGCACTGATCCGGGTTTTTTTGTCGATTCTATCATTGGCCTTATAGCGAAAGTTGTTTGCAATCACCTGAACAACAAATTGTACATACAGGGTGTACAAAATAATATCCTTTAAACCACGTGATGATAAAATCTTTATCGGTAGAATAGAATTTTGACATTTTTTTTAGATGCTTTATACAAACCTACTGCCACTCCCATCACTCTACATATACGAGGTTTCCACATTTGTTCATAATAATCCGGAGCTTTTCAAAAGGTCTGGAAACCTGAAATTAAGATGCCTCCAAAGACAGATACTCAAAGACCTACCGGGATCAAGTAAATACGGGAAGAGTAGCCCCTGCATGTGTGTGCGTATCTATAATAAGCTACCAAATGAATTAAAAATGCTCGGTATTAATTTATTTAAGAGTAGGCTCTATAAATGGCTCAGTGAGCGTAGTTCTACGACTTAAACGACGATTATGATAACTCATTTCACCCTTTTTTTGACATACTTATTGCTATATATTTATTTGATTTTGCTTAATTTAATTTAATGCTATTAATTAAATTTTAATTTTATGATTGATTGTAATATCACTAATCAAATGTTATTAAGTTTGCATGCTGATAGCAAAACATGAGCACACAATTACTTTGTATCAACTTTTACTACCATATTTTAAGCAAATAAATGATTAGTTCTTCTAATTCTTAATTTTAATTCAAGCCACAAATTAACGTGCTACCTACTGAAATAAAAAAAATAAACATAAGACAATATACAGGGTGTAACGAAAAGGTGAAATAAAACTTTAAGGGGTTATTCTACGGCTAAATTACATCAACTTTTTTATGGGACCAACATCAAAATCTCAAAAAAACTTATTGACGTTTCCATACAAACTGATGCCAGCTGGTCGCGTTTTAGTATGGGAAAGTGTTTTTTTTTGCGATTTCGATGTTGGTCCCATAGAAAAAGTTGATGTAATTTAGCCGTAGAATAACCCCTTAAAGTTTTATTTCACCTTTTCGTTACACCCTGTATAAAGCATCTAAAAAATTACGATTTTGATCTTGTTCTCATAGTATTATTGTCTATGGCAGGTTTACGAGGTTTTCAAGAAGTGTCCTTTTCTCTTATACCTACACCATATTACTATGTCCCTTGTTCAAAGTAACCATCCTGTTTACTAGCAGTCAATTTGGACAGCAGTAATCTAAATTAACCCAACAACAGGCTATCTTGGATGACACATCAAATATACTGTCATCTATTAGTCATACTAATAGGGATATTCCCAAGTGGATGTCTGGCTCAACATCGATTTTGGTATATGAATTTGATGATTCCCTTTTTTATGAATCCGTAGTCAAAACAGAACCCAATGTAAACATTAAAAAATTTAACATTGTCAGGCAGTGTTCTTGCTTTCCGTCAGTTGCATTATTTAATAGATTACCAATCGATTTAAAAAGTATAGTGTACAAGAGTAGCTTCAAGTCGGAACTGTAACATCTTTTGTTGAAATAACGCTATTATTCAGTAGATGAATTTTTATATAATATGAGAAACACGGTATGACAAACAGTTACTAAGTAAATAAAAATTTCCATATTTATTTTAAATCATCGACATTATATATAAATAATATAATCTTGTTGTCTTTTTTTTCTTCTTTTAAATACATATACAATGATTACTACAGAATTTATATAATTAATGATGCATGTTGTATTTTTATCTAATTAGTCAAATGTTATTTTAATTAATGTTCGACACAATGTATATTGTTATGAATAAATGGAATTGAGTTGAGTTGAATTGTACCGATCGGGCACAGAGATAGACTAAAACTTGGGAATGGATATAGATAACTTTTTTTAGTAAAAAGTGAACTGATTTTGATGAAATTTTGTACGGAAAAAGACTCAAGGAAGGCAATTTTAATAAGCTAAGCTAAGCGAGTAAATTCATTTCTACGCGAGCAAAGCCGCACAACCACAACTACTACTATGCGACTTCTGTTCTACGACTTTGTAAAATATGCATTTTTTAAAAGTTTTTCTAAACAAATTTTATCGGCTGTTTGGTAATTTTGTATGGGGAGACGAAAATTTTCATGCTTATTTACAAAAGTCATAGAACAAAAGTTGTTTAACATGATTTATATGTGTTATGAATAACTTTTGTGGTTACAAAGTTATCCTTGAGTTACAGGACACACTGTATATCTCTTAACTTCAGCTTGACACAATTTTTATGGAAACCCTGTATAGATAATGTATAGGTGTAAACTACAGATATTTCTCTTGGTAATGTAATTATGTTGTCAACATGGCTAAGAAAAATAACATTACAGGAAATCGTTATCCCGGCGATAACTGGGAACGACGCGACGAAAATTAATCACATCTAGTGTTGCCAGAAGTGTCGATGGTTTACTGTGAAAAAATGTATCGACATATGTAATTTATATGGATGATTACGTTTTTTTCTATGTTAGTGAGTGTGAAGATACGCTTTGTTACAGAATTAATGCTGCTTTGTTATAGTAGCTATGTTTGTCTGTTTCGTGTGGCTTAAGTTTAACCGGACATTTCTATCTGAGTCAAAATCTTCCAATACAAAAGGCTTGGCCAATACTTTAGCATTGTGAAGGTTTAAGCTATTCTAACTGTTGTAACTTCTCAAGGTTGTCTCTACCTTCAGCGGTTATTATGCAACCACCTTTAATTTTCCTTATTCCACAATGATGATATTTGCTTCCAACAGCCAGCTGAGATATACCTCCCATCACATTTTTGTTGACGTATACTAATACAAAGATTTTTTTTTACCCGTTAACACCCAAGCGGTCTCATGAGACCGCATAACAATATAATTTGTATTGTGTCTCGTTTACGTATGCTTGATCAGTTAAATAGATCTGAAATTACGTAATTAATGTGCCGGTATTTTTAATAATGCATACGGCATTGATTGAATTACACATCTAGATAATATTAATAAATGAATTCAAAATACGTTTAAAAAACTCAAATTCCATGAGACTTTTACCTCTCTAAATTTCTAAATAATTATTCTATTCAAATCAAAAATTCTTAATATTCATTAATTACGTGACAACATACCCTTAATAATGTAAATAACTATTTTAGTTTATTTGAAATAGTTTTTACTTAAAATAGGTTAGGTTAGGAATAGGTTAACACATATGTTACTCATGAACATCAGTATAGAGTACCATCTTCTAACGAAGTTTGGAAGACACATAAATTGTAGGCGGTTACTGACTAGGTCATTAAGAGAGATATTTGACAACCTGGCGCCTGTTTTCCTGGTTTTCTCTTCAGAATCAGTCTTGGTAATTCATACTGCGCACTTCTCTGTAGATGTCCGAAAAAGGCAACATTATTTTCTTGATTATGTCAATGACCTTCCTTTTAGTTGCTTCTATCTGTCCCGTTTGTTAGAAGTAAAACATGTCAATGAGATCTTAAACATCTTCCGAGAAATCCATATTTCAAATTCTTTCGGAAATCTATTTAGAGGACCCATCAACGATGGGAGCTAATTGACTGTCAAAATAGATCTTGAGTCTGTTTCTTTGCTAACCATCGATACGATAACGCTAGACCACCGACCAACACTAGCACGTCTATCAGCTAGTCGGTTAATTATGGTGAAGCCATTTCAGCCAATTAAGTGTGACGACATTATTTATACTAATTATGACGTTGCTTAACCTATTTATCCGCGTGTTATAAAATAATAAATCAAATCAAATGTTGAGATTCGAGTGTCGTATTCTCACCTTCTCCTCCATCAATATAAAATTGCAAAATATTTTAAGAAAAGCGCTGTCATTGAACTTTATTAGTACAATTTTAATTGTTTTGGTGCTAAATCAGGATGCCTTAATATTAATTTTCAAAAAAAGTGTATTTTTAACTAATTTATAAATAAAATACATTCGTGACAGTCAGTGACGACCGTCTGGTGTAGTGGTCCGCGCTCCGTACTACAAAGCCAGATGTTGCGGGTTCAAATCCCGCAAGGGGCAAATGTTTGTGTGATGAACACGAGCATTTGTACCTAAGTCATGGATGTTTATAAAAAATATTTAAGTATGTTTATCCGTTATCTAGTTGCCATAGTACAAGCTTTGCTTAGTTTGGGGCTAGCTAATTGGTGTGATTATAAAAACAATTTAATTATTTATTATTCCTCTATTAAATGAGTCAAGGAGAGAAACCTGTTCGAAATTGTATTTGCTTTGTTTTAAATATAAAATCTTAAAGATCTGTCAAGGTGCGCGATTTGTACGCACCCTTAAATTTTTGACTAGGCCTAACTAAGACCAAGTAATACCTATTAACCGAGACCAAATGTATGTGTCTTCCAAGAAATGTCACTAGTAACATTCGGAATGGTCTCCCTCCATTTTCTTGTTCCATCGCAATCGCAACCAAGCGAGGCAATGCTGGTAGCATCTTGGGTCTCTACCACGATTACCATTTTTAGAGGGCGTTCCCTTAAATCTAAAAAAAAAATTGTTTATCTAAAAAATATATAATACTTTATACATAATATACATCAAAGATTAAAATAAAAATATCAAACAAAAATAAGTATAAAAAAATTAAACAAAAATACTCGAAACAACCCGTTTACAACCATAATCGTAATGTGGAATAGTAAATATAGCGTATTTGCGATTCGCAAACTGGCAACGTCGCTTTTCTGTCTCACTCCCTCGGTGAGATACGTTTTCATTTTAGAATTAAAAACATTTTCTTTTACATGGGAATATTTTTTGTATGTATGGACGCTATTGTTTTACAGGTGAACGGGAACGTCTTTCGTCAATTAACATACTGGGTTATTTCATAGATGTTTAATAGTTATAATGTATTTATTTCATTAAATTTTCAATTTAAATATAAAGGTACAGCAGCATTGAGAGTTGGATGCTTTCCAAAAACTTCTGAAGACGACAGGCGTCCCCTTTAAACTAGGACAAATCTGGAAAAACCTGGCTGGCACGGGTACACTGCATGCCTGGATAATATCGAAGTTGGGGCAATAACCCTATACAAGGGGTTTAGGGTTATTGCCCCAACTTTGGTATTGCAAAAAATATAGACTGCCCAGCTTTTTCATACTAACAAAATAAGCAGAGCTGTTTCAAAGACAGGCCTGCCAAAGAGCTTATAGTAAGGGGCGTAATCTAACGTGTCCATTTTTGTTTCGCTACAAAAAACTTGAAACGCGAATGTTTTAAAAAAGATAATTATGTGCAGGCAAAGGAAAAAGTTAGAAACGGCCAAGTTTTCTAAGAAAACGTTGCGTATCAACTTCAGAGAGTTTTTATTAGTTTTTCACGATCCGTATTTCAATTGCATGACTAATTTTCTTCCACACTGCGAAGCATTAAGTATCGCGTGTGAAATTTTGTGTGTGCATGAAACACGAAACAATATTAGGTGAAAAAATAAGCAATGAAACTTAAGGGGCTGTTTGAACATAATAACTTTCTCTCTAGAAGCCAATATTGAAATTATCAAAAGTAACTGACTATTATTATGAACTTCTTATTTTATACTGAGCTATAAGATCTCTATTCAAGTGTACACTTTACCACAAACTGCAAACAGTAGTATAGAAAGAAATTGCTTACTCATTATAAATGGTATCTTTAGCAAAACACTTTTTTTAAAATTACCATGTAAGACTAATTTTAATAAAACACCGGATCTTATAAAGCAAATCCAGCCCACAAAGCGACATAGTAAAGAACAGATTTTCTGTTGTAAATAGTTTGTGGAAGTCAACGGCTTAATAAATGATCATTATTTAAATGACGTTTTAGAACAAATGTTTTTTTTAGAATTTTTAAAAGATAAAACTTAATTACTTATTTTTTTTCGCTATTAAATAATCAATATAATATATGCATATAACTTGTTATTCTCAATTTTTAATTACTTTTATTTTTCACATGTTATTGCATGCATGCACCTCTAATAACTAAATAAATACTACGTATATTAATATTAAATGTATTATTAAATTATGCATTGTCCCAACCCTATTAAATAAAATAAAATAGGTTAAATTTTAACCCGTTAACATCCAAGCGGTCTCATGAGACCGCATAACACTAGAATTTCTATTGTGTCTCGTTTACGTATGATTGATAATGTAATGGCAAATAACACTTAAGTATATTTATTTGTATGGCAAAGCGAAAAACGGTGATATAAGAAGTTATTTGTACCTAATTATCCTTAAAGAACAAATAAACACCACAGAAAAGGATTCTTGATAGCAGCTAAAGTTAAAAAGTTGAGGACGCAGGGCTTGTCTAAGCCGAAAGTTTAATAAGTCGAGAGCTAATAACCTTTTTCCGACTCCCAACTTTACGGGCCGCAACGGCGATAAAACTCCATCAGAGGACGTGCGAGGTTTGGGTGCAATAAACATTTATACAGTAGGACCACTAAGCGCCATACACATCAAGCACGTATCCTATAGAGCACCAATACGAAGCATCTTTCTCCGAAATACGTTAGTGATTTATCACTTACATTTAGTATGAAAAGACAGGTCCTGTCAACTCTCGCTCAAAAATGGCGGAAAATTTTGTCGAACAAATCCTATTACCTACATTTCTACTCTATGTGGTATGTGCTCCATCGTCATACATGCTTACGTACGGTACATAAACTAAGACACAATTCCCACGACACAAAGTTTAATTATTTTTCTGTTATTACCAACAATAAAATTACTGACAAAAACATGGTGTATAAAATTACATGTTTATGCTCATTGTATTTATAAGTTGTTATGTTTACCGCCTTAGATAGAACGTCATTCTATCTTTGTTAACATAATATGTTATGATGTTTTAATTATTGTATTTAGTGACAAAACTACGGAATTCTTACTGGTCACAAACCAGACTATCGTTTGCCATCGACATGAAAAAAAGTATGTTGATTGTCTATAAGCTTTAATATTTTAGAAGATGGCCTTTTGGCGTAGTTATTTACTCTTCACTGTTCAAGCGGTACAATGGAATTTCTTTTATGCCTCGATTAGGTATGACTGATGACTTATAATTTGTGGGGAGTGGATCTACTGTATTCACTTATATAATAGTGCTAGGTTCGCGGTCATGAAAGCCTCCGCGGCAGGGGGGTGCGAGGAACCCGCCCGTCGCGACGCTCAGTCGGGCGCCGGCTACGTCCAGCGCCGGTCGCCGCGCATGGCCCGCGCTCCGTAACGCGGCATGCGGCCCGCGCTTGCCGCACTCGCGGCTTGCTGCGTGGTGGCACGCGCCGAGCTGCCCTCCGCGCGGCTCGCCCCGCGCAACACCACCCCGCACCATGTCCTCCAGTGCAGCGATGGGCTCGTCCTCCCCGCGTGGAGGCCACTCGAAGATGTCCCGACCCTCGAGCTCACCATCCGAGGCGTCCTTTACTTCGCCGCTCTCATGTACCTCTTCATCGGAGTCTCCATCGTCTCCGACAGATTCATGGCCGCCATAGAAGTGATCACGTCGCGAGAGAAGGAGGTGCGTGTGCGACGAAACGGAAGCGATCAGATTATTGTCGTTCGAGTATGGAACGAAACTGTTGCCAACTTAACGCTGATGGCCTTAGGGTCGAGCGCTCCAGAAATTTTATTGTCCGTTATCGAGATAGCCGGGAAGAACTTTGAAGCTGGTGAATTAGGGCCTGGTACCATCGTCGGCTCTGCTGCTTACAACTTATTCGTAATCATTGCAATATGCGTCGTAGTAATCCCTGACGGGGAAGTGCGGAAGATCAAACATCTCAGAGTCTTCCTCGTGACCGCGACTTGGTCGATATTCGCATACGTATGGCTCTACCTCATCTTAGCAGTAATATCACCCAGCGAAGTAGAAGTTTGGGAGGGAGCTGTGACCTTCCTATTCTTCCCGGCGACAGTTTTGACAGCATACATTGCAGACCGACGCCTTCTAGTCTACAAATATTTGAAAAAAGGATACAGAGTCAACGAGCGTGGAGTAATTGTGGAAGCAGAAGGCGATGGCTCTGTCGAGATGGCATTGAAGCCAAGTGGCGATGATTTTGCTTCAGATGACGAGGAAGGGCGTGAAATTGAGAAATCTCGGAAAGAATACGTTGCGGTCCTTAGAGATTTAAGAAGACAGCATCCAGAAGAAGATCTAGACACGGTAGAACGAATGGCGCTAGAGGCTCTTATGTCCCGAGGTCCAAAGTCACGAGCATTCTACAGAGTGGCTGCAACGAGAAAAATGACTGGTGGCGGAGATTTCTCACGGAAAATATCAGAAAGAGCTCAGAGTGACTTGAGTGAAGTGAAGGCGGAATTGCAGAGGCGTGAATCGGGTTCTCCATCTATCGAACCGAAAGGCCCTAACGTCAGATTTGACCCTGACCACTACACTGTGATGGAGAACTGCGGATCTTTTGAAGTGAGAGTCATTCGCGGTGGAGACTTGAATGGGGAAATTTCAGTGCAGTATACGACAGAAGATGGAACTGCAGAATCTGGCTCGGATTATGTGGCTGCTCAAGGCTCTCTGTTGTTTAGACATGGCGAGACAGAGAAGACGTTTAGCGTCCAGGTGATTGATGACGACGTATTTGAAGAAGATGAGCATTTCTACGTCCGTTTAATTTCCCCGAAGGGTGCTTCCTTGGCTTCCCCATCCACGGCGACTGTAGTGATATTAGACGATGATCATTCGGGAGTGTTTTCGTTCCCGCAACGGGACTTTGAGCTGACTGAGTCTGTGGGGACTTTCGATCTTCGGGTGATGAGAACGGCTGGTGCTAGAGGCAAGGTGCGCATACCGTACTGGACTGAAGACGGTACAGCGAAGAGTGGTGCTCAGTATGAAGCTGCACAAGGACACATTGTCTTCGAGAACAACGAAACTGAGTAAGTAATTAGATCAATTCTTTAATGTTAACTTATATGGTCATACATTTATATTTGCCTTTCCAGAAATTTTACTGGAATACAAGTGACGAATTCTGTTTTTTAAGATCTTCATTGACTTTGGAATAACAATACTTGTAAAATTACAGGACTATATTCTTAACTGCTACAAAATTACGTGTTCTTTTTCATAAGTTAGGTTAGAGTTAGGGTGTTAGGGTTTCGCCAGTCTCCACAGTAAATCATTATCGCAAAGAGACGACTCTCAACGGAAACCTAGCATCAGGACTTTAGCCTAGAACGCTCATAAATGATATAACTTCGATGTACAAACTACACTACTAATGGCTCCCCCGAGTTACATATCGTAACATCTACTAACGTGAACTTGTTTTGATTTATAAAGTGGTTATAAAATTGTATAGAAAATTATAACACATTATGTTCTTGACAAATGTAACAAAACACTTTATTTCACCTTTATACATTACTTTATCGAATTCATATCTATGAGAATATAGTAAAGTAGGGTAACTGGATAATCACTTAAGTTTGTTTTATACCTCTTTTCACTGTGCCGTTAAAAGGAAAACTGTGAAGCTAGATTACATTATACAGTACTGGCAATTAGAGTTAGTTTGATAAAGCTTTGCATGCGATGCAAAATTAATCGTATATTCGATTGCATTTAGCCTTATTCGAGTCGGTTCACGCTTATACTGTTTCTGAGAATATCGCCCGTTTTTCGTAGAACTGAAATTCGGTACGTGTTCATTGGATAGATTTAGCAGGGGTGATTCAGAATAGACAATTGAGTCAATTGATTAAAATTGTTAGGTTTATTTTTTTAAATTAAAGATCACTAGCTGTTGCCCGCGACATCGTTCGTCTTTAGTATATTCTTAAAGGATTTTCTGCGCAACTTTCTTAATTTTTTCTTTTAAAAGAACCTTCTCCTGACAATAATAGGCTAGTTTCCTAGGTAAAAAAAAAGGATATTTAGTCAGCCATTTAGATTATCAAAAAATATTGGACTCATATTTTGTCTTTTGACAATCAAATAAAAAATTACGAAGATAAAGCGCATGAAAGTGAGCACGTGACGTCCCGCCTTGGTAAGAAGTGTCGCGAGGCGTGACGTTACGCGGAACATTGACGGGCTATATCTTCATCATTTTTTGTTTGATTGAGAAAAGAAAAAATACGTGTCCAATATTTTCTGTTAATCCAACTGACGGAATTATTTGTTTTTTTTAGAAAACTAGCCCATTAACATAACAAAAAAAGAATTACCGAAATTGTTCCATCCGTTTACGCGTGATGCGATGACCAAGGGAAATAGAGATTCATTTTCAACTGACTTCAAAAAAGGAGGAGGTTCTCAATTCGACTGTATGTTTTTTTTTTTTTGTATGTATGTTACGCGATTACTCCGCCAATTATGAATCGATTTTAATAATTCTTTTTTTGTTTGGTAGATCATACTTCAGAGGTGGTCCCATATAAATTTTATCGAAATTGATTTAGAACTTTTTGAGAAAATTAACAAATATATACCCAGATAATATTTTGGTTGTGGTTCTTGTTACCTATCTTCGACAAATATGAGCCGATTTTGATGATTTTTGTTTTATTGAATAGCTTATACTTCAAAGATGCTATGATAAAAGTTTGAAAAATAAACCCCCCCCCCAAGGGTAGGAAAATAGGGGATGAAATCGGTGTTCAGCAGTTAGATTAGGATTTATCACAAAAAATAGATGAAATAAGTAAATTTTATTAAAAAAAATAAAACCGACTTCAAAACACTAAAATGCTAAAAATAATCCTAACACTTAAGTACCTAATCAGTTACTTTTGGAGTCGGTGCAAACAAAAACATTAAATCTCTCATCGGCTGGCACCGACTCCAAAAGTAACTGATTAGGTACTTAAGTGTTAGGATTATTTTTAGCATTTTAGTGTTTTGAAGTCGGTTTTTTTTTTTTTAATAAAATTTTTATATATAGATTTATCGAATTTAGAAATTCCTTGGTTGTTCCACAGATTTTTATTTTAAAAAGAAATACACGTATTTTTAATTTTTTTTTATTAAAAAAGTTTGCGTCTTCCGACGATTTCTTCTGCGTGGTCTTCAAAATCAAGATATAGACTATCTTATCTACCTATATCTATATAATATAAAACAAAGTCAGGTTAGTTACATCATTTATAAGTCAAGAACGGCTGGACCGATTTTTATGATCTTTGATTTGTTAGCTTGGTCTCCGCCCCGAATAGCAGAATATCTATAAAAAACACGGAAAAATTCACAAAAAAACTGTATGAAGGGGTACGAAGTTCGCCGGGATAGCAAGTATAGGAATAACCAACGATCACACGAAAATACGAAACGGATAGTAATTAAGTTGTGTAAGCTAAATCAATATCTTTATGTGTGCTCAATTTAAGCCGTTATTTAGTATCTAGTTAGGATATATTTTTAGGAGTTGCAAATTGAACTTGTGCCGTGTGGGGACGGCCGTACAAAATACACTTCCCCACCGTCAACAGGAGGCGTGTCGTAGGAGGCGACTAATTCCTGTAGCATGAGACGGACAGCAGCGTCTTCGTGCGAAATATTATAAAAAACTGCGCTCGCCAACCCGCCTGCCAAGCGTGGCGAGTATTGACAATCCCCCGTATGATAGGTCTTTGGGGGATGCCTGTGTTCAGCAGTGGACGTTCTGTGGCTGACATGATGATGATGAAATTGAACTTGGATAGTTAATTTTCGGAATAAAATTGAAGAAATATTTATAGCTGTGCCCGCGGCTTCGCTCGCGTGGAATATGGTTTATCATACCCTATTTTACTCGCTTAAGAGTAATAGTAATAAATATAGTAGCCATTGTCCTTCCCTAGGGTTCGAGCTTTTTCCGTACAAAATTGCAACAAAATCGGTTCACCTTTCACTACAAAATGCGACCTATGTTTCTTTTCTATTCATCAAAATCGGTTTAAGATTAATAATATTAGTAGGGAAGGGATTATAAATCATCCCTGCATTTTCCAATTTGATACTAGTCGAGAAAAATTAAGTAGAGTAGTAACTCACCTTTAGGAGGCGAGGGGGACGTGACTGGGGTGTGGCGTACTCCAACAAATGGTATATTGCATACTACTATAAAATCAGAAAATGCGAAGAGATTGCGATTTTCAAAAATCGGCTTAAAGCACAGTTTCTTCCTTCTTGACACAAACTGCGTTCATATCTTAGAATAATACTGGTCACTGTTGGTCTCGACATTTCCTCGCATATATCAAATAGTATTATGTATGTTTAGTGTATTGTATTTATATATTTTTGTTTTGTATTTATGTTTTTTTGTGGATACGTCTATGCCATACATTTTCCAATGCTATTTGTAGCAGGTAAATTTAAGAATTATAAGAACTCTGCACTGCAATGATTGTCCTCTACCTAAAGGTTGTCTGGAAGAGATCGCTATTAGCGATAAGACCACCTAAATTGTACGTCTTTCTGTAAAAATCAAGTGTAATTTACTTGTATGGTGTGAAATAAAGAGTATCTATTCATCTACCCCTTGGTATTGGTAGATGCAACATTTTAAAACAGATTGCGAGTATGTATTAGTCACAATCCATTTAGAATATAGCTAAGTAACTATTTTATGGCTTCTGATTCAGATCGATTCTATGCCCACGTTTCCATTAGTAGGTACTTTCTAGAATGTCATGTTAAACCTCGTTTAAGAAATAAAAGTTATTTGCTGATTGGACCTAGACTATATGAGTTATTTGCTGCTTGCCTATATTTCGACGACCTCCGTAGCCGAGAGGCGAGTATACTGGAGTTGGTGTCGGTATCTCTGAGGTCCCGGGTTCGATTCCCGGTCGGTCAATGTAGAAAAATAACTTTTGTATATTGTCTCGGGTCTGGGTGTTGTGGTACCGTCGTTGTTTCTGATTTCTGTAACACAAGTGCTTAAGCTACTTATCACAGGATCAGAGCAATGTATGTGATGTTGTCCAATATTTATTTATTTATTTATTTTGTGTTTTTTTTTCTATTTTAACTATGAAGTTGACAGTTATGTAATACTCGTATTGGCAGTATAGCAACAATAGAAAACATTTAATTGATTACGATACGATAGTATACATACAATAATACACCATACATACAAGTTAGAATTGTTAAAATACCTAGTCAGTAGTATTTTATGTTTTCAAATAAAACGCGTTTGTATTTACAAATTTTTCTTATCTTAAGTACCTCAAATTATCAACCTGCCTAGATCAATCTCTACCTAAATCAATATAGGGACTATTTTACTTATACTATGTTTTTATATAATTGCTCAAATGCGACAAACTATCGCGCGAATGGTCGCATGCAAGACGCGCGGTACCAGGAAGTCTTATAAACTCTGAATCCAAAAATAGCGGTAAGGCTTCCGAAGCCGTAAAAAGCATTACACGGCTTGCCTTATCTGACCTGGATAGCTCGTGAGTAATCCCACAGATTATCCAGGGTTTTATCGCCTCCAATTATCGGATCTTTGATAAACGTAATTATTGTTTTTTTTTTTTTATTATGGTACCAATTCCGCATGATAAAAAGAACAGTGATTCTGCCAATGTCGAGTTTTTCTTGAATAGTGTTCACAATAAATAATGGGTGTTTAGTATTTATTGCTTTTCATGGATTCAGTGAAGGCTACTCTTCCCGTAGAAGCAGTTTTTAAGACGCTATCAGAGGCCCAATTCTCGTCATTTGATAATAGTCGCAATCCGGTGTCGATCCGCTCCCAGTAACATTACGATCACAAACGGTATTCTCGTAAACCCAAAAAATTTAATTAAAGTTCGCAATGCGACTGAAAATGGAAGAAACCAAAATTAGATTTTTTTTGCTCTATTTTCAGACGTATCGGCATAGTTTTGTTAATTTTACGGTCGGTCAATGTAGGAAAACTTCTTTTCTATATAGTTTCGGGTCTGGGTGTTGTGGTACCATCGTTGTTTTTCTGTAGCACAAGTAGTAAAATATGATCAGAGATATGTATGATGTTTTCGAATATAGGTACCTACAGCAGGGCTATTTATTATGGGGATGTGGATTTCTTTGTGCGAATTCGATATTGGTTACATGGTAAAAGTTGTTGTTGTTTATTAGCAGTAAAAAAAAATCTTAAAAGAGTAAAAGATAAACTAGGACTTCACATTGAAGATAGTTAATTTAAATTGCATCCAGTTTCCATGTACAAGCAGTTTCGGTATAGCTTACATCTATTTCTTGTGAACATTGACTACATTAATCATATTTAAAAAAATATTAAACTTGCTGTAACCAAAAGAAGTAATTATTTAAATTAAAATAAAGTCGGGCCAAGTACAAAACACGTATGCCAATCAAAAATGAAAACTTAATAGAAAAAAAAAGCCGACTTCAAAACACTAAAATGCTAAAAATAATCCTAACACTTAAGTACCTAATCAGTTACTTTTGGAGTCGGTGCCAGCCGATGAGAGATTCAATGTTTTTGTTTGCACCGACTCCAAAAGTAACTGATTACGTACATAAGTGTTAGGATTATTTTTAGCATTTTAGTGTTTTGAAGTCGTTTTTTTTAAAATAAAATTTACTTATTTCATCTATTTTTAGTGATAAATCCTAATCTAACTGCTGAACACCGATTTCATCCCCTATTTTCCTACCCTTAGGGGTGATTTTTATTTTTCAAACTTTTATCATAGCATCATTGAAGTATAAGCTATTCAATAAAACAAAAATCATCAAAATCGGCTCATATTTGTCGAAGATAGGTAACAAGAACCACAACCAAAATATTATCTGGGTATATATTTGTTGATTTTCTCAAAAAGTTCTAAACAATTTCGATAAAATTTATATGGGACCACCTCTGAAGTATGATCTACCAAACAAAAAAAGAATCATTAAAATCGATTCATATATTGGCGGAGTAATCGCGTAACATACGTACAAAAAAAAAAACATACAGTCGAATTGAGAACCTCCTCCTTTTTTGAAGTCGGTTGATAAAAATAGAAAAATCATGGTTGCCCTTTATAGTGGGTGCTGACCGCCGTTACGGTAACGGGGTGGAGTGTAATTGTAAAACGTTACTAAGATTCGTGCATATTGACTTGACTTAGTGGTGATATGATTTGTTTTAAACACAAAGAGTCCTAGTCTCGATGCCTCGCTTCAGTCAATTCAGAAAACGTACTTTTCTAAGAAGAAATACTAAGAAGAAATTATTTGCATAAAACACGGTATACAAGGGTGACGTTAATTAAAGCTGAACATATTGACATGCAAATATTTATGTAATCAATTTAATTAATTATTATTCGAACAGTACTATGCGCTAGTTTCCTAAAAAAATCTAATTAGTCCTTCAGTTGGATTAACAGGAAATATTGAACACGTATTTTTTCTTTTCTCAATCAAACAAAAAACGATGAAGATATAGCCCGTTAAAGTTCCGCGTAACGTCACGCCTTGCGATACTTTTAGCAATGCGTGACGTGTCATGCTCACCTTGATGCGCTTTATCTTCGTCATTTTTTGTTTGATTGACAAAAGTCAAAATATCCAATATTTTTTGATAATCTAACTGACGGACTAAACAGAATAGTCTTTTTTTGACCCAGGAAAATAGCCTAATTCAATTCAATTATTATTATTAGCGGCGTGAGTTGCTTAACTTTGGTAATCACTGCTAAAGCACTGCCGACATTCAAGCATCTCATGTCAGTGTGTTGTGTGATATTTGTTTATTCCCTAACGAGACACTTTATGAAGTTCCCAAAAGCAGACATGTTTTTGCGAAGCAACGAAATAAATCGAGGCGGCTATAAACGTAGAGACGAGATATCTGAATATCGCAAATGTAATCACGAATATTAGGTAAGCCTAGACGCTCGGTGTTATATTCATTTGCGTGAGTGATAAAAGTAGAACTTGTAGAAGAATGGCGAATCTTTTTCTTTCTTAGATAAATTAACGTTAGCATTTTTAAACTGGATTTTCTTCACAATTTTTTGTTTCGAGTCCTTTGAAAGGCACATGTAGGGGAAATATCGTTAAAAAAATTATTATTTAAGATTTTTATCTACCACTCTGTCAGCGTAATTAATTTGTATATCCTTGCGTAAGTTTGGCTTTCTAAAATTGTCAGTCTCTGAGCTAAGCCGTGGGCAGACGGACAGACAGACGGACGGCACGCGGCATGGCGAAACTATAATGGGTTCCGTTTTGACTACAGAACCCTAAAATTAGAGCAGTTCAAAAGCAGGCCTGCTTTAAAAGCTCTAGTATTTAGACAGACTTTGTCAAAGTCAAAGTCAAAGTCAAAGTCAAAGTCAAAATTCAGTTATTCAATTTAGGACAGAAAAATTCCACTTATAAACGTCAATAATAACATTATTGGCCCATATGGGGCAGAATATGTCTCCTTATTTTTTGGGCCCTGCTAGCGCTTCGAAACAAGACACAGAAAATCAGGCAAGTGCTGAGAAGTTAAAAAGTTTAAAGCTTACTAACTCAGGTACGAATAATACTCAGGTAAGTACAAATTTTTCTACTGGCTTAAATGGTTACTTAAATTACCCAAACAGGTAGGTTTGAATTTTTAGTAAGCAGTTTCGGGTTAATGGCGTCGCTCCGGTAGACAGACAAAACAGAGAATGAGAGTGAGAATGATTTCGTAAACTGTTCACAGAAATTTTGTATTTGTATAAAAAATGAATTTTTGCGAACGACTTGGCGAACGCAGCGTAGAGCGCCTTCATACAAGGTGAAGCGATGATAATGTAAATCTGCTAGCACCAAATGGAATTGCATTGGGAATAGAGATGTGCCATTCCCGGGAACATTCCCTATTCAGAGAATATTCCCTATGAGGGGAATTCCCTGTTCCCTCGAACGGCACATCTCTAATTGAGAATGGGGAGAGGCTTTTGTATATGTCCAGCTGTGAACTGACGTGGGCTGAGAAAATTTGTTGCAGAACCACTCTGTCACTTTTTGTATGAAGCTTCAACTCTGTTAACGTGCAATATTTTATCTTATTTACTAAGAAACTCAACATTTTTTTGTACATTTATGCTTAAATAAAGAACTAAAAAAACACTCATCCAATAACAGTTTCACAACATGCTGGTTATTAATTGAAAATGAAAATTGTAAAAGTACAAAAGTGACAACAAAAAATAAAAATGAAAATGTACCTGCATTACATTGTAAAATTTCCTGCTGATTATTATGATGAGATAGGTCACCTGCGACTTCACGGAATTTTGATCTTATAAAATAAAATACAACCTTTGGGGTTAAGCAACGGAAAAGTAGATAGCAGATTCTTTGCCGAAGCTATCTCCCAGCAAACGCGATTCAATTCATACAAGCTCCTTTCCTAAAACGTCCTGACCGTAATTCAAACCCGGGACACTTGCAGTTAAGGCGAGTCACCGCGCAGAGGCGCGAAATATACATTTAAATATACATTTGGCAGAGGCCAAAGCGGGTTGCCAAATGTATATTTAAGTGAATGATGTAGGAATGACACACAAGCTACATTCTTTCCTGATTTTATACATTTTTCATTTTCATATGAGCTTTATTCTGTTTAAGTAAATTGCGTTGGCTATATAACCTTTCTGATTTTTCCACCTTGGACTTGATATAGGTACACTCAAATGCAAAGGTTTTCTTTGTGTCTTGTGTCGATTCAATATTATACACACCTACGTATAAACTGGATCAAATGGAAACGTGTCAAAGGTCACGAAGTTATGAATAAAGTGAATTAGTAATATCGAGCCGTTTCTTAAAGAAAAAGTATTATTAGCCATATCGTAGTGTTGTCAATGTGAAAATTATCAAGAAAGTATCGATAGATAATAGTGTAAACGTATTGATAATTTTGGAAGTCATTTGGGGAGGTATGTTCAGCAGTGGACGTTCTATGGCTGAAAATATGATGATGATGAGGCGTTAAGAGTATTTTTATTTCGTAAAGACGTGTTCATTCATTACTTTTACGTTTGATTTTTCATTAATAACGTCTAAAGTATGTATTTTATTAATTTATCCTATCGCCTTAGAGCAAGCTCTGTTAACTTTAAGAAACTGCCTAAAATATTCGATATTTGTTAGTCGTCTTATGATGATTTTTCAGTGTAATAAAAACAGATTACAAAAATTTGAAAAAACCGGCCAAAAGCGAATTGAACTCACGTGGAGAGGGTGGCAAACTTCTCATAGGTTTTTTTTTTAAATTAATTTAATTTAACTAAATGTCCGTGATTAGGTTACAGAAAAGCATATGAGTGTGAACCTCAACTTAATCGGTCCAATCTACATTCGAGCGGTCGTGTTCTTTTTTTTAAACCATTCAAAATCTTGCGATGTAAAAAGTTACTTTGAATGAAGGATCTTATTTCTTTTTCAAAATTTCGGTGTTGCTTGGTTAGTAAAAGTTGCTTGTATAGATTTGTAAAAACTTTCATTTATTGTCTTGTGATCATATCTACTTTAAAGAATACCGGGGAGTTCGTTTATAAGCCACTAATGGCTTATTGTGTGTCATTTAAACATCTTTAATAACCTTTCACCTATATCGATAAGAATAACTTCGTAACAACACTATTATATAACATTGTCAAGCCTGGTCAAAACTTCTATGAATTGTGTAATTTAACAAATTAAACGCAAATCTCTATCCAAAGTTATAATTCTCAAATAATGCCAGTTTGAAGTTTCGTGAATTCTAGACGGTCTAGCCGAGTGGTCTTTTGTGTTTTATTTTACCAATAAAAGTTATTACCTATACTAGTTTTTCTCTGTTTGAAAACTTTTAATAAAATAATAAAAAAATATATTTCCATGAAAACCCTAGGTACATAACAATATAGGTATCCCTGGCTTCTGTGCTAGGTTTTACACCTGTGTTACACAAGCCAGATCTCCCTCCCAAGTTGTTAACAAATCACATTTATGGTAGCTTTAATAAAATAAATACTATCAAAACGAATGAAGGTGTGAGTGTGTGTATATGTGTGTGTGTGTGTGTGTGTGTATATGTGTGTTGTGAGTGTGTGTGTGTGTGTGTGTGTGTATGTGTGTTGTGAGTGTGTGTGTGTATAGGGTGTGTGCGTGCCTGTATGTGAATATGTGTGGATCTCATTTAAGCTGACACACTTTTGTTTGATTCCTAAATTTTCTTCGTTGTATTTTAGGTTTTCATACCTAAATAGTACGGAACCTATTATATTACTAACATTGTTAATGTTGTTTGATAACACTGTCTGTCTGACCGTCCATTCGTCTATTCTTCCATTTGTCCATCCGTCTATCCGTCCTTCCGTCAGTCCGTCGGTCCTACCTATGAAGGACTGTAGCTTGTGAAATTTAATTGGTAATTGGTTGAAGATTTTTCTAAACCTAAGTTATTAATGCGAATAATCTAATCATAATCATCATTTCAGCCATTGGAAGACCACTGCTGAACATAGGCCTGCCCTAATGACCTTTGATCGGGGGGGGGGGGGGGGAATTGCCAATACTCGCCACGCTTGGCAGGCGGGTTGGCGAGCGCAGTTTTTTGTATGATTTGACACACATTCGCTGATGCCCGTCTTGTGCTACAGAAATTAATCGCCTCTTACGATACGCTTCCTGTTGGCGGTGGGGAAGTGTATTCTTTACGGCCTTTATCTAATAAATAATTAAAATTACCAAAAATATTAGTGTTGATGTATTGACTGGCAAATATCGGACAACGCTTGCGATACTCAATGCACAGGATATTGTTAGGGTTTATCTTGCTACTGTAACCCGTCTGCGATGCTCAATTCAATTCAATTTAATTCTGTATTGCGTAACCATTGTACGAACAGACTGTTTCGCGGCCATTCTTCGAAAAAAACATGCATCCCTGATGTTCAGGGTGCAGGGTAGCACCAAGAGTATTGTGAAAGTTATTGCAGGCAGACAACATGTTCGCATAATGTGGCGTATGAGCCGAAATACTTTGCCAAAACGAATTATAAGGTTTGGATTGGACCCATTTGGAACTTTGGCGGTGTTATTAAATTAGTAAAAAATAATCTAACTTCTTAAAGAAATAGAAAGCATTTATTTGACACACACACACACGAATAAAAAATTAAAAATCCATAACAATAAAACAATGCAGGATTCCTGGTGTGTCAAAAGGGTTCCTCAAGCTCAGCATTTGTCGTGACAGTCACAGACTTGTCACGACGCTGATTTTCGGCGGGGACCTCCGACGCTGGGACAGCGAGTGACGCAGCGGTTCAATAATATTATTAATAATAATATAAATGCGAAAGTTTGGATAGATGGATGTTTGTTTCCCAATCATGCTAGAACGACTGAACGGATTTAGATGAAATTTGCCACAGGAATAGATTATAGCCTGGAATAGCAGATAGAATACTTTTATAGTGATGCAAGATAACTGTCATTATAGATGGCATTTTTATCGTTAGATATCGCTGTTTAGTTGGCAAAATTTTCTGAAAGTGAAAATAAAAAAAACCGGCCAAGTGCGAGTCGGACTCGCGCACCGAGGGTTCCGTACAAACCTGTAGGTACCGTTATGAGTAAAAGTTCACCCATCACGACAATCGAGTCATAGTTATGGTATTTTTATTGCAAAATGAAATCCATAACATTACGAAAGTTTAATTGCGGTTTACGATTTATGACGTATTAAAAAAAAACTAATTACTTGATCTCGTTCAAACCAATTTTCGCTGGTAGTTTTTATGGTAATGTACATTATATATTTTTTTTAGATTTATTATTCTCTTATTTTAGAAGTTACAGGGGGGGGGGGACACACATATTACCACTTTGGAAGCGTCTCACACGCAAACTATTCAGTTTAGAAAAAAATGATATTAGAAACCTCAATATCATTTTTAAAGACCTATCCATTGATACCCCACACGTATGGGTTTGACGAAAAAAAATATTTCGAGTTTTAGTTCTAAGTATGGGGAGCCCCCAAAATTTATTATTATTTTTCTATTTTTTTGTGAAAATCTTAATGCGGTTCACAGAATGCATCTACTTACCAAGTTTCAACAGTATAGTTCTTATAGTTTCGGAAAAAAGTGGCTGTGACATACGGACGGACGGACAGACGGACAGACAGACAGACAGACATGACGAATCTATAAGGGTTCCGTTTTTTGCCATTTGGTTACGGAACCCTAATTACACTTTTAAAAAAAGATAGTTTAAACTAACTATGGTTTTGCAAGGACCACGCGGACAAAGTCGCAGGCAACAGCTAGCAGTAATATATTTATTTACCTGTATGCCACACAGCCTAATCTGTTCAGCCTTTTTAATATTCTTAATATTTTTAATATTATTTATTTCGTCGATGAACGTCTGGTGTAGTGGTTCGCGATCCGGACTACAAAGCCAGCGGTTGCGGGTTCGAATCCCGCAAGGGGCAAATGTTTGTGTGGTGAGCACGAGCATTTGTACCTAAGTCATGGATGTTTATTTACCTAGTCGCTATAGTACAAGCTTTGCTTAGTTTGGGGCTAGATAATTGGTGTGATTGTAAAAACAATTTATTAATTTATTTATTACTTAGAAACACACATTTATATTACTGTAAGAGGTTATGAAGAAGATTAAACTCCTCATTAAAGTCTCTATTTTCATTGAATCACAACTTTCAAATTAATTTAGTTAAATCATTCTTTTAAACACAGGTATCGGCCTAACACCTCTCAGATATAATCCCTCTAAATCTGATCCTCTGTATTTAATACTGTGGAATTAGAACTTTATAATGGCGTAGTCGAAGTCTGTTTCGGCTATGAGGGGTCGCAAATTGCTTTCTGATAGTTTGAAAGGCAGTGGAACCACTTTTGGGGGTAGTTTCATTGGTGTTTTAATTTGTTTTACAGATACTTTTGATAATGAAGGGTAGATTTTGGAGTTTACTTGAAACTATGCAGCGAAATTTTACTTGAAACTGTGCCGTGTGGGTACGGCCGTAAAGAATACACTTTTCCACCGCCAACAGGAGGCCTGTCGTAAGAGGCGACTGATTACTGCAGCAAAAGACGGGCAGCAGCGTCTGCGTGCGAAATCTTATAAAAAACTGCGCTCGCCGACCCGCCTGCCAAGCGGGGCGAGTATTGGCAATTACCCCCTTTTCGGTGAGGTCTATGTTCAGCAGTGGACGTCCTATGGCTGAAATGATGATGCAGCAAACATGAAATATATATGAAAGTACTCTTACTTGCGAGAGAATCAATCAATCAAATACCATTACTGGACGGACAATATTATTATGTTATGCTAGCTGCGGCGTTGTTTTTCATGAACTTTATTACTGTGTGATACCAGGTCGATTCCGGCCAAATAGGATAATTTTTCCTGCTAACCAGGCCTTTCGACCTGATAAAAGCTTGTTGGTAAAAGTTTACGGCCGTCTTATGTAGGATTGAGAGTTTGAATTTCGCAAGGGGCTAAATGCTTGTGTGATGAGCACGAGCATAATGTACCTAAGTCGTGGATGTTTATAAAGGTAGTAGCCGTAGTTCAAGCATTCTATAGTTTGGGACTAGCTTTTTGATGTGATTGTTGAAACAAAATAATATTATTTATTTTAAAAAGCAATTATGCCAGATAATTACAAGGTATTTAATTTTAATGTTGGCTAATATTTACCCAATTTATGCTTAGATTAGATAGAAAGAAATAATATTATGCGGAAAGGAATTTTCCGGTCTCTTAGGCCTGGCCCTTATAGCTGGTGCGATAGCACCAGCTATTTTAACTTTAGATAAATAAGTAAATTTTATTTAGAGCCGGTTTTTCAAACGCCAGATAACTTTTATTCGACGCATAAAATTGATATTTGACACATTTTCTATACAAAAACTGTCAACATGTCAAACTTATTTGTCGAATTAAAGATAAATGGCTATTGGAAAACCAGCCGTAATTTTAAAAACACGCGTTATTTTCTTATAAGATTAGATTTAGATACTCTCTCCATTGTAATTCATTAGTGTACGGAACTCTACACTTAACCGCCGAATTAGGAAGTTCGTAATGGATACGTCAAGATGACCGTCTCCGCAAATGGGAGTTAGCCCATTTGCGCGGAGACGCGCTCACGCATAATTGGGTTCTGTACAATGAAAACGTTTCGTTCGGACGTATAAGCCTAACAAATTAAAATGCCTTCTACTTGTGTCAAACCTTTGACAATTTATGCACAGTTAAAAACGGTCTGGTTTACCCGGCTAGTTTCAGATGTTCATTTTTTTAAAGTAATGGCACAAGTGAATCGTTTTTTAAGTGAGGTTAAAACTGAAATGATGATTCATAATCATCATTTCAGCCATAGGTGATTGTAGCACAACAAATTTTAAGAAAGCTTTTCGGTTTTACATAATATAAAGAATAAGATAAATAATATTCAATGGGTTTATGCATTTTATTGAGTATCACGGTACCGGTGACGGTAACGGTGCGTTAGTTTTTTTTTTGAAAGCGGGTTTAACCATCAAATGGTTTGCTCGTTTTGCCTACTTTTAGTCAGGAAATGGGATAAAAAGTACCCATTACGTCATTTGACTACGCAACCCTAATAAAATCGCGTTCGACTAATCAAAATCCACTAAAGGGATTGTCATAAAAACTGTTGGAACGCTTACTCAGCGGTTTATTCCCGTGAAATCCTCCGGGATATTTCCCTTGCCTTGGTTTCGTCAAAGGACTAGTTAAAAATAGTCGCAAACCAATTTGATGGTATTCTCCGAAGCGATGACAATTTTACCGTCCGATCGAAGGCTCGAATTGGATTCTTGGAAGGATAAAAAAAGAATGCAAACGTTTACTATTGGTTTTCTTGTATTTAAGTGCTTACTGGTGCTTATGGTTTGGCTCCAGATAGCATTAATTACCCTTATGAAAATAATAGCTTTTTATTACTAAAAAGAAGAGATAGTCTCTAAACTAAGCCGCGGACAGACAGACAGACAGATATAAGGAAAACTATAGGGGTTCCGTTTTGATTACTAAACCCAAAAAGAACTTGATCAAATTAGTATTAGTTAAGTAATAGCTTATTTTACCTACTAGATATATCAATGACATAAGAAATCCTCTTACAATTTAATCCACTGATAAATAAAGCTGCTTTTATTGTTATTGTTTGCTAAAAAAACTGCGTACTGACTACCTACATAAAAAATACTGGCGACAAGACAAGAGATGTTTGCATGTACATTGTCCGACTCTGAATTTTTAAACCCGAAAGCAGGACACTAGTTTCGGTAAAAAGTGTCTACGGAAAACGTGGTCGGAATTTTTTCTAACATAGAACTGTGAGTGTTGAGAATACGATACCAGTTAGATAGATAGATACTCTTTATTGCACATCAAACAAAACAAACAGTCTAGAGAATAAATAGGTACATTTAGAAAGGTAAAATTTTGACGGTATTGTCACTAGAAGCGATCTTTATTAGACAAACAGGTTGCTTAACAATAGGTGCTAAAGTTTGTAGACAATTAATGTTTTGGATTAATTTACAGTTATGATGTTCAAATAGAATTATATTTATTTTTATTCTATATATTTCATTTTATACCGGTCAATAGTGGGACCAGACAGATATGGTATAGAATCACTATCTTACATGTAAAAAAAAAAGGCTTTCCCTCATTTGATAAACGTAAAGGCTAAATTGAAATAAGGGTTTTTCTTAGATTTTACAACTTTGAACTTTAGAAAATTGGATCAGTTAAGTCGCTTCTCCCAATTCTTTTCTTTATGAAGAAGTGCAGCATCTCGTGTCTCAATTCCTTCTTTTCTTTATTAGTGGGGAAGTGCAGCAATTTTATTTCTTTTACTATTTAGTATTAGGGTAAAACGTAATACTATCGTAAATTTAGTAAATTTAGCTTTAGTAATAAAAATAGTGCGACGAATTGAAATGTGTATTGCTTTCAAGCAAGTTTTGTTTTATGATCGTGGTAGTTCGGTGGTCGGAGTTTTGGCTCAAGCTCGTATCATGTATTTAAATCCCAGCCATTATGTCTAGATTTTTCGGAATCTAGTACGTAGTTAAAAAAAAACTTCGCGAGGAAACCTGCTCATTTAGATAACACTGGATGTGTAGCCAGCTGTTTGGAGTTTTGGAAAACGTTTTCTATGTCTAAGGGATACAGCGGACTGATGGCAACTGCTCTAAATGTAATAAATAAAATAAAAATAAAAATATATAAATTTTATTTAAAAAGAAAACTGACTTCAAAACACAAAAAGTTTAAAATAATATTATCACGTACCTAATTAGTTACTTTAGGAGTCGGTGCAACGAAAACATTCAAACTCTAATCAGCTTGGTATATTTTTGTTATTTTCTCAAAAACTGCTTAACCAATTTCGATAAAATTTATATGGGACCACTTCTAAAGTATGATCTACCAAACAAAAAAAGAATCATCAAAATCAATTCATAATTGGCGGAGTAATCTTGTAACATACATAAAAAAAAAGATACAGTCGAATTGAGAAACCCTCCTTTTTTGAAGTCGGTTAAAAAAATGTTTTCACAATCACAAAAATTATCTAACCCCAAACTAAGCAAAGCTTGTGCTCTGATGACTAGATACCGGATAAACTTGACGACCTACGTAGCCTCAAGCATACCGGACTTGGTGCCGCTATCTCTGAGGTCCCGGGTTCGATTCCCGGTCGGTCAATGTAGAAAAATAACTTTTCTATATTGTCTCGGGTCTGAGTGTTGTGGTACAGTCGTTGTTTCTGATTTCTGTAACACAAGTGCTTAAGCAAGCAATGTATGTGTTGTAGTCCAATATTTATTTATTTAAAAACAATAATAAACATAAATTACTAGACGTGCCGATTCTACGATCATGGTCAACGTACATCACTAAAAACAACTCAAAGAGTTGCAAGGAAGAAGTAAAAGCGATCGTATATGATCAGATGACCATGGTTATTATTAACCTCACATAACCTATATACAATGGATTTGTTTGAAATTCTGAAAATCTCAGACACACTAAATTAACGACTAACGATACGAGTCACTTGCAACTTTGCAAGTGATTACGTGTTTGCGCCATTTGGCGCTGAGACTTATGGACCGTGGGGACCGAGTGCAAAATTACTTTTCGGAAAAATAGCTCCAAAATTAAATTCGATTTCAGAAAATAAAAATGCTGGCTTGTTCCTGGCTCAAAGGCTTAGTTTAGCTATTCAGCGTGGAAACGCATTCTCGCCTCTTTGCCTCATGGACACGCTTTTATTTTTAAGTAGGTAGGTAGTTTTTAGTTTTAGGTTAGTTTATTTTTGTGTTATTAGAATTTTAATTGTTATAGATCATAGTTAATATATTAATAGAGGGGATCCTCTAAATAAAACAGTATATTAACTTATTAAAATAAATTGACACGGAAAACGCGCGAAAGCACAATTACTACGCATGAAGGAGTATGCTCCGATGACAGACGACAGCTAGTGCCGGGAACCGCTCATAGGGATGTTCCCAGCAATCGGGGAATCGATTGCTGGGCTAAAAATATATTGAAATAATATGTCTACACACTGATAATTGTTATCGATATAAAGATTTGCCATCATCCTTGTGTTACAAGGTAAAGTCAGCATCAAAAGTAGCTGATCAAAAACTAACATCCAAAAGTACTGACTCACAACTAAAAGTCACAATAACCTGACTTTTACACTTTTGCGTACATAATGCGTTTTTCAGCACATACAGTATTATTGAATTTAGAAAAAAAAAACATTTTTTTATAAAAAAAAATAGCTGCCCCGGCGAACTTCGTACCGCCTCTTCTTTTTTTCTTTATATTTTCCGATGTTTTAATAGTTATTCTGCTATGTGAGATGGATACGAATCCAACAAATCACAGATCATAAAAATCGGTTTAGCCGTTCTTGACTTATAAATGGTGTAACGAACCCGACTTTCTTTTATATATATAGATATATATCTCTGAATTTAGATAACTTCTGTTTCTGAATTTAGAAAAGTTCTATTTATGAATTAAGAAAAGTTCTTTTTCTAATTTAGAGAATTTCTTTTTCTGAATTGACCTTTGCGTTCAAGGCGCCATTAAGTCAATCGTGTCGACAATATAACTCATATGACTTATTTACGTCGTCATGGTCTCCTAACTTGGACCACCGAAGCTAAAGTTGGCATGACATCGGCTTTGTTTGTGTATGCCCGCTGCCGGACGAGATAAGTTTTTAACTATTCCTGACACTGCCTAGATAGCTAACTGTCTTCATCACTTTGTCTCTGTTGGCTGCTTTAGAACTGCATAACTTTGGACGTGATATAATTTATTTAGGGAGAAGATAGTTCGCAGCAAATATCTTAATATGTCTACCTGGGACAAGTGTTCTTAATTAAGTAGGTCCAATTTTGAGAAGGCAGTCAATCGCCGAATCCAATACCGCAACGCAGTACCGCTTACATAAACCCATTAACACAAAAAACGTTTTGTCAATAACGTAAAAAAAAACTTTTTTTTATGTATTTAAAGCCGTCCGAGATCCTTGTGAAGTTTAATTTTATTACGTATATGGCATGATAAGCCCCGACGTCTTCGGTTAAAAAAAAAACTATAATGTAAAAAGTAAACTACTATGTTTGTTGTTTTTATTGTTGTATGGTTCAACAATTTTCTGATCACCTTATTTTTATTAGTACATTAATTGATATATATTTTATTTTACTTTGTAAAAGACACAAGGATACAGTCATCACAAATACATTTTACATGAATAGAACTTAATTGTTAAACTGTAGCCCAAAACATGCGTCTATGGCTAGATTTGGAAATTAATTAAATTGAATTTAACACTAAAGTAAAGAAAGAAGGTTCCGCAAAAATAAAACTAACAAAAAGAATCAGAAACAATAAACTAAACTACTTACTTTAAGATCAAATTAATCTGCCTTTTGAAAATATTTCAATTGAAGTTCAGAATGTCTATGTCTTTGCAACTTGCGACATATTATCGTAAAGACGACAATTACTGGTCTCGTCGAAACGAATCGATCGAGCCCAAACACGAAGGTTTTACTAGTAGTAATTGAAGAGTTCTACTACCTACCTCCTGACTACATCATCAGATCAGCACGATGGCGTCAAATTATTATATTGTCATCCAAATGCGATACGTCAGTTAGAAGTAGGTTAAAAACTACTTCCTAGATTTGATTACATAGTCAGTTAGTTAGTTACAAGTGAAGCTAATATAAGTGTGTTAGTAAAAACTAGTATTGGGGTGAGAATTATAATTCCTCGATGTTAAATTATTCGATTTAAATGAATCTACTTTTAAGTCTAATTGCATTTAAATTGAATCTCTCGTCCGGGGCTTCCTTCGAAGAGTAAAAACGGTCCGCATTTCTTGCGCGGTTCCGCATATTTTCGCGGTTGTGGACAATTTGTGGACTCGGTCGTTCTAGGGTGTCCTCAAATTTTAAAAGTCTATAAAAATTAGCATAGCTGCAATACAACTTTACGATGGTATGGCAACTTTTCACAGTACCTTATCAGTACTTTTGGACGATGTCCATGCTTCATACAGAAAATCAATCTGTCAACTCATTTTCTTGACAATCCATCATCACGACTTGGCAAGCGCTACGTAGGTCGCCCTCCTATACACAAGGTGTAGCAATAGCAAAGCTGGTGGCAATGGATGGAAAATAATAGTTGATAATGCGTGCATGGGAGAGGCCTATGTTCAGCAGTGGACTGGCGTAAATTGATTATGAAGATGACATCAATCGACTAGTCAATCTATTGATGACATCATGTCTTCACTTCGTAGTACAATGCATTTTTCTCCACGCCCGTGTTTTGCAATACCCTTTACTTTAAGTAGCCCAGATTTGTAACACATATTGCTTATCCTTTTTGTCCCACAATTTGTCGCTTGCGATCTGGTGTTATTAGGGCCCGGCCTTTGCATAAGAAATGCAATATCCTGGGCCGATGTTTTATTCTTGTCACATTCGAATTTCGAGAATGTCACTTGGGGTTCCTTGAAATATACAGCGATACGATTTGGTGTTATTTGTCCGCTATAATGTAGGGTAAATCAGTGGTTGGAGTCTTGCCTCCCATCTGTGGGTAGAGAGTTTGCATCTTACGTAATGTACCTCTAGATTTTTTGGAAACCGGCACATTTATTTTACACTAGCTGTGTAGCTATGGACCAAAATGCTATGGTTCTTCGGTGTTAGGGGTTAAGGAGGACTTCTGTTCAAATGCATTAATTAGACTTGCCTTGAATTAGAATTTGAACTGTTAAATCAAAGTAGAAAATATTAATTTATAAAAACAAGAACTGACTATCCTTAAAATTAAAAAAATATATGCAGGAAACCACATACCGTAAAAAATAATAAGCTTCTGACTTATGATCCGTTCTTAATAGACAAAAAAATTCACAAAAAAGGACTAAGGTCTTTGTAAATTGTTCAAAACAGTCTATGGCTCCTGAAGCCTCAGGAGGTCCAATTACAAACTCAGTTATCTATTACTTCCTAGTTCAAATAATCACAAAAGATACTACTGACGTAATGGAACAAGTTAAATATGGAGTTAATGAAAGACAAGATAAATTCACCTTGTAGTTTTTTTTAAAATAAGTGATATTCAACCTCAGAGTCGTATACTATAATTCCTTCGTCGACTATACTTTAATAACAATATTATGTTTGTTTAAAGTGTTTGGTAAACTTAGATAAGATAAGATAAATCCGTTTATTGTTATAATTGTGGTACATAAAGATCGTAAAAACTAGTTACGATTTATACCTTTTGATTTCAACGAAGTACTTAAGATTTCCATTTCTTAATTAAATTATTTTCAAAGTTTTAAACTGACGTTAAAAGTTATGCAAAAACTCGATAGTTTTTCTTCTTAAATATATTTGTTAACTTTGGACTGACCTACTTCAGAAATTGCTAGAACTTTTTTCATTAGGTAAGTTGAAAGTTTTCCGTGTGTTTTCTCAAATGCCTATTAACTTAGATGGCGGTAAAAAGATCTCATAACAATTTGGCTAAAAAATATCACTTTTTATGCTAAACAAACTTAGAATTTTTCGAACGTACATTATTTTAAAAACAATATTGAGAAGCTACAGTTAACACATTAATATCTTTAAAAATCTCCCTCAGAGAGTCAATACTCAATACTCAATTATTTATTGCGTTCCATAATGTACAAGATGGAAGACAAATGGTATACAATGATAAAGAAACAATTATGTGATGGTTCACGGGCACAGCATAGTTTGAAGTCACGAGGTCCAAGACAGTATATTGCACGTCCAGCTCTTTTATGCAACATAAAGGTTGATTCAATATCAACAGCAGAACCCCATAGCAGTGAACCATACGACAACAAACTATGAAAATAACTAGAGTATAATTTGGCTTTCTTTTCATTGAAATAACAGAGGATTAAATTTTTATTTGAGGACTTATATTTACAGTCCGTCAAATTAACTAATCCTTTTTGTCTTTGTCTGGAAGAGCTAGCTTTTAGCGATAAAACCGTCTTAATTGTACATATTTCTGTAAACATTAACTGCAACTTCTTTTTAACTCCGTATCCGAAAGGTCAGTCTGCGCGGACTTGTCGTCGTCATCTCTGAGGTCCGGGATACGATTATCGGTCGGATCAGTGTAGAAAACGAACTTTTCCATGTTGTCTCGGGTCTGGGTGTAGTGGTACCGTCGTTGTATCTGATTTCTGTAACACAGTGCATAAGCTACTTATCATAGGATTAGAGCAATGTATGTGATGTTGTCTAATATTTATTAATTAATGTACTTTATGTGATTTTTCTAATTTTTATTTATGGTATGAAATAAATCTATCTATCCTTTGCTAGTAAGTAACAGGACAGAGCTCATGTTGAGCCTTTAAAACTAGGTATTACTTAATACCTAGTTAGATCGCTTTTGGCGATAAGGCCGCCTGATTGTACATAACTGTGTCTTGTTTGTAATAACCTTTAATGTTTTTCTGCAATAAAGTATCTATATATCTATCTAATAACTAGTTAAAAAATTAAACCTGAAAAAATTGCAATGTAAATGCAAATGCAAAAAATGCAATGTAAACTGTTTAAACTTGCCTAAGAATAGAAGTCTTGCGCTGATATTATTATAAAACTTTTTACCCGAATAAAAAACAGATGGGAAGATTTCCGCATATTGTCCGTTGAACTCAATTTGTGGCGCCTTTGCATAAGAAATGCAATATCCTGGGCCACTGTGCCCTCCCGATGAGGCTTTACACGCAACGACTGTTTGCAACGGTTCGGTCGCATGGTTAATAAAATAATTTCCTAATTTCCAAGTGGATTGTCAGTCCTACATAATCATAATTGTTGTGGGGTTTAGGATTAGCGAATGTTGAATGAGACGACTGTTTATGTTAAAATATCCACGATGTATTAAAAGTTCAACAAAATGTTAGAAATGTTAATGTTATGAGCGCTGTTTATACACTAATTGGATGTCATAGGTAAAATCGATGTGCAAACGAGTGCGCGAGAGTCACGTATTCGGTCATATAGTATTACACCGAACAATGATCATTATCGGCCTTTGGAAATCCACAGCTATATGATATAGGTCTTTTCTATGGAACGTCCTTGCGAGCGGCTTTGGGATTGACTAGACCTTCAGTTCATCTGGTGGGGGCCTGCCGAACGCAGTGTCGTCCAGTTCGTGGTCGACGTGCGAGAACCTTTCTTCCCAAGTGCCCTTTGCTACTTTAGCCTTGCAATTCGAAGAGCTATGTCGGTGACTTTGGTTCATTAACGGATTTATTTCGGATCTTCGATTGCAAATCTAATGTGGCAATGAGCAGGCCACATCGCTCGCAGAGTTGACAACTGTTCAGGAAGAAAAGTGACTGCTACCAGCCAGCCAGCCAACTGGTTGAGAATACTTTTAGCTTTCAAGTCCGCCATTTGTACCACTTATGGTTTTGTCTATGTAATAAAGTATAAAAATAAAGGTTTTAGAGTGGCGACCACGAACAAGAAGACGCAGCGTGGGCAGGCTAGTAGACTGACGTCTTAGTCATGTTTGTGGACAGCCACAGCTAGGTCAAGCCCCCCTAGCATGAGCACTACAAAACGATATGATATAGCGATATACCGTCACTAACTATGAAAATATTATGTAAAAATATGATAGCCATGTTGAATCGCCGTGCCGGTGACGTCACATGTTATGATCGCTGTTTCGATAAAAACTCAACATTGCTGCTATATCTATCATTATTGGAACAAAAAAATTGTTGGTATCGATAAATCGCTATATCATATCGTATTTTGGTGGTCATGCTAGGGGGGCAGAGCCACTTACAGTGGCATTCTATGTATAAATAAATAGATGTTATGTTATGTTATTAAGAAAACAAACAGCTATCAATATAACATTTCGCTTAAAAATTATGGATAGTACTTAAGCACTAAAGTTTCCACTGCTAGGTAATACAAGTAATTGTTGAAGAGAAAAAATGCGGAACAAAAAAAAAGGGATACAAGAATATTAGTTAGATAGAAATAGATGTACTAGCTAAGCTAAGCCAAGCTAAAACCAATCAGGCGGCCTTCTTTACCAAGCATCGAAAGTGTGCCATTCTTAGTTAAAAAGTAGCAGGGTGTAAAGGCTCTCATTGTTATGTGACACCGCGGGTTCTTACAAAAATACTATAATACGGAAAATACGTGATATTTTCCCAAGGATTCGCGGGTAACATTTGCATTTCAGGAATAAGAAGTTTTAGGCGACCTATATCCCTTGGGCAGAGTTTACACTTTTATGCTGAGAGAGTTGGCGTATTTTATATTTTGATGCTTTATTTTATGACGGGTATTAAGTTATTTCTTTTGAATGTTGGTTAATTCTTTTGAAAAAACTTCTTCACAATTAAAATAATTTATTTAACGCCAGTATGAAGTTTTTTATGCGCCAGAAAACTAACCATCATGGTCTCTAATTAATGGATTTACATCTTTGTGTTAAAGTGAACTTCACTTGAGCATCTCCCACCACACCCAGATTCAAGCCAATTAAAAAAAACTCGTTTTCTAAATGGGACCTTTATGGGAATCGAACTCGGTACCCTTTGCGTTCAAGACGAGTTACCGCGCCACTGCCCACTACGTTAATTGGATCGACTAACACGATGGAATACCTGGTTTTTGAGTTTTCGAAAGATGGACTTGTTGGTACAAAATGAAGTTTAAAGAATCCGTAGATTTTTTCTCAAACACCACATTTCAGCGTTATTGCGGTGCTTTCTTTTACTGATTTTAAATTACCAATAACAGCAGAACAACCGACAGAGGTAACTGCACGCTTACAAGTGTAATACATAATCAATGCGGGTATTAACCGGGCCTGCTGCCAGGAACGTGGCTTAAATTGTTTTCAAATTTCCCCTACCACAGGTTTTGAAGTGATTATAGCAAACTCGAAATGTTTTTGGAACTAAATTTATAATTGTCCTGAGTAAGTAAGATTGTCCTGAGGGCTATAGCCGAGAGCGGGGACTGTCTGTCTGTTTAATGACCATTTAGTTAGAATAACCCTTTCACTTGTACAATATAAGTACTAACACATTTAAATATGTGTTTATTAACAACATATGGATAAATAAAAATTTATTTATTTATTTAAGTTTTATTGGAAATTATTAAAAGGTCTCAAAGTGCCCCAAAACTACTCTTCGGGGCAAGCAAACCAGTTTTGGGATAGAAAAGCTAGGGCAGAAAAGATCTTGCATGGACTTTATTTACTAGCAAGCGCAGCAGTGCAAGGTGCACTAAAGTGTCATTGGATCCTGGTCACTACGTATCACCTCTTACTAAAGATCTGGTGAGACCATAATCAACTTTGAACGTTTATAGGCTGACGGATACCCACCTGCCTCTCTAGCATGAGCTCTAAAACACATTATGATATAGCGATATATTGACACTAACTGTAAAAATATGATAGATATAGCCGCCATGTTGTATCGCCGTGGCGGTGACGTCACATATTATGATCGCTATTTCGATAAAAATTCAAAATGGCGGCTATATCATATCCAGTGATCGGAATAGGTAGATTGATTTGGGGTCAATGATCTCAAACATTGATGTTAATAAGGACATGCGTCTCTCTTATTATTACAATATGTAGTACATTTACATTTAAAGGAAATCTATCACAGCTATTAGAAGAAAATTACTTAGATGATGTTGTTAACTCTGTAAAACATACGTGCACACAAATTGTGATGGGAAACCACGGAACCCGACACGCACTTGATCGCCTTTTAGGGTTCCGTAGTCAAATGGCAAAAAAGGAACCCTTATGGAGTGTCTGTCTGTCTGTCTGTCTGTCTGTTTGTCTGTCTGTATGTCTGTCGATCCGTATGTCACAGCCACTTTTTTTCGTAACTATAAGAATTATACTGTTGAAACTTGGTAAGAAGATGTATTCTGTAAACCACATTAAGATGTTCACAGAAAAAAAGAAAAAACCAAAAAAGAGGGGGGTCCCATACTTAGAACTGAAACTCTTTTTTTTTTATCAAACCCATACGTGACCCATACGTGATCTAGTAGGTTTAGGTAGGTTTTTAATACGTCATAAATCGTAAACCGCAATTTACAGTATTAAAACCTCGTATTAGAACCCATCTCTATCGGCTATTTGATAGTAAATATTAATTTACGAATTTGCACACATTCCGACGTAAGTGTTTGTAGACTGATACTCAGGAAATACCTCAAAAAATTGATATCTGCCCCCCTAGCATGACCACTAAAACACGATATGATAAGATATGATCAGTGATCGGAATAGGTAGATTGATTTGATGTACTTTGGTATTGCTAGCATAATATATCAGTGAAAAAAACGCATCCCAATCAGTAAGTATATTTCTTGATTTTTTAAAATGTCAGATACGTCTTTACTCCTTATGACGGCAGTATAACACAAACTCTAAATACGAGTTACTGTTACCAATAATAAAGGAAAAAATCCAAGGAAAAAAAGAGTCAGCCGGCGAAGATAACCTTGATATAAAAAACCAACTCCCATTTTTTTAAACCAGAGATTGCCATTCTATAATCAGCAATGTTGTTAGACGATGGTACCAAAAGAAGAAGATTCTAAGTAGCGTTCGAAAACAAAACCAGTGGTAATTCCCGAGCGAAATTCTGTTGGGTATTTTGTCGCACATGCTTCGGTCCATACTTGGCGTGTTCTGAAATACTTTGTTTTATTTACTTTAAACAATGGTAAAAAGCTGTTTATTTTTTAAAATATTGGCAGTTTAATATAAAAGCGGTCAAGTACGAGTCGGACTCGCCCATGAAGGGTTCCGTAGCAGCAAGTAACGTAATATAAAAGTTCTTGTAGTTCGTTGTAACTTTGAGCGAGGTTTTAATACTGTAAATTGCGGTTTACGATTTATGACGTATTAAAAACCTACCTAAACCTACTAGATCACGTATGGGTCACGTATGGGTTTGAGAAAAAAAAAAGAGTTTCAGTTCTAAGTATGGGACCCCCCTCTTTTTTGGTTTTTTCTTTTTTTCTGTGAAAATCTTAATGTGGTTCACAGAATACATCTTCTTACCAAGTTTCAACAGTATAATTCTTATAGTTTCGAAAAAAAGTGGCTGTGACATACGGACAGACAGACAAACAGACAGACACTCCATAAGGGTTCCTTTTTTTGCCATTTGACTACGGAACCCTAAAAGGCGATTAAGTGCGTGTCGGGTTCCGTAGTTTCCCATCACAATTTGTGTGCACGTATGTTTTACAGAGTTAACAACATCATCTAAGTAATTTTCTTCTAATAGCTGTGATAGATTTCCTTTAAATGTAAATGTACTATTGTGATAATAAGAGAGAGGTTTTTCAAATTTATTAAAGGTTTTTCGCTGGTAGACGGGACGATACTTGACTCAAACAAAATAATGCACTTTATAGCTAAATATAACGCAAACGGATCTCTGAATCGAAAAATTGAGTTTTTTTGTACACCTAAAATATTTCTAAATGACACCCCGCACAATGTCATAGACGAAAAAAAAGGAATTCATCAAGACTGTACGTGTACCAGAGGATTTTATTTTATTTTTTCAAGATTTTATTTCACCTCAATCGGCTTGACCAATATGTTTCTATACCCTTACGAAATTAAGGCTTTCTAGTACAAAGAGTCACTGAGCTTAGCCGTGGACAGACAGACGGACGGACGAACATGGCGAAACTATATAAATTATAGTTAATAAAGTTTTTGTTGGGAAAATACACATGGAGAAACGATAAGTCAAAGCTGAGTTACTAAGCAAATAAACTTGTTCGTTTTCATTATATTTTTGGTAGGAAAATCTTGCCCAATCATGATTTACTTGATCAGTAGAATCCCTAAAAGAAAGGTAACTAATAAAACAAGACTAAAATACACACTGAAACGGGAATTAACGCGATCATTATTACCTTTTATTGGCCTGACGTTTCAACCGGGTTACACTCACCGTGGTCACAGGCTGACTGGAAAAGCGATGTGTGAAGAAAATAGAACTGCGAAGTAAAGAAATTTTCATTACTCATACTCGGAAAGTAGGTCTGAAGTTGCCTAAGGAGCGGGTTGAAAGTAATACTTTTCAGCCCTAGGGAGAATCGTTTTCAACTGACAGCTGTCACATTATAAAAAGAAAAAAACTTGTTCTATTAAAAGATTTTCTTACATTTCTATTGAACCATGTTGCAACTTTCTATACAGCCACTCAATTATCCCTAACAGCGTTACCCCTAGGTCAACAATGTACTATTCCGTTTTATTGTGTAAATAACCATGCAAACCGAAAGTTTAAAGTGATACTATATTCATATCGATTCAAACACCATTCTGTAGTTTGATTTAACCAACTGTTACCTCACAAATACTGGCGGTTGTTTTTTTTCAAAAGAACCAAACAGTCTCAAACATTATCCTTTAAGTACCTATGAGTCTATTTTTAACCCTAAACCGTTTACAGCTAAATTTACCCTTGTCTGAAAGACCCTGATTTGTACCTGACCCTCGACCAGTTAAGCGATGACCTGAAAAGGCCGCGGAAGCCTTTGGAGGCTCAGCTCTAGTAAGGTTTTATAAGGAAGTACATAACATAGCACGCTTAGTACCACTTATAGTAGATATCGCAGAATATTAGTTAATCCAATCAAATCGTTATTTGCATTACATGAGTGTGAGGCTTATAAATGGTAAATAGTGATAAGTGCATCTCATGACAAATGTATATACTTACATGTATAAGTAAGTTGACGACCTCCGTAGCCGAGAGGCGAGCATACCGGACTTGGTGTCGCTATCTCTGAGGTTCCGGGTTCGATTCCCGGTCGGGTCAATGTAGAAAAATAACTTTTCTATATTGTCTCGGGTCTGGGTGTTGTGGTACCGTCGTTGTTTCTCATTTCTGTAACACAAGTGCTTTGGCTACTTACCACAGGATCAGAGCAATGTATGTGATGTTGTCCAATATTTAAAAAAAATAAAAAAAGTGAAAATTTTTAATAAAAAAATAATGAATTGGTAGCAAAGAAATTTGGAAAAATAGAGATGTAGCTTTTCTTGTACAGAAACTGGCTGAAGGGAACGCCCTCAGTTATTTTATACACTGTATAAATTGCATCCACCCAGCAAGACACGGATAAAGCTATTTAATTTCACACAGCCTAAAATACACGGTTGAAAAGCTTCGTTAAAATTAAACTTTACCAATTTTGCAACGATAAAATATCATCAAACGCGTGTGATTAAATTACCGCTCGCCAAAATATATGGGGTAAAACATTTTTTGCAATAACGAAATCCAAAATCCAACAACGAAAAGCAAAAAGGTATTAGGATTAATATAATAATTTAATTTCGGTAATACTTTCAAATTCCTCCCAATACCTACATATTTTAGAAGAAATAAACGCAATATTAATCATATTATCTCGCCATGTTTCCCCTCAAAGATGAAAATATTAATTTAATTATGATATTTTTGAAGTACGTTTTTACTATATACGATTTTGTCTTAGAATGTTTGCATTGCTATTTACTAATGAAATTAGAAGTAAAGTGTGCTTATACACGTCCCACTGCAGGGCACAGGCCTCACCTCAACTATGAGGTAGTTAGGGCCACACCACGCGGGCCCAGTGCTGATTGGTAGAGGAGTGTTATAAGGCCAGTGACTTAACCTTACTGTCAGATGTTATTAAACCGCCCTAAGGCCTGACTAGGCTTCACGACTAGTGTCAAGCGATATTAGCCGGGACCAGCTTTTAAAATTAAAAGTAGTTATATAGTAATAGTAAAAGTAGGTAACGATACATTATATTTATGTAGATGGGAGGCTTAGGTCCAGCAGTGAACTGATTTTTTTATTAATTAAGGGATTTAAGTTAAACGTTCAGTTTTTAAGGTTACGTCCTTCTATATCTTCATAATTTTTGGTGCCGGAATCTGTTTATCGATTTCAGACTCGTTTCAAGAAAAACACGCCCCAACAATATTTAATGGGAGCATTAAATATCGTAGCTCTCATTATTATGTTAAAGACATCAAATTATGCATGTGAATATTAATTTTGACGGAAAACTGATTTTATCGTCTCCAGTAATGTCATTGCGAAAACTGTTAGAGTTGCCTCTTCTTGTTCATAGTATATCGACAGTTGTACAATAAAATTGTGTTTGGTTCAGATTTTTACCTAAAAATTAAAGAATTTAAATATTTTTTCTTTAAGCACAATTTTATTGTACTTTGATTTACTAGGTATCATGCCGTATTTTTTTTAAACTATTTTATTTTGTAGCATAAAATATAAGTACAGTTTGTTTTATCTACCTATTTTGTTGTCAGAGATGCTGAAAATAAAATACAAATCAAAGGCAAAATAGTGTCGCAGTAGTTCGCCTAGATCCAGGGATACAGGCCCAACTAGAGTTTTTTATGAATTGACTTGGGTCTGGGTGTACTGGGAGATGTTTCATAACGCTAGAATGTCAATTTCTTACTTCGGAGCCATGATAATTGTTGTGTTGTTTGGCGTTATGCATAATGTAAAAAGGGAACTTTTATTAATAAGGTGTTTTCTAACTTTACTATACTATATAAGTGTACTACTAAACTATTTTTGATATTGTATTATTAGCAACAGAGAAAAAGATAATTTACTTCTTTGTTGACTCTACTCGTAAGTATGAGCTTTATAATTAATTGCACGTAAGATTTTGTCAAAAACACAAGCCAAACATATACCACAATCACATAATTATGCTAAACTCAGCTGGTTTCCAATCCGTCATCGATATTTCAAACTATCGACACTTCGACAACACTAAAACATAATCGAGTTAAGGGTTAATGGGTTGTGAATTTGTATCGCTTGAGATATTCGAGGTATTCCCATAATATGTTATTTTAGTAATGACTATAATTAAATTTGGAATAACTTAATCTTGGTATAAATTGATAGTCATTTGTGGAATGTACGCGGAATGTGTCTATGGAAATAATTAAACGTCTTTGATCTTTATATGTATGTTATTAACATTTATCGATGTAATAGATGGTAGTTAGTTAAAGGAATTTGTGTGAGTTAAGTAATTTGTTGTTTTTAATTTAAAGATGAAAACTTTCGCATTTATAATATTATTAGTAAGAACTAATAATATTATAAATGCGAAAGTTGGGGTGAATGGATGTTTGTTACTCAATCACGCCAGAACGGCTGAACCAATTTGAATGAAATTTGACTAAAAGATAGATTATAGTCTAAAATAGCACATACACCATCATTGAGTGCCATCTTTTAACGAAGTTTGGAGAACAGTATGTGAAATCGTGGGCGTTCGTTGGCTTGGTCCTTCATTTCGCGGCCCGTCCAATCTTTGATGTCGTCAAACCATTTGCTTCTTTGACGTCCTGGGGCTCTTTTTCCTGGTATTTTTCCCTCCAGAATCAGTCTTGAGAATTTAAACTGCGCACCTCTCTGCAAATGTCCGAAAAAGGCAACTTTCCTTTTCTTGATCGTACACATGAGCTCCCTATTAGTTCCTGCCATCTGCAAGACCCTAGCGTTAGAAGTAAAACTTGTCCATGGAATCTTAAACATTTTTCGAAGAATCCACATCTCAAATGCTTCCAACCGCTTGCAGATTTCCTTCTTCAGGACCCAAGTTTCACAGCCATATAAAAGTGTAGACCATACGTAACATCTGCTCACACGGAGTCTGAGATCAAGCTTGATCTTTGGGTCGCAAAGTATTTTGGCCATTTTAAAGAAACAAGCCTTCGCTTGTCCAATCCTGCACTTTACTTCTTCTCGGTGGTCAAGGTCATGTGTGAAATACCGGTCTAGGTATTTGAATTTCGTAGTGCTTTGCAACAGACAACCATGCATGCATGGAATAGCACATATGTTACTTTTTATCTCGAAGAAATGTACGGTTCCCGTGAGACAAATTTGTTTTCGTTTTTCAGAGAGCAAAAGTCGTTTTTTTTTTGCTTAAGTAGTTCAGAGAATGACTTAAGCGTATTCCACGTAGGCGAAACCGCAAACACAGCTAGTTTTTCATACATTTTTATTTATTTCATAATATTATGATGAGCTGCTTTATGTGATGTGCCGTGTGGGGACGGCCGTAAAGAATACACTTCCCCACCGCCAACAGGAGGCGTGTCGTAAGAGTCGACTAATTCCTGTAGCACGTCCAGAAGCAGCTTCTTCGTGCGAAATCTTATAAAAAAACTGCGCTCGCCAACCCGCCTGCCAAGCGTGGCGAGTATCGGCAATCCCCCCCGATGATCAGTCATTGGGGGAGGCCTTTGTTCAGCAGTAGACCTCCTATGGCTGGAATGATGATGATGAGCTGTTTTAGGGTTCCGTATCTCAGGAGGAAAAATTCTAGTTTGATACCCAGAAACAGATCTGATGATGGAGCCAGGAGTTGGATTTATAACCTCTTTATGGATACTATTAAACCCTAAATTATAGGTTCATTTAATTTGTATAACAATTTCTGTATTTGTTTAAGACCTCCGTAGCCGAGAAGCGAGTACGCCGGACTTGGTGTCGTTATCTCTGTGGTCCCGGGTTCGATTTCCGGTCGGTCAATGTAGAAAAATAACTTTTCTATATTGCCTCGGGTCTGGGTGTTGTGGTACCGTCGTTGTTTCTAATTTTTGTAACACAAGTGCTTTAGCTACTTGTCATAGGATCAGAGAAATATATGTGATGTCATCCAATATTTAGTTACTATTTATTTATGACAAAATTGTGTTATTTATCTATATATATAAAAGAAGAAACTGACTGACTGACTGACTGACTGACTGACTGACTGACTGACATATCAACGCACAGCCCAAACCGCTGGTGCTAGAGATTCCAAATTTGGCACGTAGGTTTCTTATAAGGTCTAGGGGTGCACTAAGAAAGGGTTTTTCAAAATTCAACCCCTAAAGGGGTGAAATAGGGGCCCAAAGTTTGTATGGAGAAACAAGATTAGTTAGACTATTTTATTCGAAACTTCACGTGAGTATTTCTAACAATAAATGAGTAAACACGTGTTTCAGGTTTTTTGCGAAGTCTACCCCTAAAGGGGGTAAAAGGGGTGACAAAGTCTAAAAATCAACATGGGTATTGTTTCTGTGGTTTATCGGGTTACTGATTACGAAAACAACAATGATTTTGAAATCCAACGTTGTGGAAGTGAAATATCATCCCCCTGTTGGGGTGCGATGGGGTTGAAATGTCTAAATATCAATATGGGTGTCGTTTTTATGGTTTTTTGGGATGTTAATTACGAAAATGACATCGATTTTGAAATTAAATATTGTAGACATGAAAATTCTTGAATTCAACCCTTAAGTAGGTGAAAAGGGGGATAAAACTTTGTACTTCAGTTATCTATTTAAATAAAATGGTACACTAACTAACTGTTGATATATCAACACACAGCCTTACCCTATACAGTATAAACACCCATTAGGGACTGGTTTTTGGAAATTATAGCCCTAAGAGGGTAAAATAGGGGATGAAAATTTTTGAAAACATATCAGTTTCAAAGTAAGAATCTTCAAATACTGTATTTATGGTGACGATTAAAAATAAATTTGTGTATTACAGCGTTTTTGATTATTTAACGAAGGGGTGAAAAAGGAGATTAAGTTGTGTCTTGAAAGTCCTTAATTTTTAGAGTAAAAATAACTAAACTTATTTATGTTTATAGTAAACTAAAATTAATAATCACCAAAAATATTATCTCTGCTTATGGTTGCAAACTAACCCAACATAATACATTGTTATTTTCACTCGACTGCCGTAGGAAGGTTAAGTTTTTCGAGCGTACATATGTGTGTTTATAATTCTTTGGCACGCTCTATCTACAGCCTAAGCCGATGTATTTCATTACTTGAGATTCTTCTCAGTTGTGGAAGTGACATAAAGTATATCGATTTCCGGAGTTCTCATGGGACACAGGAATTACGCGGGGAACGCTGATCTCTAATGCTACTTACTCGCTTCAGCCCTTGATGAAGGTCTGTTTTAGTTTAGTTTAAATGCTGTTGAAGAGTTCCAAACACGTCGCCTGAGGTCAATGGGGGCCAAAATGTTGTTTATTTTGAGCTAGGACGCACCGTTTTCGAGATATTGAGGCGCTGCGCACACGACGGGACAGGGCGGCCGGACAATTTCGCCGCGAACGATAGACCAACGAGAATCGTATACTGCAACGCACACGGCGGTCATTCAGACCGCGCCGCGGCATGTCCGTTGCTGCCATAAATTCACCCCCTAAAGGGGTGAAATGGGGGTCCTAAGTTTGTATGGGGAAACAAGATTAGTCGGACTATTTGATTCGAAACTTCACAGGAGTAGGTATTTCTTACGATAAATCAGTAAACAAGTGTTTCAGATTTTTTGAAAAGTCAGCCCCTAAAAAGGGGAAGAGGGGTGACAAAGTCTGAAAATCAACATGGATATTGTTTCTATGGTTTATCGGGTCACTGATTACGAAAACAACAACGATTTAAAATTCAACGTTGCGGACGTGAAATACCATCTCCCCTGTTGGGATGCGATGGGGTTGGAATGTCTAAATATCAATATGGACGTTAATTACGAAAATGGCATCGATTTTAAAATTTAATGTCGTGAACATGAAAATTCTTGGAATTATTTGTGCCAAATTGCAATTAAATCGGTTCAGCGGTTTCGGAGCTAATCGGTTGTAAAAGAGGGACTGACAGACAGCCACACGTTATCCTACAAGGGTTATATTTTTGCATTTGATGTATAGAATGAGACCCGCGTTATCCTAAAATATTGAAGTGGATAGTAAACTATTTATCTATCTTCTATCTATGTATGTATACGGCAAAAGTGATTTACTGATGTATCATCGTACAGCCCAAACCGCTGGTAACCCTAATTACCCTGTAGAATTTCTGGATTCGGTGAAACCTCCAGGTTTGCCTTACCATAGGCTTATTCTACGCGTGGGCACCCCTGTTATGTTGTTGCGAAATTTAGAACCCCCTAAATAATGCAATGGACCCAGGCTATAAACAAGTCTCAAGGACAACACGATCAGATTGCTCACGTGTAATCTCGCCCAGTAGTTTAGTGGTTTTGGCACCATTAGTAAAGAATATTGTCTATAAAGAAGTTTTGTAGTTTTTTTTATTACTGAGTTTGTCATTCATACATTCACTCAAAATCAAATCTAACGCGAGCGAAGCCGCGGGCAAAAGCTAGTATAACATATTTTTTAAAACTTTAATACTATAATGATTTATGGATAAAATGGTAGTCTTCATTGAATAAAGTGAAGTTTATCAAATTAGCCTTTGGTAATTCGATTTTACATTTCAGCCCGAATTCTTTGATGGCTTTTCAGCGCAGTAGCTCAGTACAAGTGCCAATTTGGAGGTTCTAGTGGTTCGAATTCGGTCAAGTGACGTGATATTTAGAAAATTATGTTAACGAATGTGGGTTTTATACTCAATTAGGTATTGTTTTTTTAATAATTAACTGTACAAAGTGAAAAACTATTCGAAAGGTTGTTTTTATTCTCAAGTAACTTGTCACACGGCCAAATAACATAGAATAATACATTCATCCAACAATCATACCAATTATCTTGCTCTTATCATAACAAAGAATGGAATAGTAATATGGTGACCTAACTAGATAACGGATAAAACATACAAAAATACATTTAAACACATTTTTAACTTATGTAAGCATTCGGACCAATCGGAGCAGAATTTACGAAATTAATTTCTAAAAATAGTGATTATAGGTATTCGCCTGCAAAAGGCATGAACCTTATTGGCATATCTAAAGTCTTTTATCATCATGATAATCATTTCAGCCATAAGAGGTCCACTGCTGAACAAAGGCCTCCCCTAATGACTGATCATCGGGGGGACTGCCAATACTCGCCACGCTTGGCAGGCAGGTTGGCGAGCGCAGTTTTTTTTATAAGATTTCGCACGAAGACGCTGCTGCCCGTCACGTGCTACAGGAATTAGTCGACTCTTACGACACGCCTCCTGTTGGCGGTGGGGTCTTTTGCGATGTCGTATTCGAATATAAATTCGCATGATTCAAAAATACGTCCCCAGGTTGGTCAAAACGCAAAGCAGCGCTGCATAGCGCGTTTTCCTAAAAAAATGCTTTATACAAATAAACTATTTCATTTCCTTTCATTTCAAAAAACGTTCGTTTTAAATGCCTAACCAAATATATCTGGTTTGACCAAATAGATCTATTTCACATCGCTTTGATCCTTTACTCCAGCTCATACACTTTGTATGGGTTACACGTATTCAAATGAAAAGATCCCAATCTAAATCAAAGAGTGTTGGAAGTGCAGATCTCCAGCCTCCGACGGGCTCCCCCAGGGAAATACCCTAGCTAGGCCGTAGTTGCTCAATAAGATGAGCAAGTTCAGTTCAAGATAATTCACTTGTTTTTTTTAGTAGTCACCCGAATACGATAATACGTATCGTCGTGGTTGTGAGTGCGAATCCCACCAAAAGCAGTAGATTTTTTAGGTAAAATATTATCTTGAATGTAATAACTGCAGTAACAATACCTAGTTAATGCAAAGAAGGTTATTTTAAACGAAAATGACGTTATCTGTTATACAAAAATGAGGTCAAAATAGAAATTATGAAATTTTTTTTGCTGCATCATACAATATCATGAAAAGGAATTAGTTTGTATGGACAAACAAAACAAACAAATACCATTTTGATGTTGATTTAGAAAAAGATGTTTCGATTTTTTTTATTTATTAAAACACATTATCCTTTTTAAATTTGGCAACAGTAAACCGTACAGTAACTGACATAGCCCAACGGATAAGCAAGCTGAAGTGGCAGTGGGCGGGGCACATAGCACGTAGAACTGACGGCCGATGGGGCAGAAAGGTTCTGGAATGGAGGCCACGTACCGGCAAGCGCAGCGTAGGACGTCCACCTACAAGGTGGACAGACGACCTGGTAAAGGTTGCAGGAAGCCGCTGGATGCGAGCCGCTTTCTAGCATCGGCCAATCTGGAAGTCACTGGGGGAGGCCTATGTTCAGCAGTGGACGTCCTATGGCTGAAATGATGATGATGATGATGATGAACAGTAAACCTTGTATACTTACTTATCTATTTTTACTATGCCGCAGTTTACCCCTAAAAACAATACAACAAACAGCTTCAGCTTTGCTTTCTCAAAATGCCGTGCTATAAGCCTGTATTTTCGCGTATTCCTTTACAAACAAAAGCGACCCTTCAGTTGTGAAGTGAGGTAGTTATGAAGTTAATAGGAGTTCTATTTGTTTACTTTTCCTATTAACAGGCAAACAGACGACTTGTGATGTAAAGTTCTCGTTTGTGGCTTGCTCGCTCGTACTTCTAATTATTTGAGTATGTGAAAGAGACAAATAGTTGACTCCACGTTACGCAGTTTGAAAGTTACATAGAAAGAAATTGGCAAATATTATGTGTCATAAAACATACCAATTGTTTTGATCCCGAAGTATGCAAATTTAATTCATGTGTTACAATTAAGAAGTACATAACAGAAAAAATGTTTTTTTCAGTCAATCGATTTTCTAAATAAACCTAACCGAAATTAAAAGACTGGGGTGTAAGATTTAAACCTATAGGTACCTATTCCCACTGTTAAGCAAAAATTACCCGTGACAAAATTAAAAACATTAAAATCAGCCAGATAACATGTTGTTGCACATATGCCTGGCAATCCACACGTCACTGAGCCAGATCTTCGGCTATTCTTTTCCATCAGTTGACAGGAGTTTTGCGAATATTTCTTAACTTTGAGGACACCCTACGCTATTCTCGTAATAGCCATATATTTATGCAATGTATGTAAAACTACATAATTATTATCATCAAATGATTAGTTCATTACATTGGTTAGGCGTACGAGTAGAAACATGCACTCTTAATCTGCTCTGCACTGCTTTTTTCGGCTAGTCTATAAATTATGACCGAAAATATTAGATACACCGCCAGCGCTCAACAATGTCTAGAAAAAGGAGCGTTTAAACTCGGCTTTAGCACTCCTTCGCTCGCAGTCGCGCGCGGACTGTCCATGATTTAGTATGCCGAAGTGTTCCGTAAAAAAATTCAAAAAACTAATACTCTAAAAAAGGATGGAGTGTCATATCAGTGATTGATAATTAAATGTATTAGTAAAATTTGTCCTAAAACGTGCTGGAACATAAGTTTCTTAACACAATATAAAACAATTAAACTTACGGCCGGTTGCACAGCTCGTCCCTTTCCCTCGCGCTTCTTTAAAAGAGGATGGAGATGGGTTTTAAAAATCGTTGATTAAGATACATTCAGTCTTGCACTAAGTATCGCAGTGGTTCTACTGTATCTATTCACACTGTGCCCCTGGGAGTGTTGCGTCAGCCATCTGTTACCGGGTAATCTGCGCATGGACGTGTGGCCACAGCGACGTCGGTCAAAGTGGAAATTATGGGCCGTGTGAAAATCCCTATGTGATGAACTGGCGATAGTGGGGTTTGGAATTAATTTATATATTAAACAGAACATCTATATTGTCGAAACAATTCTGGGTGATGATGATGAACAATTCGAAGAAGTCTGGGTGTTGTGGTACCGTCGTTGATTCTGCTTTCTGTACTTAACACAATGAATGGATGAATGAATGAATGACGTTTATTTAGCTGCTACAAAATATAAGTAGTACAAATGCACAGTAATAAACATAAGAGTATTACACATTCTTAATACGGTAAGCAGTGTTGCAGCAGCAAAATCTTAGCATTAGTCACAGCTCGCGCCGCGACGCTGATTTTCAGACGGTGGCCGCGGTTCGAGTTGCACCGCACCAGTTGCAGTAAGACATGGCATAAAAGTATTTAATAAATATCAGTGTGTGATAAAAGACTGAAAATAAGGGAAAGTCAGCCAATTAATGATAATATGTGCTATGAAATAGTATGATTTAAGCACAAGTGTTTAAGCTACTTATCATAGAATCAGAGCAATGTATGTGATGATGTCCAATATCTATCTGTGTAAGTCCTATATGTCGCAGAATGGATGCTCAAACAACGATATCGTGGGTGCTTATCTCATCAGCTCATCTAAACAGCCATATCAAGAGTTCCTCAAGCAATAAAGATTGACGTTCTTGATTTCCCTTCAGAGAGAAGTCTTTCTTGACGGTAATAGACAAGTTCTCCTTCTCTACAAGTCTGACCTTATGTCAATAACTGAATCCTCGATTAAAACAACGATTTTACAAAACCAAAAAGAACACTGTTATCTCTACCATGTTTTCTACATCATCATCATCATCATTTCAGCCATAGGACGTCCAATGCTAAACATAGGCCTCCCCTAATGACCTATCATTGGGGGGGATTGCCAATAGTCGCCACACTGCCGGGTTGGCGAGCGTTTTTTATATAACATTTCGCACGCCGACGCTGCTGCCCATCTCATATATATATGAGAGATATATGAGGTATTGATTTTCATCTTATCTCTGACATATAAATAAATATATTATCGTACATATCGAGCAGTAGTAGCTTCACTACTAGAAATGTGCCGTTCCTAGTAACATTCCCTATGCAAATATACCCGCGGGACGGTAGTGAGTTTGCATACCACAACACATACCTCTATTTCCTACAGAATCTATGGTTTCCTACAGAATTCATACTTGCTCGGCGATGAGGGAAAACATCTTGAGGAAACCGGCACTGGTGTAGCCATGGTCTGGCTACTGGTGTAGCCATGGTCCAAAAATGGTCTGGTCTCTTTCGACAATCGAATCACAACTAAAAAAAAACACAATTAGATTTAACCTTCCGCACTGGTTAAATGTTCCTCAAATTAAAAAGAACACATAGAATTTATTGATGGAACAAGGAATGCTCGGTGTTTCCTTGGGAGATCGAATTAGAAATAAGGAGATCCGTAAAAGAACAAAAGTCGCTGACATAGCTCAACGGATTAGCAAGCTGAAGTGGCAGTGGGCGGGGCACGTAGCACGTAGAACTGACGGCCGATGGGGCAGAAAGGTTCTAGAATGGAGGCCGCGTACCGGCAAGCGCAGCGTAGGACGTCTACTCACAACGACGGTGGACAGACGACCTGGTAAAGGTAGGAAGACGCTGGATGCAGGCCACTTCCAACTGGCCAAACTGAAAGTCAATGGGGGAGGCCTATGTTTAGCAGTGGACGTCCTATGGCTGAAATAATGATGAAGATGATGATGACAAGAAATGAATTCGTAAGCTCCATTTTTTGTTTGTACGTTGCGTTACAAACGTACAATATTCGGCCTAACCCAAGAATACAAACGCTTTAGACGTGTTTAATCTAAAATCTCTAATAATAGCAAAAATCGATGTCTATGTGAAAATCGCTCTTGAAATTGTCAAGGATTTCGAGACCAAACGATTGTTAATTATTTAAGACCCGAAAATCGTGTGAAAAGACCATCTGAATCTAGGAATATTCTATGCTAAGAATCGTTAGTAAAATGACAAATAACAAAAAAATCCTTTAACAACCAAACAACAATAACGAAAAAACATTTTTTTTTAAAGTCATGACATTTTATTATTATTCGAGCTCATTACACAAACATTTGTCCCTTGCAGGGTTCGAACCGGCAACCGCTTGGCTTTGTATTTAGCACAAACCGCTAGACCAGGATGGTTGTCTTATTAACACCAGAAAAATCCTGTGGATTTTTTTCCAAGATGCATATGGTAATACAGGATTCATAAAAACCATAAAGGATTAAGAATTGTTTGGCTTCCTCAGTAAAAATACTCACACAGATTTTGCGGAATGCGGAAATTTCTGAAGTCTACAAATGTATTTGTTGTTCTATAAAAGACGTAGAGGGCGAAGAGCATCGCTTGAGTGAAAGAGACAAGTACAGTGTTTTATAATTCTGTTAAAGTTTCAGAAGGATCGTTTTATGGTGAGAGGCGAGGTTTCTAGTGTCATCTTTATAGCTGTGCCCCTCATTGCAAGAGATTACTTTCATTCTAAGTACAGTAAAAGCAGAACTTACAATTTTAGCAAGGAATTCTAAACATGAGGCAGTGCTAAATAATTCAACAGTTCTTACAATTAACATACAAAAAAATAGAACACTCCTTAAAACTACGTAATCACATAGAAACGATGTTTCTTTAAGATGCTTTGTAGATTATAAATCGAGATCGCGCGTAACTTTGTAAGGAACATCTTATTTTTTTTTTCTCATTTCGATGTTGCTCCCATAAAAAAAACTTGTTGTATATGAGTACCTGATCACATAGTTTCAAGGATTGTATTATTCTTTTATACACCCTGTTTAGAATACTCATTAATACTCATTTATTTAGTACATAGTCCCTCTTTAGGGCACTTACACGTCCTAAAATTTAGCTTAGTCCTACCACCGCTTCGGGACTTATTGGCTGGTGATGATTCAGCATGGCACATGCTTAGCTCACAGAAAAAACGGAATACGAAAATGCTACTAGATTTTTAAGATAACTGAATATTTGTAGCTTCTGATTTGAAGCTTGCAGCTCGCGGTAAAGGCCATCACATGGTCAGTGGAGACTATTCAAAATCATCTTTTACCGAAACGTCCTTATGATTGGGCAAGAGTAGCGTGTCTTACTTCTGTGGACTGAGAGAATGAATAAAGTACAGCTACAAGCCTTTCGTTGGCAGACTTCGAATATACCTCTAGAACACAGACTTTACAAACTCAATGAAATGTTTATACCAATTTATGTCGCTCAGTGTTTTGTCTGGCCTAGTAAAATCTATTTACCCACCTAATAATAGACTTAAGAAAGCTTCAAAGTTAGGAGCGGCTTTTAATAGCTAATAGGGCGCGCCTAGACTGATTGATTATGTTCTTGTTCTGAAAATTGCTTTAGTACCCAACTGAAATAACAATGATTTGAACAAGATTGGTATTTATTAAATTAACAATAGTAAAATTTTCTATCAATCGCACAATCTAGCCACAAACCAAGCAGAGTTTATAACATGGCGACTGTTATGGCTCTAACAGCATGATTTATGACCAAATTTTAATAAGTAATATTAAAGGGATCTTACATATAAGATCATTATTATATCATTGATCATCATCATCATCTTCATAATAAGCCCACGTCAATCCACTGCTGGACATGGGCCTTTCTCAATGCGCGCCACTGATCCCGATCCTCGGCTGTCCTTTTCCGTCCACTGCCAGCAGCCTTGCGTATAACGTCACTCCACCTTGTCGGAGGGCGCCACACGCTGCGTTTGCCTAGTCGCGGTCTTCACTCAAGAACACGATTACCCCATCGGTTATCGGTTCGACGGCAAATGTAACCAATCCACTGCCACTTCAGTTTACTAATCCTCTAAGCTATTTCGATTTACTTTAGTTTTCTGTCGGATAACTTCATTTCTGATTTTATCCTTTAGAGAAATCCCGAAAATAGCTCTCTCCATAGCTCGCTGATCAACTTTGAATCGGTGTACTAGTCCGCCGTGGAGTGTCCAAGTCTCGACTCCGTACGTCATGACAGGCCGTACGCACTCCTTTTACTGACTTTCGTCTTCAGATTTTGAGGGATTGACGATAAAAAGACTCCACAAAGTTTCCCTTTTAATAATAATAAATAAATATAAATAATAAATAAATATTGGACAACATCACATACATTGCTCTGATCCTGTGGTAAGTAGCCAAAGCTCTTGTGTTACAGAAATCAGAAACAACGACGGAACCACAACACCCAGACCCGAGGCAATATAGAAAAGTTATTTTTCTACATTGACCCGACCGGGAATCGAACCCGGAACCTCAGAGATAGCGACACCAAGTCCGGTATGCTCGCCTCTCGGCTACGGAGGTCGTCAAATATATAATAATATAAATATACTAATACAGAAAACGCGCGAAAGCGCAAGTATGACGCATGAAGAGGTACGCTCTGATGAAAGCTGACAGCTAGTGCCGAGAACCGCACACAGGGATGTTTCCCACAATCGATTTCCCGCTAACAGTAACTTCCTTCTAATTTTGCGCTGATAGGGCAGAAAGGTTTTAGAATGAAGGCCACGGACCGGCAAACGCAGCGTAGGACGTCCACCCACAAGGTGGACAGACAACCGGTCAATCTGGAAATCACTAGGGGAGGCCTATGTTCAGCAGTGGACGTCCTATGGCTGAAATGATGATGATTCTGCGCCGCTTTTCTGCTAAACTCCTACCAGGTAAAGACCTGTCGTAGCCGACCTGGAAAGCCTAAAACAGACTGCGAACTCAGGTAGACTACTGTTAGGATAACCTAAGAAAGTGCATGGGGCTACACTGAGGCACCAAAGACAAGTGCCATAGTGGTGGTGCCATTTAACAACCATTTAGCATGGGCCAGGTCATTCTCTTCTCTCATGTTTTGAATGGACAGCTGCATACGCGAAGACCTGTTATGACCGATTTTGGTTCTTGTGGTGAAATACATACAGAATTGCAGTCGACGCGAAAATGAGAAGAAGAATAATTATATTGCTTAGATACCTAACTTAAAATAAAATAACAATAAACATCTAAGACCTAATCAGTTATGTTTGGAGCCGTACCAACTTACATACTGTAACGTTTTTAATACGTTTTTGTTGTTTCTTTTTATCTAAAACTACACTACACAGGTATTCATGCAACACACAACATATTTTATCGATGATAAGTATACGCAAAGTTCCTGGCATTGCAGCGGAAGAAAAATAAAGGCCAAAGATTGAGCTCAGTGGCGTGTATAGAGCCTATAAGCTTATGACCAGCAGTGGACTGGCGTGGGCTGATTATTTTGAATTCGTTAACTTTCCTCAGTTGCTCGGTTGGAAGAGGAGTTGCTTGTATTGCGAAGAGACGTGGTTTCGATTGCCTGATGAGGTCGACAAATTTTTTCAACTTTTATCTTCGCTGTTGACAATTATATCTATTTTATTTCGTAGTCATACTAATAGTTTAACTTACTATTTGATTTGGCAGTCCCACAAAACTTGGTTAATTATGTTGTGGAATAGTTATCGTACGATACGCAGGAAGCCCTACCATTAACGGCTGACTGCCGTTATCGCGAGACCGCAGCCCCAACTAAACCGTTCACTATCGCGCCTAATAGCTATCTATCACGGGCTATATAGATTAGTTTTGCCTAGTCAGGGATGTTCTGGGACGTCGGAATTATGCTGAAGATTCGTGCCGCTCGTCATCATAATAAAGTGTGATAAGAATTTCACTAGCCAACTTTTACAACGTGTAAGTAACGCCAAATACACAAAACTTCTTAGGGGCTGATTCTGGTGCGTAAATAGCAACAACTTTTTCTATAGGACCGATATTGTAATAAAAAATCAATGTCCCATACTAACTTGGCGAACTCCGTAGACGAGACACAGTATTATTAATTATAAAATAGTAATATTGTGGCCGAGTAGTGGGAACTAATTTGGACGTATACTGCTTTAGACTGCCTATACAGGGTGTAACTTTAGTTAATCCTAAAATTAAAGAAGACAAATATGACAACTTTTACTATGAAATTAATATCGAAATTGTAAAAAAAATGGGCATTATACAATATCGTCGACGTAGACCGTTAGTTTGTATGGAGCAACTGTTTTTTTACGATTTAAATGTTGACCTCATGTAAAAGTTGTTCATATTTATGAACACATTCAGCTCTTTTAATATTACGATTTACTAAAATTACACCCTGTATAGCGGCCATTACTTCGTTATGTGGTTCGCTTGCTCAGGTACAGTCTCAAAAGTGCGTCAATCAAAAAAATTTTTTTTTTGACAGAAGCCAGTCCAAGTTATATTTTTTTATGTCAGCGGCGTAGTGCGAAACGTTCGCAGTAGGTACGCGCATTCTTAGGGGTGATTTTTTTTCCGAAAATGTTTTAATATAGTATCTTTGAAGTTTATGCTATTCATTAAAAAAAGAATCATCAAAACCGGTTCACATTTGGCAAAGATGAGTAAGATAGATACCAAAATCAGTTGTACGGAGTTCATGCAATGTTTGATGATTTTTTTATAGAGATTCCATCATCAGAATTAAACCAAATTTATATGGGACCATTCTGAAAGTATTACCTTTTAAACAAAAAAATATTGTCGAAATCGGTCAACGTAGTAACGAATGATCGCTGAACATACATAAAAAAAAAGATTCCGACGAATTGAGAACCTCCTCTTTTTTTGAAGTCGGTTAAAAATAACGGCAACTATGACCGCCTTTGAATACAAAATAACTTAAAACTGAACCAAGTCTGGAACGAGCCAAATTGAGTTCAAGAAAGTTCTTGGTACAAGTTTGCTTTTTTGAATTAGTTGTTGTTACACTACTCGCAAAGTTGCACTCGCGACTTGAGTGTGTTTAAGTTATACGCATACGTTACAACTTTGGGAGTTTTATTAGCATTATCAAAGTGTAGTTAGTAAGTAATATCAGATGATACTATGTTAGTCTTTAGTAATGCGGTGTGTTTGCGACAAGCGATTTGCGGTACCTATTAATCCAAGTAATAGGCTAGTTTCCTGAAAATCTTATTAGTCCGTCTGTTGGATTAACAGAAAATATTGGACAAGTTTTTTTTCATTTCTCAAACAAACAAAAAATTATAAAGATATAGCCTGTTGAAGTTCCGCGTAACGCGTAACACTTTTTAGCAAGGCGTGACGTCACTTCGAAACTTTGATGGGCTTTATCTTTGTAATTTTTTGTTTAATTGACAAAAGACAAAATATGGGTTCAATATTTTTTGATAATCTTACTGACGGACTAAATAGAATACCTCCGTAGCCAAGAGGCGAGCATACTGGACTTGGTGTCGCTATCTCTGAGGTTCCGGGTTCGATTCCCGATCGGTCAATGTAAAAAAATACTTTTCTATATTGTCTCGGGTCTGGGTGTTGTGGTACCGTCGTTGTTTCTGATTTCTGTTACACAAGTGCTTAAGCTACTTATCATAGGATCAGAGCAATGTATGTGATGTTGTCCAATATTTTTTTATTTATAATAATTTTTTTTTGACCCAGAAAACTAGCCTATTGTACAAGAACAAGAACATAATTATTAAATAAATAAATATACAACTCAATTATTCATGGTCTCAAAGGAAGGAATTAACTTTCTTGTGTAACGAGATACCAGACAATGTATTTTGGGAGAGCCGTCTTCTAGAACACCCAGACTTAATTTAAAAAAAGTTTATTTTTAGAATTGACCCAAGACTAGAATCAAACCTGGGGACCCTTTATGTTTAACACTATATTATTACTGCGCTACCACACGAAACGGATTGTCAAAATAAAATTCTACTGTCGCGCTGCAAATAGGTACGCCTACGCTGAAGATACGCTATGTGTACAAGGGCTTTTACGGCCATTTTAATAATATTATTGACAAGATACATTTAAACTTTGATTAAAGATAATCCAACTAAATAGAAGATACTCTTTATTGCACACCATACGAAGTAAATTACACATGATTTTTACAAAAGAAGTAATATTTTAACATTAATTTTCAAAATCGCAAAAACATCACTTTGCGTCTACCAGCTGAAATCAATTTGTATTAGTTTGTGGAGAAGTGAAATTGTTTTTTGAGCATTTCATGTTAGTCCCACATTAAAATGTGTATTTAAACAAAATAATAACGCCGTCGAAAGAATTTTCCTACTCTTAATATTGAAGATAGCCGCTTCCAACCGGCCAATTTTGAAGTCAATGGGGGAGGCCTATAATCAGTAGTGGACGTCCTAATACTGAAATGATGATGATGATGATGAAATAAAATAATTAAAAATCCTCTGAGCACCCTAGCAGTAGGCTTACATTACGTTTAGATAAATAAATAGACACTTTAATGCATAGAATAATAATATGTTCTAACAAACAAGACACAATTGTGTACAATTAGGAGGTCTTAACGCCAAAAGCAATCACTTTAACGAATCCTTTGGGTAGAAATTATGCAGTAATAGAGTGGGGTAACGTACTTTTACCCTACTTAAAAAAACACACCTACAGTAAGCTGAAGGGTTGCCATAAAAAAGCTGCCATGATTTACTGCCCCATACACAATCATAAAATTTCACACAATGGCTCTCCCTCGCAGAGCTATTTATCACGGTTTCGATTTTCTTTTTCTAGGACACATCTCAGCTATCTTCTGCGTTATTTATCCAATGATAAATGTTCTGCAGGATCCCTGGGGTGACTTCCAACGTTATCACGTACGGTAACGCGACTTTGAATGCACACTGAATGTTATATGGGATAGCGAAGTGACTGAACGGAGGCTACTATGGGTAATTTATTTGTAATATTAATTTTTATAATAATTATTTACGAATTTATTTATTAACATTATTTAACAAGATAAGCTAAAAACGTTAATAATGCACCGTGACATACATAGTTTTTCGATTAACGGTGGAAAACCTCATCACCCATGCAAAAACGACCGTCAGACGGGTGTGCCACAGTCGACTTTAAAATTACTTTGTTCCTTAACCCATTATCCCAAAATAAAAATCGAGTCATCCGAAAAATGCATCAAGGTTATTCCATAAACGACTGTTTCCTCAATCTGACTGCGGCACAGACACAAATCTATTAGGTGAATTGGCAGTAGGCGTCAGCCCACAACCGGCGTTGGTATTTAAGTAGGAACTGCTCTATTTGAGTGCATTCTTTAGCCAGGGGCGGAAATAACCGTTAATGGTTTCGTGCTGTGACATATTAGTTAGGTTTATAAGTCATCAGCATCATCATCATTTCAGCCATAGAACGTCCACTGCAGAACATAGGCCTAACCCATTGACTTCCAGATTGGCCGGTTGGAAGCGGCCAGCATCCAGCGTCTTCCTGTGACCTTTACTAGGTCGTCTGTTTACCCTGTGGGTGGCCGTTCTACGCTGCACTTGCCGGTATGCTTACGGTACGTATAGCACGTAGAACTGATGGGGCAGAAAGATTCTAGAATGGAGGCCATTCACGCAGTAAACAAGCTCGTTAAATAAAGATTTAAAAAAAGATTTTAGAATGGAGGTTTATATATCTTCTTCTTCATCTATACGGTCAATCCCGGTTGCGTCCAAAGCCATTGCTTTAGAGCCCAGGGTCCGCTTTCCTTGACTTACTCCTCCACTTCGCGCAGTCTTGAGCGTCTCTAGTTGTGAGATCATTGGCATGTCATGTCATGGCATGTCAATGTCATGGAGGTTTATAAGTAAAGTAAAGTAAATTGGCCTATACTTGTATACGTCTCACTGCAGGGCACAGGCCTCACCACCACTATAAAGTGGTTTGGGCCATATTTTACCACGCAGACATATAGTGCTGATTGATGAAAGGTTGTTTTTAGGCAAGTGGCTTAACCTTACTGCCAGTTGAAGACAAACACCGCCTCAGGAAAGGCATCGAACTTAATTGGCATACCTAAAGTTGCAAGTACCTACAATTACGTTATTTTGGTGTACACTTATAAAACATAGTTAATCGAAAGAGAAAATAATTACAAACAACAAATACTCTTTGACATTTTAAAAAATTATGGAGTCATCATAACGCTCTTACAGCAGAGCGGTGATTCTGCCAATGTCGAGTGTATTTTTGATTTAAAGTCAAAGCTTGACCAAGTTCACAACAAATAACGGGTGTTTAGTTTTTATTGCTTTTCTTGGATTCAGTGGGGGCTACTCTTCCCGTATAAGCAGGATTCAGGACGCTATCGGGTCTAAAGCAAGTTGTCTTGAGATAAGTCACTTGACACTCGATGCGGCGTTGAACACAATAATATTTTAATAGTTTCAGATCTTTATCACTTCACCAAACATTAGAACACAAACTACATCAATTAAGTCATCAATAAAAACCATTATAATAGATCGGCCATGCTTTTCGTTCGACTTCCCCCCACCGAATCCATCCAGTCAACTTTAAGGCTCGGACCACAAGCATCCGGAATTTTTCAGAACCCCATACAAATCGGATTCAATCCGGGCTTGTCTGGAGCCGTTTCGTATGAAGTTCGGAAAAAATACGGATGCATGTAATCCGACCCTTAGACGTCGAATAAGTTTGACATGTTGACAGTTTTCGTATAGGACATGTGTCAAACGTAAAATTTTTTTTGACGGATAAAAGTTATCGGGTGTTTGAAAAAACGGCCCTAAAAGAAAAGAAAAATACAATACTAGTTAAAAGACGGAGGAAATATGTTAAATAAAGAGTTATTTTACAAGGGGTTAAAAGTAGCAAATGTTTTTCTTTTTATACAAAATTTCATTAAAATCAGTTTAGTTCAGTTCAGTTCAATCAGGCGTGGTGCAAAAGAAGTTTTGCCGTGTTGGCGTTTAGCGTTTTAAAACCTATTAGTATGGATGGATAGTGCTTGTTGGGAGTTGATCCACTGTATATATTTTGGCTGTACACAAAAGACAAGTTTGCAGCCATCCGTCTCTGTCGCGACATTGCCGGAGTTCGCGAAATACTCGTTTTAATCTAGTGACTACAACTTGGATAGATTGCCTGATCCTTCCTCGCGCTTCTATTAGTTTCATGTCGTGTTTTAGTTTATACTAGATTTTGTTTTATACTAGAATAAACAGCTAAACAACCGACAGGGATAAGTGGAGAGGTATGGGCGAGGCCTTTGCCTTGCATTGAGACAGAAATGGCTAAATCAAATTAAAAACTAGCTAGTTCGCGCATTTTGTTCAATGTTAGTGATTTAGTGATTCTTATCATAATAATAAAATCTTTTTAAAATAAAAATTAGGTTTTTCTTCTTCTTTGTGCTTTGCCATGTCCCTAGACTTTGACTATGATCCTACTTTGATCACCTAGCTGGTTTTACATTTTGAACCGATCTGATGATACAGCTAGTATGTGGATAACTTAGTGGAACTCTTTAATCGAATTTGGGTTCACTTTATTTGTTTTGATGAGCCTCATGAGTATGTTTATAGATACAGGGTTATATAGCAAAGTGGCCAACTACAACGTGAATCAGCAAATGTAGGTTTAAAAATGAATATGTCAAAAACTAACATCATGACGTAGGTACGTAGAGGCGAGCATACCGGACTTGGTGTAGCTAATTCGCTATCTCTGAGGTCTCGGGTGTGATTCCCGGTCGCTTAAAATAACTTTTCTATATTGTCTCGGGTTTGGGTGTCGAGGTACCGTCGTTGTTTCTGATTTCTGTAGCACAAGTGCTTTGGCTACTTACCATAGAATCGGAGCAATATATGTGATGTTGTCCAATATTTATTTATTTATTATGACGAACATTAAAAATGCAAAGAATCATTAAAATGGAGATGAGTAAGTAACCAAGGCCCAACGAGCCAGAAAGACCTTAGAGTGGAGCCCCCACTCGTCACAGTCGAATGACACCTGCGGCAGAGGAAGACGCTAAGATGGAAAGATGACATCTGACAACAGGCGGAATTAACTGGATGCAAGTGGCCGGGGACAGAAGTCGGTGGAAGGTTGAAGAGGAGGCATATGTTCGAAGACGAACCTAAATGCAATAATGATAAAAGATTGATATTTGAAATTAAATTTACTTTAACATTTCCGAAAAAAAAAGAAGAAAACGCGAGGTGCGAGAAACGAAACAAGAAAGAAAACAGAGATTACAAGGGTACGCCAAGTTTTTTTTTACAGCAAGTAGTAATAATAATTATAAATGAAATTTTTTTGTTCTTTACGTTTAACGATTAAGTTACTGATTCTGAGTCGCTCCTGAAAATGCACTACTTTGCAATGTAACCTACAAAAATTTTTTTTTTATTCAAATAAAATATTTAAATTACTTATATTTCGATCCATGTTTACCTGAAATATGATTGAAAGTTTATATTATGTACACGTTGTATACTTACAAGGGTACTTTGACTGTCAGTTAGCCGCTTATCCGCGCATTTTCCCAAAACATGGTGTTTTATTTAAATTTTTCCGTAACATCCAACCTTGTTCTAAGACAGCGTTTACATTCACGCGAGACAAGCTGCGGTCAGGATCTTGTTCAATATTAATGACGGCAGTAAGGGTATGTCCCAATTTAAAGCGGATAGAGAGTTGGCAGATAATATTGTGACGACACAATCACGCCAATTAGCTAGCCCAAAACTAAGCTAAAACTAAACTAGCTAACTAAGCCGTGAAATGTGTATACTGTATGTACTTTACTTACTTTGTATAAAGTGCAATAAATATTATGTTATTATAATAATATGTATGTATGTATGGAAAGGGCTATGCTTGGTGTTTCCTTGCGAGATCGAATCAGAAATGAAGAGATCCGTAAACGAACAAAAGTCGCTGACATAGCCCAACGGATTAGCAAGCTGAAGTGGCAGTGGGCGGGGCACTTAGCACGTAGAACTGATGGCCGATGGGGCAGAAAGGTTCTAGAATGGAGGCCGCGTACCGGCAAGCGCAGCGTAGGACGTCCACTCACAAGGTGGTCAGACGACCTGGTAAAGGTCGCAGGAAGATCCGCTTAATATTTGTCTTATAATTAGTTTTAAGCTGTTTATTTATTTGTTATACAAGGTGATTGGTAAAACGATACATTCCTCTCAGGAGGTGATAGAGGAGCAAAATTGCAACAACTTTTGCTAATAAACCCACGGCAAAATCCTAAAAAAATATTTTGCTTCTACACACTAACTACAAGATCAGTTGTTAAGATTTGTATGGAAAGGTAAGTTTCTTTTTTAACATTTCGACGTTAGTTAATAACAAAAGTTGTTGACATTTAGCTCCTCTTTCACCTCCTAAGAGGAATGTATCGTTTTACCAATCACCCTGTTTAAAAAATCATTTCAATAATAAATTGTTCGAGGCGCTATAATGATAAACATACTTAAATATATTTATCAATATCTGTGACTTGATGACTTAATGACTTAAGTATAAATGCTCGCGCTTATCACACCAACCATTTCTACATAGAAAAATAACTTTTCTATATTGTCTCGGGTCTGGGTGTTGTGGTATCGTCGTTGTTTCTGATTTCTGTAACAGAAGTGCCAAAGTAGCCCGGTAGAGAGTTTTGCGCGAGTTTGCGGCCGCGACATGCGGACAGACAGACAGACGGACTTGCGGATTCCGCATATCCGGACAAGGGAACACTGGGTAGGCTGACAGGCGGATAGATGGACAGGTGGAATACTTATGGTGCCTGCCGTGCAGTTTACGAGGGCATAAAAGCTGAGCGCGTTTCTATTTCACAACTTTAAAGACGTAAATAATATCCTAGTTCCCAATTTTTATACAGGGTTACATTGCAAAGGGGTACCAAATTTAAAAAATAAGATCTAGGGAACATTATTAAGAAGCGTCTTAATCGTTATTATTTTTAGAATCGTATTTTACGAAAATAAAGTCAATAACGAGACTACGAAAGCCGCGCGGCCATTTATTAGGGGCGTAGGTACGGCGAGCCAACAAGGACCTTACCAACTGCATATACAGTGCAATTTTTTTTCATGAATGAGTTAAATTATCCACGCGTATGATTTTTAACAGCGGATAGGAAAAGTTTTTATTTTCAATAAAAGCTTTTGTTCTTTGCATAGTTCGATTAAGTTGCTGATTCTGAGCCACTCCTAAAGATTTGGTACCCCTTTGCAATGTAACCCTGTAGATAATCCTTAACCCGTTAAAATCCAAGCGGTCTCATGAGACCGCATAACAACGGAATTTCTATTGTGTCTCATTTACGTATGCTTGATCACTTCAAAGCGAGCAGTAAAACCTCAGGCTCGTATTGCGTCGGGGTCTTAAGGTACAATACCCTAAAACTACAACTGCGTATTGGGCAAGCTAGCACACTTGCACTACATATTTTGCACTTAAAGATCTACCTAATAGCCTAAAAACTATTCCAGCTAAAATTCCATACCTCAAGAACTTTTCAGTGGTTTCCAATGAAAATGTAAGTAGGTGTTCTTGCTGATGTGAATTGCACTCTATGACTATATAAATAAGAGTGCTTTTGTTGTGACGACGCGGTAACATTAAAGGAACTCATTTCTCGTAGAGGTTGAGGCTTTGCCTTTAGATATGTGGTGTTTGGTTTGAATCATAAGCGTTAGCGATTTTCATTTTTCACTACGGATTGATAATAATTGTTTTATTCGGCAGAGGGAAAGTATTTGGGGATTATTATGAAAATAAGTTAGACGTCCACGTACAGGGTGGTCAAACGACATCGTAAAGGTTGCAGGAAGCCTCTGGATGCAGAAAACCTACTACGAAAAAGTTTCGTTCGTTGGGACGTATAACCCAACAAATTAAAATACCATCTAACTACTTGTGTCTTTAACAATTTATGAACAATTGAAAATGGTCGTGTTTTTTACTCGGCCAGTTTCCGACGTTCATATTTTTCAAGGGATTGGCACTAGTGAATGGTTATTTTAATTTATTAGGTTTTTACGTTTAAATGTGAAACATGTTCATAGTAGGACTACAGGCTTCCAACCGGCTAATCTGGAAGTACTTGGGGGAGGCCCATGTTTAGCAGTGGACGTACGTGAAAGATGATGATGATGACGATGATTAACATAAATAGTGTAACCATGTCGGGGTACGCTTAACCGTGACAAGTCTTATGGTTATTATATTTGAAAACCAAATCATTTTTGACAATCATTGACAACAGTGTAGTAGTTCACGCTCCGGACTACAAAGAAAGCGGTTGCGGGTACGAATCCCGCAAGGAGCAAATGTTTGTGTGATGAGCATGAACATTTGTACCTAAGTCATGGATTTTTATAAAAGTATTTAAGTATGTTTATCCGTTACCGAGTCGCCATATAAGCGTTGCTTAGTTTGGTGCTAGATAGTTGGTGTGATTGTGAAAAACAATTTATTATTATTTATTGACGGCGGCCGTAAAGAATAAACTTTCCAACTGCTAACAGAAGGCGTGTTGTAAGAGGCGACTAATTCCTGTAGCACAAGACGGGCAGCAGCGTCTGCGTGCGAAATCTTATAAAAAAACTGCGCAAGCCAAACCGCCTGCCAAGCGTGGTGAGTATTGGCAATCCCCCCTGATGATAGGTAATTTGGGGAGGCCTGTGTTTAGCTGTGGACTTCATATGGCTGAAATGATGATGATTGATTATTTATTTTGGACTACGGCTATACCTATATCCTGAATGCAGTGCAAGTTTTCTCACCTTACCGCCGAGCAAGTGGTAAAGTTATTATTGATGAGGTTTTGCCAGTGATTTTGTTTGCGTTGATCTTACCCTATATTCTATGTGTTAATGCAGGCTATGGTCTATCTGTATGCCAAATTTCATAAAAATCTGTGCAGTAGTTTTTGCGTAAAAGAGTAACAAACATCCATTAACACATTAAATGATTTCTGTAACACGTGTGCTTAAGCTACTTATCATAGGATCAGAGCAATGTATGTGATGGTGTCCAATATTTATTATTATTATCAGTATACATACAAGGAAGTAAGGATTCTTGCACATTGTCGTAAAATCTACAATTTACTTTTGTAAATGTCATCTGTCTCACTAAATGTCTTATACATAAATTATACAAACATATTATTTTACCAATATCCGATTTTTCAATAGCCAGATAACTTTTATATGAATATTAAGTTTGACAGGTTGATAGTTTTTGTATTGAAATTGTTTCAAAACATCAACTTTATTCGTCGGTTAAAAGTTATGTGTGGTTTAAGAAATCGGCTATTTCAATTTATTCCAAGATCAAAATGTTTTCTCTGACAGTTTTTGTTTTAGAGAGTACTATAATGAGTATTTATTGACTCTGTTATACTAATGACCATTGGTTATCTTCGATATATAACGATGCCTACTTTTGCTTCGTGTTATGAACGTTAAACAGTACTTAAACTCAGGGATCGGAAACCGGTTATTTTACCATGAAACCTTAACCGGAATAATAAAAGTTTTCGCTAAATTAACTATCACATACTCCAAATACCGGTAAATCTTTACAAAAACTATCAAATATTAGAAATGGGTCTTATACATTCTGAAATAAATATTAACCGGTTTCGATCCTTGCTCGAGTTTAAGTCAAACTCTTTACATAAATAATTTTAGTGTTATGATAAAAACTAGTTTTTAACCTACTATATTGTTGTACTTGTATCGAATTGAGTATGTAACATTCGGATGACAATATAGTAATTTGATACCATTGTGCTGATCTGATGATAGAGCCAGGAGATGGTTAGTGGAACTCTTTAATGGTAAAGTTGAGCTCATTTGATACGTCTTGACGAGTCCGATACATTTTTCAACGACACGTTTTTAAAACTATGATAGTGTAGTCAAAAACAATTGAGGCTGATATTTATAACTTCAAAACAATTAAGAATTTTAAAGACTGAAAAATCAAAGGTTTTTTTTGTATGATTCAATTAAACTTGTTCAAACAATTCGGAAAATTGTTTTGTTAACGTCTAGGCAGCTTCAAGACTCGTAATTTGTAGTTGTAATTTCGGAAGTTCGACGATTTGTTCAGTTTCGTGTTCGCTAGTAACTTCGGAGTGGAAGGATTGAAAATTTATTTCATTATTTCTCATCTTAGTAAAAGAGCGCACTAAAATTCCTACTATCCTACGTATTCGCTTTACTAGGTCTTCTAATAGGGGTTTTCTTAAAACGATTACGCAATACTTAAAGTAGTTTATTCTGGTGCTCAAATACAACAACGTTTACAATGGGAAAACCATCGATAGTCATTTAGTAGTTATTTCAGTAGAAGTAAAATTTTATATTTGATTCCGAAACAATGAATGACCGATCAGAGGCCCAATTGCCGTAATTTGACAATAGTCGCAATCCGGTGTCGATGCTCCCATTAACATTACGATCACAAACGGTATTCTTGTAAACTTTTAATTTGACGTAAAGTTATTAAAATTATTCCAATACGACATAAAATAGAGCAAAAGAAATATAATTTTGGTTTCTTCCATTTTCAGTCGCATTACGAACTATATTGCATTTTTTGGGTTTACGAGAATACCATTTGTGATCGTATTGTTACTGAGAGCGGATCGACAGGGGATGGCGGCTATGGTCAAATTACGACCCTCTGGTGTTTAAATGTGTATGGGTGGCGTTTGTAACCGTCATGGGTGAACCATTAGAGTTGACGCTTTTAGTACGATTTTCAACTAATGGCCCGTTTACAGGTTGGTGGGCGAATAGGTCTGACGCTTTTGGTTTAACCGAATTGACTTGTTTCCATTAATCAGTTAACGAATGCGTCCACCGCTTTTGACTAGTGCCTAACTAACTAAAAACGGGCAAGTTGAATGTGGCCAAACCGAATAGCAGTTCGTACTATTCGGTGACCAAATACCAGCTGCAGTCGAATACGTCCAAACAGTGAACCGTCGAGGTTGACGCTTTTAGTACGATTTCCAACTAATGGCCCGTTTACAGGTCGGTGGCCGAATAGGTCTCTTTCGGTTAAGCCAAATTGGCTTATTTCCATTGGTTAGATAACGAATGCGTCGACCAATTTTCACTAGTAACTAACTAAAAACGGTCAAGTCGAATAGGTCTAACGCTTTCGGTTAAACCGAATTGGCCTGTTTACAATGGTCAGATAACGAATGCGTCAATCGCATTTCAAAAACCGCAAAAACGGGCAAGTCGAATACGGCCAAACCGAATAGCAGTTTGTTCTAGTCGGTGGCCGAATAGGGACTGCAGCCGAATACGGAAAACCAAATAATTGTTAATACTAGTCGGTAACTGTTTAACGCCAGCTACCGAATACAGCTTAACCTAAAACCAGTTTATCTTCACACGTATCCGAAATCGCCGAAAATCAGCGTCGTGATAAGTCAGTGGCTGTCACGACAAATGCTGAGGAACCTTTTGGACACATCAGGTCCGTTCAAATTTTATATTGTTATGTATGTTTCTCTTGTGTGTCGAATAAACGTTTATATTTATATAAATCTGAATATGGGCTGCAGCTGAATACGGCTTATCGTATAATGTAAATGCGGCATAAGAGTAAAATACCTGCCTATACTCCAATTGCCCCACCACTCGATTAACGATGTAAGTGCTCGAATGACCGGCCGCTATGGAAGATAAATAGCAATTTCCTGTGTCCACACAGGTAATGGTGAAAATACAGGCATGTGTTTTTTTTTGCTTAACGATGCAAATGAGGGCAAAAGAATTAAGAAAGAAAATCCCGAGGCTTTTTTTTAATTGGTTATGTAGGTAGAAATTATTAGAGGGTATTTATAGAATTCCAGTTTAACACATGGGAAGTAGTTAATAACTATATTTACGAAAAAAAAGAAAATATAAATATAATATACTTATAAGTTTATATACTGAAAAGGTTGTTGAAGCCGCTAGATGCAGGCCGCTTCAAATCAGCCAATCTGGAAGTCACTGGGGAAGCCCTATATTCAGCTGTGGATATAATATGGTTGAAATGATGATGATGATGTTAAAAAAATTATGCTATGGTCAAATAAATACATGTTTCTAAGTTTTGATGTTTTAATTAGGTACCTATATAAACCCAAGAAATTAATTATTACACGCAGTAGACACTCAATGGACAAATTGGGCACGGTTTTTATAATTTGACAAAATTAAGTTCTCTAAAAATCATTTAATCGGGAACTGGATAAAATAAAACTGGGTGCAGGTATAGTCATGTTGCAAAAATAGTCTGGCACCCCCTTTCTAAGACTTACGGAGGTCTGATGGCAATCATCATCATCATCATTTCAGCCCTAGGACGACCACTGCTGAACATAGGCCTCCTCCAATGACTTCCAGATTAGCCTGTTGGAAGCGGCCTACATCTATCGGTTTCCTGCAACCTTTACCAGTTCATCTGTCCACCTTGTGGGTGGACGTCCTACGCTACGCTTACTGGTATGAGGCCTTTATTCTAGAACCTTTTTGCCCCCTCGGTCGTCAGTTATACGTGCGATGTGCCCACCAACTGCCACTTCAGCTTGCTAATCCGTTGGGCTATGTCAACAACTTTTGTTTGCCGTTTGATGGTAATCGCTCCAAATATAATATTGCTACATTTTAACATCGTAAACATACCCCAATCGAATGCATTTTCCATAAGAACACATTTTAATAAAATCCGCTTCCCCAAATACGTTTAATAAGTCATATGTTGCCTGAAAAGAAGCGCCTTGCTTTCAGCTCATAATGTGAACTGTACAGTATTCACTAGGGGAAGCATTTGTATTACAGGTTATTTATAACGTTCTCCAGAAATTGCTTTTTTATATGCTAAGTCATTCAGAATTAAATAAGGTAGGGGATGAACTTACAGATTAAATTTAAGGATCAATTCACTGACTGAATGGACTGTAGGTACATGAGTACATAACCGCAAAAAAACAGTGGTCTCGTGAGTCGAAAATCACGGGAAGCCAAGGGTTAAAATTACTTCGTGAATTGCTCGTTTACAATCAATAGAAACAGCATTACCAGATCTGATTTGGCGAAAAAAATACCTACCTTTGTGGTTCGATTGTAATGTAAGAATACACATTTCACTCACTGCAGGTACCTATGTATAGTTATCATCAGAACAATATTCATTCATCCGCTAGAGTATAGTTATTTTGATAACGTCGAAGGTAATTCTAGCATTTGCCCCAAATTTTCTGTAGCATTTTATTTTCGCTTACGAAGAGCGAGCCGTGTAAGTATTCTGTCTCGCAGGACGTGCCACTTTATTGGGCCAGGGCCTCACTTTTGGCGGGGAAATCAGTTTTTTTTTAAATGTATTAAAAAAATAAATAAGCTGCCTTTTTAGGCAGTAACAATGCTGTTTATGTGATAAAACTATATTTCATTTAGGGCCGATTTTGATTAGTTTTACTTGAGGAATAAGTTTGACATGTTGGCAGTTTTGGTATAGGAAATGTGTCAAAATGTCAATTTAATTCGTCAAATAAAAGTTATTTCGTCAAATAAAAATCGGCCCTTAATATAATATTTATTTATTTATATGTATACAACCAAGTCAAGTTAGTTGTACCATTTATAGCCCTATTTGTCTCCGCCCAGAATAGCAGAATAACTATTGAAACATTAGAAAAATTCAAAAAAAAAATTAGAACCGATTTATAGACCACGCGAACAAAGTCGCGGTCAACAGTTAGTAATCTAAAAATACTATTTATGTAAGTGGTCTTTCTGATTGTTATGTGAATCTATATTTTCAACTGTGGAGTTATTTTGCTATTGTTTTACTATGATCTTTCATATGTCTAGGCGAGACGCCATTCTCGCAGTGCAGATGGATAATTATGTTCCTACGTTTCTATTTTCTTCGTTTCACTTAGACACTAGTCGTTAAGCGAGGCATCCAGAGTGCGCGGCCTAAATTAACTATTGTCATTTAACTGTCAAAACCGCACTTATCTCATTGAAAGCCCAATTTATTTTGTCAGAATACTAACTTACACGACATATTATGTGTAGTGATTAAATTGTGGTAATAAGGCGATGCCCACTACTACAGGAAAAAAGACTTTATATACCTTAGCCAAGCGCAGTGGGCATCAGTATTTTAGATCTTTGCGTTATTTTAGCTTAGCTATACAATTTTTGTGCCTCAGTTTTTAGAGAGAAGAGAACTTGTAACTATTTTATTATATTTATATGTTATACATTATATGTTTTAGTTATATGTTATATAATAAAACGAACAAGACATAAACTATTTTAGACAACCAAATTTTTTTTTTGTAAAAGTTTTGCCGCTATTAGTAAGGCCACACCTTAATCCGGGATCGCTTAATCGGGGGCGCGTAAGCCCGATCTCTGGGGACGCCATCATGCGCTTAGTCATTTAGTTCGCTTTCTTTGCGCTATCTCCGCTAATATGATAAAGACGGGCTTGGGATTATATCGTTTTGTATACTTATTGTATTTGTGTGTACTTATACGTACATACGTTCCGCTACATAACAGCCGTAGCAGTATCGCATTTTTTCGAAGCACACACTGTGTGTGGTGAGATGTGAAATTGTAACATAATGGTAAAATATATTTTTTAAATTTTTTAGGCACTTGTCAATTATTTATAATAACTTTATGTACAGACAACAGCGCGACACCCTACGACAAAACGTCAAATTTTCTCAATTGATATTGATCGAAACATGTCGGACTTAAAGTTCAAAATCGGTTCAATGACCTTTAACTATTTAGGTAGGTTGACCTGCCGTTAACTCTACTTCACTTTTTTATTTGTAGATACAAGACATTATTTAAATCACGATATGAATTATGTTTTCGTCTTCCTACCTTCTCATCGGACGACCTTTGTTTCTGGTGCTATTATTTTGATACCAAACCTATTTATGCCTACTTATGCTCCATTTTTCTTTGGTGCAGCGAAGCATGTAGCTAATCCATCTCTAATTTACTTGGTCAAGATAGGACTTAAAAAAGCAAAATAATTAATTTGGCATCATACTACTTTATAGACTTTTAACGTCATTAAGTACTTTATAAAGTTGTCGGGATTCGCGTCGGGATTCCTCAGACGGGCAGACGGCAAGCTCCTATCAAATAGAGTCGTAAACTACATGCAAACAAGATGAGCCAGCTTATTTTAAACAAATGGGAAGACAAAATTTATAGCTTACGTCTCGTTTAAGAGCAGGGAGTTCGGGATTAGACTGCTTTTAAAAGAGCGAACTAAAATGTTAGAAGAAGTTGTGAATACCGCACTTTTAATTTTATAATTATTATTATTGTTAAAATATTTTTTTAATTTTTAACAATTTGGTATCGAAAAGATTTTTATGCTTTTAAGGTATACACATACACATTTTTGTAATCATCTTAATAAACCCTTTATTTTGATACCTCACTCGATAAGTTAAGATTTTTTTCTCTCTTTATGCCGCTTATTACGGAGTATTTAATTTGCTGAATTGTTTTTATTATGACATCACATAGCCCATGTCACCTGGAAGAACATAAAGTTTCTAACAATATTATCTTATACATCAAGAACGGTAATAATAATACATTAATATATTTTATTTGCGAAAAACATGGTACATTCTTACGTCTTATAATAGGTATAATATGAACAAACATGTTTTACCGATTTATCGATATGCAAACATTTCGTCGTCGTGCAATTGAATCTTACTTACTTATAAACAAAACATCACATCAAATTAGGTCTACAAAATTACAATTATAGCATTTTAATATCAAACAGTAAGATGTCATCGTCAATGAGAGGTATACACATTATACAGGCAGAGTCAAAATGCAAAATGTCAAACAAAATAATCTCATCAACCTTATAATTACAAGCATTTCAATCATTAAATAAAACAGTGCGATGTCAATGGATTATATAAAATTTTACAGGTGTCATAATAATGCCAGAATAGTAATAAAAATCATGTCAACCCTAAAATTAATAATGATCTGTAAATAAGCAAATTGACAATTTAATATGTCAGAAGAACTCTGAAATCGATTACAATTCGCTTAAAGTGACCATCACGGCAAAATTTTATAAATTCATTTATGTCATAAAAACAGTTATCAATTAGATCACAGAGAATAATTCTTTTAAAAACATTAAGTTGCAAATTTTGAATGTGGTTTGGAAGTAAATTAAATAGTGTAACGCTCATGCTGTGACAATTTCTCGAAATACAAGCTGTACCTGCTTGGGGCACGGATAAGGCGTTTAGTCGTTATGGTGGAATAAAGAATCTCACACACATACATGAAACCGAAAACCATTCTACCCATTTTTGGGCTCTCGTGTAATAAATGAGCACCGCGTCAAACTCTTTATATACCAAGATCCTGTTAATTAAATAAATATTCCATGAATAACACACGCAAGTATTTTTTTTTCTATTTATTTGGGACTACAAACAGTTACATTAATGGCTTAATCTCTAATTTATACTAAACAAATTACTTGTAATGTAACCAGCACCGTTGTCCACAGATAAGATTGATAAAATTAATATAACTCAAAATATGTATCTTACTTGTATTAGTGTTTGTCTTGTTGTTTGTCCTAATAAATAAAATAAAATAAAATAAAATTTAGCGGTGGCGCATCGCAAAATTAATGAAGTTATCATTTACAAAACTATTCGCACCCCAAGGTACGAATAACATCACAAATATTTTTTCTAAAGGTAGGAGGTGAGCTTGAGAAAAGGTCGTTGTCACCGAAATGAATATTCAAACAACACTGAATATGTTGCCATGGTCAATAAAAGTTGGTTGTCAAGTCTAAGGCTTTTGATAGCATTCGCTACAAATGTATAGATTTGCCTATGGCCAAGTGTAACCCAAAGGTATCATCAGATTCAATGAGCTGGCTTTTCTCTTCACCCTTTTCGTTTGCTCTGCAATTATTTGGAATCTACAGTTTAATTAACTTCAACGCAGCAAACATACGACTAGCTGTCCTTTTAATTAATTTATCCATGTTTCAAAATCTTGGAATCTTGTCTGTTTTTATCTCTATTATTTTTACTTGTTAAAGTAAAGCGTTTAATTGTTTGTTACTGGCCATAATAAAATAACAATTATTAGAAAAAACTGTTCTTATCTTTTTTAGAAAAATAATGTGTAGTTTGTGAATGATAATATTACGACTTTTTTGGATAAAAAAAGTAAAGTATGCATATACGTCCCACTGCAGGGCACAGGCCTTCTCTCAACTTTGATGTAGTTTGGGCCATACTCCACCAAGCGGGCCCAATGCGTGGTGGTGGGGTGTTGTAAGGTCATGGTGACTAAACCTTACTGTCAGATGTTATTAAGCCGCCCTAAGGGATCTGACTAGGCTTCACGACTAGTATCAAGCGATATTAGCTAATTATTATTATTCATTATTACTTGTTGGATAATAAAACAAAATGGTTGTGTAAAAGAAAGCGCGAAAGATTAAGGGCTTGGTCCTTTATCTATCGCGCCTAATTTAAATATCAATAGCTTGAATAATTCGCAACTCTGTGCCTCTGACTAGGCTAGGTGAATCCAGAAAAGCGAATTAAATATTCATGTAGAATGACAAAATTCGCCGGTCGCTAGAATGGTTTTATGAATAGCAATATTCGTTTTTAAATTGGCTATTTCCTTTTTCATGATGGAAACTTTTTCTGTTTTTTAGATACCTAAATCAGAATAGATACTTTTGTTTTGACTGTAAGGTAAAATATTATGAAACCGGAAACTAAAAAGATTTTTTGATACTTATCGTCTATTCAATTCGTTCTTATTACTATCTCGTATATGTTAAAGTTATTTCGTTTGATTGTTTTTACTGCTCCAACGGGTAAACGGAACTAGACATTGACGAACGTCTGGTGTAGTGGTTGGCGCTCTGGATTACAAAAAGAGGTTGCGGGTCAGAATCCCGCAAGGTGCAAAGGTTTGTATGACGAGTTTGTACCTATGTCAGGGATGTTTATAAACGTATTTAAGTATGTTAATCTTATCTAATTGCCATAGTATTTATTGTACAAGTGCTTTAGCTACTTACCTTAGGATCAGAGAAATGTATGTGATTAATAATTATCTCCAGACAAATTGTTCCAGGAAATTAACTGCGGAGATCGCCCACAGACAGTAACGGCGAACAAAATGATGTCAGTATTGCGTCACTTTTCTTATAATATTGTCTTGTTTGTCTTTGTTCTGAATTTTGTTTGGATTTATTGAAACGTTTGTATTGTGAATAATGTTTTTTGTTAGCTTAAACTATTCCATCGCTAGGGTGCAGTTAGATTATTATGATCAGCACGTAATGTCGATTCAAATATGTCTGTTGAAAATGGATTCTTGCTACAGAAAAAAAAAAAACATACTGACATTATAGATTTTTATATATAAAAAAATACTATATGTGTGTGAGGAGCGATATGACTGAGAAGGGAGTGAATGACTCGATGACGAGTGACCGGATTGCATGGAAGAGAAAGACATACTGCGCCGACCCCAGATAACCTGGGAACAGGGCAGGCGAATGATGATGACATAAAATTCCTATAAAACTCCATGGAACTCGTCAAACCAAATGTAATGAGCCCTGAAGAGTTCTGTTATCCACATTCTGGTTTCATTATCAGATCATCTCCATGTGGACCTTAAAAAAATACACTTCCTAACCGCCAACTGGAGGCCTGTCGTAAGAGGCGACTAAGACCTGTAGCACGTGTCAGGCAGCAGCGTCTGTGTGCGTAATGTTACGAAAAACTGCGCACGCCAACCCGCCTGCCAAGCTTGGCGAGTATCGGCAATCGCCCCCGACCAAAGTCATTGGGGGAGGCCTGTGTTCCGCAGTGGACGGCCTATGACTGAAATGATGATGATGCTGATTATCTCCATGACTTGATTAGATTATTACTATCAAATTACTATTTTATATACTTACTTACAAAGTTAAAAATCGATAAATTTGATACTTTGAACACTTACGAAAATTGAAAAAAATATTAACAGATAATTTCTAGTACACGAGTATGCATAACACTATCCTTCAAATATGTAAATAACAAATCTTGGTGACATTTGGTTTAGGTCTCAAAATAGTTAATATTTTTTAAGTTCTGTAAAATAATTCGTGTTTAATTTTCTTAAGTAGTCTTGTACCTTCACAATATTTCATTCCGTCATGAAAAGCTGCGATATTTCAGCCTACATTCAAGACAATTGGCTTGGCTACACAAATAATATTACTAATTAATTAGATGGCTAAGAACAGTAAGGAACAAGGCCAGGCGGACATAGAAGCCTGAATATATATCTCCATTAGCTTCGGTAGTCGCTTAAAGGGATTAACGACTGTCGTAAAATCACAATACATATTATTAGCTGTAACGCTGTAAGGACTTACAAATAGGTTATGACCAGAAACAGGCTTATAATAATAAATTCTTTTAACTTCTAGCTCAGCGGCAGAACTTTGGTAGTGATTGCCAAAGTTAAACAACCTAGGCCGCAGTCGTTAGTTGATGGGTGATCATTCTGGCCATATTTAGTTACATTTATCAAAGCATCTCTGTGTTTTGCAAGTCACGATAAAAGTTGGTTCTGGATAATCGCTTGATACTAGTTGTAAAGCCTAGTCAAAGGCCTTATGACGTCTACAACTATGTGTGGTTTTGGAATAAATTATTTTATTCTTATTCTTATTCTTATTCTTATGACGGCTTGGTTTAGTTACTAGCCTTACAACATCATTCTACTAATACTGGATCGAGTGGTGGAGAATCATCATTATTTCAGCCATAAGATGCTCATTGCTAAACACACGCCTCCCCCAATGACTTGTAGATTGGTCAGTTGGAAGCGGCCTGCATCTTACGGCTTCCTGCAACCTTTACCAGATTGTCTGTCCACCTTGTGGGTGGACATTCTACGCTGTGCTTAGCAAAACGTATGGCCGAGATTCTAAAACCTTTCCGCCCCATCCCTTCCATCACATCACATCCATCCCATCACAGATGGGTCTGTGGCGGAGAATAGCCTAAACCAATTTCGGTGAGGCCTGCGTGTGCCCTGCAGTGGGAGGTAATACTTCTAACTTATATTTTCAGATTATCTAGCCCCAAACCATTAAACAATTGAAAAACTGAAGTGGCAATAGGCAGGCCACATTGCTTGCAGAGCTGACAACAGTTGGGAAATAATGTTCTTGAGTAGAGACCTCGAACTGAAAGACGCATGGGCAGGTTTTTTACCCGGTAGCTTATTGGAAGCCTCTGGGTGCAAGCTGACAGAGCAGCAGTGACCTTTTATAGACTGATGATGATATAACCAATAAAATAATATATCATTTGCATGACGAGAGGTTTTTCCTCCTAGCTCTCCGTACCATTTTTAGTCGGGGTTATCACATATGAAACGATTGTCATCTCACTATCAAAACAGGGGATACCAGGGGACAAATGGGAACAGGGAAACTAGACCATCTATCTATACATTCGTTGTTATCTGGTTATGCAGGTTTCTTTATTATGTTTAATTAATATTGTCCCGATGTAGATAATGCTATTATTATTCCGCATTTAGTAATGCTTTATTTTTCAGATATATTTTTTGTTTGTTTTAGGTTGCGGTTACCAAAACGGTTAGTTCATAAAAGAGTGGTATGTCAATTTGGTATAAATAACTGTTTATTGCATTTCAATTCTTTACTTCAATTTGTTTCAGCATTTCTGGATGCTGCTGAATCACTCTTCTTGCCTTAAACCGTATCTCTTCTTCTATCCATTTAAGGAGACGTTGCATCGATTTGATCTGCTTTTTGAATTTCGTTACTAGCTTGACACTATAATTGATATGAAATACTTCTTTTGAAAATTCTATTCTATCTTTCTTAAATCTCAAGATGCATCTGATTATTGTAAAAACCTGTCATTGCATCCTTCGATCTTAGAAGTTGGTATGATATGCTTCTTCTTTTTCTTCAATCCTTTTCCGCCTAAGGCGGAATACTGCTGCTATTTGTATCATCATCATCATTTCAGCCATAGGACGTCTACTACTGAACATAGGTCTCCCCCAATGACTTCCAGATTGGCTGGTTGGAAGCGGCCTGCATCGAGCAGCTTCCTGCAACCTTTACCAGGGCATGTGTCCATCTTGTGGGTGGAGTCTTACGCTGCGCTTGCCGGTACGTGGCCCCCATTCTAGAACCTTTCTGTCCCATCGGCCGTCAGTTCTACGTACTACGTTACGGTACGGTTACGGTACGGTTACGGTACGGTTACGGTACTACGTATGGCGGGGCACATAGAGTGCCCCGCCATTATTTGTATATCTTACAGATATTGATATTGATTTTATGATTTGGTTTACTTACAGGGTCACAAAAAAATATTATATATCAGGCCAAAGTCAGAGATTGTACACCCCCATGTATGTTCCGCAATTTTTGATGTCTGTTTCTTTTTTTATATTTTTTAAAAGCTTTTGCTGGCCCCGTGAGAAGTGATATTTCACAAAAACATGAATTACTAACTTGTTTTTTTTTTTTAAAAAGTGAATCATATACAATACATACAAACATACATAAGCACATTTATTGTGAAACATAAAATACAGGTACATATAATTTTTTCTCAATATTGATAAAAATTCTGTTGTCAACTGTTTAAGCGTCTTAAATATGAATTTGGTAATTTAAATAAGGAAGAGCGGAGTTTCCTGCTACAACGAATGTATTTGTACATAATAAACAATTTTAATTTGATTTGAATTATGATGCCTTATCAACAACCATGTGAGACGTATTAACGTTAGTTAAATCTTATTATTATTTTGAGACAGTATTAAAACACGTGTTCAGAGAGTATTAAAACATACCTACAGGTGGTATTTTTAAATACAAACACAACTTTTGTCAGCTAACCTACTAAATAAATAAATAAAAATAAATAAATATTGGACAACATCACATACATTGCTCTGATCTTATGGTAAGTAGCCAAAGCACTTGTGTTACAGAAAACAGAAAAAAAGACGGTACCACAACACCCAGACCCGAGGCAATATAGAAAAAATATTTTTCTATATTGACCGATCGGGACCCGATCTCGAACCCCGGACCTTAGAAATAGCTACATAAATCCCGTATACTAGTCTCTCGACTACGGAGGTCGTTAGTCATAAAATACCAAGGCCCTTCGTTCATCTCCTTGAAAAAAATATATGAAAAAGTTAATTCTAAAATATTTATTCATTTGAGATACAATCACGTATTTATCAAAGTAAGCCTTAAACTACATTATAAAATTTTAACTAAATGTCAGCGCCAATTCGATTACTTAATTACTTTTTTCGAAACCACTTTAGTTGACCAAGTCGATTAGAATCGTAACACGAAAACTTGACCTACTCCTTGATTAACGTCTATGAAATCGAATCATTGATTATCTCTTCGAGTACCATTATCCACTCTACTGCATTGTGATAAAGCTCAGATCCGTTTGGTAGTTCAAACCAATTATAATGCCACGGCCACACGCTCGCATTTCAATATCGTTGCGGTTCCAACAATCGCTTTTCTTTTGAATTTCCTTAGTCTTTTGCCTTGCGGATTCTCTTTATTGTGATTCCAATGGAGTGTTTTAGTGGCATTTTAATTTTCTCCTGCCACATCAGTTGCGAATTAAAATCTATACAAGGTCTAAAGAAATCAATAAAAGAAAGAAATAAAATAAAAAACTATGACCAATACAGGATTATTAGGAAAACATCAACGACCTCTAAGGGGCTGATGCAGGTGATCAAATAGGTACAACCACTTTTTCTATGAGATCGACATCGAAATCGAAAAAAAAAAACACTGATCCATACAAACAGATGTCAGCTGATCGGCGGCTTAAGGTATTTTTTCGCGATTTCAATGTTGCTCCCATAGAAAAAGTTGTATATATATATATTGTTGATGTTTTATAAATAACCCTGTTAGGATATCCCGTAACTCAAAGATAACCTCGTAACCACACATTCTATACATCATTCATCAACTTTTGTTCTATAACCTTTTGCAAAGGACATGTCCGCTTTTTCTATGGATGTTGGTTTTTTATTTTGAGATAATTTTACCCAGTATGAAATTATATACGTTTAAAAGCTACAAAAATATAAAACATGAAACTACAGAAACATTAATTTTAAACACCTCCGTTTCAGAGAAAAATCAAATGTATTCAAAATTAAATGTTAGTAGAAATATTGGATGTGTATGTCAACAATAATTCATTTTTATTTAAATATTTTTTGTCTGTGATGACAGCTGTCTGACGTTATTGACATTGCTAACATCTGTCAGACTGCCAAATGCTTTGTTTAAATATCAATTTTGACAGTCACATGTGACAGTGACATTACCATCTGACAGTAGTGGTAGCAATGTTTGTCCATGATCGGAAAGGCAATGACACAGAGCCATACAGCCAGATTTAAAGTATTTTTATTTCTATAATTAAGTCTAAGTTTTAAGGATAAAAAAGGTTGAATAAAAAAAAAATCTCGGAATCGAAGGTGTTTAAAATTATTAGATTTAGTAACAAAAATGTTACTACTTGGTTGCTCTATAGACAGGTATAGAGGTCATATAGGGGTCATATAGGTAGACATATATAACATATCGTGATTAAAAATAATGACGAATAAAAACCATTTTGGGACAACTCCTTTGCATGAAAATTTATTGACATACAAAATTACCAAACAGCCCATTGAATTTGTATTAAAAGACAAACAAATGCATATTTGTAAAATTCATAAAACAAAAATTGTTCACTATTATGTAACGAATATGTGGTTAAAAGCTTTAAATCCTTGAGTTACGAGACACCCTGTATAATTCAAAAGAAAAAGTGCCTTTCCATGCAAAATAGTCATTTATCTCTATGATAACGATGAAGCATCAGCTGTTCACTTTAATAGGCAAAATATCCTGCCTCCTGTCACCCTGCATAAGTCCTGTTAATACCGCTTGAAGTATTTAATTACTATTAATATTATCTACTATGTACATTTTGATCTATTTATTTCCATACTTTTGGCACTTGGATTAAATTAGTCACTTTATGAAATGACTTACCTGCTGTTTGTATATTATCATAGCCATACCATAGCATGAACACCAAAACACGATATGATATGATATGATATACCGATTTATCGAAACCACCTGCAAAAATATGATAGTTATAGACGCCACCTTGATTTTTTATCGAAACAGCGATCATAAATGTGACGCCACCGGCACGGCGATTCAACATGGCGGCTATATCTATCATATTTTTGCAGTTAGTGTCAATAAATTACCACTAAAACACGATATGATACAGCGATATCATATCGTATTTTAGTGGTCATGCTAGGGGGGCAGAAAAGAGTACAAAAACGTATCACAATATTACTTTATTGCAATAAACTGTTTTGGTACATTTTTATCTTCTTGGGGAAGCAAACTGTCAAATAGTTCATTGTAGAGGGCGCCAAATGTTTGTTACAGAGTAGCGGTCAATTTCCATACAAATTGTGCAAATTATTACGATTATTTAATTTTATTGTAAAATGGGTCGATGTGTGGCTTTTGGATGTGAAGAAGTAGGTTCACATAAATTTCCTCCTAATCCCAAGCTAAGAAAGAAATGGGAAAGAGCTTTGCGAAGAGTAAATTTTAAAGCAGAACATTTTAAAGAAACTGATTTCGAAACTTTTTCTAATTAAACAAGTACTTAAGTTTAATAATATACTTATGTGTTAAGAAGCATATATCCAATACTTAATTGTAAAATTTTTAAAGTTTTTAAGCACTTAACACATGTTATACTTGTTCGTCCAGGTTTTCCACTTCAGCGTAAATCAGCGTAAACATTGAAGTTTCTGTCATATGCCTCCAATCTAAAATAGAAATAAAACTTTAAAATCAAATTACTGTGAGGTTATGTTTGTTTTATGATAACTTGTTAGTTCGTCTCTATGGTCAAAAAACACTAAATATTACACTAGTTTTCAGTGCTAAAGTATTTTATTTACCACAATAAATACATTAAGTCCTTAGGAATCGTGAAATGGCTTGCAAAATGAATAGCAAAACTTACCTTTCTACCAGCTCCGCTTTCTTTCCTTGACGAGAGGCACCCCTTTTTTTTAGTTCTTCCTTTAGTTCTGCGATTCGCCAGGTAGAATACATGTTGTAAAACTTCGTTTGCACTATTTATAAGAAACAGGGCCAAAAAAACGCAAGAAAAACAAGAACGACCTACGTACGGAATTTTTGACAAACACACAGCGCCCTCTGCGTAAAAGTTTTAAGTTTTCTTCCCCATTCAACGGGTTAAGACACTACCGTGCCCCGCGGCGCTTACTACCCGGGCCATCATTAATCGTGATTAGGCAACCACGCTAAAAAGTAAATCGTTTAAACAATGCTGCCTACCTTAGCGGGCGAGCTCGCCCGCTGTCAGCATCTAACAACTATGGGGTTGTGATAATCACGTGCCTCATACATACACGCTTATGTTATCATAGTAACTTTGATTAGCGCAGCTGCTCGTGTCCCGTTTAAATAATTTACTCTGTGAACTGGTATACCGCTTCCTTCCTCGACTAGGTCTACATTAATTCTGAATCTAAAGGAATGCAGAGAGTCTGTCGGAAAGGCATATATCAAGTTTCAAAAGACTTTCAAGCCTATATCCAATAAATCCTAGAAAATAGATTTAAAATGACGTGGTGGACATGGTGCCGTGTGGGGACGGCCGTGAAGACTACACTTCCCCACCGCCAACATGAGGCGTGTCGTTAGAGGCAACTAATTCCTGTAGCACGAGACGGGCAGCAGCTTTCTGCTTGCGAATTTTTATAAAAAACTGCGCTCGCCAACCCGCCTGCCAAGCGTGGCGAGTTTTGGCAATCCCCCCATGATAAGTCATTAGGTAAGGTCTTTGTTCAGCAGTGGACGTCCTATGGCTGAAAGATGATAATGAGATTTAAATTGATATATAGACGCATAAAAGATAAATATTTACAACTTTGTTTGAAATGTAACATAGCAAGTAGTTACACGTGTACAAAAAGCACATTAAAGTGATTTTAAGCATTTTATCACTTGGCTAATAAAAAAACAAAGCTGCAAAATTAATCAACTCAAAGAAACTCAGCAGTATAAGCTCTACAACAACTAGCCAAACTAGCCCAAAAAGCTTGAATCTCAACAATGAAAAGCTCTCGCTTCCCAGCGCAGCTTTTTCCCACTCCAACGTTCCAATAGTGCCAGTTAAAAACTGAGTGTCCGAAACTCGCCATTGTCAGTTGTTGTTTTTCTCTTGCATATTAATTAGTTTTGTTCGTTGTCCGTGTCCAAGTCACAAAGTGCTAGATTGCGTTTTCAATTGAGGAACTTTTAAAGGCCTTGTCACGTTTCATGAAATGACAGATAAACAAAAGTCTACAACAAGCTAAATTTGTTCAATGTAGACTACTAGCTTTTACCCGCGACTTCGTCTGTACTGACCTTACCTGGATAAAAACTATTATCATCATCATTTCAGCTACAGGACGCGTCCACTGCTAAACAAAGGCCTCCTCCGATGACTTATAATCGGGGGCGATTGCCAATACTCGCTACGCTTGGCAGGTGGGTTGGCGATCGCAGTTTTTTATAATATTTCGCAAGCAGACGCTGCTGCCCGTCTCGTGCTACAGAAATTTGTCGCCTCTTACGACACGTTTCCTTTTGACTGTGGGGAGGTGTATTCATTACGGCTGTCCCTACACGGCATGGATAAAAAGTATTCTATGTGTTAATCCAGGCCATGGTCAATCTGTATGCCAAATTTCATCAAAATCCATTCAGTAGTATTTGCGTGATAGAGAAACAAAGATCCATACGTTCTCACAAACTTTCGCATTTATAATATTAATAGGATTAATACAATATAAGTAAAGATTTAAGAAGTTGACGACTCGATCGGCGTAGTGCCGCGGTATTCTAAACGTTTCCGGGTTCGATTCTCGGTTTGAGTCAATTCAGAATACGAACTTGTGTTATTTACCTATAGGTAATACAGTCCGCTTATAATTTAAATATCTTCTACACTAGGTTTGAAACAAAACTAACTTAAGATTTAGCCAAAAAAAAATTATACCATAGATCATACCATGAAGTTAGCATTAACTTTTTACCTTATTCAGTTCAAGTTAATCTAGCTCCAGCTAATTTAGAAATGTTTGTTTCTGAACAGTCCCGAACTGGGAATCAAATCCTGGACCCTTTGCGTTCGAAGACAAACACCGCGCTACTACGACAATCAGTTATACATGATACCATTTGTGTAAACACAAAGATTGTTACGTTTCCTTTGTATATTTCATTTAACATGTAAGTATATTGTATGTTCAAATTTATTGTAGCTAAAGTGCTACGTCCAAAAACCAATCAGTCAGATTAATGGACACTCCGCTCCAGAGGTTAATCGACACGGTTTCGTTTAAATTAACTCTTAAATTGTACTGAAATGGTAATGAATTGACTGTAACTTGTTTTGCTGTAAAGAGATTATTAGTTTTCATATTAAAGATATAACAAGTTTTTTGATCAACACCATAGCGTTTAAAAACAAAATTTTTCATTATTATTATTTATCATGAGGTAAAATTTTGATTCGAAGGTTTCGTTCTGATCTTCAAAAGTCATTTAAAAGAAGCCAATCGCTACACCGAAGAGCCATTCGACTGAAAATATCATTAAAAGCCATTTATGGTAGCCAATCCTAAGGTATATTTTAACGCCAAATAGTCGAACTGTTAAGCTGTATACATTTTGACTATGACATGAATGCTAAACAGTTCGACTGAATTTTTATTAGTTTAAATTACTTTAGGGATTTTACATAATATACTAATGATAACAAACAACTTTGCACACGAAACTAATTGACTATATACTTAATTTTGTTAGTATAAAATATGTTTGCCGCCCAGGTTTTTGTTTTGAAATAGTTTTGTAAACAAAATTATGGTTGAGAGTTAAGTAGTTTCTTAGGCAATGTTGTTTGTTATTATGAGTATAAATAAATGGGGAATTACACAGCGCAATTGGGAATCACACAGCGCAATTATTCCGATAGTTGTCGCATTGCGTTTGGTCTTTCTCGAATTAATTAATTGATCAATAGTTCTGTCACTGCTGCCTCTGATCAAATAATACGATAAAGATAATGACAAGTTGTCAAACTTTCGTCATACTAACGCGCACAGAAAGAAATTGACAAGACCGAACACGGTGGCGCCATCTGAGACTGGTTTGCCTGTGCTTCCCCCAAGGACTCATCCAAGGAAATAAAAAGCGTTTATGTATCACTAATAGAGTTGTAAAGTGTCGGTCACGTTATAAATGTCTAACCAATATGACCGAGCAAATTGGACATTTTCTCAATGTGACCTGACATTTTGGACATTTATTGTCACTAACGTCACATTCAATTATATTGACAAACTATGAAAAAAAATCATTTGGTCCCAAATAAGTGCATTATTATAAGAGAGACAGGCTTTAATAATGATGATCTATGAAGAAATGAAATTTCTAAAATATTTCTGCACAAACAAGCTAAAAAGTGTCGTATCGTTACGCGCGAGTTTTTTTTGTGTTCGATCCAGATCCAATTACATGTTTTATTGTCAAATACTTAACATTTAAGACTTACTAAAGTGGAATTCTTCTTTTTTTTATTTATACTAAAAAAAAATGTGACCATCGTGACAATAAATGTCCAATGTGAGCAAGCATTTATCATAAATGACGGACGCTTATAGCATATAACCTTCAATTTACAACTCTAATCACTAAATGTGTTTTTTATTGTTTCAGGTAAGTAGCGCGAAGGTAGCCTTCTGGTGACGGCAGCGTCGTATCCCAGCACGTGAAAGTAGATTTTTCTGAATCTATGTACGAATCTAAACTACTGTCTGCTCGGCGCGGTGAGGAAACGCTTACTTGACCCTGTTTACTGCAAAAGAGAGCATAATTAAGCGAGGACGCAAACGTGGATACTTTTGTGTCTCGTGTCAGACACAAGCTACGTTTGAATATTTGATTTCTATAGAACCAGTATGAAATCATCGACTCTCTGCGCATATGTAAACATCCTTATGTCCAGTTGTTTCCACTTACCACATGCTCATGACGATCAAAAAGTCTTCGGTGTTGGCAACTGGAAACTAAAAGTGTCCACGTTTGCGCAGCGCCTAAGAGGCACTTAATTACTAAGCAAAATGTCGGTGTATTGGTAGCTGTCGTAACTTGTCATTTAGGACTTATAAGTCGTGTTAAGAAAATACTGCAGAATACCTTTCTTGGTAAAATTGTTTACGTTAACTTTTTTCACGTAAGTACCTAAAAGTTTTTTGCTAAATAAAACTTTCATTTTCTTCAATATTCAAGGTTATGCCATTATTTCATTCTCGTATGTAAATATACACATTACAAACCTTCGAGCAATAAATAACACATGAATATGGTAAAGTTGGGCCGCGACTTCGTATCATAATAAGGTAACTTTACAAGTCTAATACATTTCTACGTTACTAAAAGGTATTTCATTGAAATCTAAAGTTTATTATTAGCTTTACTTGTAACTAACTACATTATAATGAAATCTTGGAAATCGATTTTAACCTACCTCTTGATTTTGAATTGAAACTTGTAACCCAACAACATGCAGGCTGCTTCCGACCGGCCGATCTGGAAGTCAATGGGGGAGGCCTATGTTCAGCAGTGGACCACCTATGACTGAAATTATGATGATGAACATCCAAGTGGTCTCAAGAGGCCGCATAACAATGGAATTTCTATTGTGTCTCGTTTATATATGCTTGATGAGTATAGGTATGTGCCATCCGGATGGCAATATAATTATTTGATACCATCAAACTGATCTGAAAATCATTCATACTAAAAATCTCTAATGACTTCTAGAAGCCTTAGCTTCTAGGTTTTACTAGTAAAACCTTCGTATTTGGACACATTTGAGGAAAAACCAAACAACGCTTTAAAGCTAAGTAATGTAATTTTTGGATTTACCGAATTTTAGATACAGGTTGTTGAAAGCGATTGCTGAAATCAATGCCGAATTACGGAAATACGAATATTTTTCAGAATATTCGGTATTCTAGAAATATGCGGAAATTGTTGAAGATTCGCTTTCTCCTGAAGGGAATTCGGCAAAACTGAAAAAAGGCGAATCGTTAGTTTATAGTAATACTGCTTCTTAAAAATGAAAAAAGTTAGACCGCAATACTTATCTTATTAAGGAATAAACAGAACCAAAACCTTAAGTAACAAACAATTTGAAAAAAAAATCGCTCTAATTTTTTGCATAACTCATAAAAATATAATTTCAAGTTTTACGACTCAATTTACTCTTGTGACGTCACTAACTAATAAAGCACTAAGAACTGTGATCACGAAACCGCGGCTAAGCATGCCATGGCCGCCTTATTTGGGGTCAAGTTTCAAGGATTTACTTAGACATGCCCAGCTTTTAGTTCCTTAATTTACTAACAAACATCAAATAAAATGAGACAATTAATTACGAGGTACTTGTAGCTTAGTTGCGGCAGCGTTTTGGTAGTGATTACCAAGTTAAACAACCCACGCCGCGGTTATGAGTGGATGGGCGACCAATACGTCTATATTTAGTTACATTTATCATAAGTATCTCCGTGTTTTAGAAGACACGTTAAAGTTGGTCACGGCTATGTCGCTCGATACTAGTCTGAGGCCTTAAGGCGACTTGACTACATCTGACAGTAAGGTTTTGTCCATGGCCTTACAACATCCCTCCAACAATTTGCACTCGTGTGGTGAAACCACCTCAGAGTTGAGGTGAGGCCGTTGCTCTGCAGTAGGAGGTATGTAGGCATACTCCCTGTTTTTGTAGTTAATAGGATTTGAAATTCTAGTTGAGATACTCAACTACAACTTGACGGAGTTTTTTTGGACACTGTCATTGACTGAAATCATTCAAAACTACAGTAGAATAGAAAATGTTTTTGACTCTAAATAATAACAAATATTTATTTATAAATGCGATCCAGGGTTAATTTTGAGATGTTAGTTTCATAAATATGTGTATTTTAGCACCGTTTTATTCTTGTTCAATCTTTGTTAGCTTTTGAAATCATAACTGCTCAATTTGACTAAAAATGTTGTCAGTGGTGTTCCCTTTACGAATTGTAGATTGATGACAAATGTAAAATTCAAAGTAAAAGCAATCCACAAAGTTCGGGTTTTGATACCAAATAAAAATCTAATACAAGTTGAAACATAAAAACGGGGCACGATTTGGTTTTATCACTGTTTTTGCAATTTCGTTTTTCTCCGAACCGCGATGATGTACAGAATAGGTCACACCGACCTATAGAAAATTACATACTTTTCGGTTTGATAATTTAAGAAAAATAGTTCCAAGAAACTATGTCTTGTATGTTTTCAAGTTATAGCAAGTCAAAGATTAACGCAATTATTGCCGAAGTTCAATCGTATCATCTTTTTAGTAACACTTAAACGTTTTTATTTTGACGACCTCCGTAGCCGAAAGGGCCAGGGGCGTGCATTCCATATAGGCTATTATGCAGAGCCTACCTTCATAAAGAACCGACAGCTAACCATAATTATTAATTACGTATTCAACAATAAACAATAAATATTCTGTAACCATTTTGTCGTCTACCTGTACTTATTCCTTACTAAAGCGCGCAACTTAGATCGTTCCTGTGCAATTTAACCAATGTTAGGCTGCCGCGAGATCGCCTACTGTTTCACGCAAACTTACTCAATTTTCACTCACAGCCTACCCCCCTCTGAAACCAATGCACGCCCCTGGAAAGGGCGAGCATCCGGACTTGGTGTCGCTATCTCTGAGGTCCCAGGTTCGATTCCCTGTCGGTAAATATTGAAAAATAACTTTTCTATATTGTGTTGTTGTACCGTCGTTTTTTATGATTTCTGTAACGCAAGTGCTATGGCTACTTTTTATAGGATCAGAGCAGTATGTGATGTTGTCTAATATTATATTATATTTATTTATGTATACGGTTCGTTTCACCCTATTTCACTTGCTTAGGAGATAAAATAAAAATATAAATGTTCAAGGTTCAAGCTTCAAGCTTTTTCCATGCAAAATTTCATCAAAATTGATCCAGTGTTTACTTTTAAAAAGTAGCCTATGTCCTTTACTAAGCTTTAGTCTATCTTTGTACCAAATTTCATTAAAATCTATTCAGTAGTTTAGGCGTGAAAGCGTAACATACAAAGTTACTATCGCATTTATAATATTAGTAGGGATTACTAAGATACTAGTGGTGACTGACTTTGTTCCGGCGTTTCTTCTCAGCACTTGCCAGATTGTCTGTGTCTTGTCTTGAAGCGCTAGTAGGGCCCAAAAAATAAGGAGATATGTTCTGGCCCCCTAAGGGCCTATAATGTTATTAATGACGTTCATAAGTGGCAATTTTGTCCTGAATTGAATAAATGATTTTTGACTTTTGACTTTGACTTTTTGACTAGGTCGGGAATAGGTACATCATGTAATATTAATGCCTTCTTTTATCATTTATATACAGATTATCATTGTTTAGCTTCAACATTAATATAATCCTTGTTTATCGATACAATAACTCTATAATAATATTTGGTAGTTTAGATATCGATCAAGCTATTTATAAATCGCATTTAAGTTCTATAACGGCCAAATGGCATGGGAAACGACATTTGCTTTGCCATGATTGAGAAAATAACGTCATACAAATAGAATTAGAATTTAAAACGCAGTCCTAAGGTAAAAACGTTCATTATTTTTACATTTCTCATAATTTTGAGTTAAACTTAAACTTAGATACAGGGCTGCAAACATACGAGGAGTGTCTTTTTATTTAAACTTCAGAATTTGAACCTAAAACGTAATTCTAACGTAAAAATGTTCATTATTTTTATATTTCATGCCATTTGAGTTAGTTACTAAATTTAGATACAGGGCTGCAAACTTACACGGAGTGCCTTTTTATTTAAACTTCTTATAAAATTTGAACCTAAAACGTAGCACTCACGTATTTTTGAAAAAATTTTTTATATTTCTTACCATTTTGAGTTACTTACTATAATGAGATACAGAGCTGCATACACGGAATGCCTTTTTATCTAATCTTCTTAGCGTGCGTACAGATTTGTAAGCACTGCAGTGATAGTTGCATTCGAGCAGTATAACTCTTTCAGTTGACTAATAAAGATCACCCCTCTGCAATGTAACCCTGAATAAGCATCACTAAATGTACATTTTTAGGGTTCCGTATCTTAACAGAAACAGAACTTTTATAGGATCACTTTGTTGTCCGTTTGTCCGTCTGTCTGTCAAGACCTGGTGTCCAATCATTTGACAAAAAACAAATAACAAATTTTCATTTGAACAATAATATTTGACATAATTATACTTGATAAATTTATCATTTTACAAACTAGTGTTTGATAAAGTACTCATTAGAGAATCATCATCATCATCTATACGGTCAATCCCGGTTGCGTCCAAAGCCATTGCTTTGGAGCCCAAGGTCCGCTTTCCTTGATTTGCTCCTCCACTTCGCGCGGTCTTGAGCGTCACTAGTTGTGAGATCATTGGCACGCATGTGAGCCCACACAACGTCAAGCCAGCATTTATTGGGTCTACCCCTTTTGCCAGAACCTGGCGGTGGCGGCATGGCCAGACATTTGTTTCCTACGTACCTTGCCGGTTTCCGCAAAACATGGCCGTACCAGCGTAGGCGACTCTCCTGCAGTTTGTCTGCAATATCACGGACACGAAGGTTACCGCGGATGCGCGAGTTCCTCACGCGGTCCTTACGCGTGACTCCGCACATCCACCGCAGCATATTCATCTCCGTGACACGCAGCTCCTGCTTGTGTCGCTCAAGTAGCGGCCATGCTTCGCTGCTATATAAAAGGACAGGCCTAATGATGGACTTATAGATCTGTCCTTTAAGCTTAACCGGCATTCTGGGGTCACAAATGACACCAGTCACCTCTCGCCATTTGGCCCACGCAGCAGCAATGCGTGCTTTGACGTCGCAATCGATGTCTCCGGACGCGTCAAGTACAGATCCAAGGTATTTAAACTGGTCCTTGCGCTCGACCTTGTCTCCGCCTATGCGAACGGGTGTTGGATCAGTAGAGTTACAGGCCAGGTACTCATCAGAGAATATACTTACTAAAAAAATATATATGCTAAAACATTATTTCACATATTGATTATTTTTTAAACATGTTAGTTGGCAAAACAACGTAAAGCATAAATAACATTTGACAAAATGCATTGCTTGGTAAATATTTTATTTACCAAAATCTACGTTAATACAACTATCTTTCGTATACAGAAGAAGGTAGTTAGCTATTAAGTACGTGTATATTATTACTTTAGGTTCATGCATGGAAGTCTAATTATATAAAAATGAAGTTTAATAATCATAATAATCATTTATTTAAAACTAAACTAAAAAAAATGTTTTTAATTACTAGGTTGTGACACTCATCTAGGTTAGGTTAGGTTAGAACAGTGATCAAACAAAAGCGCGAAGCCGAGCGACCGGAGCGAGCGCAGCGAGCGTAGGGAGCGTGTCGCGGCAGCGGCTGGCGAGCGCTCAATTCTTATTCTTTAATGGAAAGGTAGATTTGATAACTTCCCTTTAAAGCCTCCTCTATGACAACCTTAAAAACCGTCATTTGTCAAAGTCACTGCTGTAAAGTCATTTTCAGCAGAGTTCTAGGTTAGGTTAGGTTAGAACAGTGACCACAAAACGCGCGAAGGCGAGCGAGCCGAGCGCCAGATCCAAATATTTTTTGGAAAATTAAGGTAAAATTAATAAAACTTAATTAATTATTAGTTAAATTTTCATTAATAAAACTAAACCTAATTCTGAATTAGCATTTCCGAGAGGAGGGAGTGGTACCGGGGAGTAGTACCCCCTAGCCCTTCCCCTCCCCTCACCGCTCAAATCGGGAGTGACTAATCAAAATATTTTTCTACAAAATTATTAATTGCCCTTTAAATAATCTGTCCTTTTGTACGGCTTCGCGTAAGTATTGGTTAGAAAATAGTTATTTTTCAAAGTAATAATTTATCTTCTAACTTTTTGTAAAATCACCAATTTGGCAAACGAATGAACGAACGAAGTCAGGTGAACATTATTAAAATAATATTTTTTATAGGGTAGGTACTTTCCGTTGACCTAGAAGCAATATCGTCTTGAACTACAAGTATAGGGAAAAATCTGAAACTATACATTTGTTATTAACTGCGAGACTCGATTCCTAAACTATTTATAAAATTACCTACAAATTTGTACGGAACCCTCAGTGCGCGAATCCGACTCGCACTTGTCCGGGTTTTAACAACCACACCAATTTCCAAGAAATGTTTGTACTATAGCGACTCAATAACATCCGGGACTACAAGTTAGTGCTTATTACACAAACATTTACCTCTATTACAAGAGCTAACCAAAAGACCAGAGGTCATCATTACAAAGTCTCATCATGTATCTAACTTGTGTGTATGTCTTTTTATCGATTATTTTCTCTCGACGGTCACCGAAGCCAGTGCAACTCCATTATAAACCCAAGGTGAAACTCAGGTCGGAAGGCAGCCATAGCAGTCACTTTAATACCAGCGGAAGCGACACTATGGCTTCTATGCTTACACTGTTTTATATTTAGTTTTTCTATTCTGGATTGTGTAAGAGGCTGTATTGACAGAAGTGTTTAATAGAGCATGAGAGGGAAGAAGTATAAAAGCAGTGTATTAAAAACTGTGACTTAGGGCCAGGGCCGCCTTAACATATCCCGGGGCCCTGGGGTACACAAGAATTCGGGGGCCCTATTGCAAAGTAAAAATAAAATACACTTGGTATGAATTCATGACATCCTTAAAAAAAATATCTCCGTTAGTTAAAAATTTTCCTTTCTTTTTTTAGGCTTCGACCTTTTTTTCTTTCTTTTCAGTTTACGGTGTTTTTTAGTTTACAAACATGTTTTAGTGCTTCGGGGCCCCCGTGAGGCCGGGGGCCCTGGGCCCCGTGTGCCCTTATGGTAAAGAGGGACCTGCTTAGGGCTACTTGCAGTAAAAAGTAAAGTGGGACTACAAAAGGTACTATTTTGTTAGTTAACATTGTTTATGAGGATGATTATACTGCTCAAATACTACCTTTAATAAATGGGACCGATATCGAAATCTTGACAAAAAGAAAAAAAAAATGATAATATCATTGAAAAAACAAACAAAAAGATGCTATTGACCGATTTAGTTCGTTTATACGTCGATTAGGCCAACTAGATAACTATAAACTGAGCATAAAGTTTTTTAATCGAACAATTGCGTCCATGCAAAAAGTATTTTTTCCCCAATTTAATTTATTATAATTGAGAGGCACTACTTGCCTTAAGCAATACTCACATCGTGCCTGTCCAGTTTGTGGTGCTGTGAGGTCGCAAGCTGCTTTGAGCCTGACTAGGTTGACTGACAGAATTGGTTCTACAGAATTGATGATCCATAAATTAAGGGAATGGCTGACAACTTCATGCTTCTACAGTGTCCAGAAGTTTCTTAGCACACATTTTGCATGTCAATGTATGTTAGCAGAATAGTGAACTGAAATATAATATTATATTTATCACATCTATTTTGTAAACCTATTCTTTGCAAATAAATACTTTGAAATACTTAGGGTTAGTTAATAATAATACTGATACCACTTAATATTAGCTGGGCTCAAATTAAGTAACGTGACCTTTCAAAGCACGGATATGCTATAAATCACACTTAATATGGTCAGAGTGATAATGATCACTTGTCGTCATCATCATTTCAGCTCTAGGACGTCCACTGCTGAACAAAGGCCTCCAATAACTTATGATCGGAGGGGATTGCCAATACTCGCCACGCTTGGGTGGGTTTATAATCTCTATCATAATATATTTATAATCTCTACCAAAACACTGCCATAACAGACCTAAAATCATTTAGAGATCCGTGAGTTACTCAGAAAGTATTAGAAATGAGTCTTTTCAAGCACTCGCGTTTTACTTCTCTTTGCATAGTAACCTGTTATAACGTCTGACAGAAAGTTTACGTCAAGAGAACAAAAACATTCAAGAGACTAGTGAATAGACTATATTGAGTCGTTTTTATTTTTCTAGTTTTTTATATAAGAGTAAAGTTATTTTCTTTATAAAATATCTCAAGGTTCTAAAATTAGGCAACTGTCTATTGACTCAGAATATTTGAAAGTTTAACATCATCTTTTGAGCAAATAAGACATGGATCCGTCTTTCCTGTAAACATTTGTACAAAAAACTCAAGAGAAAAGTTTTCAGACGATGTTGAAATGGCACACGGGTAAAATGAATAGAGATGTCTATTTACTCATATACTTGTCGATATTTGGGTGTATCGGTATAAATTAATAATGAATTCTACTAAGGATCACACTAATTAATTGCTTGTAGTATGGCGACTTGATAACGGATATTTGTACCGCTTTTTTGTACCGAAACATGAACTACTGAACTAAGACAGTTGTTAAATAATTATGTTAGATAAATTATTATCTCGGCTATTAGTAGGCCCAATTCGGAAGATTGGTTATTTGTTATTTGTAGTAGTGGCCAACCGTAGTGTCAAATAAGTGTTGGTAGTGTAAGATATTTCTAAATCATAGCCTATACGCTGTATGGAACTACCTGTAAGATTTAATGTTTATAAAAAATTACAGTTTATAAGATTTTGTAAATTAAATCTTTTTTTTGTAAAAAAAATCTTTTAGGTTTAATTATATGGATTTTAAAAACAAAACTCAAATAATCTTTTATCGATATGATCAATTTGGGTTTCCTGAACATCACTACGAAGAAATTCCTCCGAATCAATAGAGGGTCGTATTCAGAGTAGGTCGTGTGATTTAGCAATGTGATTTGCAAACTTTAACGGCCTCGGGGTCCTAAACGAATCCCTTAAATCTTTGTTCCTTTTGGCTCAAGTAAAGTTTATAATGGCCAATTTACACACAGAAAGTGCTAAGAGGGACCATTCTTCGTGTAAAAGATTATATATAGAAATTGCTATGGGTCAGGTTAAGATATTTAGAACATAAAAATATAACAATCATAAACAGACGATGTAATACACTATTATCTAATATTATCTTTATTACTAAAAGTACATTAACACTCCCCTTAAAAAAATAAAATTCTTTTCAACGAGAATACCGTTTGTGATCGTAATGTTACTGGGAGCGGATGGACTCCGGATTGCGGCTATTGTCAAATAACGGGAATTGGGCCTCTGTTTTTATGCTGGCACTTCACATGGCTTTGCTTTGGCGTATTCATCTAGTTTGGCAAAGCTTTGACACATAAGCATTAGCAGTGTTGCTATCGGTCTCTATCGATAGTGTTGCTATCATTCTCTATCGATAGTGTTGCTATCATTCTCTATCGATAGTCTTGCTATTGGTCTGTATCGATAGTTTTGCTATCGGTCTCCGATATTGTTATTATATCAGTCTCTATCGATATGCTATCCACAGTCGACCACCAATTGGAAAATCAACTCCACTTCCCATCAATTTTCACTGCTGTTTCAATTGTATTGGGAGTTATTTTTTCGCAAATCCTATGTTCCGAAATAGGCTTCCAAAATACTCTGTTCACTAGGGCCGACTAATCCCTGTAAGCCCGACAATTCATCCCGTTAGCCTGTATCAATAGGGGAAAGTTATATCATCGCATGCTGGTCGGAGAAAGCGTTGGATTGTGATTTTGGTCACGCACCGCGAGTTCAGTCTTCTGACAGAAAATAATGGTCGAAGTAGTTTTTCTTATTACTTGTTTGTATTTTCTCTGGCAGGTTATGTGTTCAGAAACATGTTTGAACACTACAGTACGAGAAATGTTCTTTCCTTGTTGATGATATTAAATCTTTAAAAAAAAGTATGCCCATATATACGTCCCACTGCAGGGCACAGGTCTCACCTCAACTATGAGGTGGTTTGGGTCATACTCCACCACGCGAGCACAGTGCGGATTGGTAGAGAGGTGTTGTAAGGCCAGTGACTTAACCTTACTGTCAGATGTTATTAAGCCGCCCTAAGGCCCCTGACTAGGCTTCACGACTAGTATCAAGCGATATTAGCTGGGACCAACTATTAACGTGCCTTCCGAAGCACGGAGATGCTTGTGATAAATATCACAAAATTTAGAATGGTCACCCTTCTAATTACAACCATGGTGAAGGTGGCTTTACTGTAGTAATAACTATCAAAGCGCTGCCGCCTTAGGCTACAAGCACCTCATAAAAATATTAAATCTTTGACTGCCATAAATTTAGACATTATAGATAACGTATTGTTTGGAGGTCACCCAACGATGAACGTAACACAACGTGTTAAACAATGTTTGGGTACAAACCGTTTGGGTAATATAAAAAAAACCCGCCAAGTGCGTGTCGGGCCACACAAAATAAAGCGTTCCGTAGTTTCCCGTCTCAACATGCGGTATTTTTTCCTGTTTTAGATAACTAACAACTTCACCTAATTAATTTTCTTCTCCAAGTACATTTTATAAGTTAGCTCGGTAACTTGTAAAGCCTACCTAGCTGTAATGGTTTATCTTTTAACTTCGTTATATTATAACCAATTCTTTGATATACCATTTAAAGTTAGCTGCACTAGTAACAAATGCATTGCTCGAATTTTATTGCCTATTGTCAACTTTTATTAAAATTTAACTAGATTTGGTTTAGTGAAACGACATATCATCACTTCTGCCACAGAACGTCGACTGCTTAACATAGGCTTGCTTAGTGATTTCCAGATTGGCCGGTTTGAAGCGGCCTGCATCCAGCGGTTTCCTGCAACCTTTACCAGCTCGTCTGTCCACCTTGTGGGTATTAACACTAACACCACTAACATTTTATTAGTGTCGTAATAAACGACTCATTACTGACATTTAATTAGTGTTTTTTCATATCACTAAAAATTTTTAGTAAGACGGCGTAAGAAACAAGAATATTCAACATCTACCGATTTCGTAGTATCCCTAGGTATTTTGCGATATCCCTGGTATTTCCCTGCGACATAGGTACTGTCGTGAATTTTTAAATATTTCAAAAAGCAACCATTTAGCAGGCAGAGACACTTGACTCTAACAAAAAATGCATTTTAAAGCCTAATATAACGCAAATGGATTTGTTTTTTTGTTGGAAATCTTTTAAACTAGCATGATGGCGGGTTGGATAAACTGTAAATCAGCATGTCAGTTATGTTAATAATCTATGCTTATATTAAAAAGGATAAGAGTTTGTCTGTTTGTTAATCTTAGGAACTAAATTTAATATAAATTTAGTTCCTGAGATTAATATATTTATATCATTTATAGGTTCGATTCGGAAAATTATTTTTGGATAGTCTATGTAATAAGAAAGATTAAAGGCTATATAACATGGCGCTACGCCCAATAGGAGCGGACAACCAATAAAAAATGTTGCAAAAACAAGAAAACATATTCCTTTTAAAAGCTTCCGTTGCGTGACTTGCATAAACGGTTAAAGTAACGCAAAAATCATGTATGACGGAAATGTTCGCATATTATGTCTAGGTTGACTAACTATAACCTTTTTTATGGTAATCACATTTGTTCTAAAATAATGACAACTTCCGTAGCCTAGAGGCGAACATACCAGACTTGGTGTCGCTACCTCTGAGGTCTCGGATTCGATTATCGGTCGGTCAATGTAGGAAAAATAGCTTTTCTATATTGTCTCGGGCTTATGTGTTGTGGTACCGTGGTTGTGTCTAATTTCTGTAACACAAGTGCTTTGGCAACTTTTTATAGAATCAGAACAATGTATGTGATGTTGTCCAATATTTATTTAATGCTTGGTCGTTGATAAAACTGAACTCCACGCGGGCAGAAGCTAGTAATAATAATAATAATAATAAAAACGTTTATTTCTCTTCACAATCTTAGGTACAGTTGAGTATAGAGGACAATTACAAATAATAGGTAAAGATTGGAATAGACTGACGTCTAAACTAGGTGGGAGCCTCTATTACAGAACGCCAGTGCTCCCCACTCTCGGAATCGCTAAGGGCATATAAAATATAAAATATAAAAGTAAATTAATATATCATAAACTTACGATCTATCTATACTAGACCTAAAATAAATACCTCCGAACATAAAACGCATGCCAGTGATAGTGACAATAACGTTTATAACGAGCGCTCTGAAAGCGTTTTGCGGCAGATTCGTTGTAACGACGCGGACGTAAGCGATAATTAGTGACCGCACGCGACACGCACGACCAACGAAGTTCATGGACAAATTATTTGTATCAGCTCCAAAATATCGTTTAGTAATTAAAAAGGATTTTTCGAAAGCCGTAATCACGTGTTTCTGAACTATAACTTAGTGTATGACAAACAAATCGTGTCGCTTACTATATAGCGCCTGATATATCCTGTTTGCCGTATTTTAAATCACTCCAAATACTGACCTACCAAGCCTTTAAATTTAGAAGAGAGTATTTTTGTAAAACGAAATAATCATAAGTTTGTACAAGCGAAGGACATATACTAACGGTCAACGCGAAATCGTCATAGGCTGGTTTTAGAGACAGTTCCACAAACGCAATGATTTCAAAATAATAGCTATGCTATGTGCAAAACTATTTATAACAAAATACCAACTCGCATTAAGTACTTCCAGTAAATAGTTTTAAATCATCGCTTGAAAGTGATTGTTGGACAAGACATTCTATTCAAAACCACAGAAAATGTAGTCGATGCAAGGTTAAAAAAGTAATATTTTTGAAATGATTATGTATTGACATTTTAAATAGCACGTAGGACTGACGGCCGATGAGGCAGAGAGGTTCTGGAATGGAGGCCACGTACCGGCAAGCGCAGCGTAGGACGTCCACCTACAAGGTGGACAGACGACCTGGTAAAGGTTGCAGGAAGCCGCTTCCAACCGGCCAATCTGGAAGTTACTGGGGGAGGCCTATGTTCAGCAGTGGACGTCCTATGGCTGAAATGATGATGATGATTTTAAATCACATATTTGAATGCTGTTAATTTAATTGACTGAAGAATTAAGATTTAGGTGCTCAAAATTGTTTTCTATGATATTATTTGCATGCTAATTGTATAGTTAAGTATGCTAATGCACTATTACTATTTTTATAACATGTACCAAATTCTAAATTCTTTTTTTAAGTAGGGTACACCTACTTAAAAAAAGAATTTAGGATTTCAACTAGGACCTAAAAATGAATTCTTTTCTATTCGACTATTGTTTTTTTTTGTTTATCTTCGTCAATTGTGAAATTATTATTTTTTTATTGAACAAGATTTACCAAGTTAATCCTATTTTAATAAATAAAAATACACTCATAGGGTAGAAAAACAGGTATTGAAAGGACTCAATAAAAATAAGAAAAAAGACTTCGAAAAAGTAAAAAGCTAGAAATAAGAGATAATCTTAACACTTAATCAGTTACTTTTGGAGTCGGTGCAAACGAAAACATTGAATCTCTCCCTCCCGATCAGAATGTCTAAGTCGCAGAACGTCCAACTGCGCAAAACGTCTAGTAAGCAGTTTACCTAATTAGCATGACGTCCAGGTAGCAAAACGTCCAGCTATCAGATGGTCTATGTAGCAGAACGTCTATTTAGCAAATCGTCATCTTTTAAATATGTACACTCACGATCATAAATTGGGAGGGATTATTTCTAGCTTTTTAGTTTTGTGAAGTCGGTTTAATTTTTTTAATAAAATTAACTTATTTCATCTATTTTTAGTGATAAATCCTAATCAAAACAGATCTTAAGAGTGCAAACAAAATTTAACTGCCAAACACCGAGTCGGTGCCATCCAAGAAGACTTGTTGTTTTTGCATTCATTAAAACCGGTATTAATGATATAATGCTAAATACTTGCATTTAAACAAACTAGGACTGTCCCAGAATCTATTTGACAAATCATTTTCCAACTAAACTCAATCGTGTGGTGATCCTATCCGATATCGAAGGCGACGACAACGTGTTATTTTATTAACAAACTTGTCTCCGATGATCGATATTCGAAGCTGGTCGCGTTATTAGATTTAGGACATGTTTTGCTTAACATCGTAATACGAAATAGGTTGATGTTGTTCCTGTGTGTACTTAAATAACAATATTACGTGGGCGACACAACGCATTATTCATCATCATCATCATCATTTCAGCTATAGGACGTCATTGCTAAATATAGGCCTCCCCCAATGACTTTCAGATGGGACAGAAAGGTTCTGGAATGAAGGCCACGTACCGGCAAATGAAGTGTAGGACGTCCACCCACAAGTGGACAGACGACCTGGTAAAGGTTGCAGGAAGCAGCTGGACGCAGGCCGTTCCCGATAGCCAACATATTACCTAATTAAATAAACCATATTTAATTATAATTTGGTGGAGGAGTGCTGTAAGGCAAGTGTCTTCACTTTCATTAGTAACTTTAGCGTTGCTAGTATCATCATCATCAGCCTCTAGAAGTCCACTGCTGAACATAGGCCTCCCCTACAGAACGTCACAGTTCTTCATTCTAGAACCTTTCTGCCCCATCGGCCGTCATTCTACATGCTATGTGCCCCGCTCACTGTCATTTCATCTTGCTAATCCGTTGGGCTATGTCAGCGACTTTTGTTCGTTTACGAATCTACTCATCCCTGATTCGATCTTGCAAAGACACACCGAGCATAGCCCTTTCCATAGCACGCTGTGCAACCTTGAGCTTCCTATGAGGCACAGTGTGAGGCTACGTTTCAGTTCCTTATGTCATCACTGGTAACATACCTACACTGGTTGTAGACTTTCGTCTAAAGTATATATAAATATGAAAATGTATGACCTTGCTTCTGGGGGGTGTGAAAGACGCTCGCAGCCGACGACTGAACCGACATTTTTATACTGCGACTGTTGTCGTATAATCCGCTTGGTCTTTCACATGCGAACGATCGCTTGTGGCTGCGATCAACCGCGGTGCATGGAAGTCCACCTGTACTGAGTTGCTTAGCAAAATAATCTAATTCTCACTATCATTTATTCATAGATCCTGTTGGGTTAGTACACTAGGTTATTATTAGCAGCGGAACAACGGACAAAAGTTCTGGCGTTAGGCCAGCATCTTTGGGAGACCGCAGAGCGCGCAGAGTATGAGTTCATTAATCATAACATTACCGCATCCAATACCTTTTTAATAGCGAAGATATTATTTTTTCGAAAGAATTTCACTGCCTCAGATGGAATCGAACGTCCCTTCGATGTTCAACTGAGCTCCGGAGTACAATGACTTGGCCGGTTGGAAGCAGCCCGCATCCAGCGTCTTCCTGCAGCCTTTTCCAGGTCGTCTGTCTACCTTGTTGTTGTTATTGTTACGTTAGTTTTACTGTCAAATTATTTAAAGTGTTTCTCTGTTAGTCAATGTTACGATTATACAGGGTGATCCAAAAAATAATGTCAAGCGAAAGTAAAGAGATAGATTACTTCTAGGCGTAACTATCCGAATTTTAAGTTTTTAATTGCTACTTTGGAATTAGGTTAAAACACAATTGTTTGTGTGACTGTAAATCCTTACGTGCGCCAACAATAAGCCACGAGTGTCTAGCGACAATCAGTTTACATGATTTTTAATACATTTTGTATGAAGTGGCTAATGGAGTGAGTGAGCGCATGTGTAGCGAGTGGCAGTCACTCGCGTCTTAGTGTCTACTACATGCGACTTAGTAGCTACGCCGCGACACGCTATCGGTGGTGGCCACTCGCGACTTAGTGTCTCTAAGGGTCCCTGCACACGGGTCACCGGCCACAACCACAAAACGGCATATTTCCAATAGTTTTCATTTATTTTATATGGACTCGCCGCACATGCTTGACGCTGGTGGCCGCCACATGCTACAATTGTCGCTGCTCGCTTCTTGTGGCCCACACTGGCCAATGACGCCGACACAAAACGACGCCACACGCCACTCGCGCGATTTTCCAACCTTTTCACTCTTACCTCAGTGAATCTGTTCAAGTCAGAGGCACGCACGAAGTCTGTTGTTGATTTAAATAAATATGGATATAGAATTATTTATATCAGAGATTCTTCGTACGAGTACATCATGATTTTGCATGCATAGTTTGAAAAAAGTAGCAGCCACCGACCGTGAGTGTCGACCACCGAACAGAACAATCCATGTCGACATGAATTATGGCCATAATGCAAGTCTCTGTGACGAACAATTTCTCTTAGGTAAAGTTAAATTAAAAAAAAAGGAACAAAACTACAAAAATAAAAAACTACAAATACAAAAATATTAATTAAGCTTTGTCATTAATTCATCATTCATTAATTTCGGCCATAGGACGTCCACTGCTGAACACAGGCCTCCCCCAATGATTTTTATTGGGGAGGATTGCTAACACTCGCCACGCTTGGCAGGCGGGTTGGCGAGCGCAGTTTTTTATAAGATTTCGCACGCAGACGCTGCAGCCCGACTCGTGCTACAGGAATTAGTCGCCTCTTACGACAGCTCCTGTCAGCGGTGGGGAAGTGTATTCTTTGAAGCTTTATACGTAGTAATTATATACTGAGAACAAAGGACAGTAATCTATACTCAAATAGTTTTGGCACTCGGCCACCATATTTGGTCTAGTTTGGGTAGACCTCGCATAACAGTGTTAGTAGGTAAGTTCATTAATCTTAACATTACCGCATCCACTTGATATATAGGGTGTTTCGTAACTCCTGAATTTGTGTTGTTAATCATATTATGACAATATGATGGAGTAGTTAGAAGGTTAGGTTGTGTTAGATTGTCAATAGAAAAGTAATTATGGGACGTAGGTTAAATATAATAATTAATAATATAACACATTCGCAGTGCAAAAACATCCATGTTATGTTTTGGGGGTGTGAGGAACAGGGTGTAAAGTTAATCCAGCCTTCCAGGCTACTGCCCAACGGTTGTTGTCGGGTTCTTGTATATAATATGTTCAATATGCGCTCAGATAACTTTAATGTCGCGATTTTAGGATAAGTCAGTTTTTTAGTTCGTATGTGGCGAGATATTAAGTCGCAACACTGTGAATAAATTTAGATATTTTTGAATATTTTAAATTTTAGGTCGAAAATAATGGACTATTCTAATGTTTTTGTTAATCGAGTTGGTTTTTTTGGATTCTCGGATACAAGTAAGTAAGTATAGTTAGAGAATTAAATAAAAATAAACCATTAAACAAATTTAACACGTTCCGCCCTATGCTCCGATAACTGAAAACAATATCTCACTAAGATCAAGTTACTACGTATTCCTTCATTTATGTTTCCATCGATATACCAGTAAATGAAGGAAAGGCTTTCGTTATATTGCGTCACGTATGTCAAGGATTATAGCCGTCTTATCCTGTCGACGTCCTAATCTTCCAAGGATATACACTTTTCTGGAAGGAATCAGATATTTTTATTTTACTTTATTTTATTCGGAAAACTTACAGTGATACATCTCTTACATTACTAATTCCTTATACGACTGTACACCAATTACATGTTTTCACTTGTAATTATCTGAGATACTCGTTACAAAATTTTGTACATAATTTGGCTTTTGATAGGATTCTAAATTAAAATAAATTTGTGTCGTATTATGTTATAGTTGCGCGTTCTATGAATGAATGAATAAAACGTTTATTTCGTACAGTAAAAAAAACAAGAATACTGAAAATTACAGGTGAACATTGGCATCATATGGTACTAAGATAATTAAAAAAGTAAATAAATGCTGCTTAGTGTTTAAGCTATTCTCGTACAAATTTATGAACATTAATGCTGAATTTGATATCACAAAAATAAAGAGACATTTCCATCGAGGTGCCCATGGTAAAATGTAATCTTGTTTTTGTTGCACTCGACCCATTTGCAGTACCTTTGTAAATAAATCTAAGTATATTCTCCTAATTTAAAATATTATTCCATTTCTGTCACTACGTTAAAAAAATAGAAAAACAATAATATTTAAAAAGTTTTGCATGTAGATTTACAAGTTAATGATCAATCGGAATTCAAAATCAATATAATTAATATTTAACAAGTACGCTCACTGTTTATTTAAAACTGCGCTCAAGGCCACGCCATCACTTCAATAGGTTCTTACTCCTCTTTTCCGATAAACATGCCCGCGGTGGGTGATGTCATAATTTTGCGCCTCAATCTGTTTATCCCTCTCTAGCCCTCGTTAAAATCTTCCCTCTCCCTTGCACACCCAGGAAGATTATTAACCATTATGTAAATAAATAACTGGATAAATATTCAATGTCCCAAGTCGTACCCTTGGATGGGGCTGGAATATTTTAAAGTTGATAGCCGTTGGTGGCAAGAAATGGTAAATTTAGTTACCACCCCTATTTTGGGGTGAATAAATGGTTAGTTCTGGAATTGAAAACATGTGAAATTCATCAAGATCTAACCAATAATAAAGTTTTAATATATTTTAGCTTGTTGGACCCGGGCGCCATTTTGGTATTATGTCATAAGTATGACTAGGTGAATTTAATTGGTTACATTATTTTGTACTTCGTTTCATTTTATGTCAAAAATCGTAAGTACACCTTTTCCTTTATTTAAGCTTAGAAGAGAAACTTTAAGAGAAAAACAGCAATAAATAGATGTCACATTCATCATCATCATCATCATCATTTCAGCCATAGGACGTCCACTGCTGAACATAGGCCTCCCCCAGAGATTTCCAGATTGTCCGGTTGGAACCCGCATCCAGCGGCTTCCTGCAACCTTTACCAGGTCGTCTGTCCACCTTGTAGGTGGACGTCCTACGCGATGTCTCATTATGAACACTAAAATTTAAAAAATATTGAATTGTTCTGTTTTGAAAACTAATCTAGCTTAAACTAACTTTGACGACCTCCGTAGCCGAGAGGCGAGCATACCGGACTTGGTGTTGCTATCTCTGAGGTTCCGGGTTCAATTCACGGTCGAGTCAATGTAGAAAAATAACTTTTCTATATTTTCTCGGGTCTGGGTGTTGTGGTGCTGTCGTTGTTTCTAATTTCTGTAACACAAGTGCTTTGGCTACTTACCACAGGATCAGAGCAATGTATGTGATGTTGTCAAATATTTATTTATATGTGTTTAACTGCAAAGAAACTCTTGCGTTAGATATAAGTAGTAGGTGTATATTTCTAAAGGAAAAAACAGCAATATTTTCGAAGTTAGCGCATTGGATGACGGTCGCATTCATGATAAAAAATACTGGGCCAAAACGTCCTACGAAATGATAAGTGGCTCTTTGGTTCAGTACATGATGTTTCTTTTGTTTTGGTAACATAGTAATTTCATTCATATTTCATTTAGCCATTACCTTATTAGACAGCTGTCTGAGGCGGTATCATGAGCGCGAAAAGTTAAGGAAGAAATAAAACAAGGTTGAAGTACTCCCAGTTCCGTAAAGGTCTCCCGACTGCAAACAATTTCATAATGTATTCACAATCCATAACGACAGACGTTTTTTTTTTAAATATTTTATTTTTTATTTCATATTTTATTTTTATATATATACTTAATATACTTAAGCATATTATAAGGTGTACATATTTTTGGAATCACCTTTCAAAACTTTTTTTATATAAGTAATAATCTGCCATATTGTTTTTATTATGGCATTAAATTACCTATGTCACCCGGGAAACGTAAGGATTTTAACGATAACTCACACATCAAAATCAGTTAAGGCATTTAGACGTTATGGTGGAATAAAGAAACTCTTACATACATACATAAACCTTAAAAACATTACACTTCATTTTGTACAGACAAAAAATGAAATGATAATAAAGTATTTTTTACGGGAAAAATTCTCAGAAAATATCATATTTCACTAAAGCACCGAAGTCTTTTAAGTAAGTGATCCGATTTTCTTTTTAAATCTTCTCATAAAAAGCACAAAAGCGTAAGTTGAAAGCGACTTTCAAGAATACTTTGTTATTGAAGGGTTAAGTTAAAAGACTTAAATCCTTTTATTGTGTTTGGAATACCAATCTATTGCTTCTGTATTTCAACATCTTCTTTACTCTAAACCAGCTATAACCTGAATTAGACATAATATCGAAAATTTTAATAGCTTATTCGAATACTAGAAAAAAAAAAAACGTTAAAATCGAGAAATCGAATAAATCTCAGTAAATTCAAAATAGGTATTTAGTGTTTAGTGTAGTGTAGAACGCCTTCCAGCTCGATTGACCGACGACCTTAGGAAGATGGCTGGCAGTGGATGGATGAAAAAAGCGAAGATCGTGCTCACAATCACACCAATCATCTAGCCCCAAACTAAGCAAAGCTTGTTCTATGGCGACTAGATAATGGTTATCCATTATACATACATAAATACTTTTATTTTTACTTTGGCGCTCTCTGGGGGAGGCTTACGTCCAGCAGTGGACTGCAATATGCTGACATGCAATATGATGATGATGATGATTATGTGTTTTTATTGTTGTTTAGTGAACCCATTGTTATATAATGATCATACACTATATGATCTTAAAGGAACTGTACCGGCAAGCACAGCGTAGGATGTCCAACCACAAGGTGAACACTGGACAGACGACCTGGTGAAGGTTGCAGGAAGCCGCTGGATGCAGGCCGCTTCCAACCGGCCAATCTAGAAGTCATTTGGGAAGACCTATGTTAAGCAGAAGATGTCTTAAGGTTGAAATGATGATGATGAATAAACTTTACTAACTTAGAGCGAATTTTAAATATTATGATGACTTACGAGACTCTAACACGGTCACGTTGTGTCCATCAAAAAAGTATTCCACGCGGTCTGTCATAGAGACGGATTGCAAATGGCTCTAAATGGACGCGTTTGGGCGGCGCCCACTAGAGTGGGCGGACGCGCACTAGGGAAGAGAAATCGCTGAAATTCAATCTATCTTACTAAATGTTTGAATTATGCTATAATACATGTTTCTGATGTAAATGGACATGTAATAAACGTCTAATGAAATGAATAAAACCGGCCAAGTACGAATTGGACTCGCTTACGAAGTGTTCCGTACCGATCAAGCAAAAAAATACGTTTCCTGTATGGAATATGAATTTTTATCTTTTGTGATTATTATTATATGCTTTAACGGCACATGCTGTCAAAATTTTATCAGTAACTATTGCTATAAGATACAGCCAGCTGACAGACAGACGGCCGGACGGATAGCAGAGTACGAGTAATAGGGTTCCTTTTGTTACCCTTCGGGTATGGTACCCTAAAAACTAAATAGAACACTTTAGACATAAAATGTTCTTTTGTCAACGCCGTTCTTACACACCATCTATCAAATCGTAGTCTACTGATCATTTGTTAAGTCTTTGACTGCCACAAACTAGACACAATAGAAAAGAAAATCTATTATTCGCTGGCGCTCAACGTGTTAAAAAATAAAAGCAGACTTATTTACATTTACTTTGTGTCTATAAAGTCCCATAAAAGTCGAATTCAAGTCTGCTTTCATCCCCTATTTGTCCACTCTTAGGGGAATGGTTTCTTTCTTCTAGTTTTGATAGGAGTAACCCTGAAGTAAACTCTTATTTCATGATTCCAGTAGAGAACGGTTACTAAAACTTACTACGTACCCCTCTTGAAGTTCCCAGACAACAGCGAACCCCTATACCCCCAAAAAACGAAAATCTAGTTGTAGAAGAAAATACTGTTTTTTATTTCGTTAAAAGTAAGAATTACAAGTGTTAATGTTATGGGTGGGCTTGTTTTTTTGTCGCAAATTGAGTCGATATGATAAGTAATTTTGGAAAAAAAATATCTTAACTCTAACTCGGCATCAGGTCGGTTTTTTATATTAGGTTTTTAGGGTTCCGTAGCCAAATGGCAAAAAACGGAACCCTTATAGATTCGTCATGTCTGTCTGTCCGTCTGTCCGTCCGTCCGTATGTCACAGCCACTTTTTTCCGAAACTATAAGAACTATACTGTTGAAACTTGGTAAATAGATGCATTCTGTGAACCGCATTAAGATTTTCACAAAAAAATAGAAAAATAATAATAAATTTTGGGGGCTCCCCATACTTAGAACTAAAACTCGAAATTTTCTTTTTGTCAAACCCACGTGTGGAGTATCAATGGCTAGGTCTTTAAAAATGATATTGAGGTTTCTAATATCATTTTTTTCTAAACTGAATAGTTTGCGTGTGAGACGCTTCCAAAGTGGTAAAATGTGTGTGTGTGTGGGGGGGGGGGGGGGGGGCTGTAACTTCTAAAATAAGAGAATGATAAATCTAAAAAAAATACATAATGTACATTACCATAAAAACTACCAGCGAAAATTGGTTTGAACGAGATCAAGTAATTCGTTTTTTTTTAATACGTCATAAATCGTAAACCGCAATTTAACTTTCGTAATGTTATGGATTTCATTTTGCAATAAAAATACCATAACTATGATTCGATTGTCGTGATGAGTGAACTTTTACTCATAACGGTACCTACAGGTTTGTACGGAACCCTCGGTGCGCGAGTCCGACTCGCACTTGGCCGGTTTTTATTATAACCAGGTGTGCATTACGTAAACCTGTTCGCCTCTGACCGTCAAATGGCGAACCCCTAGGTTCGCGTACCCTACTTTAAGAAACCCTGCAGTAGTGGAAATGTTTACTTTTGCATTTCCAACATGCTACTTAATATATCAAAAATATTATCTAAACTTAAAAAAACTGCCTTAGGCGTGTTTTGAACCTACGACCTTTAGTTAAATTGGGCGACTGCTCTTCCAACTAAGTTATGGAGGATATCTGTATTACAAATGCATCGGTTTCTCTATAATGTAATTTAAAAGTTCGATTTAAATAAGTTATCTTCTAAAACAAAAATGGCGTTAGAGCAAATAATGTTACCCTCTATCGATACATAGCTGAATCCGTAGCGTAGTCGGATATCCGACCATTTAGCCTCTACATCTGTCCTGAAAACCATCCACTTCACATTTTATTTCTGGCACCGAGCGCTTGACACAATGCACGTAGATACAGCATACTCGCTCCCAGTACCACCACCACCACCACCGTACCTGACAAAAGATAGATGACTAATAATTTCACAGAAATTTTACCCTACATCTTGGGAACGCTGATTCTAAATTAATCTAAATTTGAATTAACGAAAAATAATATATACACGTACTTTTAAAAAATCGAAGGTAAGGTGCCATAAAAATTCTTTAAAAATAGGTCCAATCAACCCATAATTATTGTGGTACAAGGATGACCAATACCATGACGGTAGCCTGCAACTTCTGACTGTTAGAAATCACGTAATTTAATTTTGTCACGTCTCTCTGTTAAATGCTTTGGTTTAATTTTAAATTGACTACTAAAAAAAGTAAACTGACAGATGTCACATCGCAGGTTTTTACGCCTTTTTACAATACGAAGACAAGTCATTAGAGAGCAGTGATCCTACTGTATTTAAATAGAGAACATTCCGTTTAGGAATTGAAATAGAAGTCGCAAACCTAGATCCGCCCATTGTGCTATAAAGGCTTATCTCAAGCTTTCACAAAATACAAAAACGAAATTTTCTTTTTCGCATTTTCTTTTAGTTTTCCTTAATCTATCTTGCAAAACATTCTAGAGGTATAAAAATATACTTCTGACTGAATAACATTTAAATTTATTTACTTGTATAAATTACTAAAAGCAATTTAAATCGACTTTAACCATTTTACTTGTAAGAGGTAAACAATTGTGTTCGGTTTTCAATTTTAACTTATTAACAATGAAAAACAAAATATGATAAGATGGCAGGTTTTCTACCGCTTAAGGGCACATTTTTTAACTCGGTGAATTAAGGTCGCATGTCGCCTTTTTTTCTGACCTAATATGAAGGTATATTACATATTATGTCTCGATAGTACACAAAATGTTAGTTGTGCCCTTTTTTGTTATAACGGAAGCATTGTGGACACTACTGCACTGGTTAAAAGTTAAGAAGGTAATCCAACAAAAAGAAGGTAATCAAAACAGGACATCCTCCATGAATATAAAAAACTCTACAAATTGAAAATTTTGGAAGTTAAAATAATGAACAATCTTTTTATAAATGTATTTTTGTCAGCCATTAACTTAAACTTTCCATATTACAAAAGAAACACTAAAAGGTCATAATCTATTTAAATTACTCTAGGCAATAGAATTAATGGTGCAAAATAATGTCAACCAAAAGTTTTGAAAAGAAACAACTTATGTCATACGTAACGTGAGGCCAAGCATAATGGTGGTTGCTCGCTTGTCACGCCGCGCCGTACTAACTGAACGAATGCTCGCTTTGTAACATGTTACATTATGCTATGTAACACCGGTCAATGCGCACCTTAAGGTTTACTTGTCTACATAAACGCTTCAAATACAAAAGCAAAAACATTTTTAAATTCAGTTGAAGACTATAAACACCTTTTTAAACTGAGCACTTTCAATCCGGCTATTGTCCTTTAAAAAGGCTTATCTTGAACAAATATAAGAGTTTTCTTTATGATGTCGCATTTTGTCCTTTTATTTCAATGAGTTTGACGGAAACTGGCCAGAGATAAGGTTTGGAAATGTGCGCTGAAATAATAAACATTTGTAACAATATTTTTTTAACGAAGGAGTGTTTTGATAATAAAAGCAAATCAGACTTGCGCATCGAGGGTTCTGTATCGTTCGGGAACCTTAGCGCCAGTCAGATTCACACTTGACCCATTTTTATTATGTGTTGCTTAACTTTAATGTTTTCGGCATAAGTTGTAAAAATCATGTGTAAATGAAATGAAATGAAATATATTTTATTGCATAAAATTCGGTACAATAAAGATTTTCTTAATCTGAAACAATTTCCAGCGTATTTTACCGATTTATCGGTAGGCAAAATTATAATCGAAAATGACTAAACTAGTAAAGTTATTTATTTCATTGATGTCGTCCATAATATTATTTAACAATTAAAATTTGAGTTTATAATATTTGGAAATTTAATTAAAAGTTAATAATGTCCAAATTTCAATTCAATATAAATGTCACAAGTATTATCTAGTAATAATGAGATAGTAGATAATATAAATAAATTAACAATAATAAGCAATCAGTATTTATTAACATCGTCAGACCTCTGTTTCACAGTTTCAGTCTTGCAAAATCCCACAAATTCGTCAATGCTATAAAAACAGTTCTAACAACAATCTGCGCATTGCCCTTCTAGAAGTTCTGATTGGGTAGTCTTGTATCAGTACAGGTAGTATGTTGTGTGTGTAATTTACTTGTGTGGTGTGCAATAAAGAGTATCTATCTATCATTCAATGTAACTACTGAAAAACATCATTTACATTGATCTGATCCTAGGGTAAGTAGCTAAAGCACTTATGTTATAAAAATCAGAAACAATGACGGTACCACATCACCAAGACCCGAGACAACATAGAAAATATCGTTTTCTACATTGACCCGACCGTGAATCGAGCCCGGGACCTCAGAGACGGCAGCGCTAAGTCTAACTTACTTGCCCCTCGGCTACGGAGGTCGCCAAATGTACATTAAATTAAAAAGTCAAAAGTACATTAAGTAAACATCATCATCATTCCAGCCATAGGAGGTCCACTGCTAAACATAGGCCTCCCCCATAATGGATTGCCGATACTCGCCACGCTTGGCAGGCGGGTTGGCGAGCGCAGTTTTTTATAAGATTTCGCACGAAGGCGCTGCTGCCCGTCTCGTACTACAGTTGTACACTTACTACGTACAGTTGTCGTTGTATGTCCCGACACGGCACCATTGAGTAATATTTCGAAAAAATATTATTCTTCTAATATTATTCTCGTATTATTTTGTGGCCGATAATATTTAAAATGTAAATTAAGTTAATGATTATTTTAAATAAAACACCATTATTGCAGCCGCGAATGAATTTTAATCAGTATACAAAGTAAATCAGTCGCTTTTTTTAAAAGTAAGAAACAATGAATTTTAATTTCAATTTCAAGCGCTTTAAAAAGCGTGATAATATAAAGTAAAGTAAAGTATGAATATATACGTCCTACTGCAGGACACAAGCCTCATCTCAACTAGGCCTGAGGCCAATGAGGCCTTTTTTTTGTCGCAGGAAAAATGCATTTCGCATACCTACCGCCGCGGGGGCAGCGATAGGTTATGTAGGACTTCCTCGACAGAGAACAGTGGCTTTCGCAACTGTTCCCCGACGAGGTATCACCCACTAAAAAACATGCGGTGTACCACACTAACGTATGCAGGCAATACATGGGCACCCGTGTTCTGTAAAGCTATCCATGCATCGCCTACGTACGGCTACTATGCCGGGCCTCAGGCATTAAGGTTTGGGTGATCCTGTACACGACGGATACGGATACGGACCCCCACTCGTAGGCTGTGCAATGTGAGCAGGGGGCCCCCGCCCCACGCTCACTAGCCTACTAGAGGGTAGAAGTTGAGTTCGGCGAAACGCCTCCCCCCTCTCCCCCCTCTCCCCCCTCTTTCGACTTCGGATCGGGTCAGCAAGGAGTTATCCTTCCTAGCCTGATCCGCGGCCACCCTTTGCGACGAAACGGTGCCGCCACAAAAGGCCGCCTACGTCTCACGCCCTCACGCCGCCCAGGATAGCTTGAACCATACTGGGAAGCGAGAGACTTCCACCAACCGCAGGGTCTGGACCCCGCGGCCACCGTCTAGGCCGCACGAGCAGGGAGTCTTAACCCCCCACACGTGCCGCCTTCGCGAAGACGCATCCACAAACGGGCTGCCCTAGCCCACCGGGAGCGCCTCGCTCATCCCCCCCGCAGAGTTTAGCCGTGAGCTAGCAATCCCCGAAGGAAATTACTAACCCCCGTTGCCCAGGATGAACCAGGGCAGGATGCTACTCCTTACACCCGAGAGGCCAATGAGGCCTGTGTCATCTCTAGTTGAGATGAGATGAGGCCGCTCAACAATTTAAGCGGGCCCAGTGCGGATTGGTGGAAGGGTATTGTAAGCCCAGTGACTTAACCTTACTTATACAAATATGTTCTTATATCCAAATAAAGATTCTGAATCTGAAAGCCAGGCTTAATGAGGACCGTGCTAATGGATGTTAAAAAGGAAAATGGGAAGTGATTATGCTAAATGTATTTCTATTATGGCGTAAGCACGAGTATCTCCAATGTAATCGGATTATTATTCGGGTGTATTTTATCGTTTTCGGATTAAAGTGTCAGACCTAAAATTGCATTTTCGGTATTACGGTCACGTTTGTGGGGTTTATTATTAAATAGTACTTATTGTTTTCTTGGGGTTCAGTCAAATAAATTTTCATATTCTTAGTATTACTTGTATTTGCGTTTTTTAAATTATTTTAGGAGTCCGTATATCAGAGTGAGAAACTGAACCATTACAATCACTCGTGTGTCTGTTCTTTTGTCACATGCAAAGTGGTTCGAATCTATTAAACCGATTATGTTGAAGTACACACTCATATATCAATTCTTATTATTTTATTCTTCTTATTAGACGTGTGACGTAAATATATTAATTTTGGATATGGATGTGGAATATTTGAAACTTGGTAAAAAAAAGTGTTAAAAACTGTACTGTGTGGCATTTTAAATGAAAGGGCCCTTATTTTGAGGGTTTGATAAAAATATATATTATAAAAACTATTAAATATTTTGCCATTTGGTCCATTACCTCCGTCACTACTGAGCCTAAGAACTAAACTTAAGTTTAAAGATAGAAATATAACTAGTTAATTAGTTCCAGGTTACCAAAAAACCTTCCCTTTTACTTGAGTTTAACTCGCACTACACCTGTTTTTTTAAATTTTATTACGTTTTTTGTAATCATAACTTAAAAAACAGTTCAAAGATATATATTTGTTTCAACTTGTCATAGACCGAAAAGACCTTGTTAACAACTTTTCGCTGCTTCAAACCGGAAATTTATCAAAGACAAATTGAATACTCTATCTTGACCGGTTGTAGTCATTCCCAGGGGAGTTATTAAGTGAAGTTGATAGCAATTTAGTCCCCAATTAAATGAAATATGTATTCGAAACTTCATAAACATAGTTATTTTTTATTATTATCTAGATTAAGTAGAACATCCTTGGCATTTTTTTTTCTTTTCTTTCACACTTGTCGTTTACCGTTCGTGAAAATGCTTAACATAAACTAAGCCTCTAAAATCTATACAGGGTGTAACGAAAAGGTGAAATAAAACTTTAAGGGGTTATTCTACGGCTAAATTACATCAACTTTTTCTATGGGACCAAAATCGAAATCGAAAAAAAAAAAAACACTTTCCCATACTAAAACGCGACCAGCTGGCAACAGTTTGTATGGAAACGTCAATTTTTTTTTTGAGATTTTGATGTTGGTCCCATAGAAAAAGTTGATGTAATTTAGCCGTAGAATAACCCCTTAAAGTTTTATTTCACCTTTTCGTTACACACTGTATATATATATATATATATAAATGAATTTCTATTTCCCTTGGTCATCGCATCACGCATGAACGGATGGAACAATTTTTCTAATTCTTTTTTTATTGTGTTAATTATTGTCAGGAGAAGGTTCTTATGAAAGAAAAAATTACGAAAGTTGTGCAAAAATCCTTTATGAATAAACTAAAACCACGAGACGAAGTCGCGGGCAACAGCTAGTCTATAGTAAAAATCAATCCCTATTTCCCTTGGTTATCGCATTACGCGTGAACGGATGGAACAATTTCGCAAAAATTTTTTTTGTTGTGTTAATTATTGTCAGAAAAATAAAGAAATTGCACAGAAAATCCTGTCTGAAAAAACTAAAGATCACGCGCGCGAAGACGTGATCAACAGACAGTCAATTTAAAAAATTCATAGCAACTGGAAATGAAATGGTTGCCTTTATCTTACGTAATACAAGCCTAGGGATAATCTCGGAAATAAATTGTCTTGTTTGACAAACTGCTTACTGGGTTATGGGGATTTCGACATAATACCATTGTTGGAGATCTAAGGGGCTGGTTCAGATGGCGTGCACATATTGAGTTATGGGAATTAAGTTTAACGCTCGAGTTTGTGTTAGGAATCGCTTTAATTTTGAATAATAAAATAATTTTGTATAGACTTGTAAGTTAGAATCTATATATATATAAAAGAAAGTCGGGTTAGTTACACCATTCATAAGTCAAGAACGGCTGGAGCGATTTTTATGATCTTTGATTTGTTAGATTTGTCTTCCCAAATAGCAGAATAACTATTAAAATATCTAAAAATACAGGAAAAAATAATTCTATAAAGAGGCGGTACGAAGTTCGCCGGGACAGCTAGTTATAAATAAATAGATTTTAGACCACTTTACATACAGACGTTGTTTTGATTCTAATAAGTAGGTGAAGTAAATGGTGAAGGCCTATGTTCAGTAGTAGACGTCCTATGGCTGAAAGGATGATGATGATGATGATGAAGTAGCTAAAGCACATGTATTACAGAAGTTAGAAACAACGACGGTAGTACAACACGTAGACCCGAGATAATACATAAATGTTCGTTTTCTATATCAACCCGACCGGGAATCGTACCCGGGATCTTAGAGATGGTGATCCCAAGTTCGGCGTGCTCGCCACCTCTATGGTACCGGGTTCGATTCCGATAAGTAAAACCATTATCTTTAGGTTTTCAAATGCTGAATTAAAATAAGTAGTTTTATTATTATAGTTAGTTTGACGACCTCCATAGCCGAGAGGCGAGCATACCGAACTTGGCGTCGCTATCTCTGAAGTCCCGAGTTCGATTCCCAATCGGTCAATATAGAAAAAATACTTTTATAAGTTGTCTCGGGTCTGGGTGTTGTGGTACCGTCGATGTTTCTGTTTCTGTAATACAAGTGCTTTGGCTACCATAGGATTAGAGCAAAGTATGTGATGTCCAATATTTATTATTATTTATTTATAATTAAAAACTGTGCTGTGTGGGGACGGCCGTAAAGAATACACTTCCCCACCGCCAACAGGAGGCGTGTCGTAAGAAGCTACTAATTTCTGTAGCACTAGACGGCAGCGTCTTCGTGCGAAATCAAAAAACTGCGCTCGCCAACCCGCCTGTCAAGCGTAGCGAGTATTGGCAATTCCCACCAATGATACGTCATTGGGGGAGGCCTTTGTCCAGCAGTGGACGTCCTATGGCTGAAATGATGAAGATGTCGGTATGCATGACAAATTTTAATAGAAGCAAATGAAGTACTCATTTGAAAATATTTAACATCCAAGATTTCTCTTATACCCGGGCCCAGAAAGGGATTGAGATAAAAATCGAGTTCGTCCAAGAAATTACATAAAATAAATAAAATAAGAAATAACCTCTTTTTTTTAAAATTCAAACAGATATTGCATCTAAACCACCGTACTAAAAGTCGTACGTGTGTACGTACGTGTGTGTGTATTGCCTACGAACAACCTAGCGAAATGAGGCAAGTATAGACACTTCCGCAAAACACCTCCAGTCTCTTGTAGGCCCATTGTGTTTCTGATTGCTATAAGCCGGAGCCCTTTTGGCTTTGTTCTAAGGCTCGTTCTACAACAATGAAAATTTTATTAAGTTCAAGGAAAATATCTTGACGGCAGAAAAATACTATTCAGGTACGTATAACCTCGACATCTGACAAAACACTGGCTTGACAGCGAGAAACACTTGACCAATTTCGACAGTTAGCTTACGTCCCCGATAGCTTAGTTGGAAGAGCAGTCGATTGTGAATAGTATAACAATATATTAATTTATTCAGACAAATGGGCTTGTTTCCTAAAAAAATCTAATTATTCCGTTAATCAGTTGGATTAACAGAAAATATTAGACACGTATTTTTTCATTTCTTATTCAAACAAAAAATGATGAAGATATAGTCCGTTAAAGTTCCACGTAACGTCACACTTTTTAGCAAGGCGTGACGTCACGTGCTCACTTTGATTCGCTTTATCTCCGTCAATTTTTGTTTGATTGACAAAAGACAAAATGTGGGTCTAATATTTTTTGATAATCTAACTGACGGACTAAATAGAATAATATTTTTTTGACCCAGGAAACTAGCCTTTTACAGTCCAGTCTTAGTGACAACAAATGCATAAAATAGTGTTAATTTTTAATAACGTAATTATTGCTGGGAACTGGTGCATGCAGTGACATCTAGTATCCCAAAAACGGACCGTCAATCCACGGTCCGTTTAATCAATTATTTTAATTCACCATAAAAACCCACACTTCCACACTAATATTATAAATGCGAAAGTAACTTTGTATGTATGTCTGTTAGATTTTATTAATATTTGATAAAATTACTATTTTTTGTCGCGAAAACTGAATCGATTTAGATGAAATTTTGTACTAAAAGCTTGTAAGATAGGGCCTTCGCTAGGGTACAAGCTTTTGGTACTAAATTTCATCTTATGTCCTTACTGCTATAATTTTTCAATCCACCTCCTTAAGGAGTAAAATAGAGAGTGACATGGCTAAGTCAAGCGGGCTAAGCCGCGGGCACAGCTAGTGTGTAATAAAGTATAAATAATTAAATGATAGCCTTAACTTTTATTTCTTTTGTTTCTTCAAAACCATTGTAGATCGCATTTTATACAATGGTACTCATATTTGCAATTGAAGCCACTCATAAAGTTTTAATATTAGGAATTTTGCGACCTAACCGTAGGTACGCCAATGCGTCACCATCTTTATACCGCTCGTCAGAAGCGGAGCAAGCGCGCGAAGGGGCTTGAAAGTCGGCAAACAGTCGTAAAGGGGCAAGGATTGAGCGGCGTTGTTAAGGCAAAGTTTTCTTTAAAAACTTCGTGACACACAAAGTAAATATATAAGCCGTAGATCTGTTGCATTATATTGTCCTTGTTTCAGAAGTGGTACTGGTACTGGTTGTTGTTTGTAAGTTTTTGGTGGTAAAAAAACGAAAAAAAGTATATTATAAACTACACGATTCTTTAAATGATAAGAGCGCATGGACTTCAATACCTGTCTAGCTCGCTCTTACTACATGTCTTGTTACCCTTGTAGGGGTTGTCAGGGAAGTAACCATCTTAGGGTTCCATGCTTCAAAAGGAAATTACCTACTATGCGTTACTACTATTAATAACTTTGTTGTCTGTCTGTCGTTGTGTCACTCTGTCAAGACCCTTTTCTCAGGGTCTTGTGGAGGTATTACGTTGAAGTAAACTCCAAATACTAAGGACTACGTGTAAGAAATTCAAGCTCCTAAGAGCGTGCATACATTGCGAATTTGACAATCCGCGATCAGCGATTTCGCGACTCTGGACACCGATCGGGGCGACTTGCGACTATATAGACGATTGCCTCCGCCCTCAGCTATCTCGCGACTTTGGAACGCCAATCGCGGCAACTAGCGATTAGACGCTAGTATCTATGTGCGCTCTGCACGCACGTGTAGGAACTAGATCGTAGGTTCTGTAGCAAAGACGCAATGAAGTCGCCAGGTCGCCGATCGCGAATACAAGCAATCGATCGCAAAGAGTTGCTAAAACGCGATGTAGTATCAATGCATTCGCAAAATCATTAATCGTGGTCAATTGAGAGAAGTCGTCAAACGCAATGTAGCATCAATAGTCGCAAAATCGCTAATCGCAGTTCGTAAAGGTCGGTCGCAGATAGTCATCAAACGGGATTAGCATCAATTCTGTCGCGAAATCGTGGATGTTAAATGCACACGCACAGGCTCTGAGTCAACGAAGACAAAATATAACGGCAATTTCACATATTTATAAACTCTCAAACTTGCCCATAAAACCCATTATTCGTTGACATACAATCATAAAATCGACTCAAAAATCAGAATACAGTATAAAATATTTTAAAATTATAGTCATTGTCATCACGTTATTTCCTTGCAAGTATCAAGTGTCATATTTAAGTGTGTATAATTGATTTATACACATATATATTAAAATTTTATTTTTATTTAGTTTTATGTATGTTGCGTTTAGTTTTATTAGTTATTTAAATTTAAATGCTATTAAAATTTCGCAATTTGCACTCTGCAGTCTGCACCACTATACCCTTTCTCTATTGTTGCCTTCTACCTGAAGGTTGTCTGGCCGAAATCGCTTCTATAAGACCGCCTAAATTGTACAACTTTCTGTAAACATCAACTGCAACTTCTTCATATGGTGTGCAATAAGAAGTATCTGTCTATGTATACTTAACACCATAATATACTTAAGAATAACATCCAAGTACATAATATCTAATTGCAAAATTAAGCTAACACAAAACAAAGCGAGCAACTTGTATCCGACATTTAGACGTTAGAGGGTAACTTAAGTTTTGTTATAAAGGCACTGTGCGGTGTCTCGAAAACAAGATGGCGAACCAGAAATTATTTCTTTGATGGCAGTAGAGTCATATCACAAAGACTGTGGCATCGTTGCGACGTGAATAATATTTTTATCTCAAAATTGTTTCGATTCTTCACAAAGGTAAAGTTTGAATTGTATATTTCTGTGCATTTGAAGTCTTTTCATCTTTTGATCTATTTGTTTCGTAGTTTGGTTTGTGAATTCAACTGTGCAATCTTCTAAAGGTGGGTTTTAAACGAATGTAAATAATTGCAGTAGAAACATTATTTAGCATCATTTGATTTTTTCAAGAGCTTCCAGCGATAAGGCAGCCTAAATTGTGCTATTGTTAATGATTTGTTAATGTGCGTTTTAATAGTTTTGTTTGTTTACTAATAATGCATTCTTAAGATTATAAATAATAACAATAAATATTGTACAACATCACATACATTCATCACATCAGAAACAACGACGGTACCACCCAGACTTGAGACAATATAGAAAAGTTTTTTTTTACATCGACCAAACCGGGAATCGAACCCAGAACCTCAGAGATAGCGACGCAAAGTCCGGAGTGCTCGCCTCTCGGCTACGGAGGTCGTCCAAATGATAAATCTAGACAGCGACTGAAACCGCAGAGAAAATATTTTTTTCGACCGAATAGTGCTGTCCTACCTAAACCTCGCATAGATTAAAAAACAATAAAACAATTTAAAAAATGGCGGCTTTCTAGGGATCCCATATTTTACCATCGATTTTTAATATTCTATATTACTCATCACCCTTCGCATCCCAAAAACCACTTAAAATACGAGCACGCTGTAATGTATTCTAATATCGTCACAGCTCAGAGTGAATCTCAGTAAAAAGATAATTTAAAAAGATGCGCAAGTCAGCAGCAGTCGACGTGTGTCATTTATCAAACTGACAAAAACTCCTCCTTCACATAATGAAAAAAGATTCAGCAGGCCCGCTTACGTAAAAAACATTCATGCAAAAAACGGAGAATAGTGTCTTTGTTTTATGCAGCTAAATAACCTAATATATCCAAGTGTACATCCCTACTTAATATTATATTATGTGCCAAAATAACTCTGTCTGTATGTTACGCCTTCACGCCTAAACTACTAAACCGATTTTGATGTAATTTGGCAAAGATAAATTAGCGCTTGGGAATGGATGTAGGCTACTTTTGTAGTAAAAGCTAAACCAATTTTGATGAACTTTTGTACGGAAAAGCTTGAACCCAAGGCAAGGGTACTATACTTATTCCATCTCCTAAGTGAGTAAAATAGGGTATGACAAACCATATTTCACGCAAGCGAAGCCGCGGGCACAGCTAGTAATAAATGCTAGTCTCTATCTGTCTGTTTGTAACGTTTTCACGCCTAGACCGCTCAACCAATATTGATGATTTCTGGTAAAGAGATAGATTGGACTTTTTAGACGGTCATAGACTGCTTTTTGTAGTGAAAACTGAACCGATTTTGGTGAAATTTTGTACGGAAAAAGATTGAACCGTACCAAAGGACATAGTTATAGAGTAGAGTAAAATAGGGGATGACACGGCGTATGCCACATGGGTGCAGCTAGCGTGTTTTAAGTGAAAGTATACAAATAAGCGTCTTTTAATTATTTATTAATTTTAGGAAGATTTACAGTTTCAATAATACATTAAACTAGTACAATATACTATGGTTACTGTGGTGGGTGTGTTGTGTGTTGTGTGTGTGTGTGTGTGTGTGTGTGTGTGTGTGTGTGTGTGTGTAGTGTGTGGTGTGTGGTGGTTGTGTGGTTATTTAAAATAAAAATGGTGTATTCGCCAATTCTAATAACTCAATCATTTTCATCATTTCAGCCATAGGACGTCCACTGCTAAACATAGATTTTCATCGGGGGGATTACCAATACTCGCCACGCTTGGCAGGCGGGTTGACGAGCGCAGTTGTTCATAATATTTCCCACGCAGACGCTGCTGCCCGTATCGTGCTATAGGAATTAGTCGCCTTTTACAACACGACTCCTGTTGGCGGTGGGGAAGTGTATTCTTTATGGCCATCCCCACACCAAAAATGTATTTTCTGTAAATAGGTAGGTATTAATGTTAGTTGCATGCACATAATACACTTTCACTATGTCCCGCTATCAGGCATACAAGTATTTCGATAAATTAAAATTCAAATTAAACACGTAAATAATTGTTCTCACTATCAAACCAATAATCTTGCCCCAAACTAAACAAAGCTTGTATTATGGCGACAAATAACGGATAAACATACTTAAATAAGTTTGTCAACATCCTTACTTATGTTAGACATGTTTGTCTCATTTGGCTCTTGCGGGATTCGAAGGTTAATACTTAATTTCGTAATTAAACTAAACTATTTCTTAACATGAAACCGGACGGCAAACGTTCATTAACAAAATTTAGTTGAGATAGAGAATTTGTTTCTTAGACAAAAATGTTTGTAACCATGAGTCGACGCCTGTCATGTCTCGCATGCCACGAGACGGGCAGCAGCGTCTTCGTGCGAAATCTTATAAAAAAAACTGCGCTCGCCAACCCGCCTGCCAAGCGTGGCGAGTATTGGCAGTCCCCCCCGATGATCAGTCATTGGGGGAGGCCTTTGTTCAGCAGTGGACCTCCTATGGCTGAAATGATGATGATGATGATGAACCATGAGTCTATAAAAACTCTTAAAAGTATTTAACACTAATAAAAAATCACCTTTAACAAATAATAAAAAGTAAAGTATGCCTATAATAATACGTCTCCCTGCAAGGCACAGGCCTCATTGCCTGAAAAACATACTTAAAAAAACAAGATGGCCGAACCGTAGCGTTATGCGCGTCGTGAACCCCATCGCAAAAGGACCTCACTCAGCATAAGTCGTTGCCAACTACATAATTTGGCATGTAAGCCTACTTAATAATTCGCCATTGTCCTATGTCCGAGAGCGTCAGCAAAAAAGTATTAATTTTAATTTTTCTCATGTTTTAACGTATGAAAAATACGCAAGTAATTTTGAACAGGCGGGAAGCAAGTGTGGCACCGCTCCCGACGTCCAGAATATACGGTCAGACAGGAAACTAACTCCCTAGTGAGCGTAGAGTCCCTTTTACCCCAAGACACTAAGTCCCTAGAGCCCTAGCCCCACCTAACAATAGATACGTAAATATAATAAGGATGTAGAGAGGAAATGATAGAGCTGCTCCCAGGTCGCCCAGGGTAGCAGCGTTAGGACGGTAGGTAGGCGGTGTGGACCCGCTGCCAGTCTGGCAGACTCACCAGACTGATCATAGTGACGGCTAAGGTAGTCTTGGCCGCAGCGGAGGGAAATGAGAACCAACACGGACGGTTGATATCTGATTTATTAACTATAATGTCACGTTTATATATAACAATTACAGAACGTTAACATGTATAGGTTGAGCGTTGTGTGCCGTCGGTGTAGAGTGCCGACGGTGCATGCGCAGGGTCCATGGGTCATCGCTGGTTACTAGGTCGCTGACGGTGCAGCAGACAAATGTACGATCGTAGCTCGTACAAATATAGTTAAAATGAAGCCATGTTCCGACTGTGACGAATTTATAGCAGGATTAGTTTTTAGTTGCTTCGAAAAATTTAAACTAAAAGGGTTTAGTGAAGCAAATTTCATTAGGGAGATAAAAGAAAATTAAAAAGTCCGTAGCCGAGAGGCGAGCATACCGGACTTGGTGTCGCTATCTCTGAGGTCCCGGGTTCGATTCCCGTTTGGTCAATGTAGAAAAAATACTTTTCTATATTGTCTCGGGTCTGGGTGTTGTGGTACCGTCGTTGGTTTTGATTTCTGTAACACAAGTGCTTAATATCATAGGATCAGAGCATACATTGAAAAATATGTTTAAAACACTATTTGGTTGTAAAATTACTAATAATCTTTCTAATATTGTGAGTGCGAAAGTTTAGATAGACGGATGTTTGTTACTCAATCACGCCAGAACGGCTGAACGGATCTAAATAAAATTTGGAGCAGAAATAGAAAATAATCTGGAATAGCAGATAGGTTACTTTTTATTCCGGAAAAATGAAGGACTCCTGACTGATGCAAGATAACTGTCATTATAGATGGCGCTTCTTATCATTAGATGTCACTGTTAAGTTGGCATTTTTTTATGTGACAGAATATTTAGAATTATCTTTTGCACGCATGCTTTATTCGCGTAGTTTATACTAACCATGACCATGCGAACGAAGTCGCGGGCAACAGCTATAGTAAATATGCAGAAAACAACCTAACCTATGTTCAGCAGTTAGCCTCTGTCTATGTTCCTCGCTCGTGCACTCAGTTGTTGTCCTTTGTGTTTGTCTTTTTATTTTTGTATTGTTTGTAATTTAATTAATTAATAGTATAATTATAATTGTAAATGAAAATAACAGTAATTTAAATATATTAATGTTTTTTGTATAATTGATTGAAGTAATTTATTGGTATGATATGTTTTGTAATTTTTATTTTATTTTTATTTATGGCAATTTATTGATTTAATTTATTTTTAATGTTTTCACCGGAGTTGTCTGTTTATCTAGCCCAGGGCCCCCGCAGAATACCAGTGTCGCGGCAGCTATTTCTAGCTGCCACGACTAATACTGAGCGGGGGACCCTTTTTGGCACATTTCTTTCTTTATGTACATAATGTCAAATTAAATTAGGGATTTAGGTTTGTGTCTCGATGCAGGCCTAACATTCAATCCTCATATTGTAGATATATGTAAACGGGCATATAAATCTCTCGGGTTTGTCATGAGACAGGCATCTAGGTTTTCTAACAGAAACGTTATCATAACCTTATACTTTGCCTTCGTTCGCGGCATATTAGAATACAATTCGTTAATTTGGGACCCTCACGAGGCAAAGTATAAGTTAATGATTGAACGGGTACAACGGCGGGTACAACGGAGATTCGCGCGGTATCTGTACAAAAAAATGTATGGATATTACCCCTTCTTGTTTCCGTCGCTCTTCGTCTACGGCATGGTCGGTCTAGACACACTGGAGTTGCGACGTAAATGTTCCCTAACGGTTCATTACTACCTGATGCTCAACGGCAAAATAGACAACCCGCTCGCCCTCTCGATGTGCCACCTGTCCGCGCCCGACCAGTACCGCCGCCTGCGCGCGCGCCGCCTGCTGGCCGCGCCGCCCTCGCGCACGCTCACGGCGCGGCACGCTCCCACAGCGCAGGCTATTTGTATGCTCAATGCCCTAATTGCTCAGGAGCCAGAAACTGACTTGTTTTATAATAAGCATAGACAATTTGTGAATCATTGTGTTAGTTTTTTAGGCTAATATTGATAGTATATGTGTTTGTAAAAAATGTTATAAAACTGTAACTGGCTCACTCCACGCTTTGGCTATAAGCTGTTAGTGGAGTGTGCAATTGAATTTAAATAAATAAATAAATGTCACTATGATGTGTTTTAGAGCCAAATAAATAAAATTTATTCTTTATTCTTATTTATATTCAGTTGACGTCCTATGGCTGAGATGATGATGATGAGAAAACATTTTTGTTATGGTCTCGAAGTAAGAAATTAGCATCGTGATACGATATGGTTTTTTTCTGGGCATCTGATGCTTAAATACAAAAACTTTTTCTATGGGACCAACATTAAAATCGAAAAACAAATAACTTTCCCACCCGCCGACCAGCTGACATCAGTTTGTATTTGAGCACCAGAATTAGCCCCTAGGAGGTTGTTGATGTTTTACAAACAACCCTGTATAATTTTATTTGCAGACCATACAATGCTAAAGTTTCTCATAGTTCAGAGCACTGAATCGCAATAAGTTTGCGGAGTTATCATCGTCTCCTGAATAGTTGATCGTAGTTTATGACGCCATTAGGAGTTTAAGTGACGATTCTGAATTAAGATGTGCTTCGGTATTGTTAACTTTTGTTCTTTTTTAAAAAGAATTGTTAAAAAAACTTGTTGTTTTTTATGTAGCTAGAAATTCGTTTTTCGGACTTTTCCTTTTACGTGTGCTTTAGAAGACATTGCTTCTTGCCCAATTTCTTGATTCTAGGTCAACAGGGAGTAGATACCTAGGTTTTGTTCCCTTGCTGGTGTCAACATATGTTTTTTTTACAGCTCCAACACGGGATAGCAGACCTGAGTATTTGATATTAATTTCAATTTGGTAACTATGGCTTCCGGATGAAAAGAGGTTTTGACACATAAATGGACAACGAAGTGATCCTAGTTCAATTTTTTTCTTTTCAACCCTAAAAAAAAAACAATACCAATGTCGCGGCGACATTGCAGCGTAGACCCTATTCGCGACGGAGCAGCTGCGGAATCGTAGCCGCGCAATTTTAATATCGTAGCAGTGCAGTTTCGATATCGTAGCGGTCCAGTTTCGATATCGTAGCGATGCAGTTTTGATATCGTAGCGGTGCAGTTTCGATAACGTAGTGGTGCAGTTTTGATATCGTAACGGTGCAGTTGCGTCATCATTTTCGCTCAAAAATCGCCGTTGTCACTCTGCATGATATGGCTCTAAAAGTAATATGTAAATGAATAAATATTAAATATGCGCTAGACACCAATCGTCATAGTCTAGAAGTAAGGAAACAACTTCTTGTGTTACGAGGTACCAGACCAATAATTAAGCGGGGGGCCTCTTCCAGCACACCCAGACTTAAATCAATTCAGAAAACACCAATTCTGTGTTGACTCGAACCAGTATTCGAACTCGGGAACCTTCGCGTTTAACAAATACCGTGCTGCTACGCCAATTGAACGCCGTTACTTGTATGTACTATGTACAATACGAGAAGCTATTTCCAGTTCTTTATATTTTATTTACGGGCAGAAACTGTACCACTTATCAAGACGTTTCGAGTCGTAACCCGTTACCCCACTTTCTGGGGGTTTCCACCCCGTAGGGTAAGCGTTGCTTATATATAAGAGCAGCTGCGTATTGATGTATGTGTGTGGAATGGCTCAACTCCAACTTTTACCCTTCCTGATACGAATATTTAGTTTTTGAACTTGTTTCCAAGGCACAAGCTTGTAACATTTATTTAAATCTAAAACAGAGGCTAGATAAATATATATTCATTTAGTTTTTTGGAGATTTTAGATATTCAAAAAAAATTTTTTTGGAAATCACTATTCTGGCCACCCGCTAGTAATAGTGATTTTCAAAAAATTTTTTTTTGGTGCCTCATTTTGCAACTGGATCAGTTTGAAAATGTTCTAAAAAAAAAGTAGAAGGTTTCTTGGATGTTTTTTTCTTGCATCTAAATGGCTATGAACTGTGCATTTATGCATAAAATAAACAGCTTCATAACTTTAATAGAAATTACTACAAAATTGACCTAAAGTTGAGAATTTATACTAAGTGAGTTATCATTTAAATATATATATTTTTTAAATTTCTTAGTTTATAAGTAGCTTCAGAGAATGCGCTAGACTCTAAGCTTTCTAATAATAAAAAGGAGTACTTCATAGGCTTCGTGGGCTATTAAAAAAAACCATAACTCGAAAACTACGAAAAATCGTAGAACATACATAGGGGTGTGATTCAGATACCTCTCAACACGAGGCACCTAAAAAATTTTTGGACGTCACTTTTCTGGCCATCCTGTATAATGATGGGTTAATTAAAAAAGGCAGAAAAAATACGCGGCTGAAAATACACACAGTAAAAAAAACACACTAAAGAAATATATAAAAAACCGCAACACAATAATACCAGTATAAAAGATGACACAAACAGAAAGCAGCAATAAAATTAACAAAGGATTTAAAAAAAGTATACTTTAGTATGCCTATTATACGTCCAACTGCAGGGCACAGGCCTCACCTCAACTATGGGGTGGTTTGGGCCATGCTCCACCACGCAGGCCTAGTGCGGTGCGGTGGAGGGGTGTTGTGAGGCCAGTGACAAAACCTTACTTTCAAATGTAATCAAGCCGCTCTAGCCGGGACCAACTTTTACCGCGCGTGTGCTTCGCACAGATACGCTTGTGAGTAATGTCACTAAATACAGGGTTATATTACAAAGGGGTGCCAAATCTTTAGGAGTGGCTCAGAAATAATAATTTAATCGAACTATGCAAAGAACAATATTTTTTTAATACATTTTTATTCGTATCCGCTGTTAAAAATCATCATTCATAAAAAAATTGCACCGTATGTGCACTGCGTAAGGTTCTTGTAGGCTCGCCATACCTACGCCACTGATGAATGACCGCGCGGCTTTCGTAATCTTTCTATCGACTCTATTTTCGGATATTTTAAAGTAATTTTTTTCGTAACATACGATTATTAAAAATAATAACGATTAAGACGCTTTTTTTATATTGTTTCCTAGATCTTATTTTTTAAATTTGACACCCCTTTGCAATGTAACCTTGTATGGTCGGAATGGTGACCCATCTGTAGTTACCATACCACTTTTACCATAGGATCAGAGCAGTGTATGTGATGTTGTCCAATATTTGTTTACTCACAACCGCGGCGTGTGTTGCTTAACTTAGGTAATTAATACCAAAGCCCTGTCCCCAGTGAGCTGCAACCACCTCTTAGCACAAAATATTAGATACCCACAGCGAATAGTCCGCAATGTGCAAAGTGGTGGGGGCCGTCAAATCGATCGCAGCACGCAATGTAGCAAAAATGTGAAAAACTCTGGACTGTCATGTGTCAAATTGCTATATTTCCATACAATTCCATACTAACGTTATTGAGTATTTTTAAGTAAAAGCGTTGAAATTCGCGATATAGGTGTTGTGTTATAAAGTGTAAAAACAATGGAAACCAGTTCGCGCCAGTTCGTGCATGTTTTATTCGTTTCCAACATCAAGATGAAAATTGGAGTAAATAAATAAATGAATACCTACTGTGAAAAGAAAAACGTTCGTAGGGAGTTTGTGTCACAGACGTTTGTATTATGATGATCACAGCTCTTATTAAGTAGCTTTTTCCGTTTGTTCTAAGCTCCTCAAAGTCTCTCTCATGTTGTGCTTATAATACTAAGTTTTTCCCTTTTTGCACAGTTTAAGGTTAGAAAGTTATATCATGTTGTATCGATTCAAATCCCGTACTTATTAAAATATTCATATTTGAGTTGAAGTAAGAAAATGACTTATTATAATATGCACAAACTTTTTAGATATTTTCATCTAATTTCGAAGAAAAACAATCCGAAAATCATTCTCAAACCATCCAGTTGCCATAATTTTAGAAATCTTAAGTTCACAATAATTGTGGTCACTAGGGGCGCTGTCATCGCGCACACAGCGAATAATTATTAGAAGTGAAATAGATCAAACACATTATTTAGGACCATATCTACCTCCCTCTAATGTTAGAACAAATTGAAATTCGCTAAAGCGTGTAACTTGGCCTGAAGCGTGTAACTTGGCTCAAACCAACACCGATCTATCTTATATTGCTCGAGTCGAGGTGAAAACAACATGTTTGTTGTTGTCTAACTTGTGTAAAACAATGTTTTATTCGTTTATGGTGGGAAATAAGCTTATACCGTGGCGTAATAATAATATATAGTTTGTATATGTCTATGATTTTACTAACAAAGATAAGAAACTACAAGTTGGAAAATAATAGGCGAATAATTATGTATCACTTACGTATCACACACTTACACATAAACTAGTAAACTTAATTTGATAAAACTAAGCTCTGTTATGTAGCATAAGTCTTGTAGAAGGAAAAAATACTGCTTTTCAACCGACTTCAAAAAAGGAGGAGGTTCTCAATTCGACTGTATGTTTTTTTTTTTTTTGTATGTTTGTTACGCGATTACTCCGCCAATTATGAATCGATTTTAATGATTCTTTTTTTGTTTGGTAGATCATACTTCAGAGGTGGTCCCATATAAATTTTATCGAAATTGATTTAGAACTTTTTGAGAAAATCAACAAATATATACCCAGATAATATTTTAGTTGTGGTTCTTGTTACCTATCTTCGACAAATATGAGCCGATTTCGATGATTTTTGTTTTATTGAATAGCTTATACTTCAAAGATAATATGATAAAAGTTTGCAAATTAAAAATCACCCCTAAGGGTAGGAAAATAGGGGATGAAATCGGTGTTCAGCAGTTAGATTAGGATTTATCACTAAAAATTGATGAAATAAGTAAATTTTATTAAAAAAAATAAAACCGACTTCAAAACACTGAAATGCTAAAAATAATCCTAACACTTAAGTACCTAATCAGTTACTTTTGGAGTGAGAGCAAACAAAAACATTGAATCTCTCATCGGCTGGCACCGACTCCAAAAGTAACTGATTACATAGATAGATAGATAGATAGATACTCTTAATTGCACACCATACAAGTAAAATACGCATGATTTTTACAGAAAGATGTACAATTTAGGCGGTCTTATCGCTAATAGCGATCTCTTCCAGACAACCTTTAGGTAGAGGACAACCATTAAAGAAAGGGGAAGGTGTTGCAGAGTTCTTAAAATTCTTACCTGATACAAATAGGATTGCATAAATTTATGGCATAGACGTATACATACAGTAATAAATAAATAAAATAAATACATAACAATAATTATACATACATACAATAAACATACATACTACTTGATTAGGTACTTAAGTGTTAGGATTATTTTTAGCATTTCAGTGTTTTGAAGTCGGTTTTATTTTTTTTAATAAAATTTACTTATTATTTTTATAAATAACAAGTTTTTTTTTAAAACCAAGAGTTTACAAATTAATAGTTACTTTGGTAAGAATAAAAAATACATAAACCACCTTTAAAACAACAAGTTAGTTTGAATAAAATAAAAGCTGATAAAAAGGATCATCATCATCATCATCATTTCAGCCATAGGACCTCCACTGCACTGCTGAACTAAAGCCTTCCCCCATTGACTTCCAAATTGGCCGTTTGGAAGCGGCCTGCATCCAGCGTCTTCCTGGCACCTTTACCAGTCGTCTGTCCACCTTGTAGGTGGACGTCGCTTACCGGTACGTGGCCTCATATAATAAGGATGTAATGGATGTAGCAATATATAAAAAGGATGCCAGCGTAAAATCGATTTACTATGTAAACTGGTAGACCGCTTACTTGTCATTCAACAACAGATGTTTCAAAACATTCTATCCAACCGGCAATGTATGAGGTCGCTACGATCTGCGACCAAAAACGTATCGCAACAATGCGTTCACTCATTCCATAGTCGTTGTATAAGTGGCTCTTATTATTAGACGCACTCACACGTTATTTGCAAACGGAAACGAGCATGCCAGTCTTGCTATCTCTGAGGTCCCAGGTTCAATGATCAATGTAGAAAAATTACTTTTCTATATTGTTTCGGATGTGGGTGTTGTGGTACTGTCGTTGTTTCTGTTTGCTGTAACACAAGTGCTTTGGCTGCTTACCATAGGATCAGAGCAATGTAATATGATGTTGTCCAATATTTGATTATTTATAATATCGAATCGTAGGGTCTGTAACCATAGTATCAAACTGCCATCATTCAAGTTATCTATTTTTAACTGATAATAGCTTATATTTCTTGAACAAATTTAAATCGATAGTGCCCTAGAAGTGAAGGTGCAATTACTATTTACTTATTCAAAGCATCGATGCCGTGGTTCATCATTTTCAACCTAGAAAAATTAAAAATGAAGATATATTTTTAAAAATAAATATAAAAACAGTTCTAGAATCTTCGTTGTTCGTTCGTTTAAAACGATGCTCTAAAATATCAACTGAAGATAAAGTGGCGGTCTGCATTAATTTGTACAATTTATAAAATATGCTATGTATATTTTATTTGTTTGGATTTCATTAAGTTGCACGTTTGTAAATTTTACTATTTTATCTTTTTTATCACTGTAACTGTGACTGTGATTATATTTTTAAATTTGTTCATCATCATCATCATCATTTCAGCCTTACTGCGACGTCCACAGTTGAACATATGCCTCCCTCAATGACCTATCATTATTGGGGATTGCCAAAACTCGCCACGCTTGGCAGGCGGGTTGGCGAGCGCAGTTTTTTATAAGATTTCGCACGAAGACGCTGCTGCCCGTCTCGTGCTACAGGACTTAGTCGCTTCTTACGACACGCCTCCTGAAGGCGCTGGGGAAGTGAATTCTATACTGCCGTCCCCACACTATAAATTTGTTGAAATGCTTTTACTCTTATTTATTGTAATCATTGCATTATCTGACTATACATCATATTGACTATTCTATTATTATATTATTTCTGACGACCGTCTGGTATAATGGTTCGCTCTCCGGACTACAAAGCCAGCGGTTGCGGGTTCGAAACCCGCAAGGGGTAACTGTTTGTGTGATGAGCACGAGCATTTGTACCTAAGTCATAGATGTTTTTAAAAGTATTTAAGTATGTTTATCCGTTGTCTAGTCGCCATAGCACAAACTTTGCTGAGTTTGGGTTTGGGGTTAGATTAATTAGTGTGATGGTGAAAACAATTTATTTAGTTTATTATGTCACGCTTTTATCGAAGCAGAGTGCATCGCAACAACGTTATTCGCTTTACACTTGAAATTCTATTTAAAGATAAATATTTTCAGAAAGTCGACACGATAGAGTACGTGCTCCAATTATGTCTCGAACATGTCCATCGCTCGCAGGAACCGGATCACGACCACTTTGACATTAAAGTTACTTACATTTTATTTGTTTAAATTAAGTTTTAACTAAAAATATGCTGTGTGGTGACGGCCGTAAAGAATACACTTCCCCACCGCCTATAGGAGGCGGGTCGTAAGAGGCAACTAATTCTTGTAGCACGAGATGGGTAGCTGTGCTAGTATCAACTGTGACACAGCTGTCAGCGTCTCCCACCCGCCCTGGTACAACAAATATCCTTATTAAAAACTTAAGCACTAAGTAATGTATACCACAAAGTGTATGTATTGTGTGTGTGTGTGTGTGTGTATGTATTGTGTGTGTGTGTGTGTGTGTGTGTGTGTGTGTGTGTGTGTGTGTGTGTGTGTGTGTGTGTGTGTGTGTGTGTGTGTGTGTGTGTGAGTGTGTGTGTGTGTGTGTGTGTGTGTGTATTTCTGTTGTTTGTGTTTATTTAGATAAGAGTCTTTCTGCTTCCTTGTAGTTTAAATGTAATAGCCATTGGTGTACCTTGTGAAGCTAAAAAAGGCAGTCGCCGGGGCACATAGCATGTAGAACTGACGGCCGATGGGGCTGAAAGATTCTAAAGTGGGTTAAATGGAGGCCACGTATCGGCAAACGGTGGACGTCCATTCATAAAATAAACAGACGACCTGGTAAAGGTCGCCAAAAGCCGTTGGATGCACCGCGTTCAACCGGCAAATCTGAAGGCACTGGGGCAAGCCTATGTTCAGAAGTGGACGTCTTATGGCTGAAATAATGATGATGATGACTCGTGTTAGGTTATCTGTGATTATAGAGGTAGTTAGACTGTGTGTAAATTAAAAGTATGGCGACGTCTCAGCACGTTCGAAGCGCGTGCTCCAATTATGTCTCGTACGTGTCCTGTGAGCTTCCGCTCGACACGTTTCATTTTCGTCTTAATTAACACTGTTATTGTGTCATATAAACCATTTCTTCAACCATATCTTTGATATACAGGGTTATTTTTAATACATTAACAACTCCCTAGGGACTGATTCTGATGGTCAAATACAACAACTTTTTGTATGGGACAAACATCGAGATCGCAAAAAAAGATTCACTTCCGCATACAAAGTCGCCGACCAGCTGTCATCAGTTTGTATGAAACAGTGTATTTTTTTTGCGATTTCGATGATGGTCCCATACAAAAAGTTGTTGTATTTGAGCACCAGGTTGATGTTTTACAAATTGTAAAGCGTTTCTCTATAATTCAATCTATAACGATGTTACTAGCTTTATCCGCTTCCTAGTAGTCTAGTAAGAAAAGTTTCAATGTTATCTTTATCGGAGAGTGCTGGGCACGTCTGTAGTGCAATGGGGGCAGGTCAAACGTAGCGCAAGTCGAGGTTAAAGTTTTAATACCTACAGTTAAACTGATCTAAAAGAGCAAGGAATTTCACTTGAGATCGATACGTATAGAATAATTATTATATTAATAATTATTATTTCGTTATTTTTTTTTTAATGGATGGCAAGGTTAATGGGTGCATGTAGGTTTTTGCTTTTAAAATTTTCATGTCAGATTAAACTATTATTAGGTATTCGTGACATTAAAAATGTCACAAACTTCACTAAAATCTTGTCACTAAGTCATTAAAGTTTAACAATCTTAACACACATGATATCATGACGACATCCGTAGCCGAGAGGCGAGTACACCGGACTTGGTCGCCATCTCTTAGGTCCCGGGTTTGATTCACGGTCAGTCAATGTAGAAAACAATGTTTTCTATGTTGTCCTGGGTGTGTGGTACCGCAGTTGTTTCTGATCTCTATAACACAAGTGCTTTACTTACCTTATGATCAGAGCAATGTATATTTATTTATTAACATCAAATTGCCTTGAATTTTGTAACTTTGATACACAACTGTATACCAATTTATTTGGATCTCTCAGTTTTATACTTTTATTGCCTATTCATCTCTTAAACAAGTTACTTCAAAAATACCTAAGTTCACAAGTCTTTCGGCGCTGAGAGGCATACCACAGTAACCGCGCTTCGTACAGTGGAATTTCCCCAAACCTTTCCTTTAGAATTGAAACAAATATCCATGATATACGGCAAATGTAGCCATAAAAAATGCAGTAATCTGTCCATTCACAAATGCGCTGACGACGGTCACCATGAAATATACAGCACAATACATGCGTCACTGAAAAACTCCTTACGTAAGCCTATGACAAATTCAAGGGTAGGTCTAAACTTGGACCAAGTAGTTGCCGCAATCGATAGCAATTACTGATGCACGCCTGTATGATGCCCTCGCCCCATCAGAACCATTAACTGAAATAATATTCTATAAGAAATGACTTCAAAGTTTTAAGAAACTTGCCCGTGCTCGTTTACTTCTAAATTGAAATCATATCTTGAACCCTTAGGTATCGTAGTCTCATGATCGTCGTCATATTTATTTACTTATGTATTTTGCCTATGTAATCTATGTATGACAGTATTTAGTTTATGTATATCGGTATTCACTGCATGTAGTTTATGCTTTTAAAAATAATTCACACAGACCTTTCATTTGAATTTGTATCGCCTATATCGCACCACCCACAAAACGTCTCTGTTTAGCCTTAATGGTCGACTGGTAGAGAATGCCTCCTGGCATTAAGTCCACCTTTTGTATGATTTTTTAAATCTGTGCAATAAAGTCTAAACAAATAAATAAAGTTCTAGTTGGAGCTGTAAATATTGAACAATATGAAAATTTTATTACCGTGCCGTGTGGGGACGGCCGTAAAGAATATATTTTCCCACCGCCAACAGGAGGTGTTTCGTAAGAGGCGACTAATTACTGTAGCACGAGACGGGCAGCAGCGTCCTCGTGGAAAATCCAACCCGCCTGCCAAGCGTGGCGAGTATTGGCAATCCCCCCGATGATAGGTCATTAGGGGAGGCCTTTGTTCGGCAGTGAACGACCTATGTCTGAAATGATGATGAACAGTATTTAGTGTTTTATGTTAATAATGTTATTACAAACTTTTATTAGTTCCTTGTACGTATCTAAAATACGTGATGTACACTAGATTTCTTAGCAGTCATTAGTTCTCGCGGGTTCTCCCGCGTTAATTTTCTTGATTTTTCCCAATATTTTAATAGTTATTCTGCTATGGGCGGGGGCGAATCCAACAAATCAAAGATAACAATAATTGGTATACATGTTTTAGACTTATGAATGGTGTAACTAACCCAACTTTGTTTATAGAGAAAGATTACTTGTATTATAAGTTCACAAGTTATAAAAGCTTCACAAGTAACTAACTAGGTACTTACATAATTATACTATAAACCTAATCAAAAATTATTAATTGTCATATAAGTTAAAAACTTTGTAACTTTTGAAAGTATGTGTAATCTGTATGAAAATACAATGACTTGACACCATCAATCTCATCTGATGGATGAAGGAGCTAGGAGATGGATAATGGAATTCTTCTGGAATAGCGACTAGTTAAAACATTTAGGTACGTTTAAGCTCATTTGATTCGTTTTAAGTCCTATTCATCATTTCAGCCACAGGACGTCCAGTACCGAACATAGGCCTCCCTCAATGACTTATCATTAGGGGGATTGCCAATACTCGCCACGCTGGGCAGGCGAGCGCAGTTTTTTATAAGATTTCACACGTAGACGCTGCTACCCGTCTCGCGCTACAGGAATAAGTCGTCTCTTACGACACGCCTCCTGTTGACGGTGGGGAAGTGTATTCTTTACAGCCATCAATACACGGTTAGTTCTATTTATCGATATTGACATTTTAAGGTCCTTTTTGAAGCATGCTTGGGATTGTGGTTACAAAATACGGTCGTAATGGTCACCCATCAACGCACTACCGCTATTGCTTTACTTTGATAATCACTACCAAAGCGCAACAATCATTAAACAATTTCAAAATGGTACAATAATAAAATATCTAATTACAGGAATATCATCATAAGCAATTGTAATGTTTTCGGGGAACAGACGATGAGCGTTATTTCCAAAGATCATTATAAACAAATAAATTGTTTACCTCAACCATAACTCGTTGTTTACGGCTATGGTTTATGATTAATGGTCGTAATATTGCAAACAGTGGGCTGTCTGTCTGTAAATATAATATTATTATGTTTATATTCTGCTATAAACTTCATTGGGGTTCTTGTTGTAAAAGATGAGAAGTATGAGTGATTTATAAGCAGTATCAGGGTCTTTTAAAACATGATGTATAAACGTCAAACTCTTAAGTATACAGAAAAAACAGAATAAGATTTAAATAATACTGTTTGGAAGAGTGAGGTGACATTATGATACAATTTGGTCAAATATTTACGTCCACAAAAATAATAGTGAAGAGAAATTAAAAATAAACACAAAAACTAACAGAAGCAGGATCTTTGAGAACTTGAAACCGTGAAAAAAAGGCTGAGACCACATTCAACGCCGTAGTGGTGCCAATGGTCAACATTTTGAAAATTTGCTTTGAATAAATTTATTTCGATTCAATTTGCTTAAAAAACTATTAAAATAACATCTAAAACATATTTAAGCTTTACCAAAACTCTATCAACTTAAAAAAAACAGATTTTTCATTATTTTGAAACCTGGTTTAGGTTAAATCGTAATTTAAAGAGGACGTACCGTCTCAAGCAATAAAATGTGTAAACATGGTATCTTATCCCCTTGTAATAAAGTCTTATATAAATGTACATAAACTTAAGACCGTACAAGATGGCGTAAAATGTGAAACAAGGTAATGAAGAAAACAAAAAACCATCGCTTATTTACATCCACTAATTTTATACAGTAGGCTCATTTAAAGTCATTCTTACTTTAGTATAAATCGCATCTTACGAACGGCTGAGTCCGCCACTGCTAATGAGATAACCACTTTGGCCGTTGCCTCATGTGGAATGCGATGCTATAGATATCGAAAGCGATATTTTAACACACCTTTTCTTATAGACTTAAGCGTCCTGTACTCTATAAAAATTATTTCATATACTGCTGTAAAACCACATTCTTACAATAGCTATCAAAATACGTTTTTTTTGTATTGGACAACATCATATGTATATTTCTCTTCTTTCTTTCTTCTTGTGTCATAGAAATTAGAAATAACGACAGTACCACAAAACCCAGACTCAAGACAACATAGAAAAAATCGTTTTCTACATTGATCCGACCGAGAATCGAAACCGGGTTAAAAATGAGTTTGAATCACAGCATGAAACTCTGGATATTTCGAAAGCTCTGGGCGGATTTTTTTACCACTTTCTTTGTGGAAAGGGAAAATATTAGGAAACTTGTACCTGACAATGATGTGAAGTCATTGGCGACGGTCTGGTTACCCTGTCCCTTTCCCTGTAAAGTAAAGTATGCGTTCCACTGCAGGGCACAGGCCTCACCTCAACTATGAGGTGGTTTGGGCCATATTTCTTTGTCTCGGGTTTGGGTGCAAGTGCAACAAGTGCTTTAGCTATTACTTATCATAGGATCAGAGCAATGTATGTGATGTTGTCCAATATTTATTTATTATTTATACTCCACCACTGCGGGCCCGTGCAATCTAATAGAGGGGTGTTCTAAGGCCAGTACCTAAATCTTACAGTCAGATGTTAATAAGCAACTCTAAGGCACCAGGCTTTACGACTAGTATCAAGCGATATTAGCGGGGACCAACTTTTGACGTGCTTTCCGAAGCAGAGAGATGATTAAATGATAAACGTCACTAAATATGGTTGGAATGGTCACCCATTCATTCAAAACCGCGGCGCGGGTAGCTTAACTGTGGTAATCACTACTGAAGCGCTGCCGCTACTGAGCTGCAAGCACCTTTTAAATTATGTGCTACACAGGTCTAATTGGAATTGTACCTTAAGTAATAACTAGACATGCCCTTTCTCTCCTACTTTAAAACCCGTGTATTTTTTTTCTATCAAGTATTCTTGAAAAAATTTAGAATTTATCTTTAAATACAGGTATAATCTAATTAAATTATGGATAATTAAGCACCGTTCAACAGTTTAGAAAATTTTAATACACATGATATCTCACTACACCCTTGCTCCACCCTAGTGATATTTCTTTTTTTTTTTAAACACCCTTTCGAGCCTCACGGAGCGAGGATGACCCTCTAGAAACAGAACAATGCGCTAAAAGGATAAAGTAAAAGTTGTAAAATAGTATTTTTACTGACTTAAAATTTGATTTTATATCTACAGGGTTACATCGCAAAGGTGTTAAATCTTTAGAAGTGGCTCAGAATCGTAGCTTAATCGAAATATGCAGAGAACAAGTTTTTTTTTCACATTTAATTATTCGTATCCGCTGTAAAAAATCATACCTGTGGATAATTTTAACTCATTCATCAATAAATTGCCCCTTATGTGCACTGCCTGCGGTCCTTGTAGGCTCGCGGTACCTACGCCGCTGATGAATGACCGCGCGGCTTTCGTAGTCTCTCTATTGACTTTATTTCCGAATATTTTAAAGTAATTTTTTTTCGTAACATATGATTATTAAAAATAATAACGATTAAGACGCTTCTTTATATTGTTTCCTAGATCTTATTTTTTAAATTTGGCACCCCTTTGCAATGTAATCCTGTAGAGCACCTTGTATAATATAACTTATTATGATACAAAAATAAAACCGTTTCTGAAAGGTGAGCCGTAAAACAACGTTTAATAGCATTATTTTCCCACATTGATACATTAGTCCAATGGGAACGTGTTTTTTCGCTTAGAAAATGTTTTCCCACTTTCCACGATCTATCTTGTTGACACTCCCCCGAATACAACCTAAAGGCAAATAGATTATACTGACAAGAAAATTAAGACATAATAAAGTTAGGCAGTAACGCGCTTACAAATGAAATGATTCAAAAAGGAGTAGATGATTCGATGTGATTGTACGAGATGCATGTCAACAGGCGACCCGAGGGTCTACTGTTGATATTTAACTTTGAAATTAATCGAAAATTATCGTGAAATAGTATGGGATTTGAGATGACACTTGCAACTTTGGTATCACGTTAACGAAACCACATTTTCCGATACAAATCCGCGTTAACGTCGTCATCTGAAGCTGTCCAGTGAAACTCAAAATTGGCTCTCTAGGGATAGCAGTGCAGCCATGATCTCACTTGCCTGCGTCATATCATATGCAGCACTATATCTCGAATCAGAAAAGAGGCGATCTGTAAATTAACCAAAGTCGCTGTCGTAGCCCAACGAATTAGTAAGCTGAAGTGGGCTGGGCATATAGTACGTAGAACTGACGGCCAGCCGATGGGGCAGAAAGGTTTTAGAATGGAGGCCACGTACCACCCGCAAGCGCAGCGTATTGGACGTCCACCCACAAGGTGAATATACGAGCTGGTAAAGGTTGCAGGAAGTTGCTGGATCCAGTCTGTTTCCAACCGGCCAATCTGGAAATCACTGAGGGTAGCCTATGTTCAGCAGTGGATATCCTATGGCTAAAATGATATGATGATGATACTATAGTCTATACCAACCATAAGTTTACCAACTTGCCGTAGCTACTAGTAGTCTTGTAACGCAAAAGAGCACGTAGGCAGTGCTGTTTTTACGTCAAACATAGTTCAGGTAGTACTGCTAAAGAGATCATAGGAAAAACGGGGTGAAAAGCCTTATTACAAAGAATAATCTGCGTAGGTGGGGCTACACAGAGGGCACTATCTACAGTTTAGAAAAAAACGTATTCTGAATTGGCCGGACCCGAAAATTGAATCAGTGACCTTTGCGTTCAAAGCCAAATTTTCGCATTTCTAAGCATCAAGTCGCGGTCGTCAGATTAATACATTAATAGTTTTAGTCGTAATAATTATCATTATGATTTCAGCCATACAACGTCCACTGCTGAAAAAAGACAGTGATTTCCAGATTGGCTTGGAAGATGTCTGCATCTAGCATTCCTGCACCTTTACCAGGTCGTCTGTCTACCTTATGTACATCCTAAGCTGCGCTTGCCGGTACATGGCCTCCATTCTACAACCTTTCTGTCCCATCGGTCGTCATAATTATAAGTCACCTATTTTTTTTCGTAAACAAACTGCTTTCACTTTACTGTGACCAAGATTCTTCCACAGATAAACCAGCGACAGAATGTTATATACTGTGTGAAATTGATTACGTTTCCACCTGCGGAAATGTCGAAAATGACGCATTTGTATGTGGGACTGATGTTTCTAAAAACGATTTACCAGGAAAATATTTCTTTGATCATAACGACATTGTTGTGAATATTGTTTTTTTGTGTCAAAAGTGTGTACGGGAAACAATTGCTAGCAGGTATTCTTAAACTTGTACCGTAAAGATTTGTTTAAACAATACAATATTGTTTGTTCGAAAAAAAAATGCTTTACATATTTCGATTATTTTGAACTACATCTACTAAAATATTATTGGAGTTAGTCATACATAGACACTTTTATGAATTTGTAAATAGTGCACTTTTTTTACACACCTATACGCAAAATAAAAATAAAAAGTTTAAAATATACGTTAAAGACTTTCCAGACGAGTTATTAACACAAATTATGATAAACGTCTCTACTCAAGTCGTCGGTACTAAATTAACTTCGCGAGTAGGTAATACTCGTGTAAAGTATGAATTATGTCCTGTCTGCGTGATTTATTGTTTAATCTGTGGTACGATGAGGATAAATACCACAGTACAGGTTGATAAAGTAGGTTCAGTTCCCTAATTAGTGCCTACAGTGCAGTGTAGATCTAGTAATAAACTTTCAAACAACTGATGTTTACTAGAATGAAATATTTTTATTTTTATAAAGAACGGTTCAGATGGTAGTGGTACAAGGTTATCTACCTTATTAAATAGAAAATCCAGAAGTCATTTTGGCATAATAAATATTAATACATAATCATGTTATACACTAGGTACTACTTGTATTGTCTGTAGCACTCATAACCTCCTCTCATATATAGCTCCTGTTTTACTTAATTCTTTAGTGGTCATGCTTTACAAGAGACTTAACGGTCCCCCACTCTTTTCTATTTTGGACAACAAAGATAATAAGTTTCTACCCAACCTCGAGGACAGATCATTTAGATATATATAATACATCAGTCGGAGACAAATACGATGGGGGACCAGATACAGTTCATACAATAGGTTAATAAAAAATGGTCTACCACTTTTAATTCGGTAGCAAATTTTCAAAGAAATTTGATGCCACTCTTCTTTATTTAAGTTCTACAATTAGGGCGATCAATTTATCGTTTTCCGAAATACGTCGTTTGGGTTTGTATCAAAACATTGTACATTGAATTTTTTAATTGTCAGAGGCCGTTGAAAAAGTTTTTAAAATATTATCCTTGGTATATTAAACTTGCATTATTGTGGATGAAAAAAATAAAAAAATTTACATGTTCACTTATAAACCGAAAGTAATTTTAGTATGTATCTTAAATTTGCCAAATAATTTCGAATGTTGTCATTGATTAAATTTAAATGCTTTTTGGTCACTCGATCTGCGTTGCAATATACTCCTTACTACTTTAGTCAAGTCAAGTCAAGTCAAAGTAAAAAATCATTTATTCAGTTTAGGACAGAAAACTGCCACTTATGAACGTCAATAATAACATCATTGGCCCATATGGGGCAGAACATGTCTCCTTATTTTTTGGGCCCTACTAGCGCTTCGAGACAAGACATAGATAGACAATCTGGCAAGTGCTGAGAAGAAACGCCGGAACAAACTCAGTCACCACTAGCTGTTTAGGGGCAAACCAGAGACTTAATTCCCGTAATTGGACAATAGTCGCAATACGGTGTCGATCCAGTCCAAGTAACATTACAATCACTAACGGTATTCTCGTAAACTTAATTTGACGTAAAATTATCGAAACTATACCAATACGACTAAAAATAGAGAAAAAAAAATATAATCTTGATTTTTTCCATTTTCAGTCGCATTGCGAACTATAATTGCATTTTTTAGGTTTACGAGAATACCGTTTGTGATCGTAATGTTACTGGGAGCGGATCGACACCAGATTGCGACTATTGTCAAATTACGGGAATTGGGCCTCAGTTTTTTGGCCCAATGTAACCTACAAATAATGTAGGACCTACTGTATAGTTTTCTACTATGCTAATAGCGTGTGACATTAGGGTGAGGAAACCACGCCGACTGAGAATGGATTTTATTAAGAGCATCCGTATGATTTCATTTTGGATTGAGCATTATTATTTTCTTGATGCATTGCAGCAGGATGTTAGCTCATATAAGTAAGTTGAATCCTAAGGTTGAACTTATTACCTAATAAATAATAAATAAATATTGGACAACATCACATACATTGCTCTGATCGTATGATAAGTAGTTTAAGCACTTGTGTTAGAGAAAACAGAAACAACGACGGTACCACAACACCCAGACCCGAGACAATATAGAAAAGTTATTTTCCTACATTGGCCGACCGGGAATGGAACCCGGAACCTCAGAGATAGCGACACCAAGTCCGGTATGCTCGCCTCTCGGCTACGGAGGTCGTATTACCTATCTTTATAATATACTTATTATAATTATTATAGCTGGTTGCCGCAATTGACGTGAAATTTAGTTTGTCAAAGAAAGACGTTGACCGAATCGCGAATTATGTATTATTTACCAGAAAATATCATAAATATTCTCTTATTCATGAGTTTCAAGACGCTATAATCTTCTTATATGAAAAAATTTATCCAAATGTATGAGTAACAAACACAACATTTATATATTTTTTTGTTGGTTTGAAGCTCAGAACGTTACATTGTCCAGTTCAAATACAATAATTTTGAATTCATTTAAATTGATAGACCACGCAAACGAAGTCGCGGGCAACAGCTACTAACCAATAAAAATGATAATGCGTAATTCTCATCCAAATAATTATTGTTTCAGAAAATTCATCCCCCTCCACATAATAGAAGAGGACAGCTATGAGAAGGATGTACTCTTCTACGTGAACCTCGGAGAGCCAGAGTTATTGGGAGGTATGCAAAGAATAATTAGAAAGTAGAAGGTCCAAATAAGTTTTGGCAAGAAGTCACTATACAGGTTGATTTTGAAAACACTTGCCAAATGGGCTAGTTTACTAAAAAAATCTAATTAGTCCGTCAGATGGATTAACAGAAAATATTGGACACGTATTTTTTATTTTCTAAATCAGACAAAAAAATATGAAGATATAGCCCGTTAAAGTTCCGCGTAACGTCACGCCTTGCGACACTTTCTAGCAAGACGTGACGTCACGTGCTCACTTTGATGCGCTTTATCTTCGTCATTTTTTGTTTGATTGACAAAAGACAAAATATGGGTCCAATATTTTTTGATAATCTAACTGACCGACTAAATAGAAAAATAATTTTTTGACCCAGGAAACTAGCCCATTATAGGAGGTCAATGTGTTTGTCAGTAACAACAACTTTTACTAAGAGGTCAACATCTAACATTCTTAATCAAATTTTGCTTCATACATTATAATCAAATCAAGAAGCACAAACCTTATAGAGTAGAAATGTCATTAGTTTTGTTCCACAAACATTCCGCTAATATTAAATCTGTGGCTTTACGGTTTTGTATTGGCGAGAGTTGACACGACTTGTCAGTTCATACTAAAAATAAGTGAAAAATCACCAACGTGTTTCGGAGATAGATGATCCAGGTAAAGCGTTAGTTTGTATGGAAAAACAAAACAAAAGAGTTCTTTCGGATTTGACCCCATAGAAAAAGTGTTTGTTTTGAGAAACAGATTCGCTTTCCTTAATTTGGCAACTGTTGAAAAGTTACCCTGTATTTACCAATCAGATGGTTTCCCATCGGTTTTAATGACCTATTTCCAACGTAAGAACGCCGTTTATAGCCGTCTTCTAACGTATTATACCAACAATTTGAAGACTATTAAGAAGATTAATTAATTGCGCGTGAAAAATGAATTTTTATTTGTCAAACTTGGAATGCTATTTTACACTATACATATAGTATATGATATATTTAAATTGGTCTAAAGTTTGAAATTTATTCGTGTACGTACGGAATTTTTTGGTTATTTGAAGTAAAAGGTCTTAAATGCATCATAGCAGTAAAATTAAGACTAAAATCTTAACACTTAGACATTTAAATTCCATCTAATTACTATTTTAGCCTAGAATTAGTAGTACCTGCTCAGGTACTTTTAGCTGCATGAGAGAAACTTTTATTATAAACTTGAATGAAAAGCATGGTAAATTTTATTATTGTATTTTAATTTGATTTAAATTTCATCAATCTTTATTTCTTTCTCACAATTTATTATTATAGGCCTTGTAACTGTTACCGATTTGAATAAGAGTTAAGAAAACAGTATAAATGTACTGTGACATGCCTTTAAAAAGTTAAGTTATATGATCACTATATAACGACAAGTTAATGTGTTTCTCGAGACCACAGAAGTTGACGTAGGTAGCTAATTAATGTGTAAGGGGTATGAATAGGTGATAAATTATTTTTTTCTTAAAAGCACTTTCCTACTTACTATCAAAATAATAAATAAATACATGCTTCTAACTATCACTCTAACTATCTAGCCCAGCCCCCTTAGCATGACCAACAAAACACGATATGATATGATATGATATAGCGATATATCGACACTAACTTTAAAAATATGATAGAAATAGCAGCCATTTTGTCTTTTTATCGAAACAGCGATCATAATAAGTTTACGTCCCGGCACGGCGATTCAACATAATTTATTATAACTATCATATTTTTACAGTTGGTGTCGATATATCGCTATATCATATCATTATCATATCGTGTTTTCGGGCTCATGCTAGGGAGGCAGAACTAAGTAAAGTTTGTATTATAGCGACTAGTAATGGGTAGACATATTTAAATGCTCGTGCTCATTACACAAGCATTTGCCCCTTGTGGGATTCGAACCTTATACCGTAATAATACGTAACATACCCTCGATTCGGGGGTAGTCTAACGAAAAGCATGGTCAATCTATTTTAATGGTTTTATTTATCATTTAGAGAGCTTTAGAGTGCAAGTTTGGTGCAGTTTGTGTTCTAATGTTTGGTGAAGTGATAAAGATCTAAAACTATTGAAATATCATTGTATTCACGCCGCATCGAGTGTCAAGTGACTTGTCGCAAGACAATATGCTTTAGACCCGATAGCGTCATGATACCTGCTTTTACGGGAAAAGTAGCCTCCACTGAATCCATGAAAAGCAATAAAAACTAAACACCCGTTATTTATTGCGAACATTATTCAAGAAAATACTCGACATTGGCAAAATCACTGCTCTTCTTATAGAGCGGGACTAAGTCCATTAAAAAAAATACGTTGTCCTCGGATCCGTCTGTGGCCGTGGGTCGCGCATAAACTTGTCGCGATATAGTTTAATCATTGTCGCAGTTTTACCAGAAGCCTAATTCCCGTAATTTAACAGTAATATTACTATCAAAAACTGTATTCTCGTAAACCTATCGTACCTATTACGTAAAAAGAGACTGTAAATGGGTAAAAAATCTGTTATCTTGTGTTGTTCCCGTTTCAGTCGCATTAAGAACTAAAATTGAATTTTTTGAGTGCACGAGAATACCGTTTACGATTTAATCGGATCGAAATAGGATTGCGACTAATGTTAAGTTACGAGAATTTGGATTCAGATAACGTTTCAGGCGCCACTGACTGTGCTACAAGAACAAATATTTGTTTAGTATTTTGTTCCATTTCAATAAATGGAATTGTCTAAAGCGAACCTTTGAAGTCATGTCGCAGTTATGTTTAAATACAGACGAAGGAGTTGTCTGTGTATTACCATAGAATAAACACATACAATAAATAGTATTATTTTGTATAGTAAATCGCTTGATAATACTCTACGTCAAACCACGCATACTAATCGTGGTTATTGTGTGTAACTATGTAAGAGTCTGTTCAAATAAATAGATTTAATAAACTCATGAACAGTTTGGCTGGCATCGATTCCAAAAACAAGTGATAAGATGTTCAAGTGAAAAAAAGTGTTTTTTTTATTTGACTATTTTTAGTGTTACTTATTAGGTCAGCCATGAGACAAATCAAGACTTGGACACTCACGGTGCGACTAGTACACCAATTCAAACTTGCTCGGCGAGATATGGAAAGAGCAATGCTCGGGTTTTCTCGTTAGGATAAAATCAGAAATAAGGTTATCCGCCAGAAAACTAAAGTAATATAATAAGAATAAGCTAACAGAAGGGGCAGTAGACTAGTCACATTTGCCGTAGAACTAATAACCGATGGGGTAGACGTGTTCTTGTGTGGAAACCGCGACTAAGCAAGCGCAACTTAAAGCGCCCACCGACAAGGTAGACCAATGTTACATGCAAGGCTGCTGGCAGTCGGTGAAAAAGAATTGCTGAGGATCGGGCTCAGTGGCATGCATTGGGAGAGGCCTATGTCCAGCAGTCAACTGACTTAGGCTGATTATAACCATGATGATGAAGACAAATCATTCGAAAAACAAAAGAAATGATTGAATCCCAATTTTGAGCGTTTGGCATAACTATAGCAGCTGTGACTGGCATGATAAAGTGAATGGAGCGGGCCGTCCGTGGTTACAGGTGATTTACAATACAAAGTGGTACGTCAACCTCTTCGTCTGTACTGATATTTAAAAAGATCTATATTCTTACTAATTAGAATCTTAAATTCTTAGCTCTTATCCACTGCTTGTTAGAGCTTATATTTGCATGTAACTTATTTATTCCAACAGAGGTGTTTGAGACATTCCTGCCAGACGTTTCAGCGAAGATCACTGTCGAATTTTCTCCAGGTAACTAAAATATATATATTTGAAATTAAGAAAATTGGTAGCTATTGTAACTTGTACATAGAAGGTGAATGTAATTAAAACAATATTTATACAACTACTAAACTTACTATTTACTTTTTAAGCACGACTCTTTTTAAACATTATTGGCAACGTTGTACATTGTGTCAAGAAAATGGTGTACCTCTTTGCAGAAAATATTATATTTATTGTATAGAGTAACAAAAAAGGCGAGCAATTATGTTTAAAAGGCTGAAAAATGATTTTTAAATTGATATGATATTCTATGGCAACCCATAGAAATGAAATTCTGCTGTTGAAATACGGAAACTTTTTCTATGGAACCAACGTCAAAATCGCAAAAAAAAAAGATACTTTCCCATACTAAATCGCCAACTAGTTGACTTCTTTGTTTATGTTTGTTTTTTTGGTGAGATTTAGATGTTGGTCCCATATAAAAAGTTGTTGTATTTCAACAGCAGAAACACCCCCTAGAAGAAAGTTATCTACTGAATTAGGACCCTATACAGGATGAAGACCATCATACGACAAGAAATGAAAACACATTTTGTACAAGTCTTGGCAACTATTACAAAAACAAAACAACGAAATCGTTAAAAAACTGTTGATACTTCTTACAAAATCGTCCAGGTAAACAGTGATTTCAGGATTTAGATGGTGCTTCCATATTATTATAAATCTCGCTCGCCAACCCGCCTGAGCGTGGCGAGTATTGGCAATCCCCCCCCCATAATAGGTCATTGGGGAAGGCCTGTGCTTAGCAGTGGACTTGCTATGGCTGAAATGATGATGATTATTATTATCTTAGAACATTCACAGTACTTTAAATATCAAATTCCTGTTAAATAATTAAAAGACTGACACTGATTCTTCTACTGAAGATATTTATCACACCCATCATAATTTCTTATAGTACTTTAATACGTTTAACGCCTAACATTCTGCAGTTTCAAGAGAATCGTTTTATTTTAGGAGCGAATCAATCGAGCAGTGCCCAAAGAAAAACATTTAAACAGATTTTCTGTATTGCTTAAAGTCATTGGACTCCCCATGTATAAAAATAAGTGTTGTATCGTTAAATAGTTTATTTGAAGTTTAAAAACGAATATTAAATAAATGAAACTGCAGTTATGACTGTTAAAATAGAAACTACCAGAAGAAGTGTGAACATCATTCATTTAAAAAAACCTTTAGTTTTTTATTATTCCCAGTGAGACAAGAAGCTGTACATATAATAAATGTAAAAAGTCAATTCCTGTACATTGACCATAAAATTTTAAAACTGTCTCCAGGCTTTCTCTATGACCAGTGCAGTCCAAAAAAGCCTTTTTAGAATTCTTGTCTATAAATATAAAACAAAGTCGGGTTAGTTACACCATTTAAAAGTCAAGAACGGTTAGAATGATTTTTGAGATTTTTGATTTATTGAAATTGACAGAATAACTATAAAAAAAGAGAAAAATACACAAAAAAAATGTATGAAGAGGCGTTACGAAGTTCGCCGGGACAGCTAGTTTTAAATTTAAAAAATCTAACTTCTATACGTCACAAATAATCTTTTAAATTATTAATACAAAATAAGTAGGTATGAGACGTCCAACGTGAATCCAACCTTCTAAAAATTATTTAATAACTGCCATACAATTAAATTTTAATAAACCAAGGGAATGCCTACAAGATTATTACAAATAAAAATGTTTTCTACCGACAACCCCTGGTTGATGAAATAAAAAAGAAACTGCCGCCAAATCAATTAGGATCGTCAATTTTCGATGTCCTTCGCAAAGCTGTGGACAAACATAAAAAGGTAGCGGACCCAGACAACTCACTGCTTTAGACACCACATAACCATAATCATAATTGTAGTACAAGCTTTGCTTAGTTTGGGGCTTTAAACAATTTATTTATTTATTGTTAGAAATACTCTTGGGCAACGAATGTATGTTCTGTCTCTCTCTGTTTTTAAAATTTTCAATGTTAGTTGATAACTTTTTATAGTAAACTAGCTGTTGCCCGCGACTTCGTCCACGTGGACTTTAGTTTATTCATAAAGAATTTCCTTCGCAACTTTCTTCATTTTTTGTTTCATAAGAACATTCTCCTGACAATAATTAACACAACATAAAAAAAAGGACGTAGTTATTCCATCCGTTCACGCGTGATGCGATGACCAAGGAAAATAGCGATTCATTTTTATATAAAAAAAAATAAAGTAAACTGTATTATTTTTAACGAATTAGTAAAACTTATTACTGAACTGTTTATAAACTTAATAAAATGCTTATCACGCACATGAATGTTTGTCTTGAAAACATACTAATTTGAAAAGAGGACAACAATAATGATAGAGTTTTCTTCTGTTCTCAGCACTTTGGCTCAAAAAATGTCACTTAGTACGAGTAGTTGGATGGTAATAAAATTAGTATGTATACTATTACTTGCGAAAATTTATTAATTTTATTAAAGTGGTATTTGTTTAAAAAGGAAGGTACGGCGTCTTTGTCCTTAGTTGTCTGTTCAGGGAACAAATCTGAAGATAGAATTCAATTTAGCATTTTCCGCTCCAGAATCCGAAGGTAAGGGTCGAAATACATTAATTTGTGTCGAAATTGATTCGGACTTAAAGATTTACTAGAACCGCTCGTTTGATTTAATATCGATCCTATTTGGTCTTATTCATCAGTTTTTAATTGCAAGAGGAATTATCTGAGAATTTTAATTAATATAGATAAATAAATTAAAATCTATTAAATAGGAGGGACATTCATTGAATACTCATCTTTGGCTAACAAAAACCTTAGGAAACTTTTTATTTTTCGGTCAATTCTTCACGCCTTTAACCCACAAAAAATATAGATTAGGTTTTAACTCCTTATAATTATAACTGCAGAAGAGCATAAAATTAAATTATATGACACCAATAATGACACAAGGCTTATATTATTATCTAGCTCTGCTTAAAAATTAGTCTTTTTTGGGTTAAGGGGCATTATGAGGGTGCGATATAACGGACGTTCAAATATTGTGCCTCCAATGTACTGCCACAAGGACGTATATTCAGTCATTCTTTACATTACCAATACAGTAGGTGATGCATCGGACAGGAAACCTTTTTAATAGCATAAGAAGACTTTTTCTCATACCAACGCATAACAGTAATGCTGCAAGCTTGGCTGTTCCGAATTTGTGGCATAACAAATTTTTTGCTAGGCGTAGGACCTTCATAATAAGCATTCTTGATTTTTATGTGTTTTTCTTTTAAGATCCTGATGCACACTGTGACTTGAAACACCAGCCATCGAAAATTATAACTTCCACAGGAACTTAATCTTAATCTAAAACAGTCACCAAGCGGTCGATCAATCGATCGTAGCGATCGATCGGAGAGTCGCCAAAAAGCGATGCAGCATCGCTGAAGCTAAAATTAGCAACGTGCGTAGGCTTTCAATAAACAGTTTTCATTTTACATTATAGTATTTTTTTCTTCGTATTTAAATAAAATTATTGTACACCAGCAGCTGAATATGTTCTAACAAGGACATAGACGATATCATATTAACCCTATATTCAGTGTTTGTTAGTATCTCTTCTAGCTAACATATTTTTAAGTCCAAGTCTAATGCTTTTATTGATAAATCCACAAAAAATTCGTAACCGTCAACATATTTATACGATTCTTTGTCACATTTGACCAGGTTTCGGTATTTTCGTGCGGAAAAATGTTTTACATAAGTTATCAAATATTTATGAGGGACCTTTACGACGTATTGAAATACACGTAACTATGGAACTTATATAGGGTTGCAATTCTTTATGGTGCGTGAGCTATATTTCTTGATTGTGTAATATTTTATGAGCGTAATATAAAAATGCTCAGGTTGAGTTAGCAGCAGTAAACATGCACTTGTTATTTCGCGGCGGCTGTCAATGATCAATTATTGTGCCTGTCATCGCGACATATTATCATAAATTAGGTCATCATATCGTAATGACTGTCCCTACAAAAAAAAAATTAAAGTAAGTAAGTATTTTAAATATTGGAGAGTAACCAGCAGCTCTTATAGCATTACATTAACCTTGTTAAAATTAACGTTGCTTACGTACTGTTCAGAGGCATAACCATAAACTAAACAGTACTTAAGCAGTTGTTTATACGTCAAGCTATAAAGTACATCATCATCATCTCTACGGTCAACCCCGGTTGCGTCCAAAGCCGTCGCTTCAGAGCCCAGGCTCCGCTTTCCTTGATTTACTCCTCCACTTCGCATGGTCTTGGGCGTCTCTGTTTGTGAGATCATTGGCATGCATGTCAGCCCTCACGACGTCGAGCCAGCATTTCTTGGGTTTATGCATTTTGCCAAGACCCGACGGTGGCGGCATAGCCATTTGTTACTTACGTAGATTGCCGGTTTCGGTACGTTAAAGCTATACATACTTATATAGAAAAATTAAATCATTGTTGAAGTGCCTAATACTATTTAAGAGCTTAGTTTAGCTGCACAGTTCATGATTGAGCATAGTCCCCGTGACATATATAAACATTTAACTCTGGGTTACATTCAAATGTCAATAATGTTAGTTCTTAAAACCGCCGTTTGATCTAGCCAGCACAAAAATTGTGTACACGCTGTAAAATATCAGAATTTGGCCAGTGTCATATATTTAACAAAGACATTTAGAATTTCATTATTACCCACGACGAAATGGAAAGGGTACCTAAATAGTTTAGGATGAGAGGTTGTTTGATTGTTTGTTTGTTTTTTCATCCAAATAATCTTTAAAATGTAGCAAGCTAAAGTGGCAGTGGGTCCGCCACATCTATCGCAGACCTGATGAGAGGTGGAGTAAACGGGTTCAGCTCGAGTGGAGACAACGCCTCGACGGACGCCCCCAGCCGAAAGCGAATTTATATTCACTTTCGGCTGGCATATTTCGGCATATTTTAATTAGGTATTTATATACCTAGTTAAAATATGTTTTAATTAGGTATTTATATACCTAATTAAAATATGCGTGCTATTTATAAAACAAATTCAGGTTAGTTACACCATTTATAAGTCAAGAAAGGCTAGACCGATTTTATGACCTTTGATTTGTTAAATTCGTCTCAGCCCTGAATAGAAGCATAAATATAAAAACATCGGAAAACTTCACAAAAAAAAGAAGGCGGTACGAAGTTTGCCGGGACAGCTAGTTATAGTTATATTATACGACGACCTCCACATATAGGACTTTGTGTCGCTATCTCTGAGCTCCCGGGTTCGATCTCCGTTCGGTTTTTTTTTTTAAATAAACATCACATACATTGCTTTGATCCTATTGTAAGTAGCCAAAGCACTTGTGTTACAGAAATCAGAAACAACGACGATACCACAACACCCAGACCCAAGATAATATAGAAAAGTTATTTTTCTACATTGACCGACCGGGAATCGAAACCAGGACCTCAGAGATAGCGACAATAAATCCGGTATGCTCGCCTCTCGGCTACGCAGGTCTTCGTGTTAAAAAATTACTTTTCTATATTGTCTCGGGTCTGGGTGTTGTGCTACCGTCGTTGTTTCTTATTTCTGTAACACAAGTGCTTTTGCTTGACCGTGCTTAATCGGAACTACTTGAATTTCGAATGTTATATTTTTTTAAACGTTGTAACCTTCTTACTAATAAAAAAAACAATTGGCGGGAAATGATTTGTCAATTGTTTTTATCACACATCAAAGTTCTACGTACGCAACGAAAATGGAATTATGTCGAAAAGATTTTAGAGCGATGATTTTTATGATTTTGAAAGTTCTCTCTCTTCGCAAGACTGTGTCGCTCGTCTTCAAAACGCTTTTGGGAGAGAAGCACCTTGTTTGAGCACCGTGAGGCGATAGTTTGCTGAATTTGAGAGAGGTCGAGTTTCTTTACATGACGAATTTCGTGAAGGGCGGCCTTTAACTGCCGTGAACGAAAATAATGTGGCTACTGTTTAGCGGCTAATTGAAGAAAACTCGCGGATTACACATGAGACAATTTGAGAACTATTGGGGATTGGTATGGGCCAAATTCAGAAAATTTTACACGAAGAATTGAAAGTTCGGAAACATTGCTGTCGTTTGATCCCTCATGAACTGACAGCGGAGCAGAAGCGGGCTCGCGTGGAATGGTGCTCACAGATGCTACTGAAGTACGACCACGGACATTCTAATGCTGTTTATGACATTTTCACAGGAGACGAAACGTGGATTTATTGTTTTGAACCCGAAAAATAACAGCAATCTTGTAAATGGGTGTTTGAAAATGAGAACAGGCCAACAAAAGTGAGGCAGGCGAGAAACGTTGGTAAAAAAATGATCACGTTTTTTTTTCAGCTACGGGTCCCATCTGTCAATTCCACTTGAAGATCAAAAGAGTGTTAATGCCGAGTGGTATTCTACAATTAGTTTACCCAGGGTGTTAGAAAAAGTTCGTGAAAGACGACCCAAAAGCCGCGTTCTCCTACATCATGACAACGCTTCTTCACACACGGCCAACAAAACAAAGTCATTTTTAGCTTCCAAAAAAGTACAACTCGTCACCCATCCTGCGCATAGCCCCGACTTAGCACCCTGTGGTTTCTGAATTTTCCCCAAAATCAAAGATTTGATGAGAGGTTTTACTTTTACCAACCCCGTAAAGGCAGTGATAGCGTTCAATCAGCACGTATAAAACATGCTTTCAGATCTGTGGTCCTCCTGTTTTAAAAAATGGTTCGATCGCATGAAAAAGTGTTTAAAATGTAAAGGAGAGTATTTTGAAAAGCAATAAACATAATATTTTGGTTATAACATGTTGTTTTTTTAAGTTATATAGTGTGACCTACGTACGTACGCTGATGCCGTAAAAATGGTTGTTGAATTATTAATTCTGATTGGATATTCTTCATCATCATCATCATCATCATTTCAGCCATAGGACATTTATAGTGACTTCCAGATTGGCCGGTTGGAAGCGGCTCGCATCCAGCGGCTTCCTGCAACCTTTACCAGGTCTTCTGTCCACCTACAAGGTGGACGTCCTACGCTGCACTTGCCGGTACGTGGCTTCCATTCCAGAACCTTTCTGCTCCATCGGCCATCAGTTCTACGTGCTATTTGCCCCGCCCACTGCCACTTCAGCTTGCTAATCCGTCGGGCTATTTCAGCGACTTTTGTTCGTATAAAAAGCTCCTCATCCCTGATTCGATCTCGCAAAGAATCACAAAGGGCTATGCTTGGTGTTTCCTTGCGAGATCGAATCAGAAATAGGAGATCCGTAAACGAACAAATGTCGCTGACATAGCCCGACGGATTAGCAAGCGTGGGCGGGGCACATAGCACGTAAAACTGACGGCCGATGGGGCAGAAAGGTTCTAGAACGGAGTTCACGTACCGGTAAGCGCAGTGTAGGACGTCCACCCACAAGATGCACAGACGAAATGGTAAAGGTCGCAGGAAGACGCTGAATGCAGGCCGCTTTCAACTAGCCAATCTGGAAGTCAATGGGGGAGGCCTATGTTTAGCAGTGGACTGCCTATGGCTGAAATGATGATGTTAATAAGACGCGGTTTGATTCCGGGTTCGGTTTAATTCAGAAAACGATAGTGTCTGAACTTGTCAAAAATAGACCGATGATAACATATTCAAACATCGATTAGCATCATGCTCAAAAATATTCAAAATTAAAAGGATAAATATTTATTAATCCCTAGTTTATCTATTTTGTACGTAAATACGTGTTACGCGACTAAATTAAGTTAGTTTGGGTGCAGTTCCTATTGTACTGATAGAGAATGCCTATCTGATTTAACACGTTTATCTGAAGCATGACATTTTTTTTAGCAAATATGAGGCTAACTAATGTCTGAATTTTTAGATAACTTTTTTCGGGTAATTAAAAATTATACGGTGTATACAGGTCATATTTCAAGGTAGAGCCAATTTTTCAGGGACTACTCAGAATCAGTAACTAAATCGATCTACATACTCATCTATCTATATATATAAAAGAAAGTCGGGTTAGTTACACCATTTATAAGTCAAAACACGGCTGAGCCAGGGCTCAATAGTAATTCTCAAGGGTAATTCTGTAAATCATTCAGAAATGATTTACAGAATTACTCTTAAACGATATAATTGTACATAGAAATCACTGTTCATCGATACAAATATATTTTTTTTACCGACAGCTCGGTTCGCCGAAAGAAATACTTGTGTTGAAAAATTCACGAAAAAATATGAAGGCAAACTTCGTACCAAGTTCGCCGGTACAGTTTGGTTTTTTATATATGTGAAACAAAGTCGGGTTAGTTACACTATTTATAAGTCAAGAACGGCGGGGCCGATTTTTATGATTAAATGATGTTTTGGTTTTGTCTCCGTCCCGAATAGCAGAATAACTATTAAAATATCGAAAAATTCACAAAAAAAAAAACGAGGCGGTACGAAGTTCGCCGGGACAGCTAGTTAGTTATAAAAGTATAGCATAGTTTAAATAAAACCGGCCAAGTGCGAGTCGGACTCGCGCACCGAGGGTTCCGTACAAACCTGTAGGTACCGTTATGAGTAAAAGTTCACCCATCACGACAATCGAGTCATAGTTATGGTATTTTTATTGCAAAATGAAATCCATAACATTACGAAAGTTACAATTGCGGTTTACGATTTATGACGTATTAAAAAAAAAAAAAACTTGATTTTGTTCAAACCAATTTTCGCTGGTAGTTTTTATGGTAATGTACATTATATATTTTTTTTAGATTTATCATTCTCTTATTTTAGAAGTTACAGGGGGGGGACACATTTTACCACTTTGGAAGCGTCTCACACGCAAACTATTCAGTTTAGAAAAAAATGATATTAGAAACCTCAATATCATTTTTTAAAGACCTATCCATTGATACCCCACACATATACGATTAACGAAAAAAATAATTCGAGTTTTAGTTCTAAGTATGGGGAGCCCCCAAAATTTATTATTATTTTTCTATTTTTTTGTAAAAATCTTAATGCGGTTCACAGAATGCATCTACTTACCAAGTTTCAACAGTATAGTTCAAATAGTTTCGGAAAAAGGTGGCTGTGACATACGGACGGACGGACAGACGGACAGACAGACAGACAGACATGACGAATCTATAAGGGTTCCGTTTTTTGCCATTTGGCTACGGAACCCTAAAAAACGAAGACGCACTTCTATATTATTCTCTAGATCTTATTTTAAAAATTTGGCAATTCCTTGCAATCGAATTGTACTTATATAAAAAAACACATTGAGAGCACGTTTGTTTGTAAGAAGCACCAAAATATATTTTTAAGATTTCGAAGTTGTTCTCATAATACAATTTGATAAATATCAACTACTGATCAAGTGTTTTTCTGGAGTGTTTTAGTTTTTTGTACACCCTCTATACATTTACCCTCAAGGTAAACGCTCGTACAAATGAAACGAAGCCAGTGTTACAGTAATTCGATTGTGCCAGTCTTGTGCCAAACGACGCCTCAGTTTATTTCCCACGGAGGCAGTTTCTTATAGCTAGTGCTGCTGAGTAGTCGATAGTTTGATATCTATATTTTTAATATACTGAATTCATCAGTAAGTTACAAGTTTACTTCAGTTTATTAATCAATGTCAGTTTCGTAGGATTAGTGTTTTAACCGTTAATATTGTTGATATCGAAATTTCTTAAATTTAAGTCTGTTATTTGATTTAACCAGTTTCGTGATCAGTATTTTAGATTAAAAAGCAGTCAGCTTTTGTAGGTGAGTCAGTAGGCTATAGGTAGTTTCTACTTTTCAAACTAGATTTAATTTAGGTACTGTAAGTACTAAACCTATTCTGCCTGCCTAGCATGGAGCACCAAAACACGATATGATATGATATAGATACGATATGATATGATGATATGATATAGCGATATATTAACACCAACTGTAAAAATATGATAGATATAGCCACCATATTGAATCGCCGTGCCAGTGACATCACATATTATGATCACAGTTTTAATAAAAATTTAAAATGGCGGCTATATCTATCATATTTTTACAATTGGTGTCGATATTTCGCTATATCATACCATATCGTGTTTTGGTGCTCTTGCTAGGCAGGCAGGTAAATGTAGGTATGATAAGTATTTATAATTTCTATCGACAATAGATGTGAAGGAGCATCACTATTAAATGTAAACCTTAGTTATATGGTTCCGTATCTAGATAAGTATCTCATTATATTAAGGTATTTGTTTTTATCTCCGCCCAGAAAGGCTGCGTATTAGGACAGTGGCAGATTTTTATCAGATACAAAAGATAGGTAATTGTTTCATTTTAATTTCTTACTAGCGGTTGCCTCTGACATCGTTCCGTGGTGTTCAATAGAATTAAGATTCAGAACAGATTGATTTAACAAAAAGTAGGTAAAATACATAATTTAACAGTAACAAACAGAAGATAATATAGAAAACTGATGTGTCAAATCAAAATGGTTCCCGTTTAGCGTTAGTCTTGACAGCCAGGGACTTATCACGATGCTGATTTTTGCAAGGTATTCAGAAACGTTCCTGACGTGTGCTTTACTTACTTACTCAAGTTTTATTGTAATCGGATGTATGGTCAAACAAACATTTACCTATATCTATTTAAACTTATTTACATTTTTTAGAACTAATGGCTTTAACCAACAAAGGCAACCATACTGGTTATTAAAAATACGTTAAATGATTTGTTTTGTATTCTAGTTTTATTAATGAAAACTTTTTATGTAATAAACACTTAAAATATTTCCAGTTTATTTGTATTTGTAGTATTTGATGTACTTTGGTAGTGCTAGCATGATATCAGCTGAGCTAGCATGATAGCAGCTCAGTTTTTGAAATTTATTTCAAATATGATGAATAAAAATTTGATGTTTGGTTATTTATAGTTTTTTTTATAACAACAATGATTTTCATGTAGTCTTTGACCTCTATTGTGCACTATTTTGGTTAGACGTTATATAAATTGGAAAATGAAAGAAATAGGACCCGTAGTAGCTCAGTGGTCAGAGTCTTACCTAAACGCTTAGGGTAGTTCGAATACCAGCATGTACCTCTGAATTTTGCAGAATCTGTGTACGGATTTATACCACTTGCTAGAAAATATACCTAAGGAATAAGATAAAGTATAGCCATGATCTAACATGGTGAAAATTCTTTGTTCAGGGATTAATAAGAGTTGGTAATCTATTAACTAAATCACTAGACTTGCCACATGTAGAATCTTTGTCAAGCGTCTCTACCACGACTAGAAATGAAATAAAGCAAAGAGGAAAAAGAAATACTTTTTACAATTTAATTTCCTTATAGCAGATTGATGTGTTTTTGCGTGAAACTCTAGACGAGTATTCGCTAACATTTCTCTCACGTCATTCGTTTATTTGGTGGCACGCTGCCAAATGCCAGGCCGTGCCAAATGCCAGCCATGTTACGCCAAGCAGCGGGCAAGTGAGCCGTCTTGCGTGTGTCGAACTGTCAAACTCAGGGGTACAACCTTATATCACACTTCTTGAATATATTTGTGCCTTTTCGATATTTCTAAATTGAGAATTGTTTTGGTATTATTACGACAAACTTTTTGTGGGATAGACTATAATTGGATACTAGGGGGATAATAGGCTATAATTAGAGAATTGTAATCTTAAAAATCAATACTATTTCTAAACCTAAAGATTTATATATCTTTCTTAGTAAATAAATTTGTAATTCTTATGCGAAATTAATAATAAAGTTCTTTAACTACAAGAAAGTTACATAATTAAGTTTAATAAGGAGTTCTTAAATAAAACAGTAAGGACATGAAATAAAATAGTAAATGAAGGTATAGACTTATACCTTTATGAATAGTAAAATAACGAACTCGTTATCTGATAACTATATCTATATATAACTATATCGTATAACTGATCAAACTATGTAATGCAACTGCATTACATAGTTTGATCAGTGCAAATGGGCATTTTAAATTTATAAGAAACGTTATAAGTTGTTGATAAGAAAGTTCTTCTAACGTGTTTGTAATTTACTGAATCAAAAAATAACTACGAGACGCGGGCGTCATCGTGGGACATAGGTACACATGGGTCTTGCTAGGAAATTTGCCCCTGCCGTCCATCTGAGCTAACCATCATTAATGAGAGATCATAAAATAAGCAATTCGAATGAAACACTGGCGGTAGAAATCAAACGTTAATTAAAAAGATCAAAAAACTACACAGAAAACTGAATCTTCGTTTTGACTAGGTTAATTTTGCTGAACGTTGCAAAAACTTGATAAAGGTACTTATGTTATATGAAAAGTGAAAACGAAACATCAGGAAAAAGAGCAAAATAATAACATTACCTGACCAATTAACAGCAATTAACATTTCTTGAAGAAACTCGCAGAAATTTTCACAGTAATTAAATTAATTACTTGTTAGATATCTCTTTGAACTTCAGACGATCCAATGTGAGTTTCGCAGAGTTGATTAAAATTAAAACTTTTAATGAACAACTTAGTAGGTAATTCGGTAAACTAATTATGGTGATAAATGTTGTGAAGTTAATTTTCTTAAGTTTTTATCAATCTGGGAGTTGCGGAGAGTATTAGGGCTGGTAAGTTTACTGTGCTAATAACGTCAAAATCTCTTTTTTTCTTTACCTTTCCTACAGAGGCGTAGCGTTTTTTTCTGGCGCCCAAAAATTCCTGTTTTTAAAGTACCTAGTATAGTATAAAAAATATATATGCTCTTCGATGGTATAAAAAATATCTAAAAGATTTTTTTTTACATTTTAGAATATTCTTTGAAAACGTAAAGATGAAGTTCAAAATGCCAAGTATTATTCTATGATATTCGACAGATATTTTGATAAATGATCAAACCCCCACGCTACTCCACTGCTTCCCCATACCAATTGTAACAGCTGATTTTTTAATATCAGAGAGTAGAAAATAATTAAGATTTCGATTTCTATATTCTTCTCAATAAAGTAAAATACCGATATTTTGAACTTTTTGAAGTAGGACAATAATATCTTCTGTAGAAGAATCGGTGTCACTCTCAGCCAATATGAATCTTTTACGTTTAGAGTCGTGATACATTTTTTTTTTTTTTGGTAGATACCAAAAAAATAAACAGTGCTTCAGGATCGCGATAATGTACAGGATATAAAATTTAAAGATCACACAACAATAAATTTAAATATTATTTTAATTAACTATTTATGAAACTTTTTCTACGAGAGAAAATTATGCTTCAACAAATAATCTCTTTATCGACGATATTGTATGAAGCATCCTTTTTTCCCCCAAAAGTATCAGTAAAAGTTAAAAGTAAAGACTAAAAACTGTGTTTTATTTATTAGTTTAAAGTATATTTTTTTACTATATTTGCTCAATGCTTTTATAACCGTCTTTAAGACATTAAACAGAATATTTACAATATGAACATCTTTTTCCTTGGAACTTCGAAATGCCAAAAAAAAAAAATGCTTTTTCATACTAAACCACCGACCAGCTGACATCACTTTGTAAGAAGTTTTTTTTTTGAGATTTTAGTTTTGATCCCGTAGTAGGTAATAGTTTTTTATGTTCCGGGAAAATAACCTGTAAACGTCTTTAAGACGGTTAAAAAAAACGGTTCAGAACATTTTTTGAGACAGAATTTTGCTTTCTTTTTCACTACATCACTACTTTCTTAACTTTTGTTCTTTGCAATATTTTTATTATAATTTTTGATAAGTTTTTTATACAGGGTGACTATGAAATCATGTATTACTTTGAAAGTGCATAATTAGTATTATTAAACTGTGCACCTACTAATATTTATTAACTTAACTATAGAATGAATACCAAAAAAAAAACTTTTTTTAAAAATAATTATTACATTTGTAATAATTATCAAAAACACTTGTTATATTTGTAGCGTTTGCCATTATACCTCAGAACCAGAAAATGTTCAAAAAAATACTTACAATATGATTTCATAGTTACTCTATGTTAGTATATTTTTCTAATTTCATTTCTTTCATTTTCGTTTTGGGTGCAACTTCTCTTCACTTCTACACTTGCACGTAAGTTTAATTTAACTACGGGCTATTTTTTAATCGCCAGATAACTTTTATTCGAAGAATAAATTGACGTTTTTACATATTTGCTATACAAAAACTGACAATATGTCAAATTTATTTCTCATTTATAAGTTATCTGGCTATTGAAAAATCGGCCCTGAGACTACTAGCATAATCTTCATAAACTGAGAATTAAGCTAACCTTAAATGTTATTCTGTATTTTAGTTGGCTTACATACTCGATAATATAGTACTTAAATACTTATTTATCTAGCCCGAGTAAGATACACGTCCTAAAATATATAGCTTTGTCCTACCACCACCTTGGTAATGGGCCGAAGCAGCACTAGAAACTCAATCAGAAGTTGATAAAGACAGAACAATGTAATCCAGGTTTAAGCTTAATCTAGGTTTAAGACAGTTGTGCAAGTAGTCCCTTTTTTATGGATGCTTGAATGTTATTTTTTTTCTTTGTGTTGTCTTTTGGAAATTATTTGTAATTTTGCTTGTGTGTTGTATTGCAGCTAATATGTGTTTAATTTAATTGTGTATCGTAAGAATGTAACCTATGATTAAATTACACAACAAACCAGTCCTTTTAGCATGACCGCCAAAACACGATATGATATAGCTATTTATCGACACCAACTGTAAAAATATGATAGATATAGCCGCCATGTTGAATCGCCGTCACATATTAGGATCGCTGTTTCGATAAAAAATAAAAATGGCGGCTACATCTATCATATTTTTAAAGTTGGTGTCAATATTTCGCTGTATCATATCATATCATATCGTGTTTTTAGTGCTTATGCTAGGCAGGCATGTTAAATTTTTAACAAAACAGCGATCATAACATTTGTCGTCACCGGCACGGCGATTTAATATGGCGGCTATAACTATCATATTTTTACAGTTCGTGTCGATAAATCGCTATATTATATTGTGTTATGGTGGTCGTAACTAGGGGGTACTAGGGGGGGGGGGGGGGTAACTAGAGGGGGGGCAGATGTGGTAAGTACTTAATATTTAACGAATTATTAAACACAATGTCTCTTTGTTATTTTATAAAGGCTCAAGGACCAAATTTCAGTATTATTTTCATAATATAACTACTTAGTCATAATATAAACTATAAAAAACGCTTATACATGTGTATGGCTACTAAAAATCCAATGAACCCAAATTCAGTCTTTACTAGTAGGCAATCAAAATTCCAATATCTAACTCTTGGCTCCATCATCAAATCAGTTCAATGGTATCAAATTCTTTTTTAACTTATCCAGATGTGATATACTTAAAAAGTTTGAAATCGATACTACGATAAAATCAACATTCGAAGTTTTAATTAGTTACTTTGCAAGCAAAGCTAAAAAAAACAACTTTTTTATAATATGTTTGCACTTACATGGTTTATAAATAGTGTTGTGTGCGTAAGTTTCATACTGTACAGGATGACACACGTAGAGCTTATCCAGGTGACCTTGTGTGACCTTACAAGCTGGTGCATTTGACTGCCAAAACAATAGTTAATATAGATACAGTTATAATCTTTGAAATCATCTAAGTACGTTTCGTGGAAATAGAAAAATATTTTTTGGTCTATAGACACAGACACTATAACGGGGCAGGAAGATATTAGAGGGATATTAGGGGGGGGGGGGGGGGGAGCTAGTTGCACCGATTTGGTAAAGATGGCGGGGAGGGGATGGGTGATTAAGGCTTAAAATCGTTTAGAATGGCGTGCTTTATACATGGAGCACATATTATAGAGTAATGTCATATGATTTGTTCGACAAAAATTTCCGCCATTTTTTTATCTGTATCTGTGCTGTTTTTGTATGGGCGAGCGTTGACAGGAGTTGTCATTTCATACTAAACGTAAGTGAAAAATCACTTACTAGTTTCGGAAAAAAAAGGTTTGTATTGCTGCTCTATAGGGTATGTGGTATAGCTATATGGCTTTATAAGATACTAATGGCCAGCATTGAGTAAAAAAAGGATGAAGAAGAGGAAGAAACAGAGACATACTACTACCTAAGCATTAACTTATAAATAAAACTAAAGAAAATAAAACAAATACACGTTATTAATAACGACGATATATGCACTATTTACATCGTCGATATAGTTAATAATCACCCTTTTGTCTTCCAAAACATATATTTAATTCAAATTACAAGCCATAAAGGAATTTAATCTAATGTAACGCTACATCGTAAAAGGCCAAGAAGAAATATAGTTTAATATAAAATCCGAGAAACTGCATGGCCACTGTTTGAATTAAGGCATGTTCACACGTGCCATTTATTGAATTGCTATCTTTTATTGTTTAAACTGGGCTTTTTCTCAATACATACAAATATTTTTAGGAAGCATTGAAGCAAAACTTCCAATGGGGTTTTTCCATAAATCTTGCAGTCGCACTTTGAAAGATATTAACTTTATTTAGATAAGTACAACATAGTTTAGGTTCGTTTCCCGGTACGTTTTTTTTCTTAATTGGCTTAGATCTGATTATGCTGAGAGACGCCTTTAGAAAAAATCCATTATCTTACCGGACTAGTAAGGAATACAGGGCTAGGCTAGGTTACTTCAAGACTATGACATTTTGAAAATTGTCTGGCAAATATTTATTTATATAAAATGGTTTCCAAGAAAAGACACATCCTAAACATGTCAAAATGAGTTCATTAACTGATATTAGGTAACAGTTATTAAAGCACATTATGATAAAAAAACAGCTTAATTAAAGGTTCTCTACCCATTAGCGCTGCACTGCGAGACGCAGCGCTACGCTGCAAGTGACTAAAAGTAGCAGTTGCCTGTGCCGCGTCGCTCAAGTGCGATGCAGACGCAGAACAGTTTGTATGGAGCAAGCCATACAAACACATATTTAATAAGTATTTGTCGCACCGTGCAGCGCCGTGTCGCGTCTCACGGTGCAGCTCAAGTGCGGTCTGGCCTTAAGCTGAGCTCAACCCATAGATTCTGGTTACATTTGATTCTAATAAAATATCAGCTTTTTAAAGGGCCGATTTTCCAATAGCCATATAACTTTTATGACGAATAAGTTTGACATGTTGACAGTTATCGTATAGCATATATGTCAAAACGTCAAGTTTATTCGTCAGATAAAAGTTCAGATCTATATCTGTCGTTTAAATATATTTAAATAATTATTTTACGATAATTGCGTTGTACCAGCTTAAAACGTGTAAAATCCTCTTTTTCATGGTAATATTTTTACTCCCCCACTTCCTTTTTCCTAATTACATTTCTTTCACTCCAATTACATTTGAACGACTGCGGGCTTACGTACAGTCAGACTTATAAAAATTGTTCTTGTTACATCAAATTGTTTAAATCAATTGTTTAACGCATCGACTAAAATCGGATAGCTTCGGGTTCGTAGAGAATCTATAAGAGACGATGCGCATTTGTCTGTTTCTATAGAAACTTCTGTACACTTTCTGCCAAATTAAAATAGGCTGGTTTATGCAAGAAATAAGACCACGGTTTTTGTAGTTCTTACAAACTTAATTTTTGAGTGAGTGAGTTACAAACTTAATTTGACAATATTTAATTTTTCTGTGAAATCACTAATTTTCCTATTTTTTGCAATATTTACTTACTTAGCACTTTAATCCACATCCTTTCATTTTACCAAATCAATATTTGGTAAAATGCAAGGCATTTTCCTACGTCCTAAAATCAGTACCTACTACAAGTTTGTATAATATTGTGGTGTGTATATGTAAATAAGGGACAGCCTGTGTTATGTAGGGGCATGTAAATAGCCTAATATAAACCTCCATATAAATGAGCACTGTTATTGGCATTTGAAAAAATATTGTACAAGTTTCTTTGTATACTACAAGTCCTTGAATATTTTGTTCTATTGTAAATATTATTGTTTACGTTATGAATGAAATTTAAAGTATTGAATATTTTCTTTGTTTGAGAACCTTGACATCATCGTAGTTTAACGTAAATTATTTCGTTTGATCGTTTAACATTTGAATTTATTTCATGTAGCTTTATATCAAATAGCAAAATGGCTATATAAATTAAGAAAGTTTTTCTTTAATATTGTTGTTAAGTTTGTAACTTTAATTTGTGATAATGATACCAAACGCTTTCTTCTTTTTCTTTTACTCTTGAAGTGATTGTAATCAGTAATCATTTATTCATTTGCACATCATAATGTTACAAGAGATGGAATTTAAGGCTTAAAGCTAGATCAACTGCCTCTGGTTGGATTCGAACCCACGACCTTTTGCTATCCGGGCCTATACCTATGCTAGTAGCTTAGAGGCGATAGCGCATTTGTAGTGGTTACTAAAGTAATAAAACCACGCTGCAATTTAAGTGATGAATAATGATGGATGGGACAATTCCAATTATTATCTAGTGACATTTATCAAGTTGTTCCCTAAGCCTGGCTTAAGGCCTAATTAGAGGTGTTTAATGGGCTAGTTTCCTGGGTGAAAAAACGATTATTCCATTTAGTCCGTCAGTTAGCTTATCAAAAAATATTGGACCCATATTTTGTCTTTTGTCGATCAAACAAAAATGACGAAGATAAAGCGCATCAAAGGGAGCATGATACGTCACGCCTTACGAAACTTTAACGGGCTATATCTTCATAATATTTTGTTTGATTCAGAAAAGAAAAAATACGTGTCCAATACTTTCTGTTAATCCAACTGACGGACTAATTAGATTTTTTTAGGAAACTAGCCCATTACACCTGTCTGTAAGGTTAGTCACTTGCCTTACTATTACGTTGCAACCGATCTACACTACAATTCCGCGAAATTAAGTAAAAAAGCCCAAATGTACCTATGCTTATGCCTATATGTACTGCAGGCAATAGGGAATAATATACTCGTATGGATTTAATTTACTTCTACTTAACCCCAGTCAGCAAAACGAGACGAATAGAAAGTCTATTGTTGCATCAGTCTTATGCAATGCGACCGCTCAGGGTTTCACAAGTTCAAGAACAGACATAGAAAGAGTAAGAAAAAGGATTGTAATTTTTTTTCTAACGCGACTGTACTAATAGTAAAACAAGGCATTCGTTGCCATTAAACTTTTTACGATCGCTAAGCGTTTTCGCTTGTAAAATCATTACAAAGGTCGAGTTTAGTTCATTAAAAACGTTAAACGTTTTATTGCACGGAGATGTAGATTCTAGAGTTAAAACCTTTTGAGTGTTCCGAACCCATTTACCTTTACGTATGCTTATAATGGTCGTTACCGTAATATTTTCCTTTAGGCCCTGCATTTTGAGAGGAGTGGATATAATTATGGTCCACATATATATATTGTAACTAATCAGCTGTGAGGAACCGAAATGAGAATATCCTTAAACCATCAAGAACTCACACTGAAGAGCTTCTCCTCATCTTTCTCCCAAAAATGTAATTGATTTTTCACTTACATTTAGTATGAACTGGGCCATACTCTACCGCACGGGCCCAGTGCGACTTGGTGGAGAGGTGTAGTAAGGCCAGTGACTTAACCTTACTGTCAGATGTTATTAAGCCGCCCTAAGGCGTCTGACTAGGCTTCACGACTAGTATCAAGCGATATTTACCGGGACCAACTTGCCTTCCGAAGCACTGAGATGTTTGTGATAAACGTAACTAAATATGGTTGGAATGGTCACCCATTTAATCCCAACCGCGGCGTAGGTGACTTTACTTTGGTAATCGCTACAATTATTACAGAGCTTCAAGCACCTCCAGCGAACGAACAAAAAGACTCAGCGTGGGTAGGCTACGAACTGACTACCTAGCCCAGAGCAGCTCGCTGTGGCGTTGGACCTATGAGGCAGTGAACCTACAAAAACTGATGATGATGATGATGAAATATCTGTGCAGCAGTTTAGCCTGCGCAAATCCGTTGATTGGTGCGATTACTGTGTTTTTTCGCGCATATATTTTATTAATTTAAAATTTCCATCACTACTTCTCGGATGTAGGTAGCTTAGATAACACGTTGACAACTATTTTAACAATCCAATAAAACTGGTGTAGCTTCATCATTCATCATCATTTCAGCCATAGAAAGTCCACTGCTGAACATAGGCCTCCCTCAATGACCCAACATCATTTGGATTTCGATTTGGGGATTGCCAATACTCGCCACGCTTGGCAGGCGGGTTGGCGAGCGCAGTTTTTATAAGATTTCGCACACAGACGCTGCTGTGTGCTGCTGCCCGTCTCGTGCTACAGGAATTAGTCACCTCTTACGACACGCCTCCTGTTGGCAGCGGGGAAGTGTATTCTTTACGGCCGTCCCCACACGTGCTAGCTAGCTACTGCTAGGTGTAGCTTAATTAGGATAACTTTTGCTATCAGGAAATGTAGGTCACGATTTTCCCAACATAATCTAGCTGTGGTTTGTAATTTGAACCGCAAATGAAGCATTGTTGTAACATATTAGGAGTGTATACACAGAAGGGTCACTCCGTAATAACCTTGCTTTAATATCATTAGTTCCTGTGCACGATGTGTTAAGATATACAGGGTTACATTGCAAAGGGGTGCCAAATCTTTAGGAGTGGCTGAGAATCAGTAACTTAATCGAACTATGCGAAGAACAATTTCTTTTTCACATTTAATTATTCCTATCCGCTGTTAAAAATCGTACGCGTGAATAATTTAACTCATTCATGAAAAAATTGCACTATATGTGCACTGCGTAAGGTCCTTATAAGCTCACCGTACCTACGCCTCCGATCAATGTCTCAATTGACTTTATTTTCGGATATTTTGAAGCTTTTTTTTTTCGTAACACTGTAATTAAAAATAATAACGATTAAGACGCTTCTTTATATCGTACCTTAGATATTATTTTTAAATTTGGCACCCCTTTGCAATGTAACCCTGTATAATGTTTTGAAAAAGCATAAAATGTTTCTAAGCTAACCAGAAAATTTTAAACAATACTATACTTTCTTATTAATATCTAATAGTTTTACTTGATTATTCGACGACTTCCTCGTCGATCTCCTCGCCTCGGCTCACCATCTCTGAGGTCCCGGTTTCGATTCTCGGTCGGGTCAATTGTTAGGTCGGATCTGGGTGTTGAGTTATTGTCGTTGTTTCTGATTTCTGTAACACAAGTGCTTTAGCTACTTACCTTAGGATCAGAGCAATGTATGTGATGTTGTCAAATTTATTTATTTATTTATTTTGTTGTTGCTAATATTCACACTAAAATCTTTTAGACACAAACTATTTAGAAAGTCCGTTGCCGAAATTCCATAATGTAGCGGTAATGTATTGAAAAAAAAAAACGTGACTCAAATACGAGTAATGTGTCTGACGTAGGAAAAGTATTTGCAAAAAGTGCTAAATAAATAAAATTAAGTTATAAATGTTCACCTCAGAAGCATACCGGCATAAGTCGCATAAAGTCATTTTGCAACATACGCCCGAATGCTTCTGCTTCTTCTAAATGTATGGACGGAAAGTCCGCTACGATCTTTCCGCATAAAGTGACAATTTGTTTAAGCGTCCTTTCATTACGTAACTTATAATGTACTTAGTACGTCCCTGAATTCACTCTGTAAATCTTGTATTAAGTTGAAAATTAAGAGACGTCAAACTAAAACATAAAAAAAATCAGGCGCAAAATAATAACAAACTATTTGTGACCGTTAATGAGAGCCCTCTGTATTAAATCTGTATTGTGGTGGTAACTAATGTTAGTAGAGACGTAAATACAGGGTGGCAATACTGGCAGCCTGCCAGGTGACTTCTGGCGTCAGATTGTAACTATCAAACAAAAATATACGAGTAAAAGATTAGTTGTTTCTAGAAAGTACATTTATGGTTTTTAAGATTAAACCAATAAGCTCCAGTACTATACGTAGTACCAAAACGGATACAAACATCTAAATATATTATATGACATCTATAGCTTAGGTACCTGCTCCTGCTTAATATCACACAGACACACTCACACATATAAAATAATAAGTACAAATAAGCTAAATGAAGCATAATTTTAATAAGCGTTAGCATACTTAGGCTGGATTCGACCAAGCTGGTATAAGTTTTAACTTGAGAGTATACCACTACTTAATCTAGAGTAAGCTGATTTTTCATTCTACCAACCACTAATCTATGAAAAATATTTAAACGGGCGATTTTGACAGTGTATAAATTATACTGAGAACAAGTAAATGTCCTCGAAACTGACACGTTGTCAACATCTAGCATTGTCACTCTATTATCCTATAAAAATGAAATGTTGTGGCATTTCAAGTCAACCTAAAAGAAATAGATTATATGGATTTTAGTAGGTTTATCAATTTGTTGATCATTCACTCTTGAACTATAGAATAACAATACCGAGTCTACTGTATTGCTCGAAAAACGTAATCGAAGTTATCTAAGGGTAAATTTAAGGAGTAAAATTATACCCGTAATAGTTATTCTGGTATACCTTTGTGTTTGGTCGAATCGGCCCTTAGTGTCGAAATCTAGACTCACTTGAAAGTGTTGCGTCATTCGACTAAGCGCGAGAAGCCAATGCTGTGTGTCTGGTGATTAAGCGGGAAGATGATAATATGGCTTTCCGCACGAATTGGAATAACGCAACGAACGCACGAATTGGGCTCATTTTATTTGATTTAATTTGACGACTCCCATACATACAAAAGGGTTGACAGTTTTTTTAACTGTAACGGTCAAACTATTTGTCAATTAACCCAGTACTTTTTTTCCTGTATCCAGTTTTGGCTCTGTACCACCTCCTAAGTATAATTTAGCTCGTCCTTTTTAACCAACCTGTATATTTATCAGATCTTTTACCAGGTATATTATTTCTATAGCAGTCTGGTGGCCTACTTCACAGTGAATGCACTCATTAGCTGTCGTAAATCGACGGGGAAATGGCTCAAGCATTTCTAAGGCCCAGCCGTTCCGTACTGACGCTAAATGACCTTTTTCAGCTAGAAAAATAGGTATATTTTATCGGTAAAGTGAACCGGGCAAAGCCAATACCTATATTTTAGATAACCACTTCAAATATATTTTTAAAATTTAAATCTAGGTATATTGATGTGTATACATATATAATTGGTGATAATATATGCAACAGGAAATTAAACTAAGTAATAAGTAATATGAGGTATTGCAAAAGTAAAAACCAGTCTAAATCTTACTAAAAATATTTTAGATGCGAAAGTTTGAAAGGATGGCTGTTTGTTTGTTACATATTTATACTAGAACAGCTTAACCGATCTAAATAAAGTCACAGAAATAGATTGTATGCTGAAATAGCAGATGGATTATTTTATGTTCCAGAAAAATTAATGATTTAAAGGGATGCAAAATAACTGTTATTATAGATGGCGCTTGTTACCGTTAAATGATGACGATGTGGGTTTTGCAATTATCTTAAAATAAATTTAAGAAAATACTGTTTTTCTGAAATATATTGTGAAACTGTTGGTCTTCCCCAATAAATGGAAAAAAAAATTGCATTGCATTTCGCTGTTGTACGCCAAGTTTTGTTTTATAAGATTGCCTATTTTTTAGCGACTGGGGGATTTATTTCTGAAGCCATGCATATTACACTCTTTTTAACACAGCCGTTTCTGCTGGTTGCAAGCACAATTTGGTCTCATCACGGCGGTTACGAAAAACTATATCAGATAACTTTGTAAATAGTTGAGAGTTGCTTCTTACAAAGAGAGCTATCTCCATTATGTATAAAGACATGTCATGTCAATATGACATACTATTTTGATGACTGCTGACATTCTTAATTTCTTCACAGACGATGACCATCCCGTGGAAACTGGAAATGAAGTGACCCACCTGGCGACGCTGCCTGAAGAGGAAGCAGTGGTGGCCATGATGGGACTTCCTCGGTCCGGGGAGATCACCAGAGCGCAACTGCGAATTAAGGAGAGTAAGGAGTTCAAGGTTAGTATTCGATTCGATATTCGTATATAGGACTGACGACGTTAAGAAGGCTGGCAGTGGCTAGGTGAAAAAGAAGGAGTATAGTTCTCTTTGGCGCTCTTTAGGGGAGGCTTACGTCTAGCAATGGACTGTGATAGGTTGACATGATGATGATAATTTATTATGTCATTAACCTACATACGACGACATCCGTAGCTGAGAGCCGAGCATACCTGACTTGTGTCACTATCTTTGAGGTCCCGGTTCGATTCCCGGAAAATAGCTTTTCTACATCGTCTCGGGTCTGGTGTTGTGGTACCGTTGTTGTTTCTGATTTTTGTAACACAAGTGCTTTGGCTACTTACCATAGGATAAGAGCAATGTATGTGATGTTGTCCAGTTTATTCGTCTAATTTATACTGATACAGATCAGCACTCGCAAGTGTAATCCAGAAGTAGATGCCTAGTGTTCGTAAATTACTTAAATATCAATAAATTTAAAGCACAATGATTTGAAAAATTGTAAACAACTAAAACTTCTAATACAGTTAGTTTTTTACTATGGGATATAATACATAATATTAAAGTCTGAAAAATAAATTGATCCGAGAGGTATATAATGTAATATTTTGTTTCTTTTACTAGCCAAGTAAGTTCTAATACTTCATTCATTTTTGGGCACTTGGGTAAATGCGAGTTTTAACTAAAAGAACAAGGATAATTTATTTATTCACTGGTTGGTGATTTTTTTAATAAAAAAAATGGGGTGGTTTAGATACTCTCATCGTTCATTGAAATTGCAGCGACTGAGTTTCTAGAACTAAACTCTCTAATGTTTTTATTTCTTTACAGAATACAGTAGATAAGTTAGTTCAAAGAGCAAATGCGTCCATTATAATTGGAACCTCATCATGGAAAGAGCAGTTTACAGAAGCTTTAACTGCAAGTTCAGGTAAATATTCTAATACTCAATTATTCAGTATATAGGCCCTCTTCCGGGCACTTATACACGAACCAAAATACAGCTTTGCCCTACCACCCCATTACAATGAATGCAACTACCATCTTCATCAATTTTGTAATGTCAACTGTGCCCAGCTTGCCTTTTCATCCTAATTAAACAAACTCAATTCTAACATTATTATACTAATGAACAAACTAATTTAAATTATAAATTACTATCTGTTGTCCGCGACTTCGATCGCGAAGTCTTAAATTCAATCAAAAACTTTTTTGTTAACAATAAGTCACTATTAGTTTAATAGAAATTGGAGAAATGATTGAAACGCTTAGGACAAACACCTATTAAAAGAAAAAAAAAAAAGGCAAAAAAAACATAAATCATTGGATACCACACACAAATAGTATTTGTACTATTTGTGTGTGACACAAAAACATTGAATTAAAACAAAATAAAACTATTAAACAAGACACTAATAAAACAGAAAAAACAAGTATTAAAAAACATATTGGTTGGTATATTTCAATAATATGTATGTTTGCAGGTTCAGACGACCCTGACGAGCCACCGTCGTGGTCAGACTACATTTTACATGTAGTGACTCTCTTCTGGAAGATCATATTCGCATTTGTACCTCCTACCGGTAAGATCACCGTTAGATCCGGCTCGAAAGACCATTTTTTTCAAACTAGTGCAATATGTCCCATTTTGATACAAGGGTGTTATTTTCTATTTATGAAAATGGGTGTGGTACCTGGCGCATATTATTATTTATTATTAATTTTAAAGAACAAAAATATAAAAAAATTATTAAAACTGAAGGTTTTTGAAATTGACTGAACATTATTTGGTACAATACAAAAAATAAAAACAATGTTTTCAGAAGAAGCAATGTGAGCAGAAGTATTAAACTGTGTTTCAGACAGACAACGCCCTCCGAATTATACGACAGACATAAAAGCAATATAAAACATATAATCCAAAAAATAATAATAGAAATATGTTATGTCATGATCTCTTTGATAACTATGGTATTTAGCTTAAATTCTGATTTTACGGTACATTGTCTATCTCCATCTTTCTTCGGTAAAATTCAAGTAATTAAAGAAATTGTAGATGTCAGTATTAGAGTTGTAAATTGTCCGTCATGTTATAAATGTCTGACCAATATGACCGAGCAAATTGAACATTTTCTCAATGTGACCGGACATTTTGGACATTTATTGTCACTAACGTCATATTCAATTCTATTGACAAACTATGAATAAAAATCATTTGGTCACAAATAAGTGCATTATCATAAGAGAGACAGGCTTTAGTAGTGATGATCTATAACGAAAGGAAATTTCTAAAATTTTCTAAAATCTTTCTGCACGAACAAGCTAAAAAGTGTCGTATCGTTACGCGCGAGTTTTTTTTGAGTTCGATCCAGATCTAATTACATGTTTTATTGTATGTTTTTAATGTCAAATACTTAACATTTAAGGCTTACTTTAGTAGAATTCTTCTGTTTTTAAATTTATACTAGAAAAAAATATGTGACCATCGTGACAATAAATGTCCAATGTGACCAAGCATTTATCATAAATGACGGACGCTTATAGCATATGACCGTCAATTTACAACTCTAGTCAGTATAATAGCAAATCAAAAAAATCATATTAAACAACTTCTTTTCCACAGATATTGGTGGTGGATACGTTTGTTTCGTAGTCTCCATCATTTGTATCGGCTTGGTGACAGCTGTTATAGGAGATGTCGCATCGCACTTCGGGTGCACTCTGGGTATCAAAGACTCCGTCACTGCTATTGTCTTCGTAGCTTTGGGGACTAGTATACCAGGTAATATATTTTGAAATATGAGAAATATCATGCTACAAGATAAAAATTCCTTTAATCTGAATACAGATATCAGAACACCGTAGAGTTCCGTTAAATAGTACTTATGGAAAAGACCAGAGCACAAACTTAAATCTTGCTGCGTTTTATTTTACGCAATAAAATACACATAATGATACAGAAGTTCTTCCCTGTGGACTAATGACCTAGTCAAGGTTGCAAGAGGCTGCTGGATACAAACAGCTTTGAGTCGTTTGCTGTAGCGTTCTATTGAGGAGACCCAGCCCAGCAATTGACTTCCAAATGATAGTGATAATAATGAATCATCAAGAAGACCTGATTATCGTCAGTTTTCAACTATTTCTATCTTTAGTGACGATCATGTATCTGCAGTACCCATATCAATAGTCACAAAAGACAAATTACCTTTCTAAAAAGAAATAAAAATCTTGTATCCACCTATTTTCCCCTGAATAACAATAACTTTAAACTTTCAAAAACAGATACATTTGCCAGTAAAGTAGCAGCCATCCAGGACAAGTATGCAGATGCGTCTGTAGGCAATGTCACGGGATCGAATGCTGTCAACGTGTTCCTGGGCATCGGAGTTGCTTGGACTGTTGCTGCCATTGTCCACTGGACGAGGAACGAGAAGTTCCTAGTAGATCCTGGCAAGTAAGTTTACAATCAAAACTACACTTAAATTTGATTTGATCGATGAAAATAAGAATTATGTTAAGTTGGCTAATGATGTAAATAAACCATGGATCCCGGCGTAGTTTTCATACACTACTTAGCGTTTTTTTTATTATAGTGATACCCACTACACAAAACTATAATAGAATTATATAAACCAAATATTGGATCATCTAAGGATATTTTCAAAAATGTAACACAAAGTAAAAAATAAATTAAAACAGAATATGTATTTATGTTTATATTTCCAAGCCGCTTATTTTGTTGTTATGTTTATGACTACGTATATCGTCTAGTATTCTACCCAATAGAAATAATAGAAAGACGACATCTTTGTTTAAACACTTTGTTAAAACAGGTTCAGAAATATCCAAGTATACAAGCATACTATCATTGTCCTCAGCCTTGCCTTCAGCGTCACCATGTTCTGCTCTGAAGCCTGTGTGGCTGTTCTCGTCCTCGTCCTACGAAGACGCAAATCCATAGGCGGCGAACTCGGAGGTCCACGCTGCAGCAAGATCATCACTGCTATGTTCTTCTTCTCTCTATGGCTAATCTACCTTACCATGTCCGGCTTGGAAGCTTATGACGTTATCCAAGGATTTTAATCTAGAATTTTCAGGTTTTGTTTTGATAGAAGATGCATAACTTGAATAAGCAATGGAAGCAGAATGTATTGTAATTGTATATGGTGGGTCATTTGCTGTGGTCAAAAAGTGTTAGGAAAAGGATAATTTTACGAACCTTTTAGAAGCAGTGAATGCCGCACAAAAAATATTTACGTTATAATTCAGTTGGGAATTGTATGAAACTGGTCTAATTAATTAGTAATTTTCATTTATTTTTTATTTAAATCAGATATAAATGTTGCGGATCATAAATTAGTTGTTTCTAAACGGATCGTTTCCTGTTTCTTTAATAAATAGAAGTCTATATCATAGAATATAATTGTGAGAGGTGCATGTTATTGGAAAAGTATAAATTTGAAATACATTGATAGCTAGCTATAATAAGCAGTTGTTAGGAATATGCCAGAGGTGAGTGACAGTTACTTACCTGTGTTGGATGAATAATGAACGAAGAGGTTGCAGTATATTGGCTACAGCAGTTTGGGTATTTATCTTTGTAGAATTCTTTTGATACAAGCTCAACAATGAATAATGGCAGCCTAGTAACCGTATGACAGCGCTCTTAAAGATCCAAAATAGTAAAATTTAAACCAAAAACGAAAACTATATACTTTGACATTTTTGATAGATGAGGGGCCAAAGGTACGATTTCTGAACACAATTCAAAACATTGTTTTTCGTTTCATCTCACACAAAACCCCTTATCTACCTAGCATTTTAGAGAAAGGATCAAGAGGCATTGGTCTGACTGCTCTGGCAATATCACACTGCGAAAATTCAAAGCCAATTGGTAAGTTGAGTCTTGATCATAACAAGCAAGCATAATAATGTTTTTAGGCCCCATATTTATTTGTTATTAGCACCAATCTGTTCATTTTTTAAGTTTATGTCAACTAACATGGTCATCCAACAATGCAGATTTACCTAAGATTGAAAATAGAGAAAATGTTTTTTTCAATACTAGTATCGTCTTTACTTTTCTGTATTCTGACTTTACTGACATTTTGCTTTGCATTCTTTCGTAAATAGCAAATGTGCTGAATCCCATAAAACAAAGAGCCTTCGCCCACCACGGCTTTTTGTAGCAATGCAAACGCAAAATGTTTGCGATGCTAACGCGATGCAATTCCGATGCCGTTGCGATAAAAACGCCGTTCAGCATTGATACGGAGAAGCCTGTGAAGTTGTTCATGTAGCAAAATCTAGTTTGTTTTAGTTTTGTATGATTTAATATAATATAATTTTTGTATTTTTTGTACAAATTTAACACAATTTGTTTTTTGTTGCACTGCCTATACCATCTCTGTATGGCCTCATGGTTGACTGGTAGAGAATGCTTTTGGCATTAAGTCCGCCATTTGAACAAGTTTTTTTAATGTCTGTGCAATAAAGTTTAAAGTTAATATTTATCACGTCTTTAGCTGCTATTACGTTTAGTAAACGACCGAAGCGTTAGCAAACGTAGCAACAGCATAAATATTGGTTTGACCTAAACTAAAGAAAGGTTACTTAGTGAACATGTCATCATCATCATCATCATGTCAGCCATAGGACGTTGGGGGGATTGCCAATAGTCGCGACGCTTGGCAGGCGGGTTGGCGAGCGCAGTTTTTTATAAGATTTCGCACGGAGACGCTGCTGCCCGTCTCGTATTACAGGAATTAGTCGCCTCTTACGACACGCCTCCTATTGGCAGTGGGAAAGTGTACTCTTTACGGCCGTCCCCACATAGCACAGTGAACATGTAACAACGTTTAAATTCAGAAATTGTGACAGGATGTTAAATTTAACATTTCGTCAGAAACAGATGTGATGCTGGCTCGCCTTCAGAAAACGCGCTACAAAGAGTCGCCGTGGGCGAGGGGCTTTATTTTTTCTTTTATTTCTAATCTTTTAACTTTGTCTTATCTTTGGTCGTAAACGAAAATTATTACGTGCTCAAATGTACAGATTAAAATTTTCTTCGATTTCTCTTCCTCTAGATTTATAAATTTTCACTATTTCAAATTTTATACTGATAATAATTAAAATGTAGCCTTGAAGGCTGTGGTAAAAACCTAAAGTTAGGATAAGTGCATCGTAATTAGCCATAACGGCTTCCGTAGTGTTAGATGTACAGTCAGTGGGAAAAATGTTAATAAAAGTGTAGACTTTTTCGTAAAAAAATGTTCGCATTTATAGCTGACTTTAAGATGATAAAGATGGCTGCGCTATTTTGTAATGTGTCAATAAAAAATAAAAAAACTTCTTTAAATTTCACTCATACGAATAGCTTTTATTATGATAACAAATCAGGATACCAAAACAACTGCTAGTCTATACAAGTTTGTAGGAACAGACTTTTGTATGGAACTGTGTTTTTTTAGGATTTTAGAGTTTGGTAAGACAATTCAAGTTTTTTTTTTCATAGTTATGTCTGTAGGACTGTGTCTAATATACGGGTTTACTAATCATTCGTTTTTTTTCTACGTTCACCTCATTTTACTCAGTTTTTTTTTATTACATTGATCTTAAAAAACCAAGCATAATACAACAAGTTATTCAAATTTTATAAATTTGTCATATTATAATAATTATTAATTACTCATAATTAAAAATTTTGTTTAATTACGCAGGTCGAAGGTTGAGTGAAGGCAATTAAAAAAGGTTTCGTTCTCAATTAAACGAAAACAAAAGATAACACAAAGATGGTTTGCTAATAATTGTGAAGGTTTTCCGAAAAAGATCCGTAGCATTTGTTTTTACAACCCTCATTTTATAGTTTCGGATTTCAGGCAATACGTATCCGATCGTAAATCGTAGCCGTAACTCGTCAAAGAGAGGTCTTTATTATGGAAACCGATTGCAACTGGTTGCTAAGCAGTCTCTATGACACATCTTGTAGACAAAGTAGCTGCATTCAAAGCGATTTCTAAAGTGTTGCGTAAACTCCATCGAAAGCGTATTCATCGCTTATAAACCACTAGATGGCAAGACAGTGACCACGTGATATTAATAACAATGTCTTATTGATATTGAACTCAACGTGTTAAACCATAAGGTGAAAATCGTTTGACGAAATTTACCGTTTGTAGTTGGTTATAAGCGATTGACTGTACAGTCAACAGCTCGTCAACCTACCAGAAAACGTAAAATTTTCTCAATTGATATTGATCTCTACCTCTAAGTCTATGCGGGTGGATGCTATTGACAGACAAATCTATCTACCCTCCTTCGTAGTAATTCCTAAAAATAGTGACTATGACAGTGTAAAATGTCTAATAAATTAGTTTGAAAAAATCGAGTTAACTCAATTTATGCCAATGATAGAAACAGAGCACAACCAGTTGCAATTGCTTTACGTAATACAACCACAGGGCTTGTCACATAAAATGGACGAGCGGTAAGAGCACAGGCTATGTTCAGAAGTGCCATGTTGCCACTACAGCGCTTGATTCTGTATCATGTTTGTGTTCTAATGGCAATACATTGTACAAAATGTTACAAATTTGAATTTAAAAAAATATGTTAAAACAAGTTGCTTTGTGAGAAATCACGTGTTTTAGCTAAGATCAAGACGCTCCTCGATAAAAAAAGGGCACAATTGAAGTGAAAAACTAAACGTCTTGATAACAACTTGCCTAAAATAATTATCGTCAATAGTTTGTTTCATGCAAAGGAGAACTGCTTTACAACAATATTTGCAGAGCAAGATCATACTGAATACAAAAAAAAAAGTCAACCGGCCCTTCTGTAAAATTTTAAAAAATCAATTGTGCCCTTGTTTTACTAAAATCGCGTAAAATATTAAGGCACAAGCTATATTATGCCGCGTATACATTATTCGTGTTGGTCACTGATAGTATAAACTGATATTCGATTTGGTCATATTCAACTTGCCCGATTTCGGTTAACTACTAGTGTAAAGCGTTTGACGCATTCGGTCGCTACCAAAGTGAATAGGCCTATTCGGTTAACGAATAAGGGTGCGATTTAGTGTCGCTAAGAAATCGATAGTTTGACTTTTGATAGTTTAGACCGAATATCAGCTACTGCATCACTAGTGCTACTCCATCGATGGTATCGATAATATCGATATACTTAAATCTGCAGTAGTTAAAAAAGGTTGACCGAGAATCGGGCTCTATAGACAGACACTATAGTGTCCATTGGAAGAGATTGAAACCCAGAAAGATATTGTTAGTTGGTCAATAAGTTTGTCAACTACTTGAAAGTCGTTGCTCGGCTGGTTGGTCAGTCATAGTCAATGACCAACATTCTTGCACTGGTCATCTCAAACTCTCACCTATTCTCCGTCCCGCTCCAACTCCTCTGAAATAATGTCTGGTCCGCTCCAACTCAACCAAGTTCTCCAGTTCAACTCCGCAGAACAGTGTATTGGAAATAATCTGACTGGTCTAAGTGCTGTGGAAACGCGACGAAACAAAACTCAAGTGAAAACCAAATAAAAAAAAGGACTACGCAAAGAAATTTAAAATCCAAATAAAACGCTCCGTGTTTGTTAAGTGAAGCAAAGTAGAGCTGTCAAACGCTGAATTTGTTTATCGAGTGTACTCAGCTGAAAATGGAGCCTTGCAAAGCTAACACCTTGATCTAAACTGCGACGTCTAACTTGAAATACAGGATGATACGGTACAGTAAGAGGGGGTGATCACTTTATTAAGACATTTAGATAATTTGCTCTCTAATGTGAACTGATTTAACTGCAAGGCCGATGTCGCAACACAAACAAAAAAAAACTGATACACTATCGTCGAGATAATAGCCCTTAAATACATAAATTCAGACAATATATCAGTAAAAATACAGTCTTTTAAAACGAGTCCGTATAGGGCAAAACGAGTTGGCCTAGGGCAAAAAAGGTGGGTATTTATTTTGCCTTTTTGCTAGTAGGTAGTTAGTTAGCATTATTAAAAATATAACCTACAAACATTAACTCCAAACCAGTGTGTTAAACATGAAATCAGACTTGAATCTATATATATAAAACAAAGTCGGGTTAGTTACACCATTTATAAGTAGTGTTGCCGAAAAATCGATAGTTGAACGCTAAATTGATCTATACGATCGATAGGACAATCGATAGTATCGATAGAATCGATAGTATCGCTTTTCCTTCAACTATCGATAGGCTATCGATAGACAATCGATATTGCCTATCGAGCGGTAACACTATTTATAAGTCGAGAAAGGCTGGACCGATTTTTATGATCTTTGGTTTGTTGGATTCGTCTCCGCCCCAAATAGCAGAATAAATAATAAAATATGACAAAATTAAAAAAAATATTTAATAAAAAGATTTATACATAAACAAAACATTATTATGCAAGGGAGTGTTCGGGTCCTTTTTTTTATTTTATTCGCGTAGTAAAAAGGAACTTTTAAGTTAGAATTGATACTGAAACAGTTTTTAACGCTAAAGTTAGATTAAAATGTAAATACTTTTTTTCTTTCCATAACAATGTATTATTTCAGTAAATAAATAACAAAGTGGTTACTTTCACTATTTAAAAAAAATGTGCCCCCTTTCTAACTACAGACATAATATTTCTTTTAAAATAATATTTATTATAGTGCAATTTTACGAGATCTTTTTATTCATTTATGGCTTGGCAGTTTTAATTATAAGAAAGTTGAAGTATAATCATTCGAATTTTGCATAAGTGTTGTATGGTATCGTATGGAAAGGTATGTTTATTTATACAAGAACGTAGCTTTTACTTCTAACATGTTACGTTTCAAATATATCCTAGTTCCTCACAAATGCTAGCTACAAATGCTGTCATTATGTAAATAAGTCTTAATAGGCATAATTTGGTTCGAATCACGGTGTTCAATAAACTACACGTAGAGATTTATAGATAAAATCAATGTTATAGATTTTATTGCAATTATAAATTATATTTCCATAGATAAATATATATAATTTAAGTTTGTCAAACTTATTTAACCAAGAGTCATCTCCTGTGACACTAAGAATTTTGGAGTGTTATGATGATGATGTCACATAAATATTGTTGAATATTTCATTTTTTAATTGCTATTTTATGTAAAACTACAATAATTAAGTTAGGGATTGTCCTGTTTAAAGAATCGTACCTAAATACAGCGCAGAGAAAATATTTTGTGTTATTTTAAAGTTATAATTTATTTTCAAATAAATAAATTAATTTATAATTGCGACGAAAATAAAAGAATAATAATTATTAATAATATCATAGAAAGTATAGCGTTAATAATAGAGTATTGTAAATAGGCAATGACAGACGCATATTTATCGTTAAGCTTTGAATGACAAATATAATATTCGAGTTAAAAGCATTTTGTGGTGGTACGGTGTCCGCACAATCGTTCAGTCTATAGAAACATATCGAGCCTTTTCAGGAAAAACATCGTAAGCGACCAAAAATCCCAAAAACTTATTATTTCAGTAACCGCCAAATCAATTGATTTTGCACCTTCTTCCACTGACTCTAGAGTTCAAATTAATTGTGTATCATTTTTACTGTGGTATGAAGGTTTTATCGTAAGTTACAACTTGACCAGTTTTTTTAACGTAACTTCCGAGTTTCCGCCTATTGGTAGATCGTAAGTACATTACTTGTCGCTTATGATCATATTTTATGTGATGTAAGTAAAATACTCGTCGCTTGCGATGTACAAATTTTGCGTTTTGCGTTTAGTTATTCATAAATTGAAGCGCATTAATGCGCAAACAAATATCCTATACATTTAGTTATTACTATAAAAAAGATGCTCTGACGTTATAAAAACAAAAGAAATAACATTAAATTATGTTCTTGGAGTTTAAAAGCATAAAGTTTTATTTTTATTAAATAAATCAAAGCCCATACTTTGCGAATCAAAACGCATTGCATGTCAGACTCGTTTTAACGTGTTTTAATTTGAACTTTCATTGCAAGTAGTTACTGCGTTCGTGCAATTAATGAAACAAATGTTTTAAGAAGTATTTTAGCGTCTCCTTACTAAAATTACGTTCAAGTATATTAATATAAGTGATATTAAACAGGAAGGTAAGTAGAATGTGATAATTCGGTTATTGATTTGCATTGTATTGTAACCAACTTTTGGGAATAAATTATGGAACTCGAATTTATATATCTTTTACCTTAACTGTTATCTTTAATTTACGCAGATAAATACTAGACATATAAATACAACTATTTTTACGGTTAAGTATATTTAAATCAAAATTTGAAAAACTCAAATTGAGTAATAGTGATTTATGTTTTTTCAAAACAATGTTATGATGCATTAACTTCAACTTAGTCTGCCTGTGATTATAATCGCTGTAAAGTTTTCAAAACGTCAGGTTAATTAAAATTATATAAACCGCAAAATTTTCCGTTAAGATAATTATTTTTTAACATCTAACCTTTGTAACGATTTAAGCACCAAGAACGTTATTTGCCTGGCGAATTTTTGCAAGTGTTTCTTACGCTGTTAAAGCCAGCGTCATGCGAAAGATGTGGGTTCGAGTGGGACTCGAACCCACATCTTTCGCATGAGGACAGCCAAAAATGCTTTCAAGTGTGTTTTCACATTTAAAAAAAAATTGCATTATTAATGCTAACACAAAAATTTTACGATTTAAGCACATTTGATAGTAACTTGTACTACGTAACTAATAATAATTTTTCGTGGTTAACTAAAAAGGGTTTGCAAAAATGTGGATTTGTACAAGGCTTTTGTTTTCGCTTACAGAAAATTGAGAAGATGGCTGAATCTAGACCATTAAATGGGTTAGTGACCTACTCTGACTCTACACATTGTACGTCTACCGATCAGAACTCTGATGAAGGAAAGGATTTTAGTGGATATGACTCTGACCAATCTTGGCATGTTCCTGTTAAAAAAAAGAGGTGTTGGCCAGTATTTACAAGTATGGATGATTACAGTCAGCTATCCACGTCTGCAATGCAACTTCCTACGCCGATTACTAATAGTATTGAAACAAACTCAAGCAAAGAAAGTTCTGATAGCACAGAACAGGAGGACTTGAGCATCGTTGGTAAAAAAGGCATGAGAAAGAAACGGCCACTTCCGAAGAAACTAAAAGACAAGTCTGAGAGGTGGTCTGGTAAAGGAAGATACGTTAAGCCAAATCCATGCTTAGGTAAAAAATGCGGAAATGATTGCGCTAATAAATTTTCTGAAATCGAACGTAATTACGTTCATGAACTTTATTGGGGACTTGGATCTTTACAGAGACAAAGAGATTTTATTTTATCTTCTATCAAGACACGTGAAATTGGTCGAAAAAGAGCAGAAAGTAATCGCCGAAAAGTCACTTACTATTATTATTTATCGAAGGGTGATGAATCTGTTAAAGTTTGCCAACAGTTTCTTCTAAAAACTCTTGATATTTCGCAGATGACCCTACGTTACACAAAATCACATAAGATTGCAAGTTTTATTTCAAAGTCGGACCAACGTGGCAAAGGCGCACCTACAAACAAGTACAGCCAATCAGTAATTGAAAATGTCATTAATTTCATCAAGAACCTGCCTGCCGTTCCATCACACTATTGCAGAAATAAAAGCAACAAACTGTACTTGCCCACCGAATTTAGGGATGTTGCCTTTTTGTATAAGAACTGTTATTTGAAGGATGATAATACGAAAGAGTTTGGTGCAGTCAGCTATCAAAAGTTTCGAAAAATATTTAAGACTGAATTTAACTTAGGGTTCCATTTGCCAAAGAAAGATAAATGCGAACAATGTGAGAGAGTCAAGAATTTGAATGCAGAAGAAAAGGCCAGTACTATTGAATCAGATGCTTATAAAAATCACATGAAAGATAAAGAGAGGTCACTAAAACTTTTTCTGGAGGATCAAAATAAAAGTAAAGAGAATAAAAACTTTTTGTGTGCAAGCTTTGATCTTGAAAAGGTCTTAACAACACCTCATGGCCAAAGTGTAAATTTCTACTATACTCGGAAGTTAGCCTATTATAACGAAAGTATTTATGAAAGTGGTACAAGGTCTGTATTTTGTTATCTATGGAATGAAACTGAAGCGAAAAGAGGATGCAACGAAATCTGCACTGTAATCTTTAAGTACCTTCAAAAGGTCGATGAGCGAAAAAATCGGGATGAAATTGCATTATACTGTGACAGCTGTGCAGGACAAAATAAAAATAAAGCTATGCTTGTCATGCTGTACTATTTCATGAAATATCACGCAAGTTTTATTCGAAAGCTAAGTATAAACTTCCTTATTCCTGGACACACCATGATGCCTGTGGATTCTGTGCATGCGACTATAGAAGGATTTGTACAGAAGAGAACAATTTACGCACCATCTGAATGGCAAACTTTAATTGGAAACGCACGTACTAATCCCAAAAAGTACGATACAATACTTTTGAAAAATGAAGAAATCAAAGACTGGAAGACGTACGGAACTGCTTTCTTACCTAATAAAATAAAAATTCAGACAAGTAAGCTGCGAATCGCCAGATTTGAAAAGGGTAATAATTTATATCTTACATACGACTATGATGAACCAGAACAAATCGTTGATGTATCTCTTATATTGAGGTCACGCCAAAACCAGCAGTCTATTCGTGAACCCAAAACTGCTTACACTGCAAAACTTCCCATTTCAAAAGCGAAATATGAAGATTTAAAGAAAATGTGTGAAAAGGGTGTTATACCAGAAATGTTTGCAAAAGAATATCTGGACTTGCCCTGTGACAGAAACATAAGAGATGCTTTGCCTGAAACTGATGAAGATGAATAATATTTTTTTTTTTTTCAAACATTGTATTTGATTGCTCAATGTTTTATAAGTAACATTACTTATTTCTCTTAAAAATGTTGTTTTATTTCATTCAAATTCTGTACAATCAATCATTTTTACAACTTTATTCAGATATATAGAAAATAATCGTAACAGACTTTCTCATGTCAGCTGTAGCTGATTAGGATCACCCAAAATCATCGTAAGCGGCAGATGTATCTCATTATGAAGCATTCAACTGGAATATAATATCTTAATAATAAGCCATCGGTATTTATTTACTACATGTTTTTATTTTTTATTTTTACCACGCTTACATTAAAATTTATTTAGAAAAAATCTTCTCCTATAAAATTTGCAATATGGTGGTTGCGATGTTCTTCCTGAAAAGGCTCGATATAATCTTTAATCTAAATAACGAATCAGAACATCGAAAACCACAAATGATTTGTAAGAAAACGTAGCAGTCACTCAATTAATCTGCCCAATTTAATAGTAGCATCATAAAATATACAGCAAAATAATTTCACATTACGCTTACACATTGATTTATTTGTTTATTGGGAGAAATCACCACAACTTAAACTCAATTCAATTATTAATTAAATTGTGATAAGTGCAGATTCAGTTACAAGCTTCAACATCTTGCAAAAATTCTATAATTTTGTCAAAACTTTTACAAATATCTAATATATAACGTAACATCAAATACATTTTGTATTCTGTCATGACTTGTTTTATTTATTTCATTTAGATGCTACAAGTATACCGGTTGAATAGATTTGTGGGTACCACCCGACTCAATTCCTAACCTAAAAATAAGGTGTGGACACCTTCTTATAGAATTCATTAGAAAGTACTGCCATAATTGTAAGCGTCTTTATTAACAGAGTGCTTATTTTAAGATGTAAGTAATTTGGTTGTTTTAATTTCAAATTATTAATAGATAGTAACGTTATTAAATTATAGGATTTAAAATTTTATGTAACGAGTACATTGTGTATAAAATATATATAAAAGGGTATATGAAAACTGAATAACATTCACTACCACAAATACATATTTCGCAGAGCGAATTTTAAAAATATTGAATTTGTTCGTAAAAATATTAAAAACATCGAAATACAATTTATCTGTAGAAATACTACCCTTTTTAGTTAACTCATGTAATGTAATGTGTCTTGTTTTTTTATATTATAATTGTTAGCATTTTGCTATTCTTCTTCTATGTACTTACCTATCACATTTTCTATTGAAATCAAATCTCTTTTCTATTTTAACTAAATTTTAACTCTTCGTATCTCTTTTTGGACATCAAGAAAACTACTTCTGCCTAAATTCGGACCAAAATTCTTCGTTTCGAATTTATTTTCCTTAGACTTTTCTAAGCTGCTGTGTCAGTCTCTATAAAATGTAGATTTTCTAAATTTTTTCATCGCCATTTGCGCGTCTTAGACTTTGCTACTATGCTCTTTAGCATCTTAGATGGACTACCTTAACTTTAAACAAACTTGATCTTGTATGCGATTTATTCAAAATCCTAAAATATTATTATGGACAAAAAAAACCAAAATTACCTGTGGAAGGGATATAAAAATAATAATAAATTGCATACCAGAGCAATTTATTCTGAAATTTTAATAATTATTTAAACCAATTCCAACTGTGAATCCAATCGCTTTTAAAACTAAAACAAATAATTATAGGTCCATTGGGTAGATATTCAATCTATTCTTTCAAATATTGTAATAATCATAACAAAATTATATTATTACCTATTATTGATCATAAATGTTGCTTGGACTGAAAAAGTTTACTTGTGATTTTGATTTCATTGCATTGAATCTTAATAAACACATATTGCATTTATAAGAATGCGATTCCCAAAATACGAAATGTTTCTAACGTTAAAATATATATTGATTTAATAATACTAAATTGAATGTTTACAGATTTTTTAAATCTATTCTTGGAGTTGAATTAAAATTTATGAAAGCAACATTTCTGTATCAATTAATTAACTCTATCTAAATGTCGTGCGTGTTTAGATTTCTCTAAATCCTTTCTTCGTATGTAATATAGCCCAATGTAGTTTTAACGAACTGATATTGTAAATACGATGTTGTTTTAGAAATATTATTTATGTGTTGTCTGATTTCGTCCTTTCTATTATACATTATAAGAATATCTTTGTGGTTCAATTTATGGGAATGAGATATTTTAATGAGGATGTTACGAAAAAATGACAAAGTTATTGGGTTTTTTTTACAAAAAAAAAAAAAGTTTAGTTGCCTAACCGTCCACCTAAATCAATAATTGTTAAATGGTAATCACAAAAAAAAATGCAATACAATTCTTATTTAATTTACATTGGAGCCATTCTGAGTTTAATTTTGGTATATTTATTAGCGTGACAAAAAAAAAATTTGCAAAAGATTTCAGTTTTATATAAGGATAAAGGTATTTTGAATTGTAACTGGTTAAATTATTTAATAAATTTATTTGTTATGATAAATGACAAATATTATGTATAATATATGTTTAATATATATGTTTATGGACAACAACGATACAATAATTTTAAAATGTAACATTTTTGTACAAATCATAGGTGTTTATGTATACATTTTATGTGATATAATATGTACTCCAACTAAAATAGCTAGAAGTAAAAAGATTTTATTGCGATTATAATTAGAAATAACATAACACAAAGTTGGTGGCCGGCTTTTTTATTCTTATTGCAAATCCAGAATAAATTATTTAGATATTTTTGCAATGCGGCTTTTATCATCATTATGGTGGCATGACCAACTTTAAGTTGGTCATAGATTTAGAAAATAACGTCATAATAAAAATAGCATAGTCCAATAAATATGATATAATTGTAAATCTTCACAAATAACTGTGTTGTCGAAAATATTATATATTCCTAATGTATTTTATTCTCTCGGTTAAGATTTTTATTAATGATTTAACTAGAAGCTCTGGATTTAATCTGTTATAAGTTTATTGTTTATTTTCCATGTTAAGTGGTTAATATGGTTCCTAATGTAAGCGGTACTGGCCTATAGCATGCTTTAATTATTTAAACATGCATATCTATATCACACAACTTCAACACATTGCCATTAATTGCGTAGAAATAATAACATTATAATATTAATATAATTACAATCAGCTATATCCAAACTCATTTTTTTATTTTAATTAAAAAGATCTTCTGAAAAATAGAAGCATTTTTTTAATAGGTAATTTGTTGGTTACAATTCAATTTCTTTAGGGCCGATTTTTCAATACCCAGTTAACTTTTATTTGAAAAATAAGTTTGACACATTGATAGTTTTCACATAGAAAATGTGTCAAGCGTTAATTTTATTCGTTGGATAAAAGTTATTTGGCATTTGAAAAGTCTGCCCTTAATGTTATTAATTAAACTCAACTCTTTACGACTAACATCCAGATAGATATGCATATTTAAACAATAATTTCACATTTTATATAGAATATATTTTTCTGATACATGTATATTTGGCCAAACAATGTTTTTTCTAGTTTTTTAAGGAAATGTTATTTTTCCTTCCACAATGTTTCATATAACTATTATATTTATATTACCTATATGTAGCTTCTGTAATTTTTTTTTCTACTACATACCTAAATAAAAGAATACAAATAAAAATAGGTAGGAAAATAGAATTGGGTGTTAGAACTTGGTTTTTATTTACACGAAGATTTCGTAAGCCCCAGATTACACTGCATGATTATATATTAGGTATTTCATAGAAATCCGTAAACAGCACGCGAACAGTGTCATAGTTTATTATGTTATTTTGATAATTATTGTTGTATAAATAAATTATTAAAGTGTTTGTTAAGTACTTAATGCTTGTTTCATTGTAGTTCTCAATCCTTATTAGAATAAAGACTTAAAAGTGCGATCTATAGGTTCATCTTTACTCTCATTACAATAGTGACTTTTCAATAAACAATACCTATTTTTTTTCTGATTTAACTCAAATTTTAACTTATTATCACAATATACGTTATACGTGTTGTCATATATGTTATACGTGTTGCACGTCCCGAAATGCTAGACTAATTATTCTGACAACTCGGTGTGTGCAAATTACTTTGTCTTGCTGCACAAATATGAATTGGATAGGTCGCTAGTTCCTTTTATTCAAACGATTAAATTGCGGAGCACACATTTATTCTATCACATAAATTGCGAGAGAGAGAGACAGCAGTCAAGTTGCCAAGAACAAAAAATCAATGTCTTGATTAATTATAATGTTGCCAACATAGTTGGGGGCCTCAAGAATCGAGAACCGAAAATTACAATTTTATAAGTTACGACATTTTTGCTCAAAGTAGACTAACTTATTATTGTTTTATGAACAGTTCCAAATAGAAACATCTAAACAACTCTACACAATTAAAATAAAGTATTATTAACATTTTTAAATCATTGAACACAATTTTTTACTGAAAATTTAAATAATAATAACATGTTTAACATTGTTCAATAACATAAATGACTTAGTAATAGGTATAAATAAAATCAATTAAGTATGAACTTAAACAAACCAATACATTTGATGTTCACACTTATAATAAAATAACTAAAGGTACTGAAGGTACCAGAGTAAATAATTTGTTACACAATATCATAAGTACTTCATAGATAGGTTGCAGTAAAAAAAAAAACAGGTAAGAACATCTTTAATAAGTGTAAGTATGCATATTTAAAAGGTAAGTATTGATATATATGTTTTTATTAATAAACATTCAAATTTCTTATACATCAATAGGTAAAACGCAGATTTTTGTTATGGATCTGGTATGCGTATGGCCATTAGCGGTACGAACTTCTAAAGCGCGAACTCTATCGTCCTTTCCAGGAAAAAGCTTGGTTACGCGAGCCATGGGCCACTCAAGAGGAGATGTATTGTCGCTACGCAATATTACCAAACTACCAACCTTCACGTCAGGCATTACTGAACGCCATTTAGGCCTGTTTTGAAGCATGTTTAGGTAATGTTTACTCCAATACTTCCAAAAGGATTGTTTCATACTCACCAAAATAGACCAAAATTTAAGTAGATTTGTGGGAGTACTACTGACGTCTCTTTCTGGATAAGCGTTGAGCGGTGCGCCTGTTAGAAAATGACCTGGAGAAATGTATGAAAGATCATTTGAATCAGCCGTCACTGCTGTGAGCGGACGCGAATTGAGAACACCCTCTATTTCAACCAGCACGGTATTAAGCTGTTCGTACGTGAGTAGCGCCTTGCCAACAACACGTTTTAAATGGTATTTAGCGCTTTTAACCCCACTTTCCCATAACCCTCCAAAGGTAGGACTATAACTTGGGATGAAGTGAAAATTGATACCTCTGTGTGATGCGTATGTTTGAATGTCATGCTGATGGCTTTGAGAAGAAAATAAGCTGTAGAACTCATCTAATTTGTTCCTTGCCCCTTTGAACGTTGAGCCATTGTCGCAATAAACGTCGCTGGGTAGGTTTCTTCTTGAAATGAAGCGCTTGAAGCATGCGAGAAAACACTCGGTTGTCAAGTCTGTGCAAAGCTCGAGATGGATTGCCTTCGTGACGAAGCATACAAATAGTGCTATGTAACCTTTGCCAATGATGGGTTTTCTGATGCGGCTGTTTTTTACGGATACCGGCCCAGCGAAGTCTATCCCGACCTTCTCAAACGGGCGGCACGCGTTGACTCGTGCTGAGGGCAAGGAACCCATCAGCTGAGATACTGCAGCGGCTTTCAACCTGTGACAGATAACACATTTATGAATTAATTTCTTTACGGTACGCAATCCATCTACGATCCAAAATCGTTGCTTGATTGAAGACAAAACCAGCTTTTGCCCTGCATGTAAAAGTTTAATATGCTCATTTCTCACAATCAAGTCGGTAACAATAGAATTTTTGGGTAATATAGCAGGGTGCTGATTAACATAGGGAACTGATGCATTTTGCAGTCGACCACCGACCCTAAGGACACCGTCGCTGTCTATAAACGGCGAGAGCGGCGTCAAGTTACCTGTGACCTGTTTATGATATTGCAGAGACTTCATCTCATCTGGGAAAAAATGATCTTGTTCATGCTTTACTATTGATAACAAAGCTTTATTCATTTCTAACGTTGTAATGAACCCTTTTTGTTTTTGAGAATTGGGCTTTACATTGTTGCAAAATCTAACAATATATGCAAGAACTCTAATCATCTTGTTGATACTAGAAAACTTTTTGAGCTTTTCAAGAATATTGCAATCAGTGACCACAGTCGTAGAGCACACAATTTTCTTATCAAGCACTTTTAATTCTGGTAACTCTATATTTATCCGAGGCACTGGTTGGAAAGCATAATTTTTGTCTAATAAAAATGACGGACCGTGCCACCAAGAAAGATTATTTTGAAGCTCGTGTGGCTGAAGACCTCTACTAAGGCAATCTGAAGGATTTTCCTCAGTGTTCACGTAATGCCAATGACAGTTATGCGTAAGCTCTCCTATCAATCTGACTCTATTTGCGACGTAAGTTTGTAATTTTGCAACGTCGGTTTTTAACCAGGCCAATACGATTTGCGAATCGGAGAAAAAATGAATGTCGCTGATGTTCATCTTCGCAGTCAGAGTATCGTTAACTTTTTTAGCTATACTTGCCAATAGGACAGCGGCGTTCAGTTCGAGTTTAGGCGTAGTAAGCTTCTTTCTGCAAGGATTTATCCTTGACTTTGAACAAAGTAAAGAAACATGGATGTTACCTTGGTCATCAATAGATCGAAGATATAAGCAGCAGCCATATGCTACTGAAGAAGCATCTGCAAACCCAATTAGTTGAACCTTTACTGCATTTGCTGGCTTAACACAGCGTGCAATTTTAAATGGTGCCATTAGAGAGAGGTTTTTAACAAACTCAATCCACATCTGACGAATGTTATCTGGAGGTGTGGAGTCCCAGTCTGAATCAGAAGCCCACAACAGTTGCATAATTACTTTTGCGTGAACAAATATTGGGCCTATCAGTCCCAAAGGGTCATAAAATTTGCTAATATAGCTCAATATGTCACGTTTTGTGTCGTGAGAACTTTCGTAAGGTTCAGGACATGAGCACCTAAATATGTCCTCCCCTATGTTAAATTGAATGCCTAATGTTTTAACATGAGAGTCATGTTTTTGTAAGTTGTGCTCTACAGGCTGATGTTTTTCTTTAGGTACTTTGTCTAAAATTGAGTTGCAGTTGGAAGCCCATTTGTGGAGTTGAAACCCTCCCAGAGCAAGAAGAGCTACCAATTCTGACTGCATTTGCATCAATTTCTCCTCAGTACAGCTAGTTGGAAGCACATCGTCGACATACGTATTGTTTTTTAAAATAAATGATGCTAGTGGAAATATATCCTTATATTTTTCGGCAAGATCGATGAGACAACGCGTGGCCAAGTATGACGATGACTTAAGACCATAAGTAATGGTGTTTAATTGAATGCACTTTATGTGATCATCTTTTGACTCGCGCCATAGTATGTTTTGCAAAGATCGTTGAGCAGGATCGATTTCAATGCATCTAAACATCATACGAATGTCACAAATAAAGAAAAACTTCTCTGATCGAAATCCTATGAGGACTTCAAATATATCTTTTTGAACCACTGGGCCATTAAGTAACATGTTATTAAGAGAAACTTTTTTATTCGTAGGCATGGACCCATCAAATACTACCCTTAGTTTGGTGGTACAACTATCCTCTCTAATTACTGCATGGTGAGGGAGGAAATAAACCGGATCCTTAGATAAATCATAAGTATTGATATCTCGGTACTCACCATGTTTTAAATCGACATATTGGTCAATAAACCTTTTGTACTCGGTAAAAAGAGTCTCATCTTTTTGTAGTCTCTTTTCTAAGTTAAGAAAGCGGTTGAGCGCTAAGTGAAATGATTCCCCTAATTCAGAATTTACCTGCTCTAATGGTACTTTAATGGGCATTGCAACCTGGTACTTATTGTTCTCAAGTTTGGTAGTTTGCCGAAAGAGGTTTTCGCAATATTCATGCTCTGGTATTTGTTCTGGGAAAATTTCAGGTACTTTCTCTGAGTTCCAGAAAGCACTCAACTGATCATTGATAGAGCTGTCACATTGACTACAAAATAAAGATATAACCTGTTTGTGATTGTTTGCAGGAATATTACTGCGACCGGCGACGACATAGCCGAAAGCGGTGTGCACAACAGATGGATGCTCAGAACTGGTTGAGTTTGATGTTTCAGGAACCTGATTGCCGGAGGGACTTCCCGCCTCAGGCTGTTGCAGCAGGGTCTGGAAAAATACGTCAGCTCCAAGCAATACGTGCACATCACCAGGCAAATAAAATTGTTCGTCTGCAAGTTTGCAGTTAGGTGGCAATGAGATCATTGATAAATCAATTTTAGTCTGCGGCAATTTGGTGGTTATAGTCTTGACAACGTGACAGTTAACATTTAGCTTGAATGGATAAATTGTGGAATGCACATCAAGATTTATGTTTTTTTCAATAAGCTGTTCTTTGTTAGTAATGCCTATTATGCTTATATTAGAACGTTGCGGAGACCTTTGTAATAAATCAACAACCTTCTGCGTGATAAATGAAGTTTGTGAGCCGCTGTCAAGTAAAGCTCTAACAAAGATTGTTGTGCCTGACTGAGCTATTAGCTTTATTCGTGCAGTAGGCAACAAAACTTGACAATGTGCAGCAGCAGACAAGGACACAGATGGGGATGCTTGTGATTCATTATTGTGCAATAAGGTATTATGCTCCTTTTTGCATTCAGCACATCTAAAATGAAATTTGCATTTTTGCTTATGTTGTGACAAACAAATATTGCATAATTTGTTTTCTAAAGCAAACTCCAAGCGAGTTTTATTTGGTGCAAGCTTGAATGATGGACACTTAAATATTTTATGATTTGACTTACAATACAAACAAGACGATGCAGGAGAGGCAGCTACAGCATAGCTGGCTAGCCGCTGAGGTGGCTTCTGATTAGGAGTATCAGTGTTCTCCAAAGATAACGCTCGGCGCTCCATGAATTGAATAAATTCCTTGATGGTAGGACTTGCCTTGCTGTCACGCTCCATTTGGAAAGCACGATTGGTAAGTAAGTCCAATTTCCTGTATAAAATGCACAAGATTATGGAATCCCAGTTATCTATAGGCTCACCTAAGTTTTTTAGAGCGGATAACTGCTGCTTCACTTCTGAAATAAATGCACGTAAGTTTGTTACATTTGACTTTGTAATGGAAGGTATGTCTAGTAGCACATAAATGTGCTCTTGCGTGATTTTAGTTTTGTTGTCGTACCTACTTTTTAACAAGTCTAGGGCTTCCGCATAGCTGTCATCCTGAAGTGGCAAATTATTTATAATGGCATGTGGTTCACCACTTAGGAAGCCTCTTAGGTAGTATAGCTTTTGAATTGGTGATAATGAAACATCCTTATGTATCATTGCAGTAAACAAGTTTATAAACTCGTAATATTCAGTGTACTTACCCGTGAAAATTGGTATCATTACATTAGGTAGTCGGATGTTGGAAATCTTAGGCTCGTGGCAGGGTTTATTCTGAACCTGTGAGGCTTGAGACAGCTGATTAATAATGGCATCTAAGCCACCTAATAAGTTAAGATAAGTTTCCTCAACTACTCCTACGTCCTCAGTGTCCTCAGGATCGAGTACGGCGATACGAATACAAAAACGCTCATATTCTTGAAAAACTTCGATCAGGCGTGTCTTTTTTGCCTGCACCATTTCAATAGGTAGCAGGAGTAACGATTCTTTGTCGAAACTGTTTTTTAAACGCGTAATCGAACCTTTTGCGTAACCTCTATTGACCACGTTTACCTTAAGATCCGACATTATAATATTGGTACACTACAACTGGCTTTAAACAAATCACAATTTTACACAAGACAAATTCCAAACAATAATATTAATATTTAGTGTCCATACTGAAAATTTTTCACCCAAAAACAATCACGAAACGAAATGTTGAACTTGAATTATTGACTGTTGACTCTGACAGCAAATGCCAACCAAACAGCTTGAATGGCAGGATCGGGCATCGGCTGGTGTCGTCAGCTAACGAATCGAGCCGAGCGAACAGTAGGTCCAAGTTGTCATTAATTGCGTGACAGATGCGCTGAATGAACAAATTTCAATGTGCTGCTCTCGTGAAAAAAAATGGCGTCCGAATTGTTTTATGATTGCGTCTTCTATCTGCCTGATAGGGATCGCAGGCACGAAAAATACGATAAAATTTACCTTTCGAAGGACCATGTGCAAATTACTTTGTCTTGCTGCACAAATATGAATTGGATAGGTCGCTAGTTCCTTTTATTCAAACGATTAAATTGCGGAGCACACATTTATTCTATCACATAAATTGCGAGAGAGAGAGACAGCAGTCAAGTTGCCAAGAACAAAAAATCAATGTCTTGATTAATTACAAAATGCGCGCAATTACAATCGTAAATTTAGCGACATAGACATTTTTAACTACACAAACAAATCATTTAAAAAAAGTATTGTAAGAAGCATTATAGACAAAAGTAAGACTGATACCTAGCAACTATACTGGACTTATTATTATTATTTTCCGCATTCTAATGTAATTTAAACGTAATTTTTTCAAATAATTGTTTCTGAACTCGGAAGATAGATGCGATTTAACTTGGTGCACGTTGCGGTAACCCGATTTTTATTTTCTGGTATTTTTGCATTTCAATTGCCATAAATCTTTGTAATACCTACTTGAAAGTAATCTCTTCTTTTACCTCGCGCTAAAATACTTTTATAAATAAGGGAGACCTATAATTAGCCTTACTAATTGATATTGTACTTTGTTAATTTATTGTTTGTAATTTTCTTAAATAAAAAAAATAATAAAATAAAAAAAAACCTAATTAAGTCTGCTGGCAGCCGATGAAAAATAATAACCGAGGATCGAGCTTAGTGGCGAGCTGCGGGAAAGGCCTGTGTCCCAGCAGCTGGCTGATGTGGGCTGATTATGATGATAATATCATAAAGATATTATGCTTTGAAAAGTTTCGAGCGAGTCGGTCATCATAGTCTGCTTTTTACCTGAAACATAAAACGATTTTTCTTTAGAGTTATTATTTATTTTTAAAGCTAGTGTTTTATTTAATTAAAATACTTGGCTATCTTCTTTAATGTTGGTTTTCATCGTCCCGCAGTTGTTTCGTTTTTTCACCCTGTATACAAATGTGATACCTATAAAGTTTTTGTAACAACCGGGACATAAAGGTTTAACAATTTATTTATTTTATGTAGTGTGGTATTTGTGTCATTATTCTAAGGGTGTGCCACTAAACTTTATTGAGGCATTGACTGGTCAACTTCGTCTTACCTCGTGATCCTAAATTCTTATAAACAAAATCTTTAACGATTTCATTTAAGCATTTTCAAAATTTACTTAAGACTAACATACCGGGGCAAATAATCCATTGTAACAAACTCTTTGGGCCGATATTACACTAATATTTTGATCATTTTATCAAAATGACAGATTTGACAGAGTTTTACGGCCTTGGTCATATCCATACAGCCAAATTTCACCCTTGTCAAGAAAATTGCGTTTTGTTTACTTCGACACGAATGGTTAAAATCATTATTTTAATAATGTACAATAATGTTTTAAGCAACATAAGATCAAGTTGTGTAAAAAGAGTATATCTGACTATAGTTTATACTAAAGCGATCGTATTTTAGAAGAACTTTATTTAAATTCAAAGGCGTTCACTGCGTCTCGTTTAAATAAAAACGAGGCGCAGTGAATGCCTTCGGAGTGCTTCGGTCAGCGGGTGACAGACATCTGTTCGTCGATATATATATAGTGTTTCGCAGGTAACGGACGAAAACGTTTATGGGAACGTCTTTATCGGTGCGTTACTCGGGACTCAAAATCGAGCGGTTGCTGATGTGCACAGTGTACACTGACGTTTCGTTAAATATAGGAATCGGGCCTTAGATCATAGAAAGATGATCTGAGTAAGGATCCGTTTGCGTAATATTAAGCTTTACAATGCAATTTTTTGTTGGTCAACTGTCTGCCCGTCAGCTGAATGGTAGCCTAAATAAATATTTTAAAAAAACATATTAACTAATACCTAATTCGCTCATTTAAGGCCTGGCGCTTGTCATGTTGAGCTATAGTTAAAGGCGAATTCATACAGATTTTGAGCGATTTATGTATTATAATGTTAGTGATTTTGAAAATCTAAAAGTGGTCATCGAATCAATTAGCACCAAATGTTAATCTTACGTGCTGAGATTCGAACCCAGGATGCAAAGACTCAAGCCGTAGCGCTTTTGATTTTACACAAAAATGTAAGGTCAAAAACAATTCAGTGTCTCCTTCTAAAATTTATATATAATCCACAATATTTTATACATTTTACTAACGAAATAGCATTGTTTATAAATAATAGGTACTATCATTGTGTATTCAGACACAATTGAAAGCAGGTGCATTTGGGAAGAGAGCCAAAAAGTTTAGCGTGGAGCTTGTTAAAATTGCAAAACAATTTGCCACCTGTGGATTGTGTATTTCAGTTCAGAAAATAGTATTTCATACACATTTTTAAATTATGGTTTAAATTAATGATATATTTTATAAAACACACTTTGTATGTACTGTACTCGTTAAAACGAATCAAATGAGCCTAAACACCAACATTTTACTAAATCCCGTTTTTTCAGCAGAGCAGCATAGTATTCTTGATATAGTTCACAATAAATAACGGGTGTTTAGTTTTTATTGCTTTTCATGGATTCAGTAAAGGCTACTCTTCCCATAGAAGCAGGTTATAAGACGCTATCGGGTCTAAAGCAAATTGTCTAGAGACAAGTCACTTGACACTCGATGCGGTGTTGAATACAATGATATTTCAATAATTTCAGATCTTTATCATTTCACCAAACATTCGATTAGAACACAAAACTACACCAAACTTGCACTCTAAATCTCTTTAAATTATAAATAAATATCATTCAAATAGATCGACCATGCTTTTCCTTCGACTACCCCCCACCGACTTACTAGTAGTCATTAAAGAGTTCTACTACCCACCTCCTGACTCCATCATCAGATCAGCACGATGGTGTCAAAGTATTGTATTGTCATCCTAATGTCAAATACTTACAAAGTTTTAAATCGATACGTCCAGTTGAAAATAGGTTAAAACTACTTCCGAGATTTGAGTTAGTTATAAATGAAGCTAAATATACCTAAGTGTGTTAAAAATGACGCACAAAACCCGCTATTATACGTATGAATGGAACTCGTCATAACTATAGTAGCCACTTGCTACTTATGATAAATTCTTGGTAGCCATTGACGAGTTCCACTACCTATACATCTCCTGGCTCTATCATCAAACTGTCAGCTGGTTCGTTGCTTTTTTTTCATTAATAATATTATCTTATGATCGTTTCCACTTTGTTTAATTTCTATCCCCTTTTACTTGTTCCCGTCCGTAGGACGATTATTCATTCATCTTTAACTCAACCTTAAAGTCTACGCAGTCGAAATCACGGTCAGAACTAGTGTGTATAAAAATATGGAATAGGACTTAAATTCTTCCGAAAGCAATTTTTAAAATTTCTTGAGAGAATTTAGGATTAAATTTTTGGAAAAAGTTATTCCAGCGAGAACTTGTAATCAATATTGATCAAAAGATAAGCAAAAATACTAGTCGTATTTGGCGTAGAACCGATAACCGATGGGCTGGACGTGTTCTTGACTTGACTCTGACTAAGTGGAGCAATAATTATGCAAAACTGTTGGCAGGGGATTGATTTTAGAAAAATCCAGTTCTCAGCAGGTAAAGGAAGATGTTATTCAAATTTTATGTTTCTATCTTTAGAGATATGGATTTGAAGTAAAATCTATGTCCGTCAGTCAGTTTGTCGGGAAATTAATTATGTTTTTTGTCGAAATTAGGTACATATATTTCAATTTAATTCAATTCAGTTTTTTATTGCTTACTAAGTGGTGTAAATTGATGGTAGGCTTATGTAACAAAGTTTAAAAATCTAGCTACCTAGGAGGTATAAATTGCAAACAATCAATCCGGTGAGAGGTCGTCATACTAATATTGTTCACTCATCATTGTCGTACTAATATACTAAATATATTAGTCATATACACCGACTTCCGTAGCCGAGAGGAGAGCTCGCCATCTCTGAAGTTCCGGGTTCGATTCTCGGTCGAGTCAATGTCAAAAACAAACGTCTTGGGTCTGGGTTTTATGGTACCGTTGTTGTTTCTGATTTCTATAACACAAGTACTTTAGCTACCTTTGGATCAGATCAGTGTATGTATGTTATCCAATATTTATAATTATTTATTTATAATATAAATTCGTCAACTGAAATATTAGTTGACCAGCTTACCTAAATATAAAAAGTATACTTTAGCATCTTGTAGGTAATTAATTAGTTTTAGTACCTAGGCAGGTACCGAGTAACAAACAATTTAATCTAATGGTGTGATAGAGGGTGTGATGTGGTTTCTGGGTACACTACCATAAACTGAACACGAGAACATTAAGTACGGGAAAAACATACGGATTTAAATTGCGACCGGTAGCGCTCACTAAAAACAAAATTTTAACTATTGGTCTTTGACGATCCGATTGGCATAGTCGTGCCAATTGTGTGGGGTGTGATTCTCGGTATAGGTCAATTTGAAAAACGAGTTTTATGTAATTGACATGTATTTGGGTGTGTTAGGAGATAACACTGTATTTTTTGCATGATTGTAATATTATGATATGACCTTGTCATATTTGCTTAGTGGTAACATCGCTTTGGTTGTTAAGCCACTTACACTGCGGTTGTGATTGGATGGGTGACCATTCCAAGCATATTTAGTGACATTTATCAAAAGAATCTCCGTGCTTCGAAATGCACGTTATATGATCCTGGCTAATATCGCTGGATACTAGTCGTGAAGGCTTTCAAAGGCCATAATGCGGCTTAATTACATCAGAGAGTAAGGTTTAGTCACTGGCCTAACAACACCCACTTCGATATGAAGATAGTTGGTATGTTGGCTGGAGAATATTCATCATGACTATCATCATCACCAACCTTTGGAAGTCCACTGCTGGACATAAGATTCCACTATAGAACACCAAAGCGAGCGGGTCTAGGCCGTTTGCATCCAGCTGCACTGTACACGCTGCGTCTTCCATTTCATGTCAAATATTATTTTTATTTTGATGCTCTTATATTAACATTATCGAGAAAATAATGTTAAGTCAAACGACAGACAAAATCAGTGTTGTAATTTTGGTTTTTAAATCAAATATTTTGTGGAAGTCCACTGATGGACATAGGCCTTCCCCATAGAGGGCAACAGCGAGCGGCTTTAGGCTATTTGAATCACCCGGTGGAATGACGACCTAGTCAGGGTTGTAAGAAGTCGATGGATGCAAACAGTCGCTCGCTGTGACTTTTAAATCTTTTCTCAGTCATCTTAAAAATTTCAGTTCTAATTACCGAAAAAATATTAAATGCGTCGTTTGTAGACGTTACGTATTACCGTATATTCCTCGCTTCAAAGAGGAGTAAAGGCTCAAATACATTTTTAATCCCCAGTTCCAGCCAGAGAAATACCGTATTCCAAGAAATTAATGTGGTCTGCCGTAGAGTTAGTACAACGATGTAATCGTTTACCTTACATTTTATCAAACATTCGATAATTTTTAAGTAAGTAATATATTATCATTATGAAAATTATTGTGAAATTGAAGTCGAGTTTGATGACAAAAGAATTGAGACCGAAAGTTCTGGTTCTGGTGCCAAGTTCTTGAGTTATTGAGGATTATCAATTCATAGTTACAGGATTGTACAATTACCTTTTTTGACAAAATCATCATTTCTGTCATAGGACGTCCACTGCCGAACATAGGCCTCCCCCGATGACTTTCATGGGGGGGATTGCTTATACTCGCCACGCTTGGCAGGCGGGCTGGCGAGCGCAGTTTTTATAAGATTTCGCACGCAGACGCTGCTGCCCGTCTCCTGCTACAGGAATTAGTCGCCTCTTACGACAAACCTACTGTTGGCGGTGGGGAAGTGTATTCTTTAAGGCCGTCCCCACACGGCACATAAATTTTGACATAAATTCAAGTTAAAATTCAAATTCGTTTAATAAACTACTTATAATGCAAACTGGAGTTTAAACTTGACTAGTTTCAGAAACAAACCAAATCTTTGTAGGTATTCTTTATAAAATAAGACACTTTAATAGTTAATTAATATTAAGTACTAGCTATTGCCTGCGACTTCGTTCGCGTGGACTTTCTTAAAAAAAATCCCAACTTTCTTAATTTTTTCTTTCGAACCTTCTCCCGTCGATAATTAACAGAACAAAAAAAGAATTAACGAATTCGCCCCACCCGTTCACGCGTGATGCGATGACCAAGGGAAATAGGGATTTATTTTTATATAATAGATATTTGAATCATGCAAATTCCAATCTGAATAAGAATTCGCAAGATTCGCATGCGAATACCTAAAATAACAATGAGATTTTTCTTTATGACTTATAATATTTTCTGTGTGAAACAAAAATAGTTACAAGATTTCAATTTAATAGCAACACCTAGGTATTTCGAATGATTCAAAAATGTGTAGAATCGGAAGCAATAGAAACTATTTACATACACGAATTGTTTTCGTGTTCAAATTCAAGATTCATATTTCTAATGCTGCAAAAATACGTCTCCCGTTTTTTTACTAAGGAATCCCTTCTCTTAATATTTTGGTTCATCCTGTAACAGTATATTCCTTTCTAGGTCTGTAAAATAGACTTCTAAGCATGTTTCCGCAGGAGTGATGTAACAGCTTGCTCGGGTTTTATTAGCGGTAGGTTGTGTGGTTTGTGGTAAAACAACTTGTTGTTGCTGGGGTAGCCAGAGACAACATAAAATATAATGGATGCCAGTTTGTTGTAACTTCAGCATAGATATGGTTTCACTTAGCTTACACACCTTTTAACTAGAAACATTGCTAAAGTAAAGTCGAAACGATATTTCAATATTATACTCATACTTTATAAAATATTGGATATAAATATTGGACAACATTACATACACATATACATATACAGAATACATTTTATCTTATATTATCTAGCTACATACATTGCTCTGATCCTATGGTAGAAGCTAAAGCACTTTTTACAGGAATCAGAAACAAGGACGGCATACTTAGACCGGATTCGACCAAGCTGGTGTAAGTTTTAACTTGAGAGTATACCACTGCTTAATCTAGAGTAAGCTGATTTTTCATTTTACCAACCACTAATCTATGAAAAATATTAAACGGGCAATTTTGACAGTGTATTAATTAAACTGAGAATAAGTAAATGTCAAAGTTGTCACTTGTCAAATCCACTCCTGTCACCTCGAAACTGACATGTTGTCAACATCTAGCATTGACACTCTATTATCCTACAAAATTAAAATGTTGTTGCATTTCAAGTCAACCTAGAAGAAGTGGATTACATGGATTTTGGTAGGTTTATCAATTCGTTGATCGTTCACTCTTGAACTACAGAATAACAATAACGAGTAAAGTGTATTGCTCGAAGAACGTAATCGAAGTTATCCAAGAATAAATTCAAGGTGTAAAATTATACCCGTAATAGTTATTCTGGTATAGCTTTGTGTTTGGTCGAATCGACCCTTAGTCTCTTATATATATATTTGGTGTAAATAACCTTTATATAAATTTACTAAGGAAATTTTAAACTGACACAAAAACATGACGTCTATTAAAGCTAAACCATTATGTTAACCACGCTTCAATGATTACATCCGAAATTCACAAAACTCCCAAGAGTAGCGACATAACTCTCTGTGAAGAACTGTATACCGCACGGGAAGCCATATATTCGCTATATCTAATAAACCATCGTTTTTCAACACTTCGGAAGGAGATAAAGTTGGCAATAAAATAAATAGTAGCCGTACAAAGGCATCGCTTTCAGCTCAGCTCGAATCGCTTAATCAGAAGCGGATAAATCTGATCAGCCCTCGGAATTGCGACCCGAAGGATAAGTGGGCGTCGACTTGAAATATGGACAGATTGAAACACTTTAGGATGGAGACGATCATACGATAATAAAAAAACCGGCTAAGTGCAAATCGGACTCGCGCACCGAGGGTTCCGTACAAACCTGTAAGTACCTATATAAGTAAAAGTTCACCCATCACGACAATCGAGTCATAGTTATGGTATTTTTATTGTAAAATGAAATCCATAACATTACGAAAGGTAAAGTGTGGTTTACGATTTATGAGGAATTTAAAAAAAACTACTTACTAGATCTCGTTCAGACCAATTTTCGGTTAAAGTTTGCATGGTGTTGTACATCATAATATATATTTTTTAGTTTTATCATTATCTTATTTTAGAAGTTACAGGGGGGGGGGGGGGGAATATTTTGACACACATTTTACCACTTTGGAAGGGTCTCTCGCGCAAACTATTCAGTTTAAATAAAAATTATTAAAGAAGTCTCAATATCATTATTGAAGACCTATCCTTAAATACATCACACGTATGGGTTTGATAAAAAAAAATGAGTTTCAGTTCTAAGTATGGGGAACCCCAAAAATTTATCGTTTTTTTAATTTTTGTGTGATAATCTTAATGCGGTTCACAGAATACATCTACTTACCAAGTTTCAACAGTATAGTTCTTAAAGTTTCGGAAAAAATACGGACGGATAGACAGACATGACGAATCCATATTCCGTTCCGTTTTTTGCCATTTGGCTACGGAACCCTAAAACACAGTTCGTACTCTAATATTTTAAACTTTCTAGTAGCATTTTTTTAATTTAACACTATACTCTAAACTGGTATTAATGCAACACATAGCTCTTTTTACGAATTAAAGGTTAGCCTTAAGTTATAAAACACTGTTTATGCAGCGTAGGACGTCCACCCACAAGGTGGGCAGATCTCCAGAAGCCGCTGGAGGCAGGCCGCTTTTAACCGGCCGATCTGGAAGTCATTGGGAGAGGCCTATGTTCAGCAGTGGACATCCTATGGCTGTAATAGTGATGATGATGATCATATGAATAGAGAATATTAAAAAACACTTTTATTGTCACATAGAAAAATATTGTAATAAATTGAGCACTAAAATCATCCCCTAAGGTCCACTTGCGCACCATCGAATTAGTTTAGTACGGGATTTAGTTAGTTAGTTAGTTTAGCTGGGCTTTCTCCGCACTTAGCCTCATGATTGGGCCATTGTGCGTGCTACTTAGTCTTTCTTACTCCAACCATCCTAGGTCGTCCCAGAAAGTCAGCAGCCTTTTCAGACTGCTGCAGGCTTCCGGGAGAGATCCTGGTGATTGAAGAATCCGTGCCCGTTGATCTGCCACGCTTCTGCACTCCAATAGCACATGCTGTGGCGTTTCTTCTGTCTCCATGCATCCTCTGCATGTCGGGCTGTCTGTCACACCTATGTTAAACAGGTGTTTGTTAAGGGGACAATGGTCGGTTATAACACCTATAACCTTGCGAATTTTGTCCCTTGCTAATCTGATGAGGTTGCGGGCAAGCTTATTTGATACCGCCGGAACTGCATTTTTCATTTGCCTGCAGCCCTCGCTGTTTCTCCATTCTGTTAAATGTGTTTCTTTGGTTCTTTCGCGCAACCATGATTTTATTTGGGCCTGGGGTATGGGCAGTAGTGGTTCCGGTCCGTACACTACTGCCTTCGATCCTCTTTTAGCCAGTTCGTCTGCTGCGTCATTGCCCAGTGAGTTACTGTGTCCTTTGATCCATTGCGGGGTTACTCTGTTCGTGTTTGCAATAGATTGGAGTGCGTTGTGGCATTCCAGTATAAGGACAGAGGTTATGATATTGTTTTGTAAGGCTTGAAGGACGGATGCACTATCTGAGACAATTTTTATGTTATGCTCTCGGACGTCTCTGGCTGCAACTGCCTGTGCCGCTTTGGTGATGCCAATACATTCTGCTTGGAAGATTGTGTTCAGTTTATCTAGGGTAGTTGATATTTTTATGTTTAAGTCATTCGAGAAGACACCGGCTCCAGCGCCATGTGCAGTTTTGGAGCCGTCTGTGTATATCCTAACTTCGTCGACGCCAGAGCTTTCTTTTGCTTCTTCCGTGAGTTGAATATTGTATCTTCGGTCGAAGATGTGATGACACGGTGTTCTGTCCATAGGCGCCTCAAGAAGTGGTATTTCCTTTAGGATCGCCTGCAGAACTTTTGAGTGTGTTGTTTCTATGTTTTGTTTCCATAGTCCGTTTGCTCTTAGTCTTAAGGTGGTTGCCTGTGCTTCCTCTTGTATGACAAGATCTAATGGTCTTAGGTTCAAGAGGAGCTCGAGCGCGGCTGATGGGGTGGTTCTCATACATCCGGTGGTTGCTACACACGCTAAGCTTTGTAGACTTTGGAGTCTTGTTTTCACTGTGGTCAGTTGTGTTCGTTGTGTTAGTACGGGATTAAGACAATTATCTGTCTCTGTCAACGCCATACAACCTGACAGCTATAGAATGTGTTTAATACCGTGTTAGTAGATAGTTCGGGATTAAATTCGCCAATCCTGAGATGCGCAAGTGGACCTAAGAAATTTTGCGTATACGGAGTTAGAGGTTGTTAATGCAGATCAGGTGGTTTTGAAGTTGTCCTATTCTTTTGTACACCCTGTATATGTTTCAAATTACAACGAATTCTGTTCAGTCTTTAAATTAACATTAAGTAACAATCATCCAAATTCAAAATAATGTTTGTAAGTTTAATAACATAAAAAGTTATGCGCAAAAATGGCCCAGTTGTACCAATAACATTGCTATGTCGAGAACACCAAAAAAGTTTGTTCATATAAAGTTTCTAAGCCATCAAGACTATTTATGTCGGACAGCTTGTATCTGACGTCTTTAGTATTTTAATAAAGTAATATCAGAGCGAGGCAGCAATATTTTTCTTAAATTCGCTATGTGCAAAGTGGGTGGTGGGGGATGTCAAATCGATCGCAGCACGCTATTTGGCAGAAATGTGAAATAACTCTGGACTGTCATGTGTCAAATTACTATATTACCATAGAATTCCATACTAACGAAATTAAGTATTTTAAAGTAAAAACGTTAAAATTCGCGATATGGGTCACAGTACGTGTTGTGTTATAAAGTGCAGAAACAATGGGAAAACCAGTTCGTGCATGTTTTATTCGTTTCCAACATCAAGATGGATAGAAATAAATGGATAGCTGCTGTGAAAAGAAAAAAGTTTGTAGGGGGTTTGTGTCACGGACGTTTATCTTATGATCACAGCTCTTATTAAGTAGCTTTGTCCGTTGTTTCTAAGCTCTTTAACGTCTCTCACATGCTGTGTTAATACTAATTCTTTCCCTTTTTGCACAGTTTGAGGTTAGAAAGTTATTCATGTTGTATTGATTCAAATCCCGTACGTATTTTATCATTTATATTTTAGTTCAAGTAAGAAAATCACTTATTATATGCACAAACTTTTTAGATATTTTCATCTAATTTCGAACAAAAACAATCCGAAAATCATTCTCAAACCAGCCAGTTGCCATTATTTGAAAGATCTTAGTCCACAATAATTGTGGTCACTAGGGGCGCTGTCATCGCGCACACAGCGAATACTAGTAGATATCCTATGAACTTTTGTGTAATGTTAATATTGGTAACTAGCTTTTGCCCGCAACTTCGTTCGCGTGGTCATGGCAACTTTCTTTTTTTTTTAAAAGAACCTACTCCTGACTGTAATTAACAAACCAAAAAAAATATTTGCAAAATTGTTCCACCCGTTCACGCGTGGTGCGATGACCAAGGGAAACAGAGATTCATTTTTATTAGATAGGATTATTTATTTATCTATGCAGTCTGTGGTCTCTTTAGATCTTAAAAACCTGCAATTAAAATATACAGGCCTATGTCACAAAAAAGCACACCAATTATCTAGTCCCAAACTGTACTATGGCGGCTAGATAACGGTTAAACATATTTAAATACTTTTATAAACATCCATAACTCAGGTTCCAATAATAACGCCTAACACACAAACATTTGCCCCTTGCAGGATTCGAACCCGCAACCGCTTTAGGTATAGTTCAGAGCGCGAACCACTAGACCGGATATATGTTATTTATTAATTTAAGCTTTATTGCACAGGTAACCACAATTGGCGGACTTAATGGTATATAACTTTCTATAATATTATAAGAACCAGTCAAGTGTGATCAGGGATCGTATTCACAAATAAAAAGAAAGAAAAAAGTGGTATGGAAACTGAAAAGCTGAAAAAAGTTGCCTGTCATCTATCGTCTAGCTGGCGATAAGAAAACCTGTGACAAGAAAGCCTCATCTAATCTTGATCAAACATAATGAACAGTGTAGCAATATTTTACCTCAGAAACTGCTCAGCAAGATTCCAAAGGGGTACTACGAACTCAAGAAGATAGTATCGAACTAGCAATCCCAGCTTTGCTCGACTGTTTAAAATAATTCTATTTTTTGAGTTTATGTCTCAATAAAATACTCTTAATTATTGCCAAAACCGTAACATCATACTTCATACTTACAAACGGTAGTAAGTTTAACACTTGGTTTATAAATATTGTGGTAAATTAATTTACATCAGTGGGTCAAAGCTGGTGGAAAACTTCGCAAGAATACCTGAACACTCCTAACTGCGGTGCGGTGTCTCTGTCTAAAAGTCAAAACCTATCGCAACGTCGAGTAAAAATTAACAAAACATGTTTCAAACTCACAAAGTTATCACTTCAACTAACACAATCATACTCGAAAACAGTAACTTAACAGTTAAACAGAAAAGTTTTGAGTTAAATACGCATTTAAAAACGACAATCGGACTCCAATTAACCTAGTTTCGAAAGAATATGCTGCGCCGACGAATTCAATTTAGTTTTTGCGCTATAGAACTATAAAGAGTAGGCTCACTCACAATCTTAATCGGGAATCAATTTAGCGGTCTGTTTTTTAACTAGCTGTCTCGGTGAACTTCGTACCGCCTCTTCATTTTTTTTTGTAAATTTTTCCGATATTTTCATAGTTGTTCTGCTATTCGGGGTGGAGATAAATTCTACAAATAAAAGATCATAAAAATTGGTCTTGCCGTTCTAAATTTATAAATGGTGTAACTAACCTGACTTTTTTAAATATATATATGGATTACTGTCACAGTCTATTTGGATAACAAGAACCAAGGTTTATAATATTATTAAAAAAACGAAAGTTAATTTGTGTTTGTAGGTCCACACAAAATAATTAGCGCTCTCAGACCGCGATTCGCCATTTGTTAACTCCTATCCTGCTCTACATCGTTGGTTTTCACAGGGCTCGTCCTATGAGTCTAGTTAGGCTCAGTGAGGCCATTTTAATGATGCATCATCGTAAAAAAGGTATTGACATAATATCATGATTATATTGACGTCATTACAAATTTTGTCCTTAAAAAAAATTCTAATTTTAATTGTTTTATATAAAATTTATGAGTCAGGAATAAAAAATGGATAGTGTAAAAGTTGGACTGTATTGTTTTCTCACTAATACGAGTAATGCTAAACTATCGTTAATTTGTGTTGCCTAGAAGTTTACAAGTTGTCCCATCTGAAGCACAGGTTGAACCTGGTTCAGGTAAAAAAACCTTTTGCATAAAAACAATAAAATTGTACTAATTTTATTATTATCTGTTTTTTTTTGTATGCAATAAAACATATTTACATTTTTTTAAATAGGCCGTCTCATAAAAATGCTATCAAATCAAACTAGTCGATTATAATAGCTCGCTGGCGTTCTGCCAGCAAGGTGTATTCATACAGCCCACTGGCTAAACCGCTGGCTTTGTTTGCAAACGACAATGCAAAGATAATATGAAACAGGCGACAATAGGCTACTCGGTGGTGATCATATGTCGTACTCAGAAAATTTTAGGCATACGATGCGCAATAATTTACGCAATAAATAAAAAATATTGGACTACATCACATACTGCTCTGATCTTATGGTAAGTAGCCAAATCACTTGTGTTACAGAAATCATAAAAAGCGACGGTACCACAACACCCGAGACAATACAAAAAGTTATTTTCCTACATTGACCGACCGGGATCAAACCCGGGACCTCAGAGATAGCGACACCAAATCCGGTATACTCGCCTCTCGGCTATAGAGGTCGTCAAGTTAGGGGTCAGAGTGACCCTTCTGTATCTAACTGCGTTATTTTTTATTTCGTCTGCTCGTAAAAACAACTTTTAGGGGTCTATACATTTGTATAGTTTAATTTGTGCAGCAAATGTAAACTTTTGAATATATTTGTTTTAAACTTGTCGAAATGTTAGAAATATTTTAATTTTTCAGTTTCTCCGTTTAAGCGTGATAGTTATACTAAGCAAAGTATAATAAGAAATCTGTAACTTTAAGATCAATAAGGCTATAAATATATATTTGGTGCTGTGGGGGGACGGACGTAAAGAATACACTTCCCCACCGCCAACACCACCGACTAATTTATATGATCGGACTAACTTACCTAGTGATGTCCGATCCTCAATTATTTGAAGTAATCTCGTCCTCATTGTGTACAATGTAGTACGCACTTTTTGCTACTGCACTGATTACAATCTTCAAAGTTAGGCGCGTGCTTGAACGCGTCAATAAACTAAAAAATAAATAACCGGAACGTGCCCGCACCGTCACCTATCAATGTCATCTGTCACCTGTCAATGTCATTATTTCAAAGGATAAAATTGGACACAACTTTCAAAAAGAAGGGAAACTAAGTAGTAGGTAGGTATTTATAGCATATAATCTTTTTTGTACTTTAAGGATTGATAAATACATACTAACTGGGTCGGGCTGGGGATAGGATGAGGACGAGATTACTTCACTATTTGAGGATCGGACGTCACTAGGTAAGTTAGTCCGATCATATAAATTATGTTCCATAATCTCGTCCTCATTGTGTACAATGTAGATGTTCAAAGAGGAAAGTTGTGTCGACAAAGCAATATAAACATTTATTATGATCATTTATATGATTTGCTAAAGTCTTAGCACATGATAAAACTTTATTTTATTAACTATCTATTGGTAGATGCTTAATTCAAGTTTTATCTAACAAGGATATAGTTGTTTGATTAATTCATTGGAATTAATCAACCAACCCTGTATATCGATACAACCCTGTATATCGATACAACCCTGGATATCGATACAACCCTGTATATCGATACAACCCTGTATATCGATACAATCCTGTATGATGATACACCCTGTGTGATGATACACCCTGTATGATGATACACCCTGTATGATAATACAACCCTGTATGATGATATAACCCCGTATGCTAATACAACCATGTATATTGATACAGTCCCATCCCATTTGATGACACAAACCTGTACCTATTTGATGACACAAAAATGTGTAGGAATTCTATAAAATCGAAAATAGCAAATTTTACTTTAATTGCAATACTCTTTTTTAAACTGTAAGTCTTTATGAATTTATAGATTTGCTGGGACTGAGACTGATAATCCACCTGTTGTACACTTTTAAGTTTGTGCAATAAAGTTTTAAATAAATACCTCTCGCTATTAAGTAGGTATATTCTTTACGAATAAACTAGAGATCACGCAAACGAAATCGCGGGGCAACAGCTAGTTTAATAAGTTGTCATGGAAATGGAGCCAATGCTTTGAACTATTCATCAATATCCGTCTCATTTATCCAGTAGTATGTAGTACATACTTAGTACATGGTTACCTAACAAGGTAGATTTATCGATGTGCAAACTAAGTAGGTAGTTAAGCTAGTATTTCTTCTGAAAAGATTTATTTTATTTTATATAATAAGAAAATCTAGTAACCTTTTAAGTTATCATTGTCTGTAATACAATTTTTTATGCAAATAAATTAGTCTTATTCTTAATAACTCCTGTTCAAGGTGTAGTTCCAAAGTAAAGGAAACTAAAATAAATAATATAGATGTTTACTATGGCAAATCTTTCATTAATTATATGTAGTGACCGACCGAAACATGTTATTTTGCCGAAACCGAAACCGAAGGTTCGGTTTCATTGTAGTTTCGGCCGAAACCGAAACCGAAACCGAACCTTTTATAAAAAACAAAAAAAAGTCCTTAAAAAGTCGAAAAAATGTTAGTAAGTTTTTTTCTAAAATTAATATCTCGCCGACCTATAATTACAGGTTTCTACTTTCAAAGATTTATCACAATGAAATTTCAGCACAGTTACAGAGGTTCTGTTTGAAAATTTAACTACCCTATAAAGTGAAAAAAATACATTATTTGTAACACAAAGTTAGCGATTTTTTAGTGGTGGTATAAAATAAAACAAATTTATTATTAAAATATGATGCTCATATATTATGTTTATTTATTTTCAGTTACTTACATTTTAATTATACTCACAAATATCACAATCAGTTAGCCTCGAATAATGCCTTGGCTAATTCAAATATAATTAGATAATCAAAATAATCAAATTGATCACCTTTGGTAATCATTTTAGCGAACCTTTTCTTTTATTATGTAAGGTGCATAACATAGGTTATGATAACAAATCAACAAGTATAATATAGTAATAAATCTATACTTATACTTTTTAGTTTTTATAACTAATTATCTAATTAAAAATAAAAACAGTGTTTTTGACATACTTACTGAGATCAACAATTTCTTTTTTAGGATCAACTACTTATAGATTTAATCTTTGTCATTTAATGTTTACAACAGTCTTATCAACTTTGCTTACAGTACAGTAAGTTTGACTATAGTATTTTTACGTATTAATCAACAGATAGTAAAATAATAATTATTATAGTTACTTAACTAACGCTAACAGTCTTAGTAATCGAAGTTGAACAGTCTTATATTATATGCCAAGAACAAGAATTTTTCCGCATTTTCTCCAAGCAGATTACCTCGCCTATCAGCATATATTTGTCCAGCAGCGCTAAACAACTTGTCTTGTCGGTGGTGCTGACAGGTATTTTAGAACAGCATTTCGTAATAAAGGATATGGGCTGGAGTTCCAATAGGAGTAAATATCTGCATTACGCTGTAACAAGGGTTCTGATAGGTAACATTGTAGAGTCTGTCTGAGTGTCGCTGTTGGGTCAAGATTTTCATCGGTGTGCATCTGCTCGATATTTGACTGGTCGTGTGTATCCCAAAGACTCTCTATTTGGCTATGGATATTTTGACTTTCAGAGAACAATGTCGCATTTATGTCGTTCTCTTGCTCACGGTGAGTATTTTTGCTGTACCTTGCCAGAAAATTAACGATCTCATTTGTGGCAATGTTAACTTCGTTTGTGGATATATATTTGGATTTAAACCTTGGGTCAAGTAAAGTTGCAGCCATTAGTAAGGGATGTCCTTTCACAAAAGAAAATCTATTATTTAGATATTCTAGGAGAGCATGCCTTATATTTATGCACGCTTCTGCTTCATTTTCTGATTGTGTTTGTAATTTTCGATTAAGCAGCGATATCAGAGGGATTACTATTGAGATGCAGGCGTTGTCGAATGATAGTTCAAGTGTCAGCACGAAGCCGAGCATAGGCAGGTTTTAAAACGACAGTCCGAATTGAACGAAGTAAAAAACGAAGCCAAATTAAAGAAACAAGAACAAAAAATTCCACAAGCCATGGTTGTTTTAGACCATGCAAGGTTTGTTTTTTAGGCTCATGGCTACCGAGTGAAAACGACCTGTTACACAGTTTACAGGCAGCTTTCGAAACGTCAGCTGTAGATTTCTCAAAAAATTGCCAATCGGATGTCTTTCCTTTTGTGTCATTTTTTACCTAAAACAATAAAATTATTCATTAATTAAAACAATTTATTTTACCGGATTAATCGCGTTTACTATTAATTATGTGCACAACCAAACCCAGAAGTCCAACACTAACCCTAAGCGTACGTTACTCGTAAATCGTCAAAATACCTACTCACACCATTACATTACTCGCAACATTACATTAACATTACACGTCTATATTAAATTTAAATTAATAACTATTCACCTTTCATTTTATTGCATAGGCAGGTACCTACCTACAATCGTTATTACATTAATAGTACACGCAACAAAGATGAATTTTAAACTTTAATGAAGCAGGTACTTAACCTTGGCACTTACACCTTTAAAATTAAATATATTCGTCAATAGGTTAGCAAACTATTAAAATAAAGCGTTAAATATTAACTATGACATGACGAATTCACAACAAAAACAAACTAAAATACTTGATCAAACTACTACTTACCATTATTCGCGGAACAAACACAACACGTATTGACACGTCTACACGAGCAAAGCGCACTGATTTAGGTAGTTGCCGGCGGAGTCAGGCGAGCGACGCCATATTGCCAGCCGTGCCGAGCGCGCCCGACGTTAGCCGAGCGCGACCCGAAGGTACGATGTAAGTTTCGGCGAGGCCGAAGGGTTCGGCCGTTTTTGGCCGAAACCGAAACTCGGGCCGAAACTTGATTTTTTGGCCGAAACTGGCCGAAACCGAAACCGAAACCGAAATTTCGGTCGGACACTAATTATATGTTATAAATAAGGAAATTATATACAAATACTACCAGTATTGTTCCAGTAGGGTCCTATTTTGTTGACAATAGTTTCAACATTATTTTACTGAGAAAGATTGATTTTTACTCATCTTCTTAGAAAACCGTTATATGTGTTACACTTATATGGCTGGAAATCAGTATGAGACTCCTGCACTTTATCTGTGGATCCCTGGTAGGGTATATTAATAAGTTAATGAAACAGTCTGAATACTTATTTATTAATAACTGGTCAATTCTTGTAAAGCTAATAAAAATAAAAATAAAATAAAGAAATAAGTAATAATTTACCAATACATCACATCGGATAAGATAGAAAGTTTACTCCGGCTCAAAATACTTGTAGCAGCCTTACAGCCTTAGTCCAATAACAAGGTAAGGCAACATTTATTGCCTGCTTTGCCTTAATTGTTGCCACTGATCAATGCCTCTATCATGTCATCCATTTTTTTTTATTTATTTTTTTATAAATCCAATTAAATTCATTAGAAATTTTCTGTCATTATTTATCATCTCCATTTTTGCTTTACATGGTAATTTAATATCTAATAAAATTATTTATACATGGACTTACATAGGTACTTGACAATCTTCAATTATAATTGTATGATTCATGCCTTAATTTAAATAATAATGTTAAGTCAGTAGTATATTTTTTATGAAGTTTATAGTTTCATGGATACAATTTTAATTTTCTAATTATTTTTTAATAAATCATATTTTATTATAATCATCTATTTAAATATGAACCTTTGTTATCCACCTGGGATAATTCAGTTTATTTACTATCTTTAGTATCTTGATAATTTAATGATTGGAAGATTATTTATCTTTGTCTTCAATTTTAGGTATCAAACATTTTCACAAAAGATAAAATGTCTAGAAATATATGGTTTAATATATTAAAAATATATTTAGTTCAGATTTGAAAATTCAAGTTATCATTGGAACTTTGTGTCTAGTTTCGAATTTCTCTTACTTTTCCAAAGGTAGCAGGTACCTACTTTAAAATTAAAATAATTGGTTTTCGACCTTATGACAAGTACATTAAGGATCAATTATGGTGCAATATTTTTGCCTGTAAATAAAGCTGCATAAATCTTTCCATGGGTTTTTACTGACTGAAAATATTGGAATGTAACATATAGTTACAGTTAAAACAGTTTTTAATTATGGTAATTTTTATCTTGTTGATAACAAGGAGAATTATTTTTCCATATCTGTAACAGTGATCTTAACTCATCTTGAGTGTGTCTTTATTTATAAATTTTCTGAGAAATTATTCACACTTGATGAAGACTAGAAATAATCTAACTAGCCATGGCGATCAGCTAGAATAATAACCATAAGTCAGTAACAGTGTTAAATTTTAATTGCTTTCATAGATTATTATAGAATCTTGAGAATTAAGCTTGATACTATGAGAATTTAAGGTTTACCCGGTTGTGACCAGATCTAATACTATAAGTTACACAAATGGGATACCATATCAGTTGTATAGGAACATACACACATGCACCAGCCAACATCAATTTGTCATGGTCTCCAAACAAGGAGTCAATTTCCCTGTACTACGAGGTACAAGACAATGTATCTTGCCAGGGTCATTCGAACAGAGTATCGAACCTGGGACCTTTTACGTTAAGGCACTTCACGAATCAGGTGGACTAATGATCTTTAAGTCACAGATGTGAATTAGCAATTTCAAGTAATGTTTATTAAATTAATTTATTTAAGCTTTTTAGTAAAATATAAAAGAAAATAATAATAATATGGTCATAACTACATGAACTATTGGAGTAAACCGGTTGTTTTCTATGGTATGCTTTATAAAGTCTTGCCCTCTTGGGCTAACATCAAGAAGTACCTCAGTTATATACTTGTGGAAATCCACACCGAGATAAACCATAATTTGTAAAAGCGCTATTTATCATTGACTTGTATGTATATAAATGGGGCAGAATTAGACAAGCAGATCTGAGACCAACAGATTGTCTTGGTACCATTAATGGTTGCCAAAGGCCCAATTTAATAGTAAAAACTGATGAAATTATTAAAAACTTAAAATCTTTATAAACAGACAGAAATTGTCTAGGTAAGTATGTGACTTGTTTACACAAGTACTCAGAATTCCTTAAGCCTTCAATATCAGCAGGTAAAGGAGCTTCTTTCATAGCCTCCTTAGAGTCAAAGTGTTAAGTTGAAAAAATTACTAAGACGGAGGGCATTACCTCACGGTCTCGGTACCCATATTCTCCCTCTGGCATTCTAAGATATGTATCGCCTTGATACCTTTGTGTTCGACTATATTTTCAACTTCAATTGATGAAGTCGGTCTCTGGTCAACCTAATAAGATAATTTGCAGACCCGCAATATTATAACAAAAATTTTAAATTTAATTTATAAGTTTAAATTAAGCCACAGGCTAACCCCTCGTGAAAGCAAGTGGAAGTGTTATAATTCTGCTGCGAGACAGACAAGAGGAATAATTGTTCTCTCCGTACATATGATGCGCTAGAATAAATTTATAATATTAATAACTTACCTTATGCTATTACAAATCCTTTGTAGTATATTTCTGGTGCAACATTATATCGGTCTCATGGTCAACTCTTCATGAAGACTAGAGCCATAATGTTACGTCTCAGGAGGAATCCCTCGAGGAGACGCTTCAGACTGAACAAAAAACCCACTGGCCACTCCATCGTAAAGGCCAGTGCTTCTGTACAGAGCAGTTTCTGTGGAGTCATTCGGAGACATGACAGACAACTAGAATGAACATGCTGATCACCAACGGCCAACCTCCCGTGAAGGCTCCGATGTCATTCATTCTGAGACATGAGAGACAACTAGAATGAACTTAATGATCACCACGGCCAACCTCCCGTGAAAGCTCCGATGTCATTCATTCTGTCTCGTTTGCGGGCTGAAGAATAACGCCGAGTGGCGTTATTTCTTGTTGTTAGTGACAGAGTTGTCATACACACTCCTTGTTTTCATGATTAATTTCTGGCTGATTATGTTGTTGGAGTGGAGGCCACGTCTCGGCGAACGTAGTGTAGGACGCTTCTCAACTCGATGGGCCGACGAACTCGGGAATATGGCTAGATACATTTGTATCAAAGCAGGAGATCGTACTCCTTGGCGCTCTTTGCGTCCTTCCCTTACGTCCAGCAGTGGGCTGTAATAGGCTGAGATGATGGTGATGGTGGTTTTAGTTTGCTGTGGTGGTGATAGAAATCGTAATAATTGAGCCGAGGTATCGGTCCAACAATTTCACAAATTCAACTGACAAGTTTTGTTTTCCAGCCACCATACTTTTACACAAACATCACCGTATTTTCTTCTTGGTTTTTTGCATTTGTATGTAAGCTGTAAATCACTAATTAGTTAAAAAACTAATTTATTCTAAATATTTATATCTTCAATGATCTATTCTCTTCAAAAGTACAATGACATTGACAGGTGACAGATGACATTGATAGGCGACGGTGCGGGCACGTTCCGGTTATTTATTTTTTAGTTTATTGACGCGTTCAAGCACGCGCCTAACTTTGAAGATTGTAATCAGTGCAGTAGCAAAAAGTGCGTACTACATTGTACACAATGAGGACGAGATTATGGAACATAATTCTTGTAGCACGAGACGGGCAGCAGTCTGCGTGCTAGATGTAATAAAAAACCGCGCTCGCCAACCCGCCTGCCAAGCGTGGCGAATATTGGCAATCCCTCCGATAAAAGTCATTGGGGGAGGCCTGTGTTCAGCAGTGGACTTCTATGGCTGAAATGACGAGGCTATAATTAAAAAGTAATTATTAATAATTTCAGAAGTTTATCATTATTATTTATTATTACAACATTGTTTTTCAATAAAAAGCTTGAGGCTTAGGAATAAAACTAAGTTCAAATGAGACGTAGAAGCAACTTTAATCACGAAGCACAATTTGATTCAAGTGTGTTCTTATATCACTAACTTTATACAAAAAAACAACAATTATTAGAAATTTTTAATAGTTATGACATATTTAAAAGATTTCTAATATATTTCTGATCACTGTTGAAGACTGAAAAAGCTAAACTTACTATGGAACAAGGTAAAAACATCACAAAAGAACAAGCAAAAAATCAACTGACCGCACTTGAAAACTTTTTCACGAGTTTTGACGTAAAACTAATTAACACACGTTGAGCGCTAATTATGCCTTTATGAATAGTAAATATTGTGACCAGTTGACCTTTAACCATTTAACTTAGTCGGGTCGATTTAGAAAATACATTTTTTAATTGACTCTAACATAAGTGTGCTTGGCGCAAGACACGCTATTGTTTTTTTTTCTGGTATATCCTAACTTAAATATGTTAATTCTTTACAACCATGGTAATTATATTGTTTGGTGCATTTATTTATTACTTAAAAAATTAAAAATAATTATAAATTAAATTTTGTAATTTTTGAAATTTAAATACCAATGGCCTTACTACCAAAAAGATAGACTAGGTTTAAACCGGGCTCCAGCTCGGTTCGCCGAAAGAATGATAAATATTTCTTTCGGCAAACCGACCTGTCGGTAAAAAAAATATATTTGTATCGATGAACGATGAACAGTGATTTCTATGTACAATTATATCGTTCAAGGGTTATTCTGTAAATCATTGAGGGTTCGTTTAAACCATATCTATAGCACAGCCATACAATATGGAATATTGACACATCATACATGTCTCGGTTATGTTACCATACTTTTTAATTGGTTGGCTAATCTTTAGGCAGTGTTTAAACCTAGTCTATCTTTTTTCTAGTAAGGCCCCAAATGTTTAACTTTCTATTATATATTGATTTTCACGAGTATAAAACTATAAAAATTACACTTCCAAAATTTATGAAACTGTGTTACATCAAATAAATTGTCCTAAGCCTCCTGCACACCCAGACCGGAGTAAATTTAGTTTTTTTTTTAAAGTAACAAGTTGGGCGCCATGTCTTATATCGAAACTAATTTGTATCAGTCATTGACTTATATATTACTTCGTAAGGACAGGGCGGACCGCACGTCAGGCTGTTGCCTATAACCGGGCCCCTTTTTTTTTATCGCAGGAGAAAATGCGTTAGCATACCAACCGCTTCAGGGTAAGCGGGAGGTTATGTAAGGACTCTCTTGCCAGCGCTAGTCGCTGTCTCTCGGCAAGCATACCATACTAAAAAAACCTGCGGTGTACACCTCAACGTATGTCGATGGTGCATGGGGACCCAATGTATGACTTCCATGCATCACCCACGTACGGCTATGCCGGGCCTCAGGCATATGGAATAAGGTGATCCCGTACACACAGGATCACCCCAAGTCAGGCAAGCTGTGCAATGCGAGCTTAGGGCCCCTTGACCCTTCGCCCACTAGCCTGCTAGAGGGTGGTGATGGCGAATGACGTAACTCCTCCGCCTTCTCCCCCTCCTTCTGCGGATCGGATCAGCATGAGGATCGTCCTCCCTGATCCGCTCCGCGGCCTCTTTTTGCGACACCACGTCCTCGCAAAAGGAAACCATACCCTCCCATGCCCTCTCGCTTTCCAACATAGCTCGCGCTATGCTGCCTATAACCGGGCCCTACTCTGACCCTACCTACGGCAGAAGTGACGTAGTCAGTGGTCGGCAGTCATCAAGAGCCGGTGTCCTAAGAAAAAATAATATGCCTGGAAGTTCTTTTAAGAATTGTGTCAATTCACAGAAAAATTGACAGAAAGTTCTCCAAAAATAATTCTAATATTACATTTCACCGGTAAATCGTAAATTTGATAATTACTTACATTACTTTAATATTTATTTATCGTTCTTGTCAATTATACGAAGCGACGCCATATTTACCGTACGAATGACCGATATGACTTTGTAGCGGCGTGCATTAGTTCTACACTGTGAGCACTATTATGGCTTCAGGTAATGTCATAAAAATATTATATGTTTTATGATGATAAAATATCTGAAGTTTCGATTTATATAATATTCAAGGAAATCAAACTAACATGTGTTTTAACGTAGTAAGTGTAAAGTACAAAGAAATAAAGAACTATGTTTTTAACTGTAGATTTTCTACTGATCTTTGGCGAAATGAAACATGGTGTTGTATTTTTATTTAAGCAAACAAAAAGTTATACATATTTACTACGATAACTCTTTAAATATTATATATAAAATAAGAAAAGTTTTTTTACTGAGTTCTTCTTTAATTATAAGCCGCTCTGACAAGGTTACATCTGTGATGCGGTTTAACAGTTGACATTATAGTCTAATAGATGGTGTTAGTGTGTCATGTATGGCGAAAGTGTAATGTGAATTGTTCTGTCAGCCGTATCTTTACTTTTTAAATCAATGGTATCAGTGCAGTGCTATAAAGTATAGCTAAATAACTTTCAGGGATGTCAGTTGTACAACCTTGTATTATACGAGTACATTTTCACGTTTTTATCCAAAAATATAAAATTACCCTCCCTCGTGGTAGGGCCGCATCGTCGCATCTTATCTCTCCGCCCTAGTGGGCAGGCGCTGAGTTCGGCTATTGAAATTTATTTTTTCATTCGCCCTTGATACCTTCTTTGATGGTGACTAGGCGTTCTGGTTTTTACGGTCGTTACTTATCTATTATCAAACAGTGATGAGTTGTCCTATAAATCTCTAAGTAATACTGGCCCCCGATTCAGAACGTTTTGATAACGAGTTGTCAACCGGTAAATAAGGTGACACTAATGCTAAATCCTAGTGTCCCGTGGTTTTTTGGTCGCCAATTTTTTACCGAAAGAATCGGGGCCTGGCCATCTACATCAACAAGATTTGAAAAGTAACAACAATATTTGAAAAAAGAACACTAACATTAACAGTTTAATGACAATCTCATTAATAACATGAGCAGCCACCATGGCTGCTGATGTATGCTGACGATATCGCAAATTGATATCGTCCTGGCAAAAGGGGTAGACCCAAGAAATGCTGGCATGACGTCGTGAGGGCTGACATGCGTGCCAATGATCTCACAACTAGAGACGCTCAAGACCGCGCGAAGTGGAGGAGGAAATCAAGGAAAGCGGACCCTGGGCTCCAAAGCAATGGCTTTGGACGCAACCGGGATTGACCGTATAGATGAAGAAGAAGATGGCGAAAGACTTTAATGGGTCTAAAAATTATAGAGCAAACATAACTTTTCACACGTACATATTTAGCTTTTGTTGTCATATTATTATAAATTACACAATATAATATGCCTTAGTACTAATTTAACTTGTAAATAGTGGGCTATTTTAAATAGCAGCGATCGTCGTAATGTGTACCTTATTTCAAATTGTTTTGTTCAAAACTTGTACCAACGCGCTCTTTGACAATTAAGATCTCTGTGTGCTTGTAATTTAAAGTCGAAAACAACAAATAGTTATTTCCCGATTTTCCGAAAGACGCGTGAAATATGCTCATCCTATTGAAAAGAGAAAATATTATTCTAGCCTGCTTTCTGTAACTCGATCCTGTTACTAAATTTTCGCCTTTTGCAGCAATTTCATCCGACATTTCTCGGAGCGTGAACGATTTGCGCGAAACAAGATCCTGACGATGATACTGTTAGAGATTTTGTCCCTAAGTAGAAAAGAATGATGTAAGAAATATTTCTGAACATATTTTTAATTTAACATACATTATCTACTCAGTTAATGAATATCTAGATTGTAAAGTTGACATTACCTAATAATTAATAACTGACATAACTGACGTTTTTTCAAAAGGTATGTATGCGTGTATAAATTTGATTAATAACTTAAATTGTTTGGAGGCGACTTATCTCTGACTTGTTTGTTGTTTGTTGATATATTTGTATGCTATTGACTATGGCTGAATAAGTGAAACCTATATATGTTTGTAACCTTATGATGTACCCTATTCAAAACAAATAAATTATTCTTGATTCTTGATTCTTGATTGATTAAAAACACTATAAAAAGTGGGAACTGTCTTCATCCTACGGTGGCATCTTCTGACAAATATTTCACAAAACTAAAAACAAATACGTCATACAATTATTTAAGAAAAGCAAACATTTAATCCGCCGTGCCGTGAAGGGACCGCCCTAAAGAATACACTTCCCCACCGCTAACAGGAGGCATGTCGTAAGAGGCGACTAATTTCTGTAGCACGAGACGGGCAGCAGCGTCTTAGTGCGAAATATCATAAAAAACTGCGGTTGCCAACCCGCCTGCCAGGCGTGGCGAGTATTGGCAATCCCCCCCGATGATAAGTCTTCGGGGGAGGCCTTTGTTCAGCAGTGGACATCCTAGAGCTGAAACATGGAGAACATACCTTATACAGTAGAAATGTCATACGATTTGTTCGACAAAATTTTCCATCATTTTTTATTCTGCTGTTTTTGTATGGGCGAGCGTTGACAGGACTTGTCATTTCATACTAAATGTAAGTGAAAAATCACTTACTAGTTTCGGAGAAAGTGGTTCGTATTGCTGCTCTATAGGATATTTGCTCGATGGGCTTCAGCCCAATCCCATTAAATGTTTCATCATCATCATCATTTCAATGATGATGATGATGAAACATTTAATTAGGTAAATCAATCATCAAGGCATCATATTAAAAATTTAAAAAAGTAACTAACAAATTAGAGACAATCACGGAAATTGCGGGCGTAATCACTAATCACTAAACATTGATCTCTATTCCCTAAGGCCGGTTTTTCGCTATGTATTGTGTGGTGCATCTTGAGATATAAATTAATATCGTTATGCTATATATAATTATTTACACCACAAACCTCTCGAACTATATAATACATCGCGGACTATAATATAACGAATACTGTGTCCCATGGTGAAGAGCCGGCTTGACTACGAGTATAATGGTTTAGGTAAAGGTATTCTATCTTTATAATGCGTTATGCTTATTCTCAATTTTCAAGTAAACTATTGACTGTGTACACGGCAGTCCTACTAATTGTTACTTTAAGGGAAACCTATTATTAGCCTTATTAATTAAATATTTAAGTAGAATCTAAGTACAATTGTAACGCTGTTGGTTTTCTAAATAAATAAAATAAATATAAACTATTACCGTTTAACTGGAGAAAATAAAAGAAAACGTATAATACGTCACTCGATAAAATTTTATAAGCCACCAAAAGATTGATGGGTTCCATTTTGTTTTCGAAAAAACTATCTGCGAGCCTTTGATAGTGTGACGTTGATGCATCGATGTTTGGAAAAGTTTATTTTTCAAACTTGGGCAAATGTTTGCTTGCAATATTAGGTCACTAAAACAATCAAAACAGGGCTTACCCCTAGTAACTATGGCGACTAGACAACGGATGAACATACCTCATTTTTTAAACATCTTTGAATTAGGTACACATCTACAGTTTGCCCCTTCCGAGATACGAACCCGCAACCGCTTAGCTTTGAAATCCGGCATGCGAGCCACTAGACGACACGGTCGTCTATAAATTTGGATTTCTCAAGATCTCTTCAAATTTGAAATAATCGTATATTTTCATGCTACGGAGCGGTCACAAGACAGCAATCAAATTAATATTCCGTCATGGCCCACCCATTGGGGGCAGATCGGAATTCGTAATGAACTGACGCGCACGAGTTTGAATCTAGATGCAAAAGCATACGTTTTAAAGAATTTCTTATCGTCTTCCATGAATAAGTTATTTGCAAAATTGCAACAAAAGAATATTAATGAATCGGAGTTAAAAACTTAAAATGTAGTAAGAGATAAATGGGACCTAATGGTGCGTACAAATCCAACAAAAGCGTCTCGAATTTAGCGCCAGGAGATGTACTTTTAAAATATTGAAATGAATCTTTAATCCGTTTCAATGTCAATTACTATTGCTCACAATTTTCCACATTTTGAATAACTTGAATTAAGTATTAGACCACGTACCGGCAAGCGCAGCGTAGAATGTCCAATCGGTGAAGGTTGTGGGACCAGGCAACTGGATGCAGGCGACTTTCAACCGGCCAATCTAGAAGTCATTTGGGGAGGCCTATGTTTACCAGTGGACGTCCTATGGCTGAAATGATGATGAAGTTGAAATTGAAATTGAAATCTCGTAACAATATTTTTTTTTTGCAGAAACTTTTAAAAAGTGGGATGCAAAAACCCATCTGATTTTAAAAACCGGTAATAACGGATCGAACGGTAATGAAAAGTTGTTATATCAAATCACTGTCAACCATTGTGAACTTGTCAATGTTTTTCCATATTTTCTACTAATAAAAATTCAAAAACAAGTAGGTGACAGGTACATAGGTAGGCATTATTCACGGAATGAATTTTAAAAAGTTGCGATTTGAAATATTTGTATGTTAATCTTGCGATTTAGTATTCGGATTGGAATGCACATGATTCAAAAATACGTCTCCACATTCTAAAGCGCAGGACATATGTAAGAGGCGTCAGCGTAGCGCACGTGAGACGATGTCGTGCCGCCGGTGAGGCGTAGGCGTGTCGTGGGCGAGGCGCAGGCATTATGTACGTAAGGAGCGGTGCAGCCGTGGTCACACCGACGCCTCTTGTATATGTCATCAACTAGATGTTCGACACAATGTAATACCATCCATGTTTTTTCAGTACAGTGTGATTTTGTTTTGAATTAGTGTATTGTCTGGCGCATATTTATATCAATTAACTGCAGCTGAATTTATTAAATTTAAAATAATGAATTTTCAATAACCATTTACATTTAGATACCTATGATGATACCTTTACTGAATGAATTATTAACATACGTATCTATAATCGTTTTAGTCACAAACTTCAGGCTATTTATAAGAAATATTTTAATATTTATTTAAATTAAAAACGATGCAACCTTATTCCAATCGTTACTATGTATTATGTTAACTTATAAAATTCATTCAACCAATTCATGACAGCTTTTGTAAAAACCCTTTATTTATCAACTACGTGATTGAATTACCGAATTAGCCTTAAGGAATAAAAATGTATTAAATTCAGGAAGCCGCTCCTCTTTTATACCATAATGATACTAGGACAGCATTTACAATTTTGTTCCGGGCATAGCACAGCGAAAACAGTCTACTAAACTGATCTTTAATTTTATACAGGGTTATTTATAAAACATTAACAACCGCACCAGAATGAGCCCCTAGGAGGTTGTTGACGTTTTAAAAATAACTCTTTATGTGTTTCTTTATTTCGGCAGAAGTTTGCCTTACCATCACTTCAAGGTAGAAAAATCTATCGGAATGAATGAAACCCACAATACGATTTTATGCAAAAATTACCGCAGTACTATGCGAATCAAAACAATTACTCATTAGTTACACGTTTTTTAAATTAATACATAAAAAATTCTTATAAAACATTAAGGGCCAGTTTCACCACTTGCTAATAAGTTCCAGATAAACTATCTGACACTTTTTTGGCAGCTAATGTATGGGTATCTGTTAATCAAAACAAGTGCCAGATAGTTTATCCAGAACTTATCAGCAAGTGGTGGAACGGGCCCTAAGTAGATAAATACCTGAGTTAAATAACTTAGCATAGAAAACCACTTAAGTTTGTAATTATATAAAGTACTTATTAAATTTACATCGATTAACATTTAAACAATTTGTTTATTAATTTTAATAAATGAACCAAAAGTTATAAAATAGGTAGGTAGATTAGATCAAAAAAGACAAAGGTCAAAAAAGACACATTCTACCGCTCAAACATCAGCTAGTCATCAGCCAATCAGCCAATTAGTCATCATCACAACAGCTAGTTTTTGTATGGGACCAACATTAAAAAAATTTTTTTTTAACTATTATACATTCGGCAACAAAACCAATTAAAAACTACCATTTATTCGTATGTATTCATGTTTGATAATATATTATAGTGTAAGTGTTAACTCTTCGTTATCTACTTATATCTGAACTTGAATTTGCCGGTTGTGTCGGTCCTCTAAAGGTTGTGTTATTACTCGTATGTCTGTTAATAGGTAATAGTAATACTTAGTATTCCTTACTTTTGGCTTGGCGCATATTTAGCTTTAAGAAATTTGTGGTGTCTAGGCCTTGGGGTAGTTATCATCATCATCATTTCAGCCATAGGACGTCCACTGCTGAACACAGGTCTCCCCCAATGATTTTCATTGTGGGGGATTGCCAATACACGCTTGGCAGGCGGGTTGGCGAACGCAGTTTTTTATAAGATTTCGCACGCAAACGCTGCTGCCCGTCTCGTGCTACAGGAATTAGTCGCCTCTTACGACACGCCTCCTGTTGGCGGTGGGGAAGTGTATTCTTTACAGCCGTCCCCACACGACACATGTACATGTAGTAATAAAACATACTTAATATCAGTCAGCTCAAAAGCTTCCGTTCACACCGAGTGACAGGTTGAGACTGAGAGTGAGGCACCGTCAATCTGCCTTCTACTTATTCATACGTCACAAAATTGTAGTCTTTTTATAACTATTTGGTTCCTAAGTGATTTCTAAGTGATTGCTAAGTGAGTTCCGTCCATTCAGATAATAAGTAAACGTATGGTTTCAAAGACGTGGTATCACTTCTATCTAGCGTTGAAATATTGCCCTTCCGGGATGAGTTTCACTGAATCCCATTGTCTTTAGATTCGCCTTTTGTTTTTACATCTATTATCCGTTGTACTAATCAAGTAAGTCGTTGGATTTCATTGAGATTGGTTGTAGTTAAAATAATATAATTTGTTTTGACAATCACACCAATTATCTAGCCCGAAACTAAAAAAGGCTTGTACTATGGCGACTAGATAACGGATAAACATACTCAAATACGTTTATAAACATCCATGACTTATATACAAATACTAGTGCTCATCACACAAACATTCGCTCTTGGCGAGATTCGAACTCGCAAACATCTGGCTTTGTATATCGAGCGCGAACCTCTATACCAGACGATCGTTTGTTTGTCTGAAAAATTTAAATATGAATGTACGTAGGTCACACAATAAGTTGTGCGTAACTTAAAAAAACAACATGTTAAAACCAAAATATTATGTTTATTGCTTTTCAAAATACTCTCCTTTACATTTTAAAGATCTTTTCATGCGATCGAACCATTTTTTAAAACAGGAGGACCACAGATCTGAAGGCATGTTTTCTACGTGCTGATTGAACGCTATCACTGCCTCTTCGGAGTTGGTAAAAGTAAAACTTCTCATCAAATCTTTGATTTTGGGAAAAATACAGAAATCACAGGGTGCTAGGTCGGGGTTATGCGCAGGATGGGTGACGAGTTGTACTTTTTCGGAAGCTTAAAATGACTTTGTTTTGTTGGCCGTGTGTGAAGAAGCGTTGTCATGATGTAGGAAAACGCGGCTTTTGGGTCGTCTTTCGCGAACTTTTTCTAACACCCTGGGTAAACAAATGGTAGAATACTTAATGGCATTAACACTCTTTTGATTTTCAAAAGTACAGATGGGACCCGTAGCTGAGAAAAAACGCGATAAATTTTTTACCAACGTTTCTCGCCTGCCTCACTTTTGTTGGCCTGTTCTCATTTTCAAACACCCATTCACAAGATTGCTGTTTTTTGTCGGGTCCAAAACAATAAATTCACGTTTCGTCTCCTATGACAGTATGATAAACAGCATTAGAATGTCCGTGGTCGTACTTCAGTAGCATCTGTGAGCACCATTCCACGCGAGCCCACTTCTGCTCCGCTGTCAGTTTATGAGCGATCAACGACAGCAAAGTTTCCGAACTTTCAATTCTTCGTGTAAAATTTTCTGAATTTGGCTCATACCAATCCCCAATAGTCCTCGAATTATCTCATAGGTAATTCGCGGGTTTTCTTCAATTAGCCGCTTAATCACTCAAGCATGTGTGAACAAGACACAATAGAAATTACATTGTTATGCGACCGCCGGCGGTCTTATAATCCTCAACCGGTTAAAACCACATTATTTTCGTTGATGGCAGTTGAAGGCCGCCCTTCACGAAATTCGTCATGTAAAGAAACTCGACTTCTCTCAAATTCAGCAAACTATCGCCTCACGGTGCTCAACCAAGGTGCTTCTCTCCCAAAAGCATTTTGAAAACGAGCGGCATAGTCTTGCGGAGAGAGAGAACTTTTAAAATCATAAAAAATCATCGCTCTAAAATCTTTTCGACTTAATTCCATTTTCGTTGCGTACGTACAACTTTGATGTGCGATAAAAAACAATTGACAAATCATTTCCCGCCAATTGTTTTTTTTTTATTAATAAGAAGGTTGCAACGTTTAAAAAGATATTTACTTTACTAAGATATATATTTACATTTGAAATTCAAATAGTTCCGATTAGCTACAAGAGCAAAACTTTTAGTGTGCCCCATGTATTTATAATAATATCTTAAAGCAGATCACAGATAGAACAGAGTCATTTACCCTTACACATCGAAACATCACGCCACTGCGACAATAAGTCTTTAAATAGAAATACATCGTAATTAGCATTGATCGCAGATATGAACTATTGTACGAGTAACTTCACATTTTACGGGGTCTATAAAATAGTTCGTCCAGCATACATATTTGTTTTGTTATCATAACGTTGTGAAAAGATACTGAGAATTTTAATGTTTTTGTAGCTACGATAGAAATAAAAAATATGAACAAAAAGCCACCGGCCAACTTCCTTTTAGTTAAATGTCCATCAACATATTATAAAATTCTATTTACAATTAACAATCTATAAAAACATTACTTAGTTTTAAAAAGGCCATTAAATAATGGAAATTTTAAGGTTTTAAGAAAGCCTTTAAATCTGAAATACTACTTAGAACTATTCAACAGATTAAGCTGTTACTTCATACTTACCAAATTAAACAATCATTTCATGGCGTCCATGAGACGACGTTAGTTTCCCGCGCGAGTTTTGTTTCATTCTGTCAAAAGTGTAAAACAATTTTTTGTTATGCGATTCGACAAGAACAATGCGTAAACAGTAGAATACTGCCTTTGTACCAAAAAAGATTACCTAACTAAGTAACATTAAAGAGGCGTTTTTTAAAATATAAACAAATTAAGTACCGCTAAAGGCCTAAGTTGTTTCTTAGCTAAGTAATGCTTAACAAGTTGATTACGAGCTTTTAATAATGAATAAGGCTCTAACCATCTACATACATTGTAAATGTCCCTGTGGCAGTGATGTCGACAAGCTTGGACATCACGGACTGTCATTCTCGAGACATGCCGTACTTAACAATATCGTGCGCCGGTCTCTTGCCACCGTCAACGTGCCAAGTCTACTTGAGCCGACTGGTATTGCAAGAGACGATGGCAAGAGATCGGACGGTATAAGTTTGATTCCATGGAAGATGGGCCGGGTGCTGGTATGGGATGCAACCTGTTTAGACACGCTGGCCCCTTCCCATCTACATGGAACCAACATCAGAGCTGGTGCGGCTTGTAAAGCGTCTGAAAAAGCTTAAGCATGCAAATACAGGGGTCTAGGCTCCGAATATGTTTTGTCCCATTCGGTGTCGAGACCCTTGGTCCGTGGCGTCCTAGCGCTATAAGGCTTTTTAAGGAATTGGTCCCATTCGGTGTTGAGACGAGTCCCTTGGTCCGTGGCGTCCTAGCGGATTAGGAAATAGCAAAAAGGTTAGTCGACATCACAGGAGACCGAAGAGCTGGCAGCTACCTCGGACAAAGAATTAGTCTTGCTATTCAAAGGGGGAACGCTGCCAGTATCTTCGGGACCTTACCTAAGTTATTATTTATATTTTTTTAAGATTTTTAGTTTTAGGTTCATTGTTCTTGTACTAAGGTGTAGTTAATTTATTTTTAAATTATCTTCCTTTCTTGTTTAAAATTGTCTAAATCGCTTTCCCGTTTCCTACAACTAAAACTTTTCAAATATATCTACTATACAATTATGATTGTGGTTCCACCGGTACATAAAAGGGTTACTACTCACATATTTCTCCGCTGTGGAGATATGTATCGAGCGAGAGGTCGCCCATTCTTCTCTGAGAGCTGTAAATCTTAACATTGCTCGGAAACCTGGAGGTAAGTAACTGGTAGTACAAATTTTTAATAAGATAGCTGTTTAAGACATAAAATATAGAATCCTTAGAGTTTGTCGCTATTTAATTATTTTACTCTGTATTTTAAGAACCTTTTGTTTTCTTTCGGTGGCAGCCATAAACGCGTCACGTCGTCTTTAAAAAAGAAATAATAATAGGTACAGTACAGTGCAAACCATTATTCATTCAAGTCCTCGTGGGAATACATTTTATATTTTATTTCAAATATTCAAAATTTCAAATTTCAAAAATTCAAATACATTTTATATTTTATTTTAATTTATTCTAATTTATAGGCTAGGGGATACAATATTTATTTTTATCTTATGAATTGCTTTCACAATCACACCAATTATCTAGTCCCAAACCAAGCCAAGCAAGGCCTGCACATGAGGACCAGTTATCAGCCAGACAGAGTAACTACTTAAATACGTATACCAGGTACAAATGCTTGCGCTCATCACAACCATTTGCCCCCCGCGGGATTCGAATTATAATGTAGTGTGTAATGTTGCAATGCATAAATTAATGATTCAATATTTATATCCTATTAATTAAGATTTGCACTCTTGTGACCAGGCTGAATACTATGACCTCACACCTTAACTAGAACATCGATAATATCATCACATCATAGTGTTGTATTCATGCAAATAAATTATTTGATTTGATTTGATAGACACAAGGGGTTCCCAGTTCGGAACAAATCAGAAAACAAAGATATCAAAATTGGCTTGGATCTGGGTGTACTGGACGACACTGCTGCCAGATCATTATCTGATCCGGGTTTGATTATCGGTCGGATCAATGTAGAAAACGAGCTTTTTATGTTGTCTCGGGTCTGGGTGTTGTGGTACCGTCGTAGTTTCTGATTTCTATAACACGAGTGATTTAGCTACTTACCTTAGGATCAGAGCAATGTATGTGGTGTTATCATTTTTTTTTTCTGTCTCAAGTCCTCTTAACAGGTGTTAGTTTTTTTAGGCAGAGTTAAGTTTTTTTTTTTCAAATTAACCCTGTATTCCGACCGCTACACACCACAGCGCGTCGCACGGGCAGCGCCGGAAATGACGCGTCGCGTGCCATCTGCCGGCAACATAATCTGTGCCCTAGTTTCACGTTGATTCATTTGTTTCAATCTGATTAAATGCGTTTCAATACTGTACAAAATGTTCATCATCATAATCATTTCAGCCATATGACGTCCACTGCTGGAGATAGGCCTCCCCGAGTGACTTCCAGATTGGCCGGTTGGATGCGGCCTGCATCCAGCGGCTTCATGCAACCTTTACCAGGTTGTTTATCCACCTTGTGGGTGAACGTCCTACGCTGTTAGCCGGTACGTAGCCTCTATTAACCATTTTGCCAATGTTCAATACATATTTTTTTATTATTTCATCACCTTCATCAGACTTTGTACATTAGGCTATTAGAATGCCAAAGAGAGCGGTTTTGGGCCTTTTGCATCGATGATCCAGCGGCTTCCTGCAACCTTCAGTTAAACATGGTGATAACAGTGTAAAATAGTCGTAATTACTTAGTATGTAAACTGTCTATGCACACAAGCTTCTTTTTGTAAATAGGACTTACTTTGTAAAAAATTAATACCCACTTGCTTATATAACTTCCCATTTTTTGAGTTTATCTTGATAAATAGTTAAACAATAGTACACCACAGAAAAGAAACAAATCACAGAAAAATTATGACTACATAGTATAAAAGGTATAGGACGTCCACCTACAAGGTGGTCAGACGACCTGGTAATGGTTGCAGGAAGCCGCTGGATGCGAGCCGCTTCTAACCGGCCAATCTGGAAGTCACTGGGGGAGTCCTATGTTCAGCAGTGGACGTCCTATGGCTGAAATGATGATGATGATGATGATGATAGTATAAAAAAGTCGCTTCCCGTCTGTCTGTTCCTATGTATGCTTAGATCTTTAAAACTACGCAACGAATATTGAAGCGGTTTTTTTAAATAGATAAAGTGATTTAAGAAGAATGTTTATATGTATAATACATGCATAATATAGGAGAGAAACGCTGATAATTTAGGAGACAAAATGGCTTATTTACGAAGCGATTTTAAGAAATACAGCATTAATCCTCATCCAATTAAGTACCTTAAGTACATTGTGCATTTAATATCGATTAATATGGCCCTTTACAGCACGTAATTTAAATAAATATTTTCGAAGATATTACAGAATTAAAACTAGTCGTCGACGTCGTGAGGGCTGACATACGTGCCAATGGTCTCACAACTAGAGACGCTCAAGACCGCACGAAGTGGAGAAGTAAATCAAGGAAAGCGGACCCTGGGCTCTAAAGCAATGGCTTTGGACGCAACCGGGACTGACCGTACTAGATGAAGAAGAAGATTACAGATTTAAAACGCAGGGACATAGCGGTTGCGGCGGTCCCTGCCAAGGGGCCGGCAGCCACAGAATAGGAATCAAAGCGTAGCGTGTCATTCCTGTTCTATGCCGGCGGCGCATGCCTATAAGTATGATTAGTAGTACTTATATAAGTATCAGCATTGCACCCGTGCAAAGCCGGGGCGGGTCGCTAGTAATAATAATAAATCTCAAATCAATCAAATGGATTTCCGTGTTGTTTCATTAGATCAAGCAAACGGAGAGAGTTGATTTTCGTTTTCATAAAAAAAGCCTTCACAAACTGAACGATCAACGGCCTATTATGTCAAATCAAGCGCAAGTGATCTTATGAATCGCTAACAAATCTCTTTATTAATAGGAACTTTGCGGAAAATTGAAAGAAATTGTCGAACAGCTAATCGCGTTTGATGTACGTAATACAGGAGCCACCCAAGTTTTTGTTTTTCTTTGCGGTACAGGGAAAAGCAAACGTAATTAGGCGGTTCTGTTTGCGCAGTATATTGGGCTGAATATCGCCTAGATTGGAACTCGGTTCACTGATTTTAAGCAAAGGAATTGGCTTTTTACAGCCACTGTTTTTAATTGTTGTTCGGGTACCGTACTTTAAAAGGAAAAACGGAACCCTTATAGGATTGTCTGTCTGTCAGATTGTCCGTATGTCTGTCAAAACCCTTTATCTGGGAAACGAGTGGTCATCATCATCATCATCATTTCAGCCATAAGACGTCCACTGCTGAACACAGGCCACCCCCAATTACTTTCATTAGGGGGGATTGCCAATACTCGCTACACTTGGCAGGCGGGTTGGCGAGCGCAGTTTTTTATAACATTTCGCACGCAAACGCTGCTGCCCGTCTTGTGCTATAGGAATTAGTCGCCTCTTACGACACGCCTCCTGTTGGCGGTAGGGAAGTGTATTCTTTACGGCCGTCCCCACACGGCACACAAAAGAGTGGTATCGAACAATTTACCTTCCGTCCTTTGAAGCTGCGAAAAAATCAAAATTCAAAGATAACGTAAAAAAAAGATACAGCTGTTTATGCCGCAAAAAAACGTATGTTTCGACACTCAAGGGAATCCAAAGTTATAGGGTACTTTCCGTTGACCTAGAGCTATGAAATTTGGCAATTAATTTCGTTTTATACTACAAGAACAGGAAAAAACTAACATTTCTGATTAAATGTTGTAATTAAATTAAACTGCGAGACTCGATTCTGAACTATTTATAAATGTAACTACAAATTTGTTCGGAACCCTCGGTGGACGAGTCCGACTCGCTCTTGTCTGTTTTTTATTTTATAGAATGATAAAATATTGTAATGTGAAAAAAAAAAAACTAAATATTGCGAAACCTTTTGCACAGTATCACCTGTACTTTGACTGAAAGGCGTAGGTAACTCAAAACCTTTAATAAATTATATGTTGCGTGTATCTGTTGTTCGTCCTATGTGACTAATACAGGCTTATCTTAAAAACTACGAGTAATATACTTATAATATTAATATTTTTACCAATATTAATGGTCATCTAGAAGAGATCGTTTGTAGCGATAAGACCGTCTCTTTCTGTAAATATTAACAGTGACTACTTTCTATGGTGTAAAAAAGAGTACATATGTATCTATTTATAAAAGGCATCTAACCTTACTGGCATATTTCAAGTTGTAAGTAACCTCAAATAAATAATAATAGAGTATTTGTCGTTTTTAACTATACAATACTATACTTAATATGTAGGTACTAAAAAAAAAAACAAAGATAATACTAAAAATAGTAACGAAAACCAAAATAAAAACTTTAAAAAAATATATATGATAAATGACAACATCCTTATTTAAGTCATTATTTGTATAAAGTCACGAAACTAGTGCAATTCTGATAATAATAAAGGTTCAAATATCACAACGAATGTCCCATTTCTAAGATACAGAAGTTGTCAATACTTCGGGTGAAGAAACCCAATTTCGTGGCCAAATAAATCGCCGTCGCGGTCAAAGTCCGTCAATTGTCACCCCTCCACCCATCTTACCCCCTAAACCTGTGATGGATGGAGGACAGAATATTGGTCAATCGGATCTGTCTTATATTTGTCACTAGCTTCCACCCGCGGCTTCGCCCGTGACCAAGGAATGCATTAAACCATAAAAAGGTATATAATGAGTCAACCTTATCATCATTTCAGCCATGGACGTCCACTGCTGAACACAGGCCTCCTCCAATGACGTTCATTGGATTGCCAATACTCGCCACGCTTGGCAGGCGGGTTGGCGAGTGCAGTTTTTTATAACATTTCGCACGCAGACGCTGCTGCCCGTCTCGTGCTACAGGAATTAGTCACGCTTACGAAACGCCTCCTGTTGGCGGTGAAGAAGTGTATTCTTTACGGCCGTCCAACATTATTAAATAGACAAAATGCTGTCATGGATTTTTTTTTAACTTTTAAAGGGAAACAATTCCGTCATTCATGATTTTGAACCATTTACGCAGGGCATGCAACGGTAGCTCTCAAAAGAAACATTTTTTCCCGTTTTTGCAACATTTTTTATCGATGCTCCGCTCGTATTGACCGTGGCGTGATGTTATATATATAGCATATAACCTTAATCGATAAATGGACTATTAGAACCAGAAAAAATCGAACCAGTAAAGTTCAGGACCGTGCTAATTTTAGGAAACGAGTAGCGCAAACAAACAAACCATTTAGCTTAGTGGTCGTAATATTATTAAAGTAAATAAAGATAGACTCGGGTAATCACTAAAACGTTTACCGTAAATATTTGCGCACAAACTATAAATAATAAATTTTATATAAAGTACAGACATCAGAAGAAAAAAAATTGTGCAATTAGTCGTGCCAATTAGAGATGTGCGGTTCCCGGAAAAAATCTCCATACTGGGAATATTTCCTGTATGGGGAAAAAAAGTTGTTGAATGTAACGTCAAGTCATGTCCTTTAAATAAGGGGCAGTGGTTCATTACATAGTTTATATGCTTCATATGCTTTTTTCCTATCGCGTTAATGTTGTATACATGTTCCGGTTCGCGTAGATAGTTGTATTTTATTTATGTATGTTTATGTACGTATACTCGTATTATATATTTATCTACTATTATTGTTTTGCTATTTTTGTGTAATATATGTAAGTATTTACTTATTTTTGATTATTTGACTTACGCACTCTTTTGCTCTCGCAGTACGTTACCCCACTGTATTACAACTTAATTTCCTCTGCCCAAAGGTTGTCTGGAAGAAATCGCTTTTGGCGATAAGGCCGCCTGATTGTACATAACTGTGTCTTGTGTGTAATAACCTTTAATGTATTTGTGCAATAAAGTGTCTGTCCATCTATCTACATAGGTACCGCGATGCCCTATGCGCCTTTGACAGCTTTGGGGTGTCGCAAGTCACCACGGCACTATCTAAGATTATAATACAAATATTAAACATAAGAAAAAAAACGACACGTACATAATGTATCCACGCGCGTAGAGAGAGACGTATTTTCAACCGACTTCAAAAAACGAGGAGGTTCTCAATTCGACTGTATGTTTTTTTTTTTTTTTTGTATATTTGTTACGCGATTACTCCGCCAATTATGAATCGATTTTAATGATTCTTTTTTTGTTTGGTAGATCATACTTCAGAGGTGGTCCCATATAAATTTTATCGAAATTGATTTAGAACTTTTTGAGAAAATCAACAAATATATACCCAGATAGTATTTTGGTTGTGGTTCTTGTTACCTATCTTCGTCAAATATGAGCCGATTTTGATGATTTTTATTTTATTGAATAGCTTATACTTCAAAGATAATATGCTAAAAGTTTACAAAATAAAAATCACCCCTAAGGGTAGGAAAATAGGGGATGAAATCGGTGTTCAGCAGTTAGATTAGGATTTATCACTAAAAATTGATGAAATAAGTAAATTTTATTAAAAAAAATAAAACCGACTTTAAAACACTAAAATGATAAAAATAATCCTAACACATGTACCTAATCAGTTACTTTTGGAGTCGGTGCAAACAAAAACATTGAATCTCTCATCGGCTGGCACCGATAAGTAAAAGGAATAAAAAGTAGTGATGAAAGGACTTGAGTCTTTTAAGTCTTTTAAAAGAAAGTCAGTTCGGTAATGACGGTTTACTACTCAATCGAGTCCTTAAACTCTGAGCCTTGAGTCTTTTAGAAGTCTTCGACTACGACTCGAGTTTTATTTTAGACTGAGTCATTATAAAAAAATCCAGATTTTTAAGCCTCAGTCACGACGAAACCTTATTAAACGACTCGACTTTTACGACGTTACAGGTTGTTCTTATTATTGGAATAAACGGAGCATGTCGAACTAATGAACTAACACAACTTAATGTCAAAAACATTGAGAAACATTCAGATGACTTACTATTAATTAATTTACCTAATACAAAGACAAAAAGAGACCGCAACTTCGTCATTCGCAAGGAATACGTAACGATTGTTGAGAAATATCAAGCCTTACGCCCGCCTAACACTCCAATCAATCGATTTTTTCTACAGTATCGCAATGGAAAGTGTCTTAGACAGCCTATGGGTACTAATAAAATTGGCAGTATCCCACGAGAAATAGCAACATTTCTTGAACTTCCAGAACCCCTGTTGTACACGGGTCATTGTTTCCGACGAACTTCAGCCACACTTTTGGCTGATTCCGGAGCTGATCTCCTGTCCCTTAAGCGCCACGGAGGCTGGAAGTCCAATGCAGTTGTAGAGGGATACATAGAGGATTCCATCCAAAATAAGTCTAAAATATGTGAAGGCATCGTAGGAGCCATTACACTGAAAGAGCCTCAATCGGATCCGTGGACTGGCCCTTCTACATCAAAAATAAGCCGTTATGAAACACCTAACCATCTCCCTCTCTCTCCAACATTCACGCCAGGGGAATCCGATGAATCGGTACAACTATTAAGTATGACAGATAGTTTACCGAAAAACAGTACACAAGTGACTAACACAAATATTACAGTACCAAACAAAAATATTACACTCAATTTAAATAACTGTAGCAACGTTACTTTAAAATTTTCTTAATTATACCTTAGTATTGTTATAATTTAAAGTTTATTCTGTAATACTTACCTGTCATAATGTAGTAATTAATACCTAAACTGAAATAAAAGTGTACCTATCTTGTGATTGTAAACGTTTTTTTTTTGCATTTAGTCATTTCCTCGCTGAGTAGTAGTAGCTGGTATGAAAAGTTACGTGTTGCACTCGAGTGCAAAGATTTTTCACCTCGTGCTCTTTTGATTCCCTCGCTAACGCTCAGGATTCTAATTTTGAATCACTCGCTGCGCTCGTGATTCAATTTTAGAATCCTTCGCTTGCTCGGTCATCAAAATTGACACGCGGTTAAAAAGCAACTTTGTATAAAAAATTACTATTGATATAACACTGAAGTTTACTTTATTATAATCTAATTTTAAACAACTCATATTTTGCTAAACAACTCGAGTTCTTTATTAAAAGACTCGCGACTAAGTCCTGAGTCTTTTAATAAAAAACTTGAGTCGTTTTATTTTGAAGTCGTACTATGATGACGAGTCTTAAAAATCGAGTCTAGTCCTAACTTTAAGGACTTAAAAGACTCGAGTCCTTTCATCAATAATAAAAAGACGGATGACCCTTGTTTCCAAAAACTTACAAACATAGGTATTACAATTAACTCCAATGAAAAAGGTCTCGTATTTATTCTTACTATACTTAGGTACTATACTAATACCATAAGTATAAAAGTAACTAACTCTGTCTTAACGTTTTCACGCCTTAGCCGCTAAACCAATTTGGATAGAAGGACCTTGGAGTAGGACATTATTTTTTGTCGCGAAAACTGAACCAAATTTGATGAAATTTAGTACATGAAATTCATGAATTATAGGGAAGGACATAGGCTTCAATTCACTTCCTAAGGGAGTAAAATAGGGAGTGACATGCCGTATTCTACAAAGGGAAAGCAGCGGGCACTCTAGTATTATTTGTAAAAAATATGTATTTGTCCAATTCTTTTCTGTATTATTGTTGTAAGTTCCTATCATTCCTATTTATTTAAATAAATATTAGACAACATCACATACATTGCTCTGATCCTATGGTAAGTAGCTTAAGCACTTGTGTTACAGAAATCAGAAACAACGATGGTACCACAACACCCAGACCCGAGACAATGTAGAAAAGTAATTATTCTACATTGACCGACCGGGAATCGAACCCTGAACCTCAGAGATAGCGATACCAAGTCCGATATGCTCGCCGGTATATATTACCTACCTACAGCTATTGTGACTTTTCGTTTATTTATTAAATTGTTTCAATGCTGATCGATGTAAACATAATAGGTACTTAGTATAATTACAAACTTAAGTGGTTTTTTATACTAAGTTAAATAACTACTATATGTTTATAAGATCTTTTATGTGATAATAAAGAGAAAAAAAATTAAGATAAGAATCGAAAATAACCATAATTGAGGTACTATTTCATTAGGTTAATTCCTTTTATGGGGTGATTCTACTGCTTCAATTCAATCTTTTACTAATAGATTAACTACCACACCAATTGTTAAAAGCAAAACAGCTGTTACAGGTTGTACGAGAGAAACTAACTATTTATTGAGATTATAAAGTTGGTCCCAAAGAAGTAGCGTGCATTATTTTGTATGGATTCGATGTTAACCCCATAGGTTCCCATAGTAAATGTTGTTGTATACACGGTAACCAAGAATTGTGTATGAGTTATTTTAAGTTCTACAAATTAAATTTAAGCATTTATCAAGTTACAGGGCACCGTCAGCATTAAAAGTATTTTGTTGAAAACTAACTTCAAAATGTAGGCGACTTCTAAATTTCACAATAACCTTAAATCCGTTAGACTTTTGCGTAGATACTTTGTCAGACAATATTATTGTAATAATTATGTATGCAATTTGCAATTTTTTTCGAAAATTCGGATCATCATCATCATCATCATCATTTCTGCCATAGGACGTCCACTGCTGAACATAGGTCTCCCCGAGTGACAAAATTCGGATACCAAGCAACTATTGATGTTAACACTCAATATCATAAGTAGCTACTTAATCAGTAATATGATGTTAAGATCTTCTCTAATAAATATTATTCTCTAGTAAATATTATTGATAAATAATAAATATAAACTGAAGTCTGAATAATTTTTATCTGTCCTGAACCCGTGTCGCTTCTAGTTAAGAGCGTAGTTGCGCCCTACATCTGTGGCAAACAACTTTCGTGTTGCGTCTCGCGTCGCGAAAACTCAATAGCTGGCATAGCTGGCGATTACCTAACATAACGTGAACTACCTTACATTTACTGTAATTTGCATTTAGCTTTGGTACGCTCGTCGTTTTTAATTTTAATTGTAGTTTAGTATCTCATATAGGTGAAATGTATGTAATTCTTATGAGAAATAAAGATCCTTTAAACCTAAGTATGATGTTGAACAATACAGTACAGTATCTGAATTTCCCAAAATAATCTCATTGCAAAATATATCACAAAAATCTGACAAAATCACTACACACAAGTCAAATAAATAAGTCAGGTTATGTAAGAAGAGTGAGTTCTTTTGAAAATTAGTTTTTGATCAGCTTGTTTTGATGCTGACTGTACATCAAATACCCAAAGTGAACATTTCCACCATTTTTAGGTAAATTCAATGTTTTTTAAGTTGTCGAGCACTTCTAGATGCCTACCAACACTCTGTCATTGTTCTACCCATTGTTTTCTTAAATCGTGCCGATAAATCTTCGGGAAAGGAAAATACAAATATTTTCTCTCCGAAAGAATTAGGGCTACTAGTAAAAAACTCGGTGGTGAAATGTTGAGATATTACTCTAAACGGATCATTTCACCTCCGTCTAATTTGGTTAGACGGTCACAAATGCCACTGTAATATATTGTTATGTGAGAAATTCATCTTTTTAATGTAACATGAACCACTAGCGATTTTATCCGTGTTGGTTTTGGTTCTTTTCTTACGAATCAATAAGAAAAATACACTTTCCCGTACAAACTTACAAAAAGAATTTATTGAAACTTTCATAGACACCCCCCATTTCAACCCGTTCAAGAACTGCATTTCTGGAAATCTTATAAAGTGCTCACTTAAAGAATTTAATGCAAAATTTCAAGTTTCTAGGTCTAGCGATTTCAGCTGCTTAGGTCAGTCAACTTTGCCTTTTAAATAGTCTAGTTCTTTTATGTAAAAGCTTGCTTGCTTAATTTTGATGGCAATCGATCAAAATGCAATAATAATGCATCGTGACACTTATGCACGTCCTACAGATATAACTTTGCCGTACCACCGCTTCGGGACTACTTACATACCGGCTGGTGATCAGAAAAAACGGCAAACTCAGCTACCTATGTTAGTCTTTTTTTACAGGAAATACAGCTACAAGACATGTAATAAGTGCGAGCTAAGCAGGTTAAGCCCATGCACTCTTGTCACTTAAATAATCGTCTACTTTATATTTTCCTTTTTTTTTACTTATAAACAGGTAGTTCAATAAGTCTGTAGTACTTTATTAAATATTTCAATACATTTTCCTCAATAATGAAATACCAAATTTGTGTGGTCTGAAGCTCGGATAGCTTGCTGCATCGACGTTTTTACACGTTAAAAACGCGACAGGCGCGCTTGGAGAAAGAGTGTATTATGTAGGAGACCCAAAAATATCCCAGACTTCTTTTAACTATTTCATGTCAGAGGGCCAAATAAAATGCAAAATCCTAATTTATAGAGAACCAAGCCAGCCTGGCCCGTCTCTGAGAGCCACTTGCGTTTGTAACGCAACACGGATTCTGCAACGGAAAATAAGATGGGAGGCCGCGTTGCGTACACTGGCAAGCAAAATAACCGCACAAATTCTGAAAAGTTAATGTGTTATTATTTTTATTACTTATGTTCAGTGTTTGTCGCAGCCGCACCTGCAGGTCTACTACGAAAAACGAAATCCGTCAATACGATAATCGTTGTTCGGATTGCTTACTACGAAACGCTTCAGATTTTTTTAAATACGTATTATTACGATAAATAACATTTTATTCATTCATTCACGAAGTCGTTCCAAAAATATGTCGCATCCGATTAAAACATCGACACTCAAAAGTGTTACGTAGTTAGTAAGCCTATCGTTTGTGTATCGTTCATCTTTCGTTTCGTCCGAAACATCGTATTTCGTTTTTCGTAGTAGGCTTCCTGCCTCCCGGGGTAGCACGACCACTAAAACACGGTATGATATAGCGATTTATCGACACCAAAGGTCAGTTTTTTTTTTTAATATGATAAATGGCTATATTTATCATGTTGAATTTTTATCGAAACAACGATTATGTGACGTTACTGGTACGGCAATTCAACATGCCGGCTATATCTTTTATATTTTTACAGATGGTGTCGATAAATCGCTATATCATATCGTGTTTTGGTGGCCATGCTATGCTCGTCCCGGAAAGATGTGAGGTAGCTAGTGTGTCGACCATAGGTAGCGTCCCATACCAGAGCCCGACCCATCTGCCAGGGAACAAGCAACTTGCAGTCCGGTCTCTTGCCATCATCTTCGACGACCTCCGTAGCTGAGAGGCGAGCATACCGGACTTAGTATCCCTATCTCTGAGGTCCCGGGTTCGATTCCTGGTCGGTCAATGTAGAAAAAGAAAAATAACTTTTTTATATTGTCTCGGGCCTGGGTGTTTTGGTATCGTCGTTGTTTCTGATTTCTGTAACACAAGTACTTTAGCTACTTATCATAGGATCAGAACAATGTTTGCGATGTTGTTCAATTGCCCGCCATTCTGGCACATTGATGGTAGCAAGCTTTGCTTAATTTGAAGCTAGATACTTAATTGGTGTGATTTTTTTAAGGATTTTTGTTTTGACGTAGGTACTTTTTCTCTGATCGCCACTGCACGTGACCCAGTTTCTGCGGGTGAGAATATTTTTATGAAGATATCTTGAAACTCGTTTGTCGCAAAGCTGTTTGTTGGGCGGGTAACTTGTTGAAACTTCATTTATCCGATCCCAGCTCAAGTCTCTGATTAGTTTGCTAGTTTCTTAGCGGATAGATAAGATATTTTTACAAGAAAATATGCCATTTTTGTCATATAAATTGTCATTAACAAGATACTTGGTACCCTTTTTTTATTAAAATAATCTTAACATGCCATTTAAATTTAAACATAAGTAATTCAACAATAGCCTGTGGTAATTTGTGGTAAAAAGCGTTTATATTTTCCTAAAAAAATAAATAAAAAAAAACAAATCCGCCAAATCGCCTGTTTGGTAATTTTGTTTGGAAAGTCGATAAATTTTTATGCAAATGTGCAAAACCATAAAACAAAAGTTGTTTACTATGTACCTTTATAATATATAGGTTATCATTAAGTTACGGCAACCCCTAGAAGAGTACCTAGGAACAAAATGCTTTCTATTTATTTCTAAAAGTAAAAGATGAAGTAAGAGTAGTTCGTTTTTAAACCTTGGAGATGCCGTAGCTGCGTTTGAAAAAGGCGTGGAAGAGATCTCTAAAGAAGAGTGGGCACATTGCTTCAGTCAATGGTTCCATTACATGCGACGTTGCTAGAAAACCCCATAGGTTCCCATAGTAAATGTTGTTGTATACACGGTAACCAAGAATTGTGTATGAGTTATTTTAAGTTCTACAAATTAAATTTAAGCATTTATCAAGTTACAGGGCACCGTCAGCATTAAAAGTATTTTGTTGAAAACTAACTTCAAAATGTAGGCGACTTCTAAATTTCACAATAACCTTAAATCCGTTAGACTTTTGCGTAGATACTTTGTCAGACAATATTATTGTAATAATTATGTATGCAATTTGCAATTTTTTTCGAAAATTCGGATCATCATCATCATCATCATCATTTCTGCCATAGGACGTCCACTGCTGAACATAGGTCTCCCCGAGTGACAAAATTCGGATACCAAGCAACTATTGATGTTAACACTCAATATCATAAGTAGCTACTTAATCAGTAATATGATGTTAAGATCTTCTCTAATAAATATTATTCTCTAGTAAATATTATTGATAAATAATAAATATAAACTGAAGTCTGAATAATTTTTATCTGTCCTGAACCCGTGTCGCTTCTAGTTAAGAGCGTAGTTGCGCCCTACATCTGTGGCAAACAACTTTCGTGTTGCGTCTCGCGTCGCGAAAACTCAATAGCTGGCATAGCTGGCGATTACCTAACATAACGTGAACTACCTTACATTTACTGTAATTTGCATTTAGCTTTGGTACGCTCGTCGTTTTTAATTTTAATTGTAGTTTAGTATCTCATATAGGTGAAATGTATGTAATTCTTATGAGAAATAAAGATCCTTTAAACCTAAGTATGATGTTGAACAATACAGTACAGTATCTGAATTTCCCAAAATAATCTCATTGCAAAATATATCACAAAAATCTGACAAAATCACTACACACAAGTCAAATAAATAAGTCAGGTTATGTAAGAAGAGTGAGTTCTTTTGAAAATTAGTTTTTGATCAGCTTGTTTTGATGCTGACTGTACATCAAATACCCAAAGTGAACATTTCCACCATTTTTAGGTAAATTCAATGTTTTTTAAGTTGTCGAGCACTTCTAGATGCCTACCAACACTCTGTCATTGTTCTACCCATTGTTTTCTTAAATCGTGCCGATAAATCTTCGGGAAAGGAAAATACAAATATTTTCTCTCCGAAAGAATTAGGGCTACTAGTAAAAAACTCGGTGGTGAAATGTTGAGATATTACTCTAAACGGATCATTTCACCTCCGTCTAATTTGGTTAGACGGTCACAAATGCCACTGTAATATATTGTTATGTGAGAAATTCATCTTTTTAATGTAACATGAACCACTAGCGATTTTATCCGTGTTGGTTTTGGTTCTTTTCTTACGAATCAATAAGAAAAATACACTTTCCCGTACAAACTTACAAAAAGAATTTATTGAAACTTTCATAGACACCCCCCATTTCAACCCGTTCAAGAACTGCATTTCTGGAAATCTTATAAAGTGCTCACTTAAAGAATTTAACCCGTTGAGGATTATAAGAACGCCGGCGGTCGCATAACAATGTAATTTCTATTGTGTCTCGTTCACACATGCTTGACAGGTTAATGCAAAATTTCAAGTTTCTAGGTCTAGCGATTTCAGCTGCTTAGGTCAGTCAACTTTGCCTTTTAAATAGTCTAGTTCTTTTATGTAAAAGCTTGCTTGCTTAATTTTGATGGCAATCGATCAAAATGCAATAATAATGCATCGTGACACTTATGCACGTCCTACAGATATAACTTTGCCGTACCACCGCTTCGGGACTACTTACATACCGGCTGGTGATCAGAAAAAACGGCAAACTCAGCTACCTATGTTAGTCTTTTTTTACAGGAAATACAGCTACAAGACATGTAATAAGTGCGAGCTAAGCAGGTTAAGCCCATGCACTCTTGTCACTTAAATAATCGTCTACTTTATATTTTCCTTTTTTTTTACTTATAAACAGGTAGTTCAATAAGTCTGTAGTACTTTATTAAATATTTCAATACATTTTCCTCAATAATGAAATACCAAATTTGTGTGGTCTGAAGCTCGGATAGCTTGCTGCATCGACGTTTTTACACGTTAAAAACGCGACAGGCGCGCTTGGAGAAAGAGTGTATTATGTAGGAGACCCAAAAATATCCCAGACTTCTTTTAACTATTTCATGTCAGAGGGCCAAATAAAATGCAAAATCCTAATTTATAGAGAACCAAGCCAGCCTGGCCCGTCTCTGAGAGCCACTTGCGTTTGTAACGCAACACGGATTCTGCAACGGAAAATAAGATGGGAGGCCGCGTTGCGTACACTGGCAAGCAAAATAACCGCACAAATTCTGAAAAGTTAATGTGTTATTATTTTTATTACTTATGTTCAGTGTTTGTCGCAGCCGCACCTGCAGGTCTACTACGAAAAACGAAATCCGTCAATACGATAATCGTTGTTCGGATTGCTTACTACGAAACGCTTCAGATTTTTTTAAATACGTATTATTACGATAAATAACATTTTATTCATTCATTCACGAAGTCGTTCCAAAAATATGTCGCATCCGATTAAAACATCGACACTCAAAAGTGTTACGTAGTTAGTAAGCCTATCGTTTGTGTATCGTTCATCTTTCGTTTCGTCCGAAACATCGTATTTCGTTTTTCGTAGTAGGCTTCCTGCCTCCCGGGGTAGCACGACCACTAAAACACGGTATGATATAGCGATTTATCGACACCAAAGGTCAGTTTTTTTTTTTAATATGATAAATGGCTATATTTATCATGTTGAATTTTTATCGAAACAACGATTATGTGACGTTACTGGTACGGCAATTCAACATGCCGGCTATATCTTTTATATTTTTACAGATGGTGTCGATAAATCGCTATATCATATCGTGTTTTGGTGGCCATGCTATGCTCGTCCCGGAAAGATGTGAGGTAGCTAGTGTGTCGACCATAGGTAGCGTCCCATACCAGAGCCCGACCCATCTGCCAGGGAACAAGCAACTTGCAGTCCGGTCTCTTGCCATCATCTTCGACGACCTCCGTAGCTGAGAGGCGAGCATACCGGACTTAGTATCCCTATCTCTGAGGTCCCGGGTTCGATTCCTGGTCGGTCAATGTAGAAAAAGAAAAATAACTTTTTTATATTGTCTCGGGCCTGGGTGTTTTGGTATCGTCGTTGTTTCTGATTTCTGTAACACAAGTACTTTAGCTACTTATCATAGGATCAGAACAATGTTTGCGATGTTGTTCAATTGCCCGCCATTCTGGCACATTGATGGTAGCAAGCTTTGCTTAATTTGAAGCTAGATACTTAATTGGTGTGATTTTTTTAAGGATTTTTGTTTTGACGTAGGTACTTTTTCTCTGATCGCCACTGCACGTGACCCAGTTTCTGCGGGTGAGAATATTTTTATGAAGATATCTTGAAACTCGTTTGTCGCAAAGCTGTTTGTTGGGCGGGTAACTTGTTGAAACTTCATTTATCCGATCCCAGCTCAAGTCTCTGATTAGTTTGCTAGTTTCTTAGCGGATAGATAAGATATTTTTACAAGAAAATATGCCATTTTTGTCATATAAATTGTCATTAACAAGATACTTGGTACCCTTTTTTTATTAAAATAATCTTAACATGCCATTTAAATTTAAACATAAGTAATTCAACAATAGCCTGTGGTAATTTGTGGTAAAAAGCGTTTATATTTTCCTAAAAAAATAAATAAAAAAAAACAAATCCGCCAAATCGCCTGTTTGGTAATTTTGTTTGGAAAGTCGATAAATTTTTATGCAAATGTGCAAAACCATAAAACAAAAGTTGTTTACTATGTACCTTTATAATATATAGGTTATCATTAAGTTACGGCAACCCCTAGAAGAGTACCTAGGAACAAAATGCTTTCTATTTATTTCTAAAAGTAAAAGATGAAGTAAGAGTAGTTCGTTTTTAAACCTTGGAGATGCCGTAGCTGCGTTTGAAAAAGGCGTGGAAGAGATCTCTAAAGAAGAGTGGGCACATTGCTTCAGTCAATGGTTCCATTACATGCGACGTTGCTAGAAAGGAACGTAGATTACTTCAAGAAGAAACAAAAATATTAACAAGTTTCTCGATCATGTCTTTTTTTTTTTAAACTTTCAGTGTGAGCCTCGTATTTATAGTACAATATTTAAAAATTTGTTAACACCAAACCATGGAGCACATTCCCTATAGAGTAGAAATGGCATATGATTTATTCGACTAAATTTTCCGCCATTTTTAATCTGTATCTTTACTGTTTTTGTATGGGCGAGCGTTGACAAGAGTTGTCATTTCATACTAAATGTAAGTGAAAAATCACTAGCTAGTTTCGGAGAAAGATGGCTCGTATTGCTGCTCTATAGGGTATGTGTTCGATGGTTTCATTACTCGGACATTGCTAGAAAGGAACGGAGACTACTTCGACAGCAAAAATATTAGCAGGTTTAATACATCATTCCATCTTTTTTTCTAAAAAAATTCAGAATGAGCCTCGTATTTATGTAAGATATTTTTAAAAAATTAAACCCCAAAACACACAACTTCCCTGTAATTGCAAATTCTATACGCATACTCCTAAACGTGTCTTAGCGTATGGACTAAGTTTAAACCGACAGAACTTAATCTAAGCTAGAACATGAACGCATAAAAAAGGAGGACGTCAAGTTTCTTATTTTCTTAACTCACGTTAAGCAAGCTTTGAGTATGTGTGCGTAATCACTCTCTTCCGGTCCACCAATCGACGAAATGGAGCAACCTGTCAGCATGATAAGAAAATTTATGAGTGCATAAGAAAGCAACCGCAAGGATTTATTTAGGAGCTAGATATGGCGGCACCACGGTCTGAATGGCGCGATCATGTGCAGAGGCAAGTGCGCGACTTTGAGGAGCAGCGTAAAGCTGACCTCGACTCCAAACGCGACCAAATAAAAACAAATGCCCGTGCTCATCACATAAATATTTGCCTCTTGCGGGATTTAAACCCGCAACCGCCTGACTTTTTAGTGCAGAGCGCGAACCACTACACCAGGCAGTCGTCAATTATATTAGCTCGAGGGGTGCTTCACTTAAACATAGTAGTGTGGAGTCCATTTCATTCTGTAAATCTATGGTGTAGCTAAACTTAAGTTCACCTGAGGACGGGTTAGTAAATCCTAGCTTAGCGCAACTGAGTGGGGATTTGCTACGCAACTGGAGCAGGTGGTTGGGAAGATTTTGTTACAGATAAAACTTGTGTGGAAGGAATTTTCACACGTATCATGGCTTAATAGTTTTGTAAAAACGGCGATTTTTTAGTTCATGTTTAAGAGTTTTTTTAAATTATTATGACGTGATGGTAACAATTATTTATATTTAAAGTAGGTATGTGTGTTCAATGTGCTCGCAGATGTGCAAAAGGTTAAATAATAAATAAATAAATAAAGATTGGACTACATTACATACATTGCTCTGATCCCATGATATGTAGCTTAAGCACTTGACTTGTGTTACAGAAATCAGAAACAACGACGGTAACATTTTACACCCAGTTATAACAAACTCAAGTAATAAAATGAATAAAACAGTAATAATTAGTCCTAATAATAATTCATGTCGCCAAATAAAATAACCCCTCTAACTATAAAAACGTTTGTCTCAAAGCCATCATAACGGCTTTTTGTAATAATCATTTTATTAGGTAGTTATTGCAAAGTTCTATGGTTTACTTAAGAAAGACGTGCTTTCCGTACTCACCGACAAAGCAAGTGATACATGCAATATTTCTGTTTTTTCAGGATTCTATTAGATTACATTAAAATACTCTATTTCTTTTAGTAAATTACCAAACTTATTTCTGAACAGAATCAATGCTTTTAGCTTTAATTTTAACATTTTTCCCGTTTCTTTAGATATCTCGTTTTGAATTTCATACGAGATCTTCTGCGGACTGCAAAAACTTGGACACATATATCGACCAAACCTTAAGGTAGGGTAGGGAGGACCTAGGAGTATCACTGATAAAAATCACAGTGATTAATTATATTGAGATTTCATTTTTGACAAAGGTAGGTAAATCAAGGTAAATCAATTAAATAAATAAAAATGTTAAATACTTTAAAAAAAAGTTTTATGTACTTACTGAGCTATTTGTCTTCCTAGTGTTAATATTTGAATGCAATTTAAGCACACTTTCAGCGTCATGTAATTAACAGCTACTAATGTAACACCACTAACACGTCAAACCTCCGCGACGCATGTTTTCTGGTACGATACGGCTTGTAACAGTACGCCTATGCGCGAGCGCGTACTTATGCGCGATTTGTAAAGTATCTGCATAAGCTAAAAAAATAAGAAAAATACTGTCGTATAGCTAGATTCATTAGTGTTGTTTTCTTTTCTGAAAATTATTATCAAATTAGTGCCGTTAATTTAATTTCACGAGTTTAAATCGGCGAGCTGTCAAATTTTTACCACATTGTCAACTTTTTTCACAATAACTTCTAAAGTTATGAATTCTTACGATTTAAATACGTTTAATATGAAAGTGTGTTTCAATACCTTTCTAATGACATCTAATTCTTTTAACAAATATTGTTGTTCTCACAAAATATAGTTAAAACTAAACACCCGGCCTAAGAATAATTGCCGTATACCCCGCGCGCCGCAAACAAAATTGATGAAATAGTATCGAAAATTAATATCAATTTGTTTAAAAACCTGTTATTTCTGTAGTATATAAAACAACCTTTCATTTAATGTATAGTTTTACTAATTCCGACCATTAATAATTATATATAAACCTTGCCTACCTTCAACAATTCGAGGTTTTGATTTCACCTTCATATATTGGATTACACTCGCATTGGTCACAGTAGGTTACACCATTAGAAAGAAGACAAGTTCACAATTGTTTTAATATAATATGAAAATAAACACTTAAAGCAAGAAACTGCACAAAAATACGCAAACAGGTCCACTCACACTCGACGCGACAACCACTGGCAACTTGCTGACTTTGACATTTTTTATTTTTCTACCGTCGACAGCTGTCGTGTTCTGCTACCCGCCAATTTTTTTTTAATTTACCAGAGAACATATAATGACTATTAGATAAGAGTAGTGCACACACGACAACAGGTAAAATACGGTTTAAAACGAACAGTACCGCGCCCCGGTCGGTCGGCCGAATATTGGGACTTTCTCATGATGACAGATGGGAAGGTGATCGAATACTCGTACTTTGACGTGGCAGTGGTCGAAAAATGGAAATGATTACTAAGTACTTATCACTGTTATTGTCTTAAATTACATTTTACATTAATACTTTATGAGTACCTAAGTATGTAACATTTTCAGTACAATACAATAATTTGATATCAATATAGTGTATTTTATAGTTTTTTTAAACTGTGACTTTTATATTAACGTGTGTTTAGTGTCTTCATAACATTTCACAACAGAACTACGACTGTCATACACCACCATCATAAAAAAATGTTAACTTACATTTTCACAGTCTAACATACTTAGTACCCCATTTCCAGATATCACTCTTTCCCATCCCTACCCATAAAATAGAAAAAGCTGACTTTATCCCACTGAAACCCTGAACTGCCTTTCAGTTCAGTGAAAGCGAGAAAAAAGTTTTTTTTACGTGAAACCGCACTTCTATAGCAACCTCTTTGATTCGGGTCAACGAGCCTGGGTTTATTTAAAGGTTGTGCATTTATAACACAGACCAATTCTTAAACTAGACGCTGCATTTCTTTTGACGAACCGACTGTAATGGGTGGGTAGTTAGTCTAAAACGCAATGGGTCTTGGGTTGGATTTAATTCAGAAAAAATCTTCTCTAAATTGTATCAAGTCTGGGTGTGCTGGAAGCTGCCTCAAGACTTACCAATTGGTGTGTTCTCTGGTGAATATTTATTTATTTATTACTAAAATTTTGCTCGTATGTACATTTTTCTACTGAACTCTCCGTAACCTACAAACCAATGGATGACCATGCACCCTGCACATGCATTATTGTCACTCTAACCACCGTTACACTATAACAAACCTGGTTAAATAAACGTTCTGGAACTTTTATATAAATACATGACATTTGACATAATAAAACCAGATATCAACCGTCCGTGATGGTTGTCATTTCCTCTGCTGCAGTCAGACTACGATAGCCTTCACTATGATCAGTCTGGTGAGTCTATCAGACTGGCAAACCCTGGGCGACCTGTGTCACTCTCTACAATATCAGGTCATTGCACATATAATATTTATTTATAAAATGGTGCTACGGCTTAAAGAACTTAATGTCTTGGGATAAAAGCGACTCTACGCTTACTAAAAAGTTAGATTTCTGTTTTGCATAACATTATATTCTTGTTGCTAGGAGCGGTGCACAGCACTTGCTTCTTACACTTCTGTAGCCACTTCTTTGATTTTAGGTTATTTTCTTAAAGGTTATAAACCGATGATTCGTTTATTATAATTTGCGGAGTAGAGTCCTGGATCGCAGCGTCTATTGTATAAGTTGTCTATGGCTTTAGCACTATCTGTTGGGCAATGTTGACCTTTATAGTAAAAGAGTTATTTCCAATCCATTAGACTAAAGCAATTGTTGCAAAATGTCTCGTCATGTTACTTTCTTTACATTGTCCTAATTTGCGCTTTTACCGAGCAAATACTAACAAAGTTGAGGGTCTGTTATATCTCTGTCACCAATGCTAATATTCTAATTACTTATGCTAATCTTATAATTCTTCTGTACGTGTGTTTGTCACCTCACTCTTCCTAAACAGCTAGACTGATTTGAATAAAATTGTGTGTGTACATTTCAATGGGTTACTGGATGGTTTTAAAACACAATTGGACCGGCAGATGGCAATTGCATCGCCAATTGATTGATTGATTGAACCCAATTGGGTTCTAGATTTTGTTAGTGGGTCTCTGATTGGTTTAGATTTACAATTGGACCCATAAAGTGGAACTACGATTGGGCTATAGTTTTTTTTTATCAAAGCAACGAAGTCGGGTTAGATACACCATTTATAAGCCAAGAAAATCTGTACCGATTTTCATAATCTTCGATTTATTGGATTTGTCTCTTCCCCGGAAAGCAGAATAACTATCAAAAGATTGCAAAATTTTAAAAATAATATACATAGGTACTGTATGACTTGATTTTTTCTTCTTCTTCCCGGCACTAGCCTATAAATTGTCCCGAAACAGTGGTAGGGCAAAAAAAAAATTGGGACGTATAAAGTGCTTTTAATGGCCTATATATGCAAAAATAAATGATTTAGATTTTTTAATTAATTATCTATGAGGTTGTACGAAGTTCGCAGGCACAGCTAGTAATATATAAATACGAAAGTATCTCCGTTTGTCTGCTACTTACAATATATTTCACGGAAAAGCTCCTGAACATACAAAAATTTTGAAAACCGATTTTTGTATGGAGAAATCTTATACCCTAGGGAAGGATATGACAGTTTTTTTTTCTACCTACTTAGGTAAAAAAAAAAGCGTTGACAAGCCATATTCCACGCACATTTATTGCGGACCCTGGGCTCCAAAGCAATGGCTTTGGACGCAACCGGGATTGACCGTATAGATGAAGAAAAAGAAGAAGAAGAAGCCATATTCAACGCATGTGAACCCGCAGATATGTTTAGTTTCCCTGTCAATAATATATACTCCACTAAGACTAACCATGACAACGGGCGATAACGCAAAAACCATCGAAAAACAACAAATGCACTTACAAAACAAATGGACTACAAGGAATTCCCTGTAGTCCGATAAAACCGATGTTGAAACCATTTTAGGCATTGCTAATATCTTTAATATTCCAATCAATAACAGAAAGCCTACTCCGACACGTTTTAGCGTTATAAATCATAAAGCAAACATTGATTTATTAAACTCCATGGACAAGGCATATTATTAAGAAAAAAAACCGGCCAAGTGCGAGCATAACTCGCGCACAGAAGGTTCCGTACCAATTTATAGCTATGTAAGTAATTCGTCTGTAACGGAAATCGAGTTTCAAAGATATTTACCGATTTTCCGAGCTTGTTAAAAAAATATTTTCTTATGTAACTACAAATACACTGTTTTTAGTTTTGCCTTTCCTTGTGTTAAACGAAATTGCTTTTTGCCTTATTTCATGATTCTAGTCAACTGGAAGTACCCCATTAATTGAGTGTCGAAATATACGTTTTTTGCGGTATAAACGACCGTATCTTTTTTTACGTTAACTTAAAAGTTTAATTTTTCCACAGTTTCAAAAGATTGTAGACTTGAGTATTTATAGTTTTAATTTCAACTCGATACTTCCACGCGTTCACGAGGTAAAGGGTCTTGACAGACAGACATACGGACGGACGGAAAACAAAGTGATCATAAAGGGTTCCATTATTTCCTTTTGAGGTAAGGAACCCTAAAAATGAAAAGCTAAGGAACGTAAACTTTCATTCTTCTTCTTACAGTACGTCTTCAATCACTAAATGCTGGCTACCAGCTCCTGGAACTTGTCCTTGATTTTAGCGAGGTGGAATAACTGGGCTGCACTCGTTATTCCTGATCATTCCCGGATATTGCGGAGCCACGACTTCCTTCTGCGACCGAATGGTCTCATTCCGGCCATCATAATCACATGTAGCAGGTGGAATCTATCGTGTATTAAGACATGGTCGATATAAAAAGTCTTCCGCTTCTTGACAATGGCCAGGAGCTCTCGCTTTCGTCCAGCTCGTTGCAGACTACATTCCAACAATCACACCAATTATTCTAGTCCCAAATTAAGCAATGTATGTACATGCAGCTGTTGCGAGTAGATATCGCTTAGAAAATATACTCATACATACTGAATTTTCGTTGATTTTGAAGCCTAAAAATAGATTTTTATCTTATTATACAGCAATAACAAAAAAAAATTAAGGTAGTTACATAATATGTCATAAACGGTGTCGAATATGTCAATTGAGTGTTAAAACCCAGACTAGCTGAATCTAGGATGATGGCTAGGTCGAAGTCATCTCAAGTTAAACGCATCTCGATTGACAGTTTTGTGATTGAAGGTCAGTTTCTTCAGTTTTTTACTCATACATCGCATATCTGTACGAATAGCATTATGATTACTTTCTCCACCCTTGAGATTCATCTAGACCAATTTTCAAAACTACACGAATTATCTCCCTAATTTTGATAATTTACTTGGGTTTTATTTTTTGCACTTTCCTGAAAAGTACACCGCTTTTGCAAAAATGATTCATTTATTAGTTTAGCTTTTGTTATTTTAGAGTACGTAGCAGCCTTCGATTTTCGATCTGTCTCTTAAATGGCCACCAATCACCAAAAAAACCGCATACCTAACTGTCAAAAATTTGTAATAGGCCTTACTTAGGTAACTACAAATTAATTTTCCAGGGGCGTTTCCCGAACTCGAAAAGTTTACTGAATTTACTCGAGCCGGGAATTGAACCGTGGTGTGCTTTGCTTTCAGAGAATCACTGCCCCACTACGCAGACCGGGCCCCCGATTCAGAACCTTTCGATACTGAAATTGACAACCGGTAAATCACGTGACACTCATATTAAATTATACAGTGATTGACGAACTCCGTAACCGAGAGGCAAGTATACCGGACTTAGTGTCGATTCTCGGTCGGTCAATGTAGAAAATTAACGTTTCTACATTTGTACGGTCTGGGTGTTGTGGTACCGTCGTATGTACCACAAAGCAAAGCTACTTATCAAAGGATAATTAAAAAGAAAAAGGTGTCACTTAGTTTCCGGTCGACAATTATTGGTTATCGAACAGTTGTGAATTGGGGTCCGGATCGTCAATACGGTAACTTCATCAGGAGAAACAACATAGCTGTATGTTCACATGATTTGACCCAGCCTCTTCGTACAGGTGTGTGCTCACCGGATTATACGGCAAAAACCGGAGCGGCCGGGTGATTATATCTGGGAGATTTATCGCCTTTCGAACGGCTTAGCGGATATTGTTTTTGTAATGTACATTTTTCGGTAAAGGATTTTTTTATTTTATTATTGTGTTGTTCAAGAGGTATAGATATAGCCAATCTTATATTTTCTTCAATAATAGATTCCCAAGACATTTTACGATCACTACCTATTTTTCCGGGACTGTAGTAGGTAATAGCCGAGAGACAGCCATTTTGGTTACGGCTCGCATCATCATGATTATCAGCTTTTCGAAGTCTACAGATGAACATTTGTTTTTAACACGCGTTTTCGTAATTTTTGTTTTATTTGTCATTATTTTTTATTTTTTCTTATTTCTGGAAGAAAACATCGATTTTTAGAGGCATATTTTCACGTAATGTTACAGCACCAACGCATTTCCACCTGTTGACCTGAGTATTGTAGCTTGACAACAGTACTGACATGGTTCTCTTGGGTGTCGTAGATAGAACCGATAAGTAGCCTTCCCTACGATGTAGAGGTCTGCCTGCATATAACTCGTATGTAGATACATTTTTCAGCATACACAAAAGGCGCTATGACATTTTTTTTGATAAATTTACTCCAACTTACAGACAGTGGCAGTAGGCGAGGCACATATCACGTAGAGCTGACTGCCGCTATGGCAGAAAAGTTTAGGACTAAAGGCCACGTACCGGCAAGTGCAGCGTAAGACGTCCACCCACAATCACTCACTCGCTGTACGTTCCAGCGTCAAAGGTTCCCGCCGAAAATCATCGTCGTGATAAGTCCGTGGCTGTCACGACAAATGCTGACCTTTTCGACACATCTGATTGATTGTTGTTTTGTGTATTTATTTTTTTCTCTTGTGTGTCGAATAAACGTTTCTTTCTTTCTTTCAATGTGGACAGACGCTGGATGCAGGCCGCTTTCAACGATGATGATGATGATGAAGTTACAGATAAAGATAATTATTATAGAAATCATAGGTTGAAATTAAAATTATTAATTAAACAAATCACGGTACATAGTGAATGTAGTGGCCCCCAATAAGTAAGTCAATCGATTAAATACAGAAAACATAGAACATAGTAGCGAAAAATCTAGATAAAATTCAATTGAAACATGCGATTATCTACCGAAAAACCTAATAAATCAAGGCCCGTTACCAGGCAGCAGAAATTTAAGGAGTACCGACTTAATGTCCATCTATCAATGTTACAAAGTGGTTATAGCGAACTATGATTCGTCACGGGAACGTCGGAAACGAGTTGATAAATGCATTGAGATTAGGAGAGCAGTAGGCAGTATTATTAGACTAAAACGCTTGACAGGAATATCTTAATCTCAGGCTTGGCTTGAATTCAAAACGAAATAGGCAGAAGAAAATTATTTAAAAAAAATGATTCGTGGAGTTGGCATTGTTGACAAATAAAAGTAATCCAGCATTTTTTATTATATTTTTTTGTGACTGCACAATTTCCACGGTCACTTTGTATTATATTGTATTATATTATATTACTTTGTCATTGTCATGGTCATCTGTTTGATGAGCAGGAAGATGACACAAAGTAGACATGCTAGCAATTTGACATAAGTAAAAATTCTTCCAACCAGCCAATCTGGAAGACACTAGGGGACGCCTATGTTCAGCAGTGGACGTCCTATTGCTAAAATGATGATGAAAAATGTGCGTGGTATCTTAAAGAAACTCTCAGTAACAGTTTATCTATTGTTAAGAGTATCTCTTTCCTATCGTTTTGTCCTTTGTTCCAGCCAGGGAACACTTGATCATGATCCTAGATGCGCTATGCGGCAAGAAAGCTTATATACATTCGTGGTGAATGCCGCCAGAGCTCCGTAACCTTTAGACGGACCTCAGGGGATCCAAACCATTTTTGGACCATGGCTGTTGATCCAGTGTTATCTGAATGTGCAGGTTACTTCACAATGTTCCGCTAAGCAAGTGGTATATTATAAAGCCGTACATACAGGGTGTAATTTTGGACACTCGCTAAATTTAAGAAGGCGAAAGTATTCATCAATAGCAACAACTTTTTTTATGGGGTCAACATCAAAATCCTATGTTTTTAAAATTATTTCTCCATAAAAACTAATAATGATACGCCAAATTTAAGAAAGCGATTGAATTTATCAATACAAACAACTTTTACTATAGGATCAACATCGAAATCATAAAAATATTTTTTGCTGCTCCATAGGTTTCATCATTATCTTAGTTTGTATGGAGAAATGATGAACAAAATTGCGATTTCGATGTTGACCCCATAGAAGAACTTGTTGGTATTGATGAATACATTCGTCTCCTTAAATTAACTACACCCTGTATGTACGGCATTATATTATTATTATACCACTGAGCGATGGCGATGAGGAATAACATTGCTGAGATGCAAAATCGCGACACACGGATTTGAAGCGTGACTTCTAATCTTCGGCTACTGAGCAAGGTACCACTGCTCTCAGAACTACCCCTGCAAATAAGTTTCCACGGGAAAATTACGGTATTTTAATGTAAATGATAATTTTAACCGAGATAAGTAAGCTTTTGGCTCGTGAATCGGCCGGTTAATTACGCTAAAGCCTTTGAATTTCTAAATACTTCTGAGGGCTTAGTATAAGTTTCGAAGGAAGTCATTTTGAATTCGCTGGGACGAATGAATCGAGTAATCAATGTAATGCTGGATTTAGAGTTTTAACAGTTTGAAGTATTTCTTTTAATAATGCTAATGAGCTGTATACTGGAATAGGTTTTTAGTTGCCATCTTTATCTAAGATAAAACTAAAAAACGTAGTAATAATGTAGGTTGTTCAAATACAAAGTATTCTCCTAAGTTCGCGCTTTTGAATTTGATATCAAAAGTGTTTTCGTTCGAGATTAGTAAAACGTCTTACACCAATGATAACACTATGCAACAAATTTAAAAAAAAAAAATTGTACGAAATATGGACATAGATTGTTATTCTACATTAAAAAAAAATTTTTTTTTTGAACGTTTGGCTTTCCTCTTATGGTCAGTAGTGTCAGTATCCCTCTGGAGGCTCCAACAGTAATCTGCAAGCATCGCTGGCTCCCATCTACCTTGGTAACGCTTCTCATACTCTGCTATTTCTTGATGAAATCTTTCTCCGTGTTCATCACTTACTGAACCGATGTTATCCGGAAAGAAACTTAAATGGGAGTGTAAGAAATAAATTTTCAATGACATATTGCATCCTAGTTTGTGATACGCATCCAGCATCCTGTTAATTTTTTCATGAAAATCTGGTGATTTGTGATTGCCGAGGAAATTTCTTGTAACGTCGACAAAAGCCACCCATGCATTTTTTTCAGTAGGACTAAGGCTCGATAAAAAAGCAGGATCATAGCATACTTCACCGAATGTTTTGATTTTTTTGAAAAACCTTTCAAAGTTGTTAAACAGAAGTAACAGTCGTCTACGTGATTTTTGGGTTCACGCCACTGCATTGGTATACCAAAAGGCATCTGTTTAATATTACCCTTGTGCCAACCCGTCAAATATTTGTAGCATTTTAAACAACATATTTTAGGCACCCACGATTTGTCTTTATTTTTAATGGCAATTTTAAAATAAGCTTTATAACACGTCTCAAACAGAGGCGAAATTGGCTTTTTTTTCACTTTTAGGAGTAAATTGACCACAAACGTAACAAAATAAGTCAGGAGAATTAACACAAACACGCAGCATTTTGTAGATTTATGAGTAATCTAAATGTTCTGATGACTTTTGTACACATCAATGATAAAATTTTATAACTACCCTCAACCAAATGTTACGGAACGTAAATAAAGTAAGATTTCTATTATTTATGTTTTGGGACGTGATACAAAGTTATGAATTTGTTTTCTGTTGTTTACTAAGTATACCTAATACGAATCATCACTCGGGGTATCAGTGATTTCTTTGGTGTTGCATAGTGTAATCTATTATTACAGCTTTCAAATTTGCTTAAAAAGACAAAAATACAACAAAAGAGGTAAAGGCAACGCCGCAATATTTCCCTAGTGATGTTTGATAAAGGCGTTCGTTAAAATAAAATATGAGTGAATTCTCAGGCCGGTACACTGACGGTTAGACTGCGTCTTTGGTAAAATCAGCGTTGCCGTTAGCGTACATTTTACACATTTGACGTACCTTTTTAGCATAGCGTACCTAATGTGTAACAGGTTTTTCACACCTCCTGCTTGACAATGCTTTAATAAACAGGGTGGCCAGAAGAGTGAAGTCAATCATTTTTTTAGGTGCCTCGTGTAGGTGTGAGAATTATCTGAATCACCCCTATGTATGTTCTACGATTTTTCGTAGTTTTCTAGTTATGATTCTTTTTTTTAAATTTGCAACCGATCAGTTTGAAAAATTTCAGACAAAAAGAAGGTTTCTTCGATTTATTTTTTCTTGCAGCTAAATCTCTATGGACTGTGAATTTATGCATAAAATAAACAGCCTCATAACTTAACCTAGGCCCTAACTTAGTTGCAACCTGTCCAAATATGCATTACCAACAATTTTAAAATAGAAATGCAAGTTTAGGCGATCTAAACGTGACGGATTACAGAGCGCGCCGGACTAGACAGAGGCCGGATTACCGGGGGTCTACTGTATTATGTTATCGTGTAATAATGTTTAATTAATTTTCAGTTTAATTCTGAAGTCTACGCAGACGATGTCGCGGGCAGAAGCCAATCGCTGACAAAATCGCTGATCTCATCACAGTAGTCTCAGTAAGGAACGTGACAACAAGGATAGGCGCCGAAAGCGCCGATAAATTGCGTTATCTCATAGCTCTGTTTTGTTAAAATTCCTTCCTCGACTTCTGAGGGCTTCCCTGGCTGTCACTTAAGACGTTTATTTCTTATGACAGTCTTTAAGGAAAAATCACGTGATTTTTCTTTTATCGGGAAAATATTGCAATATCACAGACTGAAGTTGTAGCAAGTTACAAACTAACAAAACGTTTAAAACTAAATGAAAATAATTACTTTTAAACTTTTCTATTTCATGATTAATACCTACACACTAAAACGGGAAATGCCTGATCTGACCTGTGACCACGGTTGGTGTAACCCGGTCGAAACGTCAGACAAATAAAAGGTTAAATATGTACCTATTAATGATCGCGTTAATTCCCGTTTTAGTGTGTAATGTGTATTAATTAATACATTAAAATAAATATTTCAACAATCATACAAATTATCTTTTATTTCTCAGCATAATTGCAATTTCAAAGCCCCCACTCTGTCGCTGCAGCTCTATACCAAAGTGATTAATATCGGGTGCTATTCTGGAAGCCAGCGATAAATTTTCGAGCGCGACATCAATAAGCGCTATGATTTACGGACGGGCGCAGGACAGACTCCTTTGTCGAGTGGTATTTGTTTACACTCTCTTGTTAACGACATGATATTTTGGAGAAAATAGGCTTAGATTTTATCGACTACCAGGTTAGTTTTAAAGTATTAAAATTAAATTAAATTAAAATTAAATAACATTTATTTCAGGCAAATAACCCATATTAAAATAACATTACATTACATGACATAACTATCAATTTAAATTTAAATATTATTATTATTATCATGTCCCTAACGATACGATATTTCCTATACGATAAATTAACAAGGAATTTAGAAGTACTAAATTACTAAAAATAGTATTAATTGTTTATATAAGCCTATTCTATAAACGTTAAAGAGTGGCAAAATTACATTTGTCCAAGAGATAAATACTTTTGTATATAGTTTTAACAATATCATTATTTGTACATGTCAGTCGTTTGTGAAATGATAGTTTGATTGTGTGCATTAAAGCTTGTATATTAGAAATAATACCAAAATAGACATAATACCAAGGCCAAAAGCCAAATATTATGCAAAACTTTTTGTTTCATTTGGGTGGAGTGCATAAAAGAGTTTAGCCCTGTATTGTATCTATACAGGGCTATATTGCAGGTAGTGCTAAATTTTAAAATAATTTTTACAGAAAAATATAAAAATACGACTTTTAACGTAATTTTAAATACATATGTCACATTTGATGTAGTTGCTTCAACTCATGTCCATAAATATTGGTATTGCAAAAAACGGGAATATAGTTCTGAAAATATCGCAAAATTTCTTAAGTACAATAAAGAGTGTAACGTGGAAGAATCTATTTAATGAAGACGACATGTCAATTGCATTCAAACGATTAAATGAATTTTATTTTTATTCTTTCATAATAAGGCACTGCTACAGAGAACAAAAAAAAAGCATACATAAAACAAGCGACAATAATATAAGTCTATGCTCCGATTAAAGCCGAGCACAACATTTACATAAAACATTACCTCAAGGTTGACTGGTAGAGAATGCAGCAGAATAGCATTAAGTCCGCCAATTGTACCCACCTGTGCAGTAAAGTTTAAATAAATAAAACAAATAAATAAAAAAGAAACAATAATTAAAGTCTACAATTAATATTTTACCATTTCAGTACAAACTCGCTTATACGAATAGAGAGTTTGACCGAAAATTTTAATAATAATGTTTTCCTATTAGGACAATTATAGTAAAGCCACCTACAAACCCAACAAATTTCGTAACAAAGGTTTTAAAAAAATCAACAGTGAATTTAAAAGAAAATTACGTTTAAATTACTTTAAAACATTACACTTGTTGTAACCCTGTTTACATAATCTAATGTCTTTTAGCTTTTTTCCATGGGACCAACATCTAATGAGATCTAGATGAAATTTGGCATAGTAAAAGATATTAGTCTGAATTAAAAGATAGGATACTTATTTCTCAAAATAATGTACGGTGCCCGAGGGATGCAAGACAACTGTCATTATAGATGGCGCTTCTTACCGTTAGATGTCGCTGTTCAGTTGGCAAAAAGTTTTAAAAAATATCAAATATTTTTTTTTACAAATAGCTGTTTCTCGCGACTTTAGTTTTGACTAACTATGATTTCAAAATGATGATGATGATGATGGTGGTTTCCAAAGACCACGCGAACGAAGTCGCGGGTAACAGCTAGTAAAATAATAAAAACATTTTCTAGACAACCCTGCTAGATCAAAGATCACATTTTGGGTAACATTCACACACTGTGGTATTGTGATCGAAGAGCAAGCATCTATCAGCGTAATAGGTGTGTAGATAGTGATGCATAACTTTTATACTTTGTCCTTTTATCGATGGAAGTCCTTTAATAACATTAGAAATATTAAATATAAAGATAGAATAGCAAGAAATAAAAATATATTGTCGTTTACATCTTATCCTTTTAAAATTCGTCAACCGAGATGTATCGATATAACTTTAAAGTAGATACGATTGTTGTTGTTAGGTATTATGATCATAAAAAGCGCTAAGCTACTGATAAGTGGTATCATTATCGTATCCACGACCAACGTAATAAACGTAAACTATCGATAGTAGTATTTTACTATAGCCGTCTCCCAGCACACCCAGGCTCAAGCCATACGGAAAAAATATTTTCTGAATTGACCTGAACCGGGAATCAAATAAACTTTGCGTAAAATACGAATCACCGTGACACTATGCTGATAAAGCGTAGTGAAGCTATTGACATTTGATACTATTTCCGATACCTCTATATAGTATATTTAGACTTCTAAGTTGCTACCCACAATAGAGGTTCAATACTATCGATACTCGCGATTGTGACCACCTGTATTAACATATTTTATGTATATACTATTTCTATTTCAATTGCAAGCTATTAATATTAGTATTATTACAGCATTTTGTACTATCGGTATTACCGTTGATATTACGCCTGCCCCCTTAGCATGACCATCAAAACATGATATGATAATAATATGATATAGCGATATATCGACACCAACTGTAAAACTATAATAGATAAAGCCGCCATTTTAAATTTTTATCGAAACAAAGATAATAACACGTGACGTCACCGGCACGACGATTCAACATGGTGGCTATATTTATCATATTTTTACAGTTAGTATCGCTATATCATATCATATCATATCGTGTTTTGGTGCTCATCTAGCATGAGGAGGCTTGGTATATACTATCGATATATGATAAGTCATCATGCAGCATCACTAAATGCAAGTAGGTAGTACGACAATTAACAGGGTCAGTCGCGCCATCTGTCTGAGGAATAATAAAACTGTCGTCCGCAGTTCCGTATCCCGGGGTTCCCGATTGTCGGGAACTTTGTACGACAGTTCGCTAACTTTATCGTCGATTCTTTGTAAAAAAGATGTTTTTAGGTTTAAAGCTGAGCTTTTGAATTTGTAAGACGGATTTATGCTGTAAGTAGGTACTTACTAAGAGTTATTTAGAAAGTCAGTATTTATGTTAGTGACCATGGTTGGTGTTGTAACCCGGTTGAAACGTTAGGCAAATAAAAGATAAACTATGTACCTATTGATGATCGCGTTAATTTACGTTTTAGTGTATAATAATCATGCAACGCGAAAGTTTAAAAGTAATTATTAATGTTACTTTTGTATTGATGTTAACCTTCTTCTGGTAGTGATTGTGATCATAACCTAGAATCAAACGTAATAATTCCTTGAATTCTTAAACTACTGGTTCAAATTGAATTAAATTTGAAATATACCGTGTTTGTACAATGCCTGCTTGGTTAGGTACTGAAAATTTAGGCTTCTAGTTTTATTCACAACGAAGTTATAGGGGGTTGAATAATAGCCTGAACTGCTTCGAGAAAAGGATGGTCTTGGCGGAGGTACAGTGAGGAAGTTTTCCATTGTCAGCAAACGCGATGTATGTATCTAAAAAGGATGTAATAATAGTGTGCTAACCATCTGCCTGGTAGTCTACGAGCAAGCCAAATACTTAAGTTTTATACAAAGAATGAAAATTATTTATTGGGTTCATATTATCACAATTAAGTACTTAATTACTAACAATAAATTCATCATCATCATTTCAGTCATGGACGTCCACTGCTGAACACAGGCCTCCCCCAATGACGTTCATTGGGGGGGATTGCCAATGCTCGCCACTCTTGGCAAGCGGGTTGGCGAGTGCAGTTTTTTATAACATATCGCACGCCGCAAAACCCTTAATTAGACCGTACAACACGCCTTCAGATTTACCGGGTTGATTGGAGCGAGGTTTTTATATTTTAACCATAATAGGTAACATTGATTTAAATCGTACTCAATATGCAATATAGAAGTCTATGAAACATGAATTCGTACACCCAAATGCTGCACAATCGGTACAGTAGTAGTAAAGTCGGTGTCGAAACGTGGAAAATAAACCCTTTAATATGACAGCGTGTACTCGTAACAGCGAGCCGCGCGTGACACTCGACTGATTTTAGTTCCTTCGAAGGGACGCGACGCGTAGGTATTTATTCCGCCCGAAACGCGGATTGTCGTAGGCCTGCCAAAGCATAGATACTTAAAGCAAAATATCACACAATAAAACCAGCTAGCTTATCTTTGGTGTTTCAATAATGCCGTGTCAAAAACTACTGTAATAAAGCCATTAGTTGACCTTGGACAAAGTGCGATTATACACAATTTATTTGGATAATAACAGCATTCGCCGACGGGCAAACGGCGAAACGCGTATTAAACCTTTCTCCGCATTCCGACTTTTCAGGGCTGTAACTTAAGTATTTTTATTTTCCAATCTTTTATCTAACGGATTGGCGTATTCGAGCTATGATTCGCCATAAACGGAAAGGGTCCCAGGTTCGATTCCCGGTACGGGCCAATTTAGAAAACGATTATTTTTGAATTGGTTCTGGGTGTGCTAGGAGACGCCCCCAGCATTAAAACATCGTCGGCACCACGTAACACAAGGATGTTAAGTCCTTACTTCGAGACCATGAACAATGAGTTGATTGACGCAATTTACTTATTTATGCGATTATAAATATAGTATTTCTTTGACGATAGTATTTCATTCCACCTTGTGGGTGACCAGTAGTTACCCACAAGGTGGCACAAACAACAAGCCAATCTGGAAGACACTGGGGGGTCCTATGATCAGCAGTGGACGTCCTGCGGCTGAAATTATGATGATGATCTACTGGTACCATTTTCTAAGAAATAAATTTGATTTGATTTTTTGATTTTGATTTTTGGTTAGCGCTCCTGACGCCAGCCCGCGGTTTTGAATCCTGCAAGTGGCAAATGTTTGTGTGTTGTGCACAAATTTTGTATCGACATGGATGTTACGTCACGTACTCAATATATATGTCACCGTAAAATTGTGAATACCGTGAGATTATAATCTATCTCGCGAGATTATAAACTGTAGAAAGATTGTAAATCGTAACATACTGCTTACAATTTAACGCATTATTTTTGGTAGTTAAAACCTATCGAAGTAAAACTGTTAAATCACTCGGTCGCGCGTTAAATTGTCAACTGTCCGATGGCTGTCCCTGATTGGCCGGTCTTACACTAGGTAGTGCTGTGTCCATAGAGTTAGGAATCAAACACATACGGAAAACAATGTGATCCCCTAAAGGGTTTCGTTTTATTCCTTTTGAGATACGTACGGCACCCTAAAATTGAAAAATGCTTTTCCATTATGTGTAATTGCAAGAAACCCCATGTCCTTTGAAACTCCTAGTGCTACAGCTCGTTGACATGTGAGTAAGTAATCATTTTTAACGGTAAATTTTTATTAATTTATGTAGCCTATATTAAAGGTGCGATTGTTGAAACAATAAAAAACCTTACTTACATTGGTAAGTAAGTTGATTTGTATTGACAAATCATAACCGTTGATCGTTTATTGAGTATAGGGAGTAGACGTATGGATCAGCACGATAGTGTCAAATTATTGTATTTTCATCCCAGTGACAAATTCTTACAAAGTTTCAAACCGATACGTCAGTTAGAAGTAGGTTAAAAACGGCTTCCAAGATTTGATTACATTGTTAGTTACATTACAAGTGAAGCTAATATAAGTGTGTTAAAAAAGAAGACTATGTAGTACCTACTTATTTGAAGCCATATTTGATTACATAGTTAGTTAGTTACATTACAAGTGAAGCTAATATAAGTGTATTAAAAAATAAGACTGTAATACCTACATATTTGAAGGCATCTAATAAGGTAGAACCATTATTAGGGCCCAGAGCGCATCTATTACACTCGAGCATACTTGCGGCAACCCTAACGGTGATTAAATACGAAGAATGAGTCCAATTACCAACTTCGTCCGTATATTTTGTTTGGTGATTTGTGTACATTCCCCATTTTGGTTGTTTGTTGTTTTAAAAGTGTTAACGTATTGGTGCTTGGTAATGGTTTTCGTTTCAGAGGAGCTGGAGTACCTTTTTAGCGGGTCTCCCAAAAAATTGTGTCAAGAAACAGCAATTTTTTTTTTGTGTCTGTACTAATGTCATTATTTAATATGCACTTTTAATTTTGAAAAACATGATATCTCTTGTGTATTAACTATAGTTTACTAAAACTTAATCTTATATAATATCTGTTTGTGTAGGGCTGGACGCCCACTCTTTTTAAGGTGTCCGCTGAAAATCAGCGTCGCGGCACTCTGTGCCTCGGCATATGCTGAGCGGAGGCCTATTTGGTACTATGACTGTTATGAAAATGAAAAATTGTATTATTTTTTATTTGTGCCAAATAAACCTTATTCATTCATTCATTCATTCATTCATTCATTCAATTATTTTGTCAGAGGCATCTCCTAGCACACCTAGACACGAGCTTATTTAGAAAAGATCGTTTTCTGAATTGACCTAAACTGCGAATTGAACCCGGGACCGTATTACAGCGACACTACACCAGTCAGATCGTCGACTATTGATCTAGTTAAACACGTCATATTATTTGTTTAAGGTTTTTAAAAATATTACTTACTTCATCCTCCATTCTACCCCTTCGGGGTGAAACATTTAAAAACGCCGAGACAGGGACTAGGTCCCTAGCCACTTTGTTTAATTAATACTAATCTAAGTTTTCTAGAATTTAAGTGATTAAGTAATTCTTCATTAATAAAAGTGACAGACAATTATAAATTGTCAGTAAAAGAAGCATTTAACTGATTTTAAAAAAATCAACAAGCTTTCCGGCAACATTCAGATTTATAATCTGCAGACTATTCTGAGCCTAAAACAATTTACAGAACGCGGTCAACGCGGTCCTCGTACTTTGCATACTCAACTTCCTATGGCGCTTGCTTGCACTAATTAACAGTGATCGAAATAGGTAGATTGATCTGGGGTCAATGATCTCAAACATTGATGTTAATATGGACATGCCCATGGATATTTTGATTTTGATTTGAATTTCTTAGTATCAGTTTTTAAAAAAAAGGCATATCCATAATATGCTAGCACTACCAAAGTACATCAAATCAATCTACCTATTCCGATCACTACTAATTAAACATCAGATTTTTAGAGTTCCAAATTCGAAATTTTAGAAATCCATGGCTGTTTTTCTTACTAGCCTATTCTAAAAACACTAAAGCGCGTTTATTATAAAAAAGTTGAAAAGAAAACTATCACAGCTGGGGTAGGCTTTTTAAGTTACGGAGTTACCGTGTAAAGTTTAACGACCTCCGTAGCCGAGAGGCGAGCATACCGGACTTGGTGTCGCTATCTCTGAGGTTCTAGGTTCGATTACCGGTCAGTCAATGTAGAAAAATATTTTTTCTATATTGTCTCGGGTCTGGGTGTTGTGGTACCGTCGTTGTTTCTGATTTCTGTAACACAAGTGCTTATGCTACTTATCATAGGATCAGAGCAATGTATGTGATGTTGTCCAATATTTATTTTATTATTTATTTATTTATTAAAGTGTACTTAGAGAATAAAATTACTTAGATGATCTTGTTAATTATGGAAAACATGTAGCAAATACCGCATAATGTGACGGGAAACCACGGAACCCTACGTGCGAGAGGCCCGACACGCACTTCGCCGGTTTTTGTTTTTTTTAAGTTTTATAATCATAAATCTACGTGGACGAAGTCGCGGACAAAAGCTTTAATTATAATATTGACTGACTAACTACATTAAATTACTTAACAAAATTAAGATAACATAATGTCAACTTTTCTTAAACTGATAACATCTAAGTTTCCTGGGTCACTAGGTCTAAGATTAAATTCTGATTTATTTACACATAAATTAGAATATTATGTGTATCTTTTCGCACCTAATCAATATATCTACTACTAACTTAAATAGCAGCAGAGGATAGGCAGGCGCGTCCACGTCCACACTCACATACAAACACTCAAACACGCATACACGCAAGAAAGCACGTACGCACGAAAGCACGGCTTACTATAAAATGTTTAAGTAGAATGTAGACATGATGATAGATTTCTAAATAATTAATTAATGGATGGCTTCTCGACAAATGTTTTTATGATATTAATGATTACTTGAATGAAAAATAATGTCAAAGGTATTATATAAAACTAAAAATAAAAAATATATTATTACTATACCACAATTTGACATTATGTATTATTATGTTTTTTTAAATTTGAATGTTATTTTATTTTCTTTTTATTTAATGATTTGTTGTTATTAAAGATATTTGCACACCGGCATAATTCCCGGTAGAATGAAATTGAAACTGACTCTAATACGAGTAAAGAATACTATTCTTACTGTAACATTTGTTCTACAAATAAATGATTTGATTTCATTTTTAAAAAAAATACATTCTGACGACCGTCTGGTCCAGGTTGGTGCGGATTAGAAGTTAAGCCGGTTCGAATCCCGCAAGGGACAGTGTTTGTGTGATGAGCATGAGCGTTTTTTGTACCTTAGTCATGGATGTTTATATATTATGTTTGAGTATAGTCGCCATTTAACCGTTGTGTAGTCGCCATAGTACAAACTTTGCTTAGTTTGGAGCAAGATATTTAGTGTGGTCTTGCTACGCTATCAAATGTAAATCGCTTGAAGACCTCAGCACAATGCTCGGTGACCTTACTCAAATCTCCCAACAAGTAGGCCTGCGGATGAACATAGACAAAACCAAGCTCATATCGAATGCCCATGTTGCGCTCTACCCAGTATCCGTTGGGCTTTCGAAATTGTTGACAAATATGTCTACTTAGGACAAGTTATCCAGTTGGGTAGATCCAATTTTGAGAAGGAGGTCAATCGTCGAATCCAACTCGGCTGGGCACCGTTCGGGAAATTACACAACGTCTTCTAGTCCAATATACCTCAGTGTCTAAAGAAGAGTCTACAACCAGTGTGTGTGGGTGTGATGACATATGGAACTGAAACGTGGCCTCTTACTATGGGCCTCATAAAAAAGCTCAAGGTCGCACAGCGTGCTATGGAAAGGGTTATGCTCGGTGTTTCCTTGCGAGATCGAATCAGAAATGAGGAGATCCGTAAACGAACAAAAGCCGCTGACATACCTCAACGGATTAGCAAGCTGAAGTGGCAGTGGGCGGGGCACATAGCACGTAGAACTGACGGCCGATGGGGCAGAAAGGTTCTAGAATGGAGGCCACGTATCGGCAAGCGAGTGTAGGACGTCTACTAACAAGGTGGTCAGACGACCTGGTAAGGGTCGCAGGAAGACGCTGGACAACCGGCCAATCTGGAAGTCAATATGGGAGGCCTATGTTCAGCAGTGGACGTCCTATGGCTGAAATGATGATGATGATGATGATTTAGTGTGGTTGTTGGAACAAATGATATTAATAACATTTATTGTTTTACGACCCGATTGGTGATTTTACTTTTACAAAATAATACATGGATAGTACACATTTACAGACTTGACAAAACGTATTTATAAATTCCGTGTAGATAAGCTGAAAAAGTTTAAGAACTTGTGACCAAAACAAAGTTAGAATTTAATTAGTGAAGTTAGTAAATCAGTTAGCGTCCACGGTTCTGCTTCGTCGCCAGAATTTTGATGTTATTTTGCTTTAAATAAACAGAAATATGTTTCTAAATAATTTTAGTATACCTACTTACCTACGCAAAGCAGCTGATGAAAAAGAATAACCGAGTTTTGGGCTCAGTGGTGCGGTGCAAGAGGCTAGGTGTCCAGAGTAAGCGAAAGTAAAGTGATTATGATGATGATTAAGTTTGAAATCAATGCCCCTTGACTTAATGTTTATTTTTGCACCTTTGTTATTCGAACTTATTTGTATGAAGCCTGGCATACCTAAAGTTGCAAGTAGGTACGTAAACTGACGTATTTTGTTGCACACCTATGAAACAAACGCCAATCTACAGAGAAAATAATTACCCAAAAAATTACTTTTTGACAAAATGTGGTAAATGATATCATTTAAAGTAAATTAAGAAAAGTATGTCAGATGTTAAGAATGAAGAAAAGTTCGTTATTCACATTGCCCTCGACCGGGAATCGAATCTCTGAGAGAGATGGCGACGCCAAGTACGGCTTGCTCGCTTCTAGGCTATGGAGATATCAACTTCATTCTTACAATACTTAGGAACCTACACTAACTTACACTATTTTGTAGTTACAATGTAACTACCTTAATGGCAAGATTAAATAAATCAACCGACTTCATATAATCGAATTTTGCTTGCCGATAGTTTTCATCGCTTAAATATTGTTCTTTGATTCTACGCACAAGGCGCTTCTTAACTTCCATAAACTTAAGTGTTAATTGTCCAAAGAAAAGGATACTTATCATTGAGTTAATTATAAAACATTTACTTGTCAACTATAAATAACTATACTTAAACATGTCAGTAATAAATAACTAACAATCTATGTTATCGGCGGGTCGTTGGTCAGTTGGCTTCGCACTCCACTGAGAGTAGGTGCATTATTTGTAATATAATTAAGTGTCATTTAAGTTATGGATTTGGAGAGACAGCCGCTGTTGGGACAGAGGAATACGGATTTGAGATCTAGGAGGAACAGGTAAGTTTATTGTTTTAACCTTAAGCCAACAAAATTTGAAAAATGGCTATTCCATTAATTCTAATAGATTCTATTTAACCTTGGATAAAATTGTCAGGTTATTGAACTAATTTAATAAATGCATTAGTACCAGGTATATTTATTTGTTTTGGTAAATAAGTCAGACTTAGGACACATGTACATTATAACTTGTTATTTCGAGTCCTTTTTAGTCCGAGGTAAATAAACGATTCACACATTAAATACTTTGGCCGCGACTAAACTTGTGGGATGTAGTCACGGACTTTGTTTTAGAACTTTGAAAGGGGAACATGATTTTTGGGTAATTTAACTGTTTACACAGCGCACGCAACGGTACCTCTCAAAAGGAATATTTTTTCATGTTTTTGCAACATTTTTCATTCATGCTCCAGTCCTATACAGGCTTACATTTCAAGGTGGTGCCAATTTTTCAGGGACCACTCAGAATCAGTAATTAAATCGATCTACGTAAAAAAGAAACTCGTTTTTTCATATTTAATTATTACTCATCATTTCAGCCATAAGACGTCTACTGCTGAACATAGGCCTCCCCCAGTGACTTCCAGATTGGCCGATTGAAAGCGGCCCGCATCCAGCGGCTTCCTGCAACCTTTACCAGGTCGTCTGTCCACCTTGTAGGTGGACGTCCTACACCGCTCTTGCCGGTACGTGGCCTCCATTCCAGAACCTTTCTGCCCCATCGGCCGTCAGTTCTACGTGCTATGTGCCCCGAGCACTGCCACTTCAGCTTGCTTATCCGTTGGGCTATGTCAGCAACTTTTGTTCGTTTACGAATCTCCTCATTCCTGATTCGATCTCGCAAAGAAACACCGAGCATAGCCCTTTCCATAGCACGCTGTGCAACCAATTATTACTATCGGCTGTTAAAAGAGTATGCGTGGATGATCTTGTCTTACTCTTAAAAAATACGCACGCTATCTCTGTGCAACCTAGAACTGCAAAGTTCAATGCATTATTAATCACAATGGCGCGCGAAAACAAACTTTAGCCAACTTTAGTGCACATACGGTGCACCGTATGTGCACTGCATAGGGTCGTTGTTGGCTCGGCGTAGGCGCCGCAACGTACGCCTGTTATTATGAATGACCGAGCAGGTCACGTTGTCGTCTTTCCCGGATATTTTAAAGTTAATGTTATTAAAATAATAGTTTTAAAAAACTCAGTAGTTCCTGAGATTAGCGCATTCAATCAATCAAACAAAAAAGCTCTTTTAATATTAGAGATATAGTGTAGATTTACTATGTAAGATGATACATTTAGCAGAGGGCGTTAAGTCGTTTGACAAAAAGACTAAAATCGCAAACAGGCCTGACTCGAGCAATTTTAATAAGTGGTTTTTAGAATCAAATAAAACTACTTAAACTAGGTACTCCCGAGTCATATCTGCTGTATATGAGTCTTCTCAATTTAAAATAATTTATTAATGACGACTCGATTGGTGTAATAGTAATTCGTCTAAAACGCAAAGAGCCACGGGTTCGATTCCCGGTTCGAGGCAGATCTGGGTGTGCTGGGAGATGCCCCTGGCAAAATGGAAAGAATGTAAGTAGGTCTTTACTTCCAGTCCATATTAATGACAATCAATAATAAATTCCTTCTACAATCACACCAATTTTCTAGTCCAAAATTCCTCAAACTGCCCAAACTAAGCAAAGCTCGGTCTATGACCAAAATTCATTCCCTTGGTCTTAAGGGTCAGTTCACACCGAGTCGCGACGCGACGCGACGCTGCGCGCACATTTAATTAAATAGAGCGACTCAAAATATACTTTATTTACTACACGAAAAGATACACGCGTGGCGTCTCGGTGTGAACTGACCCATAATTTAGACTAACTAAAGGTTTGCAAAGGCCACGCGAACGAAGTCGTGGGCAACAGCTAGTATATAAAATAATGATTGAGATTTATAATACGTACTTAGGTCACACTATAAGTTTTGCGTAACTTAAAAAAAACATGTTATAACCAAAATATTATGTTTATTGCTTTTCAAAATACTCTCCTTTACATTTCAAACATTTTTTCATGCCTTCGAACCATTTTTTAAAACAAGAGGACCACAGATCTGAAGACATGTTTCCTACGTGCTGATTGAACGCTATCACTGCCTTTTCGGAGTTGGTAAAAGTAAAACCTCTCATCAAATCTTTGATTTTGGGAAAAATACAGAAATCACAGGGTGCTAGGTCGGGGCTATGCGCAGGATGGGTGACGAGTTTACCTACTTTTTCGGAAGCTAAAAATGACTTTGTTTTGTTGGCCGTGTGTGAAGAAGCGTTGTCATGATGTAGGAGAACGCGGCTTTTGGGTCGTCTTTCGCGAACTTTTTCTGACACCCTAGGTAAACAAATGGTAGAATACTACTCGGCATTAACAATCTTTTGATCTTCAAGTGGAATTGTACAGATGGGACCCGTGAGAAAAAAAACGCGATCATTTTTTTACCAACGTTTCTCGCTTGCCTCACTTTTGTTGGCCTGTTCTCATTTTCAAACACCCACAAGATTGCTGTTTTTTTTTCGGGTTCAAAACAATAAATCCATGTTTCGTCTCCTGTGACAATGTCATAAACAGCATTAGAATTGATAAATCATTTCCCGCCAATTTTTTTTTTATTAGGTACTAAGAAGGTTGCAACGTTTAAAAAAACATAACATTCGAAATTCAAATAGTTCCGATTAGCTAGAAGTGCAAAACTTTTAGTGTGCCCCATGTATAGGTATCTGCAGTTTCTAGATAGTGACAGGGCAGTATCTAATTCCTGACACTATTTCAGGCCACGGTCTTATAACGGCCATTGACCAAGGCACAAACCGTAACTTAAGGTCATCTTGTTTATCATTGGGTAAATCTTATATTTGTTTTGAAAGTTATAAAATACTTAAGGAAAGTCATTTAAATACTAAGTAGCACGAGCTTGGTCAGTCTCGAAGAGAAATATTTAGCTGTATAGACTATTTAGAAATTATTTTTGAAAAAAAACTTTATACATGGTGTTAGGTCATAAAGCCTAATAATGTATGTGCTAATCTTGGCATATTAATATAATGGTGTGCATTTAAATCATATTTCATCGAAAACGATTTCTAAGATAAATTTTTTTTGTTACAATTTCTGACGTCAATATAGTATTTATATGCATATTATTATGCTAGGAGTACATACCCATTTCGGCTTTATAAATGGTCATAACGTAACGCCCTGACACGAGTTGTCTTTCAAATAGGCTTGACCGAAAATCAAACGAAAAACCCATTGCCATTTTGCCTTTTTTTCACAACTTGAAGGGGCTGTAGACCTGAGTATTTATTTTAATTTTAACTCGATACCTCCATGCGTTCCCGAGATAAAGGGTCTTGACAGACATACGGACAGACAGACATACAGACGGTCTACAAAGTGATATTATATGGACTCCGTTTTTACTTTTAAGGTACGGAACCCTAAAGATGATTAAAATGATATAATAAAAAATAAAACCGACTATAAAAAACTAAAAATAATCTTAACACGTAAGGTACCTAATCAGTTACTTTTGGAGTCGGTGCAAACGAAAACATCGAATCTCTCATCGGCTGGCACCGACTCCAAAAGTAACTGATTAGGTACCTTACGTGTTAAGATTATTAAACAAAATTTTACTGTTGAACACCGATTTCATTTCCTATTATTCCACTCTTAGGGGTAAAAAAAATTCCGCAAATTTTTTGTATCTTTGAAGTTTAAGCTTTGTAATAAAAAAAATATCATCAAAATCGGTTCACATTTGTCAAAGATATTGGGTAACATAGATACAAAAATCAGTTGGCGTGGTATGGAGTTCATGCAATGTTTGATGATTTTCTTATAGATCCCATCATCAGATTTTGACCAAATTAATATGGGACCATTCTGAAAGTATTACCTTTCGAACAAAAAAACAATTATCAAAATCGGTCAACGTAGTAAAGAATGATCGCTGATGATGAATGAATATTTTTTATGAATAACATAAAAAAAACGACGAATTGAGAACCTCCTCCATTTTTTAAGTCGGTTGAAATAATGTTTTCAATTTCAGGCAACTTACCTACGAAGAGGTGCTCGATTCCCAGAACGACGTATCCTGGCGGCGAGCTCGTTTCTGCCTAGTCCTTATGTTCTGGGCCATAATGGCTATGTTCCTGTCCATCATCGCTTGCGTACTGGTCACATCAAAGTGCAGACCGTACGACGTAGACACGGGGCTGATGCCGTCAGTACCACCTGTGCATATTTCGTTTGCACCTTTAGTATCCAGTGGGAGAGTGCTGTATAATAAACCAGCGTATGCTGTGTGAGCAGTAAGAAGGTTTCAGAACTAAATATGGTGATACCGACGCGAGGAAATGAGAAGAAACCGATCCGTTTCTATTGGAACTGCTGTGGTAATTAAATAGGAAACGTAAGGATAGGAATATGTTCAGCAATTCTGGCATGATGGTCTCAATTACGACATTTAAATAAAATTATTTTTGAGTGTAATGTAAAAATAAACATCATTAAGTACTTACAGTAAAATGTTAAATAAGAAGAATGCTAATGTGTCAACATTATTCAGATAAGAACTAATTAATAAGGAAACTATAAATAAGCACAAATGATAAGATTCAAAGACTTGTAAAAACAGGAAAAAACCAAACTAAATGTTTAATGAAATGAGAAAAATATCAACTTAGCCTAGAACGATTTTTTATGGAATACATTTTTTTTATTTAAGTATAAATTATCATTACCTATGCTCCATACAATGTCGATGTCTTCAAGATACTGGATTGGAAAGGAACGGGCAAGCTTTCCGATGACATAGTCATCATGGCAGAATCGCTCGAGGATTTGCAAAAAATACTGCAGTCTCAACACTGAGAGAGAACACGATACGGGTCGATACATGGGATTTCGTTAAGAGATAAAATCCAAAACGAGGTCATCCGGCAGCAATCATCATCAAGTCATCATCAAAGTAATGGACATAGACATAGTGCTAAAATGTAGCAAGCTAAATTGGCAGTGGGCCGGCCACATCTGTCGCAGAACCGATGAAAGGTGCAGTAAACGGGTTCTCGAGTGAAGACCACGTCTTGGAAAACAGTGTAAGACAACCCTCAGCTCGTTGGACCGACGACCTTAGAAAGATGGTTGGTATTGGATGGATGGTCATCCAAGGTCATCATTCCATCGAGCAAACTTGTGTCCTTTGATGTGGAGACTAAAACCACATTCGGTATATTCTGATATAGAATTTTATTTAGAATAACATTATTACAATGTAAGAAATGTTTATTTGTAATGAACTCAGTTCAAGTTTACGTATAGGTTATCGATGTAGCCAGACTAAACTACTTGTATCATGTACCTATGTATTTCTTACTTTAGTTGCTAAGTTTAAGAAATTAGGCATTTAAAAGACTGATAAAATAAAAATAAATAATAAACCCAATTTATCATATTGAATTCTTTAATTCAATCAATATTTTTGTTATTTATACAAAAATATACATTTACATTCATTCATACGTACGATGTATAATTTTAACAAGTACCTACTTCTTAGTAATTGTACAAAATATAAGTTTATACAAGTACTGGATATCTGAACATAGCACGTTTTCTATAACTAAGTACTGAAATATAATAAACACCAAGGTGGGGTCCATTTTTGTCTAAAAAATGCTAACGTGTAGATAACTTAACGATCGACACGACAATTGCATCTATCACAAATAACGCTAAGAAATCTCTTCTATTTTTATCGAGCGATGACCGATCAATAAAATCGAATCAATCCGTAGACAAGTGACAGGTCTTGTCAAACGTCAAACTATTTTATCCATAGACAAGATAGATAAAAGTATTAAATTACACGTATTTTGTAGACCCTTTTAGAAAGAGACAAGGATAGCTTCGGTTTTGTAGTGCTTCGGATTGATGATGTAAAAACTGAGATCTAGGAAGATACGTTTAAGGCTGGCTTCAGCAATGGGACGGCTTTGAATGGTGTAGCTTGCTCCATTTGAGTCAACAGCTCTCCTAGCATAACCACCAAAACACGGTATGATATAGCGATATATCGTCACCAACTGTAAGAATATGGTAGATATAGCCGCCATGATAGAGCCAGGGTGGAGTCCGCAAGTGGATATTAACATATCTACTCTAAAATCCACTCAAAACACCGCGGACTATGCAGACGGCTTACACGACGCACAAACTAATGACCGAGTCGCGCTATACAAAACAAAAGCTAAAACTTGCAAAATAATGTAATTTTATTTCAAAAACATTATGCACTATCTATATGCCTTGTTAGATTATATAAAATCTTCAATAATACTGTTACAATATTACAATGACATAACAAAGCTTAAAATCTACATTACATTTTATTTTCTGGGGTCACTATTTAAAAATTATGCAATAATCTTGATGACATTTTATTTTACAACAACCGTAAATTTTTTATTCAGATCGAATTAAATGCATGACTCTATCTTGATACAAAAATACTTTAATCTCACTGTTAGTAGGTACTTTATATTCGAGTACATTACAATTTGTTATTTTTAAGTTCACTTTTCAACGCATTTAAAGTTATTAATCAAATAATAAAATTATTTTGTTCTTTGGGAAATTGGTAGGTGGTTTGTTTTAGTGTTTCTATAGATATATAACTTTAAATAAATCGCTAAAAAAGTTTTAAATTTAGTCAAAACCTGGCCAGAAATATATATAATATAAAACATTACAGCTATTGTAATTGAAGAACTAACATTGTTTTGATTTGTTTAGACGAATTCAAGTTTTTCCGGTAGAGAGCGCTGCTGTCGGCAAAGGCGCAGTAGGCCTACTACGAATATGTTCGGACGTATAAACCTAATAAATTAAAATAACCATTAACGTGTGTTAATCATTTGGCAAAATATGAACATCTGAAACTAGCCGGGTAAAAAACACGACCGTTTTAAAAGTAAAATAAAGTAACATGACGTTATTAAAAGACAATTTTATTGTAGGTCCTTATCTATATAGGTTTTGCCTATTAAAAGGCAAAACTGGCTGACTGGCGAATCAACGTGCAGCCGAAACCGGTGGACCTAGAAACTTAAAATTTTGATGTGGTTCCTTGAATACCTTAAGTAAGCAGTTAACAGTATTTGAAAATTCACCCCTTAACCAGGGGTGAAATGGAGGGTGGAAGTTTGTACGGATAATTCGACATTAACGCGAACGAAATCGCTGAAAACTTTTAGAATTTTACATCATACAATAATAACACTGATAAGGAACGCTAGTATTCGAACTTCAGATAGCTTCGGTCTTTCAAATTGTCGTCTTATTATTCGTATTGGTCAGATTTGTCAGTCGTTAAAGACATTACTTGTGCGACAGAGACAGCGCTTTACAAAACTCAAGCTAGCCAATTAATACAGACTCTTCTGATTGAAGTTATATTTCTGGCCAAGGGATACTTAAACTAAAATTGTATCACAACAGGATGGCTTTTATTACATATAATAAAACCCATACTCAGTATATAAGCCTACAAAGCGAGTCTGGTATAGAATACAACGCATACAAATGCGTTTCATCTGGCGACCGATTCTGGTTGTTTTGTTTTGCGAGTGTTGTTAATTCCTTTAGTGCTTCTTCTAGAATGTTCTGGCGTTTGGAGAAGCTGGAAATAAATTTTAATGTTAATTTTACTGAATGAGATTCAAATCGTGCTATTAATTATATTTCAATCTTATATGGAGTAAGTAGTAGAGTAATAAAGTTCCTAGTAGGAGTAGGAACTTCCTACTGCATTGCACAGCCTACTAGCATGAGCACCAAAACACGATATGGTAAAGTGATATGTATATAGCCGCCATGTTGAATTTTTATCGAAACAGCGACCATAATATGTGAAGTCACCGGCACGTATATCTATCATATTTTACAGTTGGTGTCGATATATCGGTATATCATATAGTGTTTTGGTGCTTATGCTAGGGGGGCTGGCCTCACCTCAACTATGAGGTAATGAGGATCATTCTTCACTATGCAGGCTTAGTGCGAATTGGTGGAGTGTTAAATAAAAGGCCAGAATGTTGCGTTAGCGCGGGCAAATTGCATCTGATCCGCCACGGAGTGCAATAGTTCTGTTTGCCCATATCGGATTCGCACGGGCCACGCCTCTATTACATATCTATTTCTTTCTATGATCTGAGGTTAATACTTACTCAGATAAGTATTCCTTATACTGCGGTAATAATTATGTCATATAATGGTCACGCACCTGCCAAATACTGGTCTGAATGCTTCAGGCAGGTCCTCGGCGTCTAGCGGAGCGGTCAGGTGTGCCGCCAGCATGCGGACGCACGCCGCTTCGCACGCTAGAGCGAGAACGCTGACTCTGACTCGACTTAGTAACGGTTGAAGTCCCAACGTTACTAGGATTGAGGTTATTTGAGTTGAGATCTGAAACAAATTTTAAACTGTACAAGTGTATACTTTAGTCAATCGAAGGCGAAACATGAGTGGTACACATATAAATGGACACACGAAGTTTAAAAACATTATGCCGCGTTTTAGCAGTCTCTGAGGAGTTTCGCATTTCGATTTAGCTAACTTAGCTTATAGCGCTTAAGAACTGCTGCTAGCACCAAATATCATATCTAACCATGTCCAGCGGTGGACTAACGTGGTTTTTTTTTTAGTTTTTACATGACATTGGCTTTAAAAAATAGCCTTACAAAGCTTTATAATACATTGATTACCAAAATGACACAGTATTAGAAGCCATAATAATAAAGGTGTTTGGTAAGAATATTACATTATCAGCCTTTATAGGTAACAGCTGCACACAGGGCCCTATAGAATATAAATATTGGACAAATATTGGACAACATCACATACATTGCTCTGATCCTGTGGTAAGTAGCTTAAGCACTTGTGTACAGAAATCAGAAGTAACGACGGTATCACAACACCCAGACCCGAGACAATATAGAAAAGTTATTTTTCTACATTGACCGACCGGGAATCGAACCCGGGACCTCAGAGATAGCGACACCAAGTCCGGTATACTCGCCTCTCGGCTACGGAGGTCGCCACATAAAAAGCCACACGTATTACATGAACTACTTTATTTAACTCAAATTATGGTTGATATTTGAAATAATACGATGGCAAGATCGCTCCACGACTAAAAATACTATAGGACTCACTGAAAAAATTTCTAAACCGACTTTATTTGACGTCTAACAGTTAAATGCATTAGTAACCTAAACGAACCTGATTCTCGCAGTGTCTCTTCGAGTTCTTTGTCATCCGCTCACTGGCGGTGATGAACGTAACTGATGTGTTGGGAGTGTTGGTTTTCTCCGATTCACTCCAGGTTATAGTCCTGTTGGTTCCTGGAACATTATCAGACTGTTTGGGGACAACTAGAGTTGTAAATTGACGGTCATATGCTATAAGCGTCCGTCATTTATGATAAATGCTTGGTCACATTAGACATTTATTGTCATGATGGTCACATATTTTTTTTTAGTATAAATTTTAAAAAAGAAGAATTCCACTAAAGTAAGTCTTAAATGTTAAGTATTTGACAATAAAAACATATAATCAAACATCACATGTCACATCCAATTGGATCTGGATTGAACAAAAAAAAAACTCGCGCGTAACGATACGACGCTTTTTAGCTTGTTCGTGCAGAAAGATAAACTAATTTTAGAAATTTCATTTCGTTATAGATCATCACTACTAAAACCTGTCTTTCTTATAATAATGCACTTATGTGTGACCAGTTTTTTTTTTTTCATATAGTTTGTCAATAGAATTGATTGTGACGTTAGTGACAATAAATGTCCAAAATGTCCGGTCACATTGAGAAAATGTCCAATTTGCTCGGTCATATTGGTCAGACATTTATAACGTGACGGACACTTTACAACTCTAGGGACAACAAATTGACATATTGTTCGAATCTAAATCTATTTAATTACGTTGTTTCTGTGGTTTCGAGTTATTGCGTTGGGCAAAATTTAGGAAAATATCTTAATTGTACACTACACAAAAAATAATAATTTAGAATTGCACAATTTGGGCAGTCTTATCGCTAGAAGCAATCTTTTTCAGACAACTGTTAAGTATCTTTTCTTTTGTACTTACTAAAAAAAATATTTAGCTACTTTATTCTGTAAGTTTATTTATAATGAAAAAAGAACATGTTAAGTAGTTTATAAGTGGTAACACTAATGTATCTTTAAAAAATACCTATGGCAACCCCGAGAAAAAGAGGCGGTCGCCGTGTCTCTGCCCAAGGCCCAAGACTGTATGTATTGTCATTGTGTGAGAAGAGAAACTTACGTTCGCGTTTCTAAAGAACCTATCGCAAATGAAACAACAACCTTCAGGTAAAGGGCAGTTGAATTAAAATTATGTAGCAGCTGCGCGAAGCAAGTTTTTGACAAAAACTGATAAAGGTTATATCAAACTTTACAGTATTGTAAAAATATCATTAAAAATTTTGTTTTTATGTTGTGTTCTTACCTTCAGGAGTACGTGCAATGTCAGGGTTGATTTTTTGTTTGATGAAATCGATCACATCAATGTATGGCACTTTATGTTCCCTGATCCTAAAATAAATAAAAAAATATAAAATACAACAGACCGATAATTTTATGTATGGCTTTAAGAAACGACAATAATTATAAAAACCAATAAAACCAAAGCCAATTTATATCACAAGTCTTAATTTTTAAGATTATGAATAATACTAACCTGTCATTGGAGTAACCTGTGCTTAGATTATGAATAATACTAAACTATGCTGTCATTGAAGTCACATATCCTAAAATCCTACTTTAATAATATGTCATTGGAGTCACCTGTGCTAAGATTATGAATAATACTAACCTGTCACTGCCCCAGCAGCCAACCCTCACAAAGGCGTCATCTTGAAGCAGCACGATCCCGGCGCGACTTAGCTCGTGAGCGTCTGAGCTACTCAGCGGCCACGAGCAACAGATGCCAAGATTATGAATAATACTAACCTGTCATTGTAGTCACCCGTGCTTAGATTATGAATAATACTAACCTATGGCAGAGAGCGTGAAAACAAGTAAAAACAAAAGGAAATGACAAAAAGTAAAAAATATAAAAAGAGTAAAAGGAGTTTGGTTTGCCACAGCTGTCATTAGAGTCACTTATTCTAAAATCATACTATCCTACTTTATATTATCTGTCATTGGAGTCACCTGTGCTAAGATTATGAATAATACTAACCTGTCATTTGAGTCACCTAGATACAAAGATTATGAATAATACTAACCTGTCACTGCCCCAGCAGCCGACCCTCACGAATGCGTCGTCTTGAAGCAGCACGATCCCCGCGCGACTCAGCTCGTGAGCGTCTGAGCTGCCCAGCGGCCACGAGCAACAGTTGTACCCGCAAGCCCAGAGTTCCCTGGCCAGTTGGGCCCGCTTGGCTGCCGCTATGCCGTCCCGACCGCTGCCGGCCGTACCCCACATGCATACGCAGATTAGCGTCGACTGGGGGTGAAATTGAGGTAGTAATGGAAGTAGGAGTGAAATAGAATCAACGTTTAAAAAACAGGACAAGTGCGGGTCGGACTGTCCTACTTAGGGTTCAGTACAAATTATAAATAGTTTAGGAATCGAGTCTCGCAGTTTGATTACAAAATGTAATTACAAATGTAGTTTTTAGATTTTTACCTGTAAGTACTTGTAGTATAAGACGAAATTACTTGCCAAATTCTATAGTTCTAGGTCAACGGAAAACGGAAACTATAAAATTTGTTTTTTTGCGTTAGATAAGCTAGCTTCTTCCACACCACTTAACTGATTGATTAGTATGGAAGGTACAAAAATATTTCCCCAGCCCATGTTTCTTTTGCAATGTTGTTTAGTTTTATTAGCACAATTATATCCTAAAATGTGTCTATGGATTGAATGAATACATGAGTATGGATTTATGTTATACGAGTACGTTGTATACCTCAGAATTCTTAACAACGAGCGGCTCTTCCGGCTCCATCTTCTTCAAGATGGCAGCCATTCTCTCCAAAGACATGGAGAATCCGACTGAAGTGCACGGAAGTTGCGCGTTTTCGTGGTCTTTCTGTGTTCTTGCTACTTTCCAGAAGTCTTCTACAAGAGCGTCATATCTGTGAAATATTTGTATATCACTATAAAATAGGCCACCAAGAGATCCGAGGTCAGGTTGTCTTATTTTTTTTGCAATATTAATATTCTTGATGGTTTTACATAACTTCTAAAACATTCCATGGAATTAGATTTGACAGCGGTTTAGTCTGACAGCTGTAAATGTTTATTTTTGTGCACGTCATGAGAAAAAGAGATCTACTGTTTTGATGGTAAAATTATTACTATTAGATATGGAGGGTAAAGGTAAGGAGTACTATCTTCGCTGTAAAAAGGGTATATCAAACTGAGTTAAATTAGGTGGCACCACAGTAGCAACAGGATGAATTTCGGACTTACGTTATTAGACAAAAAAATAATAAAGGACAGAAAACTTCCACTCCGTTATGGCACAATTTTCTTAAAAGGAAACAAAGGAACATAATCTATCACCTATCATTTCATAATTTTTTATATTTACAAAACAAATACATAAATAAAATGCGGGAATAGGCTATTTGCCTTATGCCAAAATTGACTTATCTAATAATTTAGTTTAATAGTTTGCACCATATGGAACCACAACATATCAATAGTTAATAAAAATAATAAATGATTACTGTAAAAAAATCATTTTCAAATGTTATATTTTTGTCGGTATTTTACTTTGTCAAAAATGCCGGTAACAATGACAGGCACGTCACCATTGAGTAACTTTGTACTAGAACTGACATCCCAAAGCGAGATTTTGCGCTACGCTCGCACAAAGTATGAGTAGTGTGACCGTCGACAAAGGTTTTTAACATGCCTGTTCTAGTATTTTATAACTCAATGGATATTTAATGGTTGAACGGTTAACAAGTATATCATGGCCGACGGCGTTTTCGCAGGGTTTTAAAAACGTAAAGAATAAAATTCAATTTTTTACTATTCTCAAAGGTTTAAAAAATTAAATAAAATTGCAGACGCTTTATTTGAATATTACCAACAATAATAACTCTATTTTAGAAAACAGTCAAATAGCCTATTGTTACAATGTTTTGAAATGTTTAATAAAAGTCACTAAAATGTTCTAACTCGGCTTACTTCAATCTGTCAAAAACTGCTACATTTGTACCATACCCTTTGCTTACGCGAGCGCCATTTTGGAGGGTTTTGTAACTGTTATTAATTACTGCTTTAGCTGGACACTTTTTCAACTTTCCGACCATAAAAGATATTACTCCTTACTTCTACTCTCCATACTATTATATCAATAGAAGAACGCACCGGATTTGATGTGTACGCGTAAACGGTATACGTTTACGTACACGTACTTACACGTACACGTCCCACAACGTTTTAATGTGTCAAACTAGACTTGTTAATTATTTACTAATTTTAAATACTACCATGCTATATTAGGGTGATTTAAAAAACTTTCTAGGTATCCAATAAGTTTTTTTTAAATAAAAACAGTACGAGAAATCCAGCCTTGAACTATCCATCAATCGCAATTTGAGTTCAGCTTCTTCTAAGGGGTAATTTTACTATTTAAATGCAACCACTTTTGCTATAGAACCACAATAGAAACCTTATAATAGAGAAGACGACTGTGTAAAGAACATTAAATTCTATTTAGTCCGTCAGTTAGATTGTGTAAAAGAATGGACACTTATTTTTTATTTTGTCAATCAACCAAAAAATTACAAAGATAAAGCGCGGGAAAAAAATAATATAAAAATTTCGGGAGTAAGACCTCAAAATCAAAATTATACCAAGACGTGACGTCATGCGACAACTGAAATCAATATAATGGGCTAGTTTCCTAAAAAAATCTAATTAGTATAAGAAAAAATACGTGTCCAATATTTTCTGTTAATCTACCTGATAAACAAATAAAAATGATGTTTGTCGTCATATTAGGATATCTTTATAAATAAATAAATAAATTGTTTCTATCACACCAATTATCTAGCCCCTAACTAAGCAAAGCTTGTACTATGGAGACTAGATAACGGATTAACATACTTAAATACTTTTTTTATAAACGTCCATGACTTAGATACAAATGATCGTGCTCATCAGACAAACATTTGCCCCTTGCGGGGTTCGAACCCGCAACCGCTGGCTTTTTAGTCCAGAGCGCGAACCACTACACCAGACGGTCGATGTAAAATCTACAACAATCCTCACCTTCCCCCAGCCGCTATGATGTCCCCCGACCGATGTTTAGCAATCTGCTTGTGGTCAGTATCTCTCAACACTGACATCTGCCAGAAGATGCCACTGTGCTGAGTCGCGTTGTACGCGAGGAACGGGGCCACTGTCATCGGGCACTGGTGACAATTGGTTCAACTATTACCATTTCATATAGTTGAGCTACAGGTTAGCCTTGCTGTGGGGTGATCACGCGAATATCATTATGGTTTTAATCTGGTTGGTAAATCACAGTCGGATTTCTTAGCGCAAATGAATACGTTGTGATATTTATTTAAGTGCATAAAATTATAATCGTACAAAAGATGGACTTAGAGCCATGTGGCATTCGCTGCCGACTGGCTAGATTTAGGGTAAACATAAAGAGAGTTCCAATTCTCGCGGCGAATAGTAGTGGACGTACGCTATCAGGTCAAAATAAATTGCTATTTGACATAAGTTGCTAGGCAAATCCCGGAGTTACTAATCCAGTTTGTTCACAAATGTATGAATAGAAATCAGTATTGACTCAAAATCAAATGATATCAATTAAGTTTTAGGCTCTTATGTCAAGTAGCAAAATGTTATGTCATGTGTCGTGTGTTTATTGAACGGTAGACTCAATAAAACTTAGGGAAGAAGGCTCAGGACACCTTTACTGTGTTGTTAGTCACAATTAACACATTTTCTTGGTAGTTGTTTTATTTCGGATGCGTCGAGTCTAGAACTTAAGGTAACGTGTAGAGGGGAGTGGGGTAGAAAAATAGAAAGAAAAGCATTCCTCCATAGATTAAGACATTCCGGTCGCTGCTGTGGACTTGTGTAATTGACCAAGAGTTTTGGCGTAAACACCGGACTTTGCGCAGGATTCCTAAATACATTTTCTAAGATTACCTCGCAGCCAAGCGCCTTGGCGTTCCTACAAGCGGCCTCCAAGTCGCGCACGGCTTGGCCGAGCAGTTTGGCCCACTTGGCTTGTTTCACCAGCGGCGTCACTAGCTCTCGCACTTCGTACACGCTGACGTCGGCCTCCATTAGACGGACAAGGTTTGACATGTCTCGGTTAGACACACAGAGAGATGTGAGATGGGTTTGGAGTTGGAGACTTGTTATGCGACCTGAAAGTAAAAACAATGAACACAATTAACGATTAAATATTTGAATGTAAGACTGTTATTTTGCTTGTCATCCTACGTAAGCTTCACTATATGTACTAAACCTTAAACAATACTAATAAAAATGTGGGTTCAGGATTTGGGCTCAAGAGAAAAACCGCACTCACTTTTAAACTGAAATAATATTATATTTTTTTAGAAAACCACCCGTCCGTTACATTTTCTTATAATGTGACACATTCCCTCCACTCCTTAATAAAACATAGACTATACGTATATGGTACGTATATAAAAACGTATAGACAATATAAAAAATAAAAAAAAGTTTCGTTCCTACATTAATATTAGCAATTCTCACTTTATTCAAGCGAGTAACTTTTTAAAGACCTCCCGAGAAGCAAATGCAAGCTGCAAACCTCCAGCTTTAAACAAATTACAAACTTCAAAGCGTTATATGGAAGCATTTAGGAGTGAATTGCATGAAACAATGACGTTCGGGCATATAATTTTCTCATGGGATTTCATTCGGTCTTGGGGCCATATTGCTGTCCCCCGATTTGGAACCTTTCGACAGCGAATTGACAACTGACAAATGACGTGAAAATAAAGCTAATTCATATTATAGTGTCACATTATTTATCCGTTGCCAGTTCATTTTTCAACTCCTATTGTATCGGGTCAGAAGGCCAATGACGGCTTCATGGTTTTCACTCCTATCCGTAGTACTACATATCCGTAGTTTGTATAAAACATAGTAATATAATACAATACATAGTATAAAACAAAGCCGCTTCCTCCATCTGTATGCTTAGATTTTCTAAACTACGCAACGGATTTTAATGCGGTTTTCAACAATAGACAGAATGATTCAAGAGGAAGGTTTATGTGTATAATTACATGCATATTTTATTATAAATAAACTAAAGACAACGCGAACGAAGTGGGCAGGCAACAGCTAGTAATTTAAAAAAGGTACTTACCAAAGCTCACATCCACTAGTACGGGGTACATGTCAGTGTGTTTGTCTGACGGTACGCCACATGACATTAACAACGTCCTCAGCAGTTCAGTGTGGTTTAACTGTATCGTGACTTTGAGCCCGCTCTCTGTAGCCGCCCTGCTAGACACCACTAGCAATTCTGCATCGGACCAGAGGGATTCTAGAATCAAATGTAGATATATTTAGAGGTATGCTAAGGTCTACAATATCGAGAATGGAACTCAAGACCTCAGGGATGGCGAACGCCAAGTCCGGCGTACTCACCTCTCGGCTACAGAGGTCGAAAATGACTAAGGAAGTAGAGAATAAATAGACTAGAATACGTAGTAGACTAAAAAATAAATATTACGATACTTATTGTCAAAAAGGAGGAGTTGTAGCTCAGTGGCGACAGCGATTTGGTGGTGATTACCAAAGTTAATCCACCTACGCCTTGAGTGGATGGGTGACCATTCCAACCATATTTAGTGACATTTATCACAAGCATCTCTAAGCTTCGGAAGGCACGTTCAAAGTTGGTCCATGCTAATATCGCTTGATACTAGTCGTGAAGCCTAGATAGTGGTCTTAGGGCGGCTTAATATCATCTGACAGTAAGGTTAAGTCACTTGCCTTACAACACCTCTCCACCGCACCGCACTGGGCCCGCGTGTTGTAGTATGGCCGAAACCACCTCATAGTTGAGGTAAGGCCTGTGCCCTACAGTGGGACGTATACAGGAATACTTTTTTACCACCAGCCAAATTTTTTCTAGGCATTAGGTATCATAGAACACATTTAAATAAAAAATAGGTATGTCAAGTTTTCACCATAAAATATTTTTCCCAATATAATTTTCAATTTTATGTAGTTACTGCTTAACGTAAACATTACGCTAGATACATGAATGAGAGAACGGCGCGAGGGCAGCGGCGTGCGGGCAGCGGCACGGGGTTGCTATGACGACGGCCTCGTGTCGGCATCGGTGGCGCGCCGGCCGGTGTCAACAAACACACAAATCAGTCGCCCGCGCAACCCCGTGACGTATGCGTGCCTTATTACCGCGTTTTCGCTGTCCCGCGCGCTGTGTACTATCGCAAAAATATAAATGGAAAGTCAACAACTTAAGAATCGTAAAAACATCAATGAAAAGGGGGGGTCGGGGAGAGGCGTCGACGCAAGCGCATAGAGTAATTTGCGTGCCGTGTCCATACTCTTAGTATTTGTTTAGACAATTTCCAGGTGCTTTATCTCAACATTTTTGTACTAGGCGATACCAAAAGAAAAAACACGTGTTTTTTTCCACATAGATTATTATTTTTAAATTTGATGGTGATAAAAAAGTCTTCCTGTATAGGCATACTTTACTTTTACCTTTTTAAATACATACCACTTCGTGGTGTGACGATATCGAACGCGCATTCAACGATTTCCCTGGGATGAAATCCTGGCACATGTTTCTCCCTATACACTCTATCCACCACGTAACGACGCATGTATTTGGTGCCGGTATATGCTACGTGCCTGTAACCAATATAAATATGAACAACTGTTTTACTTTTCAAAACCACTTCTCAAATCCGTAGTAAGTCTAAACTAAGGACCACGCGAACGAAGTCGCGGGCAACAGCTAGTTTAACATTTTTTTATTAGTCGCTGTTCAGTTGGCAGTTGGCAATTATTGCCAACTGAACAGCGACATCTAACGGTGAGAAACGCCATCTATAATGACAGTTATTTTGCATCCCTCGGGAACTATACATTATTCCGGGATAAAAAGCCCTATCTGTTATTCCGGCCCCTCTAGCATGACCAGCAAAACACGATATGATATAGCGATAAATACCAACAGGCAATTTTTTTGGAAATGTGATAGATATAGCCGCCATGTTGATTTTTTATCGAAACAGCGACCATAACATGTGACGTCACCGGCACGGCGATTCAACATGGCGGCTATATCTATCATATTTTTACATTTGGTGTCGAGATATCGCTATATTATCATATCATGTTTTTGTAGTCAAGCTAGGGGGGCAGCCTATAATCTGTTACTATGCCAAATTTCATGTAGATCCGTTCATCCATTCTGGCGTGATAGAGTAACAAACATCCATCCATACAAAATTTTGAATTTATAATACATATTAGTAAGATTACTTTGTAAAAAAAATACACGTGATTCTTGGGGGTAGTCCAAAACCTCATCATGTATTACCAGGAGGGAGGTTATTGTAATAAAAAGTTGCTAAAAATGTATTTACAATATGCATCAGTTATTTGGAGTAGGTGCGAACGCTTTAGTTCAAAGTCTCCTTGACTGGCACCGATTTTAGAAGTAACTGATTAAGTATATGTTCTTTTTTTGATAAAGAAACGAGCGTTTTAGACACTAATATCGATTAAAATGTGTCCTAAAATATACCCGCTAGTTTTAATTACAATTGCGTTATAAATACACAAGAATTTGTTAGGCTCCATGTCATTCTGTGACACGCCGCGTACCATGCTATGTAGTGTTCGGACTAAACATGTCATGTCACGTCACTTAGCACCAGGCTTTATTAAGATATATTTTGCGTTCAATTTATACATTTTATTTTAGTCAGTAATTGAATTTTAAACTGTCACTTTCTACTGTTCCTATAGGCCATATTGTTAATTCCAAGATTTCCAAGATTCAAAGTCAAAGTTCAATTGTTTTCTTTAAATGTATCTATAGTTTCAATTTAAAAGAAATGTTAAATCGATTTTAAATGTTCAGTTTGTTTTTAAATTTACACTTACCTTGCGAAAGGCAATCTCAAATCATGAGGTAGATGGCAGACGGAACCGGATGCAGTCATTACTTTCACTGCGTTGGGGTACTGATCCCAGCCTTTGGCACGTGGCATTAGTAATGGCGGGGAAAATTCTGTGGCTCCGTGGGTGCGAAACACCTAAGACCAAACATTACTGTTACTTTAGTTGAGTTCATGGATAGAGATTTTTCATTTAGTATGAAATGACAGGTCCTGTCACTTGCCCATACAAAAACAGTAGACACAAATTAAAAAATAGCTAAATTTTGTCTAACGAAATAATTGTCATTTCTACTTTATAGTGTTTGTGCTTTATGGTTGGATTAGATCGCTGATCGGTGTGAAAAGGTGAACATAGCTACGGTTTCGCTCGAACTACGCACTGCTAATCTACATACAGTGTGTGGCCTAGAAGCGGGGATAATTTGAAGATATACTCTATAGGTCACTAGTAATTGAATCATTATGGTCCCAAATAATTAAAATGAAAACTACTTTTTGTTGTGTAACTAACTTAATCGTAAATTTAATGTAATGCAAACAATGTAATAGTTCCGCTCAACTCGACCGATTGAGTCCATTCTGCGTCGTACTTATTCGAAGCTACTCGGAACGTCTCTTTGACACGACATTAACAATGCAATAATACACTGATTATGAATAGTAACTTTGAATTCTTATTGTGTGTAATACATGGTTTTTGGTTAACTGGAATCTTTCATACAAAAATACAAATTCCCTAGAGGGTCTCGGTCTTCAATATTATCACCGGTTTTAGGCCACACACTGTATATAAAAATGAATCCCTATTTCCCTTGGTCAAGCCATAACTTAAGAATGACTTTACCGATATCATCCACCATTTTTTAAGTTTTCTAATACTGTAGACGGTTCTTACTGATTGTTATTACAGAAAGTTGCACAGAAAATTCTTTAATGAATAAATCAGAGACCACGCGAAGTCGCGGGTAACAGCTTGTTAAGAATACATTACACTCTCCACACCCAAATTAATACGAGTTACGTGGTAGTGACCCAGTAGGGTGCGTGCTGCGATTCGAATTTACCACCCACAGATGTTAGACGAGATTCCAAGAACTGGGCTACCACCGCTGTGCTACTGCGCTACTGCCACTCTGTGTACTGTATGTAATATGTATATATTGTAAACATTGTACCTTTATAACTGTATCTTTCAAAGCGGCTAACACTTCAGAAGGTTTAGTCTTCGTATCTCCGTGATACGTGATGTCCTCAGCCGCTGATACGCGCTGATCCAAGCACGCGGCTATTAAACGTTGGTAGCCTCTGCGAAAAAAAACATGTTGAATATTTTACAAAATACGAAAATAAAAAATAGGACTAGAATCAATGTTGGTTCTAGCCACCTCTCACTCGTTGTCCTGGGTAAGCGACGGAATGCAAGTTGCGACGCTATACGATGCTATTTATAACAACATCGCGACATAAAGACTTAAGCACACTGCCGGCGGGGCGTGACGGCGAGATGGCGCTATATTTTTTGATGGCGGATTATTTCATCCAAATCGTTAAGTCGTTTAATACATTTCTTTAAGAACATAGCAGAAAATTGACAAATACCCCCCTATTCCCAAAACTAATAAATCTAAAATAAGATAATAATGATACAGAAAATAGTTATTTTTGTTCTACGAAACCCTCTTCACACGAGTTCAAGATGTACTTGCCCGTTTTTAGGGTTCCGTAGTCCTGACAAGGAACGCTTATAGTTTCGTCATGTGCGTTTACCGTTAATTTTATTCAGAATAAAGAACAACAGAATCTTTCTCTGTTTTAATAACGGGTTGCTACGGAACCCTACACTGCGCGTGGCCCGACACGCATTTGGCCGGTTTTTTTTTTTAAATAAGGTGATATATGATAATATGATATTATTTATTTTATAATTAAAGTACAATTTATTTTACAGTAACAGGCCGTCCTCTCTTCGGTACAGTGTAAATGTGTTACCATGTTACTTTCTAATAATGTATAGGTACGTACCTCGACCCTCGATCATGGAGAGTGTGAGACAGAAGACCAGACAGAGCTCCTTCTGGCACCGGCCTTGGCACGTGCTCGCTTGCCAACAGCTCCGCACACGTTGGCCTGAGACTCGCATCGTGGTCCAGTAACCATCTACAATTTAATAATTAACTAATATTGAAAATGCGAATGTGTGGACGGATGGATGTTCGTTACTCAATAACGCCAGAACAGCTCAACGGAACTAGATGAAAAGGCATCGAACCTTATTGGTATAAATAAAGTTGCAAGGACCTTAAATTACGTTATTTTGGTGAACACCTATGAAACATAGGCCAATCGACAAAGCACAAATACTCTTTGACAAAATGTCGTAAATGATATACTTGGTTCAGAATTTCGTTTGATTACATAATTATGCCAGCCTGCCTAGCATGGAGCACCAAAACACGATATGATATGATATGATATAGCGATATATCAACACCAACTGTAAAAATAAATGATAGATATAGCCACCATATTGAATTGCCGTGCTGGTGACATCACTGTTTCGATAAAAATTTAAAATGGCGGCTATATCTATCATATTTTTACAATTGGTGTCGATATTTCGCTATATCATATCATACCATATCGTGTTTTGGTGCCCATGCTAGGAAGGCAGGCTTCATACAAAAAAGTTGGTAGTCTTTTGGCATATAAATAGATAGTAGTCTGGGATAAAAGATAGGATCCTTTTTTATCCCGGAAAAATTTACGGTTTCCGAGGGATGCAAGATAACTGTCATTTTATTATGGCGTTTCTTACCGTTAGATGTCGCTGTTTAGTTGCAAAAATACATTTAATGGGAAAAATATGAAACACTAGCTGTTGCCAGCGAATTCGTTCGCGTCGTCTTTAGTTTTGACTACCTATGGTTTTGCTAGAACAATACCTAATACCTGGCAATCCCCTCGATGAAAGTCATTGGGGAAGGTCTGTGTTTAGCAGTGGACGTCCTATGGCTGAAATGATGATGATGATGATGGTGACTCGAACGAAGTCGGGCCCAACAGCTAGTTAAGATATAAGTTAAAGTCTACTACCAGTGTGTGTTACAGTAGTGATGATATATGGAACAGAAACGTGGCCTCTCAATATGGGCATCAGTAGAAAGCTCAAGGTTGCAGAGCAAGCTATGGAAAGGGATGGTGTTTCTTTCGAGATCAGAAATCGAATCAGAATCGACAGAACTTGGCCCTTAACAGAGAAGCATGGGCTTAGGAGAGACATTGCTCAGCAGTGGAATACCATAGTTAAAAATAAAAGACAAGCATAATAAGTTCACGTGGGAGGAGCTTTTGAGTGCCATAGACAATGTCATTCGCCTGGCATATCATTGGGCTCACCATTATGTCAAAATCAAAATCTTTATGCCATCTATACGGCTAAAACATAGAGCAATCAAAAGAGTAGAAATGACGCATATTTTTCCACAAAAAATCCTCCCATATTTTAACTTTGGCTGTACTGTTTTTGTATAGACGAGAGTTGACAGTTGCTTGTCAGTTCACACTAAATGTAAGTGAAAAATATGTAACGCGTTTTGAAGAATGGTCCTTATTGCTCTATAGGATTGCACTTACATGGGTTAGAATTAAAAAATAATTATAGTTAACACTACATAAACACGTACTTCTACACATACTATTCACTACTTCTGCGTCGTCTCTCGGGTGGTAGCAGAATACCAGTATTTTGATCCAAGACCAAAATTTTACTGAGCTACCTCCTTTTCGTAATGCAGCATTACACACACTATACCTACTCGGTTTTAATTACGAAGTTATTAAAATTTCTATCTATCTATCTAATTACGACGTACAGAAATAAATACAAATATTACTTGATAACATGTATCTGCTTCGTGTTCTCTTCCCTTAGGAACGGTTGCGGCATGCGTACATCCCTAGTCCTCAGATCTGTTAGTACCATCATTCGTTCCATCCCCGTGCTGAGGGGGTGGAACATCTCGAAGAGGATGATCCCTAGGGAGTAAATGTCCACTTTCTGGTTGTATATCACTTTGCCTGCCTCTTGCAGTAGTTCTGGGGCTACGTAAAGAGCTGTACCGACCTAAAAACAAGGCAAAGATGTATTTGAAATACCGCAAAACCTCTTAGAGTCTGATTTTGGTGTTTAACTACAACATTATAATGGGAAGAACATATAAATCTGAAAAAAAAAAACTCTAACCGACCGAAGCAGTTAAATGTTTGAACAACTACCTAGTCCCAAACGAAGCAAACCTTGCATTGTGCGACTAGATAACGTTCTAACATACTTATATACATTAATACATATGTATGAATGCTCATGTTTATCATACAACATTTAAAGCCCTTTGCGGAATTTGAACCTGCAACCACTTGGCTTTATATAAGTCTAGATTGATTTTTTACAATATTTTTACTGTATTCTAGACTCGACGCTGAAACACCCACTAAAATTTATCTCGTTATTTTTATAATTTATAATTATAATTCACATGCCTGTATAATTTACAATAAAATACATGACTGAAGAATAGAATACTCTTTTATCTATGTTATCAGCCCCCCTAGCATGAGCACCAAAACACGATATGATATTGCAATATATCGACACCAATAGTAAAAATATGATAAATAAAACTGCTATGTTGAATCGCCGTCCCGGTGACATTATGATCGCTGTTTTGATAAAAATTCAATGGCATAGCCACCATGGCTGTCATATTTTTACAGTTGGTGTCGATATATATATATATCGCTATATCATATCGTGTTTTGGTGCTCATGAAGTTATTCATAAACAACTATCACTTCGAGGACAACATCGAAATCATGTTTTACGAGAAGATCTACCTAAAAATAAGGTATTTGTTCATACCTGACCAGTCAGTGATCCACCAATTTCTTCTGGTTTTGCTTTTTCTGCAACGAGACAATATTAAATATATTTTTAGCATCAATAATTCAACTTTTTTTTTAAATGGACCTATCGCTTGCCGCCATTGAAGAAGTAATTTTCTACCTACTGAGAGCGCTGAGGCCACAAAGCCTTAGAGGGACCTATTACGAAAATGTTTCGTTCAATAACGATTAACTTGTGTCAACCCTACACAACTGATAATAGCTATGTTTTTATATGGCTAGTTTCATTCTTATTCTGTCAAAAAGTTGTCACAAGTGAATGCAAATTTTGGGGAAGAAAGTTCAACCAAACGACACGAAAGTGACGACGCAGCGTGGGCAGACCTCCCACCCGACTGCGACTTCATCAAGGTTGCAGGAAGCCGCTGAATACAATCGGCCCAAAGCCACTCACAGTAGCGTTCTATACCTCTATAAAACGCTACTGCGAGCGGCTTTATGGAGGCCTATGTCCAGCAGTGACCTTCTGAAGGCTGAAGTTAATATAAAATACTAATTTTAATTGATCAGACTTAAATAAGCCTAAGCGAAAAAAACATTTCGTTTAAAAGTGCTTAATAGGACCCCAGACTCACACGAGCGGGATAAGGCCAGTGTCGACACTAGAGCGATGCCGCACGCAACTGCTACACATGCTAAGTGACTTGCATTAATGTGGTCAAACCATCATTTGTGATGTTTAGCTCACACTAGACCTGTTTTTAAAGTCACCTATCAAAGAAAAATAACTTACCGTCAACAGGTATAGCAGTGAACGCTTTAGTCGCCAAGCCGAAGTCGCCAATCTTGACGTGGTCGTTGGAGTCCAAGAATATGTTCACAGGCTTCAAGTCTCTGTGTATCATGCCTCTTTGGTGGACGTGAGCTAGCCCTATGAATTCAAGCCTTTTGTCAGAGAAAGTCCAAATTTAAATAAAATAAAATAATTAACAATATTGGACAACATCACATACATTGCTCTGATCCTATGGTAAGTAGGAGTCTCTCAGTTTTATTAAAAACTAGCTGTTGCCCACGACTTTGTTCGCGTGGTCTTTAGTTTATTCATAAAGGATTTTGTTCGCAACTTCCAAATTTTTTTTCTTCTAAAAGAACCATCTGACAATAATTACCACAACAAAAAAAGAATTAGCGAAAAACGCCAACAACATCGTCCCGGCCTATAGTAACATTATCTCGATGACCATACTATTGGATAATATAGTACAAGTGAAAGTTCAAACAGCTTATACCTTCCACGATTTCTCTAAACAGCCTCCACGCCCTGAAATGTTCCTGCCAGAGTCCATTATCTATCGCCTGTCTCAATGTATGTTTCTCGCAAAACTCCATCTGAATGAACAGCACTTGGTGGAGTCGGACGGACTGGGGTCGAGGCGTCTCCGGCACGTTCTCTGAGGGTAACGTTATGGACTGGTTTTGGGAGTCCACTTCAAATTCAATTATGCTGCTTGACTCGTCTTCTGGGCTGTAAAAGGGAAAAAAGAGTAAAGTACAGTAATATTGCACATCGGCAATCATCGCATTTCCGAATACAAACGAATGCTGATTTCCATGTCCATTAATTATTAGATTTACGTTTATCAGAATTTCAATTCAGAACTAGGTAAGTACTTTATTGTTGTTTTGTTTTGATTCTCGCGTGAACTATATAGATTTGTAAAACTAACATTATGTATACACGGTCAACGAAATTAATAAAAAATATCAACATAATATATATATATATATAAATGGGGTTTTAACAACTCTATGTAGATTCAACAAACGTCATGGTAGTGTGCGACACAGATAACGCTATACGAAGCCGAAATAAGCCGATTGTCTCTTTCCAAAGGTCGATGTGCAATATTTACCGCCAGGCACTATAAAGTATGTCTATTACGTACCATTGCAGGGTTCAAGCCTCACCTAACTATGAGGTGGTACTTTCACTACTTCAAAATAAAAAAGGAAACCTAAGGCCGCATTCACATTAAACGGTTTGTCAGTCGCCGACTGTTAGAAGGAAACCAATGACTGTTTGGATAAGCTGTAATCCATAAGTGCCGCACCGAATGCGTCTGCATCTGTTTATCATTAATTTCTAGTTAAATTGTAAAAGATTTCATAAATCCTTGACAGTACTTACCGCATGATATTAAACCAAGGGTCCGGCTCATCATCATCTTCCGAGTCCTCGCTATCAGACGCGGAGTGTCGCTTCTGCACGACATTTTCCGATATGGACCACTCCACCTTCACTTCTTGGCCTAACTTCGCGACCACATCTTGTAAGCTGTCTCCTGGCTTCTTCCTTGGAACAGAAAAGATTTTATTAATCAAGTCGTGTATTTGCATTACATTTGAAACGGAAACCTGGCCTCTTACTATGGGCCTCATAAGAAAGCTCAAGATTGCACAGCGTGCTATGGAAAGGGCTATTCGGTGTTTCTTTGTAAGATCGAATCAGGAATGAGGAGATTCGTTAACAAACAAAAGTCGCTGACATAGCCCAACGGATTAGCAAGCTAAAAGGGCAGTGGGCGGGGCACATAGCACTTAAAGATGGCCAATGGGACAGAAACGTTCTAGAATGGAGGTCACGTTCCGGCAAGCACAGCGTAAGACGTCTACCCACAAGGTGGACAGACGACCTGGTAAAGGTTGCAGGAAGCCGCTGGATGCAGGCCGCTTCAATAGGCCAATTTGGAAGTCACTGGGGGAGGCCTATGTTCAGCAGACGGACGTCGTGTGGCTGAAATGATGTCGATGATGATGTTGAGGTTGTGAGGTTTTTAAGGCCACTTCTATACCCCCCTCCCACCCCTCATAAGAGTGTTGTATGGGACACGTAAAATCATACCTCACTGGAGTCTTGACAACACTTGTATCTTCAGTCTCAAACGTCTCCGTAGTGGTTTCTATCCACGCATTGTAATACCGCACAACGTTCTCGTGGTTAAGTCGAGACAACAGTTTCACTTCGCGCGTGATTTTCTTGTTAAGCTGGACGCTTTCGGGGTTAAGTTTGACCCTTTTTATCGCGTAGAAACCGCCGTCTAGCTTGTTTTTGACCTGCATAATTATTATATATTTCGTTATTATCTATTGGTACATTTATTTTTTAATATGATAGATATAGCCGCCATGTTGAATAGGCTATTTGACTGTTTTCTAAAATAGAGTTATTATTGTTGGTATTATATTCAAATAAAGCGTCAACAATTTTATTTCAATTTTAAACCTTTGAATATAATCAAAAATAGTAATTCATTATTTACGTTTTTAAAAACCTGCGAAAACGCCGTCGGCCATGATGTACTTGTTTGTGACGTCACGAACCTTTAAATATCCATTGAGTTATAAAGTACTAGAACGGGCATGTTAAAAAACCTTCGTCGACAGTCGCTCTCTGCTACTATACTCATACTTTATGCGAGCGTAGCGCAAAATCTCGCTTTGGGATGTCAGTTCTAGAACAAAGTTACTCAATGGTGACGTGCCTGTCATTGTGGCCGGCGTTTTTGACAATATAAAATACCAACAAAAATTATCATTCGAAAATGCATTTTTTACAGTAACCATGTACTATTTTTAGTAACTACCGATATGTTTTGGTTCCATATGGTGAAAACTATCAAACTAAATTATTAATTAAGTAAATTTTAGTACAAGGCTAATATCCTATTGCCGTGTCGGTGACATGATATGTTATGATCGCTTTTTCGATAAAAAATCAACATAGCGACTATATCTATCATATATATAAAAGACAGTTGGTGATAAATCGGTATATCATATCGTGCTTCGGTGGTCATGCTAGGAAGGCAGGCCTGTTTGGGGGTTAACAACATCCTTAGCTCTGGTAAATTACCTTCAAGACATCACCAAAAGCGCCTTTCCCAAGCCAAGTCAGGACTTCAAACTCGGCATTCAGACGAGAATGGCCGTTAGTAGCTGGACTCACGTTGTGAATCTTTTTCACGGCTTCATCGTCCTATAAACACACAGTTTATACATTTCTTAAACGCCAAATTGTAGATGGCGCTAGATGGCCAGTAGCTACTCTATACTTGGGTCAAGATAAATATGAAATCTATGAAAAAAACGACCAAAAAAGATTCTAATTCTCTTTCTTCTTTTTACGGCTTGACCGATTCAATTCGTTTATACGTAGACTAGCATTTAGCCGAAGAATCCACAGGTTTTTCGAAATTACAAATTTGAATTCATACTACCCTAACAGACACAGGGTAGTGTGAATAAAAAGGAAAAAGACATGCCAAGATTGTTTACAATAATCGCTAAGCAGAGAAAAACGACTTTACATAATTTCTTCATTTATCTTGACCAAACCATAGTTCAAGTTCAAGAAACAGTTATTATGAAAAACCGGTAACAATAGATATTTATAGTCAATCTACCACTAAGTTACCTCAACCGATTTTAAACTCAAAATGGAATACATAGAGTTCGATTTTTAAAATATGTGAGGGACTCGGAAGACTAGATAAATGTTAACCACCTCAGATCCACTCCCATTCTCGTCCTTCTTGTGGTTGTCAATCTGCTTCGTTGGTGCGTCCACCAGGAAGCAGTGGTTCAGCATCTGTTCCGCTGACCACTGTGACTGTTCGTCTTCTGTAAAGCACCTGCAAACATATTTAGCGTCCAGAGGGCATAGTACGAGTCGCAAAAAACTTTGCACAATAGGCTATTTGCCTTGTACCAAAATTGACTTATCTAATAATTTAGTTTAATAGTTTGCACCATATGGAACAGCAACATATCAATAGTTAATAAAAATTTTAAAAGTTTAGTTGTTTTTAAATATTATCTTTTATGTATTGTCTTCACTATCGCATTGGGGTAACCTGTTATGATAGTTGTAAGTTTGGTTGCTATAAATAAATAAATAAATAAAAAAAATAAATAAATAAAAAAACATTTTCAAATTTAATATTTTTGTCGGTATTTTACATTGTCAAAAACGCCGGTAACAATGACGGGCACGTCACCATTGAGTAACTTTGTACTAGAACTGACATCCCAAAGCGAGATTTTGCGCTACGCTCGCACAAAGTATGAGTAGTGTGACCGTCGACAAAGGTTTGTAACATGCCTGTTCTAGTATTTTATAACTCAATGGATATTTAATGGTTCGTGACGTCACAAACAAGTATATCATGGCCGACGGCGTTTTCGCAGGCTTTTAAAAACGTAAAGAATAAAATACTATTTTTTACTATTCTCAAAGGTTTAAAAAATAAAATAAAATTGATGACGCTTTATTTGAATATTACCAACAAAAATAACCCTATTTCAGAAAATAGTCAAATAGCCTATTCGATGAAAAACTAATCGTTTGTTCGTATTTGTATTATACGATTATCGATTTATGCGAAGCTTTTGCGATTTATGCGAATTTTCGGAGTTATCGCTGGCAAAGATCTTCTCGAGAACGCAGTGTCTCTGTTAGAAGATGAGGCAGGACAGTAGTAGGCGCATGCGCAATAATGGCACCGCCATTTTTATATAAATTACGATAAATTTAAAACGTTCAGTTACAAAAACGCTCTAAGGTTCAATGTGCAATTTCCTTTACTCTTTTTTAAAATAATTTATGTACACGCACGGTTTTGTTCAGGGGTGTCTTCTAAAACCACAGTGTCTAGTGACAGTGCGGCGGCAACGGCCAGCTAAACGCTAAAACCATGGAGCGTATACCATCATCATCATCATCTGTATAGCAATGGCTTTGGACGCAACCGGGATTGACCGTATGGTCAATCCCGGTTGCGTCCAAAGCCATTGCTTTGGAGCCCAGGGTCCGCTTTCCTTGATTTGCTCCTCCACTTCTTGAGCGTCTCTAGTTGTGAGATCAATGGCACGCATGTCAGCCCTCACAACGTCAAGCCAGCATTTCTTGGGTCTACCCCTTTTGCCAGGACCTGGCGGTGGCGGCATGGCCAGACATTTGTTTCCTACGTAGCTTGCCGGTTTCCGCAAAACATGGCCGTACCAGCGTAGGCGACTCTCCTGCAGTTTGTCTGCAATATCACGGACACGAAGGCTACCGCGGATGCGCGAGTTCCTCACGCGGTCCTTACGCGTGACTCCGCACATCCACCGCAGCATATTCATCTCCGTGACACGCAGCTCCTGCTTGTGTCACTCAAGTAGCGGCCATGCTTCGCTGCCATATAAAAGAACAGGCCTAATGATGGACTTATAGATCTGTCCTTTAAGCTTAACAGGCATTCTGGGGTCACAAATGACACCAGTCACCTCTCGCCATTTGGCCCACGCAGCAGCAATGCGTGCTTTGACGTCGCAATCGATGTCTCCGGACGCCGGACCATATAGAGTAGAAATGTCATATGATTTATTCGACAAAAAAATCCGCCATTTTTTATACTGTATCTGGACTGTTTTTGTATGGGCGAGAGTTGACAGAACTTTTAATTTCATACTAAATGTAAGTGAAAATACACTAAATAGTTTCGGAGAAAGATGGCTCGTATTGCTACTCTATAGGGTAAGTGCGCGATGGCTAAAACCAACCTTTAACTTTTCGTTTTGACCGAATCCAGAAGTCATAGTTTTGACAGGTTAGCATTTGTCAAAAACGTACAAACTTTTTAACATTTTATGGCATTGCTAAAAGTATTAATACCTTGAGAAAAAGTCCTTAGCCGAGCTTGGGAGGTCGGGAGGTACTTCAAAGGCGGTTTCTTCTTGACAAATTATAGATAGCAGGAGCTGCGCAGCCGCGTAGATATCTTGCGATTGGGATTGTCTGCAATAACATAAATAATCACATATCTGATATACACTGCTCTGATCCTGAGGTAAGTAGCTAAAGCACTTGTGTTATAAAAAACAAAAACAGCGACAATCATTTTTAAATCTAATATGTTTTTGCGTAAAACATGTTTGACCTTACATCGCTCATGCAAGGGTGTGTAGTGGCAAAGTGAAGTCGATATGTGGCGTATCACTATGTGGATATTTATGACTGCGCCATGTAGCTAGAAGACTTATTAAGGCAAACATATCAAACTAACGAAGACTGTCTTGGTTTCGTGGCTTGCGCCATGGACTAGAAAATCTTAGCGGTTTCGGGTACTAAACCTGCAAGGAGCAGGTGTTTATGTGATAGCACGAGCATGTGTACCTAAGTTATCGGTGCTATGAAGATATTTCTACTTATATTTTGTCGTTTAGGCCTTTGTTTATATCTCGCGCTTATAAACCAAAGCCTATATGGCACTTATGACGCAAAATAACTTACCTGTCACAATAAATATCGCCTTCATGCATCTCAGCGAGCCGCGCGTCCAATCCCGCTCCAACCAACTTGACCGCACCAAAGTCATCCAGAAATACATTCTCACACCGCAAATCCCTATGCACTACACTCACACTATGCAATTCCTTTAACGCACTAAACACACCGACACCCACCGTCCTTAACAGCTTCAATGCTTCGTACCTATCACTGATTTTGCACGTATCCATCACAAACTTTAATGAACACCCGATAATGAAGTCTCTGAATATGAAATAAGATTGCTTCGCTGTCCGTTTGGCTTCTTTCAGTGTTTCCATAGCAACGTATGGTACTAGAGACGGGTGTTTCAAGCGGCACATCACTTTAAGATCTTGCTGAAGCGATGTGAGTTGACGGTTCCGCGTTTGGAAGTCAGATGCGGGGGGGATGGACCACTTCTTTGTGATCAGTCGCTCGCCGGATTCGTCATCTATCGCCAGATAGGTGGTGGAGCCGTTTGATGAATGACCTGATGATACAAGAGGGTATTTTAGTGAACTCTGTGGAACAGACTAAATCAGGAAGGACTCATTGAAGTAACAAGTTGCCGTACATTGGGCCACTAGAAGCACAACCACTAGTTGCCACCAAAACAAGAATCTGTGGTACTTTATTGAAAATGTTTATACATTTTCAGCTCGGAACGGCAAGTTTATTTTTATTGCGAGTATTATAATGATAAAAATCACATTTTAAGCTAAACAAACTTATCTTTTTTCGAACGTACATAATATTTTGTTAAATGAATTGTGCTAATATATTATCTTTACAAATGTACCTCCAATGGAATTAATATCCTTGTGTTCGAAAACCTCGTAAGTTTTTGACCCAGACAATGAATTTTGCTAAGAGCTCCTGCACAACCAGACCCGAGTCAGTACAGAAGTTTTTTCTTTCCTTAAATTGACCCTTCCTTATTGCAAACAAAGCGAATTACTGCGCCACTACGCCAAGCAGCTTACAATAATAATATCCTTACCTAAACAATTTCCAATGTAAACTTTTTTGTTGTTCTTCTGAGTGATTCTGAGGATCTGCGTACCCTTGTTGCAAGTGCAGACCGCTGCAGTCCGGTTCTTTATCTGTCTGGCCGGAGACATCTTGTTGTCTGCGTAACTACAAAAACTTGATTAGCCTACTTTTCACGTTGGTACTGAAAATCGTTGGAATGGCAGTGATCATCATCATCATCATCTTATGACCAATAGGAAGTCTACTGCTGAACAAAGACCCCATTGACTTCCAGATTGGTCGGTTGGAAGCTTGTCTTCCTGCAATCTATACCAGGGCCCTGATTCATAAAGCTTTGATAACCAATTGACAACCGGTATATCACGTGACAATAAAGTTAAATCGTATAGTGTCACGTGGTTTTCTGGTCTAAAGTTTGTTATCGAACGGTTCTGAATCGGAGGCCATCTCCCATGGGAGAAGTTGTTATATTTCAGCACATGAATCAGCCCCTATGGGTTTTTGCGGTATTTAATTTACACCGTGTTGATTAGATCGAACATGTTGGCACACAGATTTGCGAGGTGCTCGAGTGCAGTAAGCATAACGCTTTTCAAAGCGTACTTACATCGCTCTACTCGAGTAGTCTGTGGGCAGACTACACGAAGAAATCGTACGAGGCCTTACGGGTCCAGTATAACAACGCCTTCACAGCACTGTTGAAGCTGCACGTTTTTGTATCGCCTCAGCTGTTTGCACACGCAGAGGTGGATAGCTTTGGTGCAATCCTACGTAAAAAAGCGGCTTCTCTACTGCGCCAAATACGGGGCAGCAGTAATATTGTTCTAAAGGCGACAGCTGACAGCGGGGACTTTTCGCCATTTAATTAGGATAACACTATTACGTAAAGAATATAAGTACTTACACAACTAGATATAAGTTTACTAACCAGATAAGAAGAAAGACCAAGCTTACCGACATCGGTCTAGAAATAGCGCGTAAGTGGAAGTGGGCAGGTCATATTTGTCGAAGAACGAATAGTAAATGGGGCAGGAGGCCGTTGGAGTGGAGGCCTAGAACTGGACGTAGGAGCGTGGGTGGACCGATATCCTGGTGAGAGTGGCGGGGAAGAGATGGATGCAGAGGGCCCAAGATCGTTTGGAATGGCATGCTATGGAGGATACCTACACTCAGCATTCTGTGGAGACAGGTTGAAAAAAAGAAGAAGGAACAGATAAGGATCTTTTAAGCCTTGGGCACACACCCGACGTGGCGCGACTGCGACAGTACGCTGGCGCCCGCCAGTGTTTGTAATGTACTGAACGCTATGGAAGACGACACACAGCACCGTGATGCATGGTAAACGTACTGAGAAGTCACATGGCGTTCTGTATTTTTATATTTATACAACTTTTGAGTGATTCAATAACGGATAGTACAAAATCGAACGTCTTATTAGGGTAGTCACCGAAACCGTCGCGGCCCGCCGGCTGTGTGCTCAAGGCTTTAGTTGTCCGAAAATAAACATTTTTATTTTATTTTTTTAACTTACTAGACAAGTTCGGGAGCGTCGCCTTGCCCATCGTTGCTGTTGTCCATACTTGCGCTAGACCTATGCACTCGCCTTGGGGCACCACGTAGCATCTCTTGTCTTTTCTGAATTTCATTATTTATCTTTTCACGCTGTAATAAGTGCAATAAATTATTTTATCAAACAATCACAGACACACTTTCAATACAATTATAAGATTGTTTTTGTTCTCCTTCTCAAACCAAACACCCTCATATGGGTACATAAATCTTCATCTTGGAAAACGATGAAATTAGCATACCTAGCCTGTTGTTGTTGGTTTTTTGTTGATTTTTAGACTCTACGATAGTTGGCTGACTACCACTCGCAAAGATAATATTTGCTCAGTGTCGTCGTTTTATTTTGAAAGTGTATAAAGATGAGCTCTCAAAAAAATATTAGGTGCACCTGCGGTGGTAAGTACTAGATTTAGATCGGTATATTTTTTTTATTTGGCACTAAATTAGCAATTACATCAAACAGAGAAGAAAAAAAATGTATATTATTGTTTTTTTTACATAAGAACTGATAACAGTTTCGTATTTTTCATTAGTTTTATGGCTGGACATTGGTTGACAGTAGTGTTGCCGCTCGATAGGTCAATATCGATTGTCTATCGATAGCCTATCTATCGATAGTTCATTAGTTGGCAGGGATCGAAACTATCGATACTATCGATAGTATTGCTGTTTACCGATAGTATAGCAGTAAAAGTGATATCGATACTATCGATTGTCCTATCGATTGTATAGATAAATTTAGCGTTCAACTATCGATAGCGAAACTATCGAATTTTCGGCAACACTAGTTGACAGTGTGTTGACAACACCAAATATGATGGCGCTATCTGAGATTACCTTTGTCTGTGCTTTGCAATGAGAACCAGCTATTTTTAAGTTAATAAATGTAGTAAATGTATTTTCTTTGTTAGTTGATAACTAACCTCTTCATTTTCCTTAATTTCCAAATCCTGCAGTTTCATTATTTCCATCTCTTTCTTTTGTTTCAACATTTCTTCATAGCAAGACAGAACCGGTTTATTGTGGTCATGAAGGAATTGCTGTAAAAAGTAATTGAATGATAGACAAGACGAGTTCTCATGTGACCCTAAGCATTCACATGAGAATGTATAAACATACTTAAATACATTAATAAACATCCATGACTTAGGTACAAATGCTCTTGCTTGCCACACAAACATTTGCCCCTTGCGGGATTCGACCCCGCAACGCCCGCAACTGCTGGCTTAATAATAATGGTGACATTCATTATAGTTTGGTATGCATATCTTTAGTAAGGTTTAATCTTGTCATATTTTTATTAATGAGGTCGATACAGTACTAATGGCAAAGAGTGACTCAATTAATCCTAATGGGTTGACATGCACCATTAGAACTATTTTCCCAAACAAGATAAGATCGATAAATTTTTATCTATTATCAATTTGTTGCAAGAATGTTATATTGGACATATTTTCACTATCAAAACTTAATACAATAGATGATTTTTGTTTTAACATCAAATGTAAATAAAAATAGATAGATAGATAGATACTCTTTATTGCACACCATACAAGTAAAATACACATGATTTTTACAGAAAGATGTACAATTTAGGCGGTCTTATCGCTAATAGCGATCTCTTCCAGACAACCTTTAGGTAGAGGACAACCATTAAAGAAAGGGGAAGGTGTTTAAATATTAATATTATATAATAAAATTTTTCTTCTTTACCTGAGCATGTTGAGCTAGCTCAAAAATCATGACTTCTCCACATCGTTCAGCTGCTAAAGTCTCCAGTTCTTTCAGAAGTTGATTTGCATTGTCCGTTGATAGCCCATGTATTTTGTGTATGAATATGCTTGGTGACCTGAAATAAATAAAAATATAATAAATAAATATGCAGCAAAAACCACACTAATTTGAAATAGTCTCAAAGTATTGCCAAGTCAAGCAAATTATTAATTTTGTCTGTCGTCTCCTAGCACACCTAGGCCCGAGCCAAGAACTAGGAACCGGGCTCCATTAAGACCAAAGTGAATTGTCGTGCCACTAACTCAATCGAGTTGGCGTAGTGGCACCAGTGGTTGTTATATAATTTTACAGTTTAATTAACATGGCTCAGCTTGCAAAAACACTACAAACTTGAAAACATCTGTTTGACAACCTCCATAGCCGAGAGGCAAGCATACCAAACTTGGTGTCGCTATCTCTGAGGTCCCAGGTTCGATTCTCGTCGGTCAGTGTAGAAAAATAACTTCTCTATATTGTTTTGGGTCTAGGTGTTGTGGTACCATTGTTGTTTCTGATCTCTGTGTCACAAGGGCTTTGGCTACTTACCATAAAATCAGAGCAATGTTTGTGACGTTGTTGTCCAAGATCAGAAAGAGGCCTAGATGTCAATATTATAGGGTGACTATTACCAAAAAATATTATTATTAATTACTATTTCTTACTTGTCAGGATATACACGGCAACATTTGAAGTGCAACGTAATAGAGCAGTGGATGCCCTTTATGTCCGAGTTGTGTAGGGGATGCAGGGTCAGCAACAAATCTAGTGGTCTCCATACTTTCCACGCTATATTTTCACGATTGTCTACTACTGCCTCTGCGTAAATAGCCTGGAAATATGGAAGTATATTATTTTTTTACTCTGGCTGACGTCATTATATCTTGTTATCCATAACTGTAGTTTTCTAGGTTCATATTCCCAAATGTAACAGGTGAATTAAAACATGAAAGTTTATTGAAAATGTGGGTATATGTAATTAATAAAATATGGCCTATTATGAAATGAGAATGTTTTCAAATGGGTAACCTGATATTTTTTTTACTCAGAAAATTGATTTCTGTATGCTAAATACCATGTTACATTTTTTATGACAATAAATAGCTAAGGCTAGGAAAAACTGCTGCATGTCCGATTGTCCCGATTGAGGGCTCCTCTTTTGATCAAAATTTTGATTATAAAACTTTACGATGTGTAACTAGAGCATTGTCACGTACAAACTATTGATTAAAAATAGATGTTAATGTGATATTTGGCCTATAACATAGTAAATTAGGCTAGAAATTGACTAAAAATAACATCTTACCTGAAGTGCCGCAAATTCGTTATCTTGGCGTTCCTCTGTTGTTTCTTCACTCATTTTTACTAGCGAGAGTGATCATAACCTCAACTGATATGTTTAAATTGGAATTTATTCACAAAATCTCATAGAATTGAATGCTTTTTCAGCATTTCAATTAACACCGCCACAAAACAAACCAGTCAGTCGCAAAAACAAGACAACTGTCTATGTCAATGTCACGTTGATTTTTTTTTTTTTTTTTTTTTTCGTTCCAATTGGAACAGGCTAAGGTCTGAGACCATGCTGCCTAGTCATCAGTTTTTTTTTTTTTTTTTTTCCCCCGTTATGAAGTAAATCTAGTTAATGTCATCAGTTATAGTCATTTAATTTATTTATTTTATCAAGTCCGAGTTTAGTTTAGTTCAATTCAATAAACCTAAATGTCCAAATCAAACGTCTTTGCATGGACGTGATGATAGATAAGCCGATTGCATGGATTTAGCATTGTGCTAATCCATGGCCAAGTGTCAGTCAATGCCAGTGACTCCAGTGAGTGACATTATGTCATGTCATTTGTTTGTTCATTGTTGCTTGAATGAAAACAACAACCAAAACAAAACGTCTAAAACAAAGAGGAAATTAATTGGTCTAAAACCATCATATTTTACAACACATCATCAAACAATCACAAACAATTTTAGTTTGAAAACATACACAACCAAACAGTAAATTAAATATAAACAGTAAACAAGCAGAAATAAAATATATATACAAAGCTTTAAATAACTAAATTTGCCCAACTGTATTATTAATAAAATTATACAGAGGTATATAAGTTAAACTATTTACAAGAAGAGCCTGGATGGAGCGCGGTACCGAATTAGGACTATCATATATTTCCATAAGCTCATCCATCAGCACAAGGCGCTGAATGCCAAAGGATGAGCAGCTGAAAAATATGTGGGATAATGACTGCTCTGTTTGGATATTACAATAGTCGCAATGAGAACTGCTTACCATTTTCAGGCGGAAGAGATGGAAATTTAAATTACAGTGACCAAAACGAAGTGTTCCAACATTACCAAATAAGGACATGAATTTGCCCAAAGCAATGCATCGTGACGTCGGCGGCTAGGATTGGTCCACGTATCGCAAGATCGGAGGGGGCTCATAGAAGAAGCGACGTTTTGAAAATTTGAACCCGCCATTAATTAACTAGCTAACAGAGTGTCGAAACTGATTTGTACCTTTTACTTAAACTAATAAATATTATCTAAAGTTAAAATCATCGCAGAGTTATTTCTACTACGCCTCATCGAAACATATGGACCTTCGACGCCAAATTTGATGAAAAAACCATACCAGACTGACTATTGAAGCGAAGCGCAAGATCGTTTAAGAAACCGCAAAAAACTACCCTGGTGAGGTTGAGGTAGCGGCTTATGCAGTTTGGAAGTCAATGAGAAGTGGAAAAAGGCTCATAGATCCGCAAAGTTGTGAGAAACGTCGGTCCCGTACCTGAAAACGCGCATAGGTACGTCCAGCCATCCTGCCTATTCCTGCTTCATCTCCATTCCCACTGTGTAATATTTGCTGTTCTGCTAATTTCAGTGTTAACTACAAGTGCAAATTACTTCTTGTCGTGCCCTACTACGTGCCTTTCGCTATAGCAAGTATTCATCATTTAACTGTAAGTACTTAACTCCATTTTCACTACACTCCGCCGAAATGAGTTTAGATATCCAATCCCGTGATAAATCTCCTTATAGATCTAGTGATGATAGCTTATTTAAAGAGTTGGTTAAAAAGCGCGGTATAGTTAAGGGTAGGTTAACTAGGTTTGCAAATCATTTATCGTCACTCAAAGGTGAAACTATGTCTAGTAAAAATTGTATAGATCTTAAATTGCGCATTCAAGGAGCTAATAACTTGTTTTCAGAGTTTAACGAAATTCAAAATAAATTAGAGGAAATAGCCACCGACACTGAAGAACAGTTATCACAAAGAGATTTATTCGAGGATAGTTTCTATAGTACAATGTCGCAAGCCGAATATCTTTTAAATTCGAATCAGATCGCTGACAATTCCGAGGGTGGTAGCAGTCACAAGCATAAATCGATAAAATTGCCTACTATTTCTATGCCCACCTTCAATGGCTCATGTGAGCAATGGCTCGAGTTTAGGGATACTTTCCTATCATTAGTGCACAATTCTAACGACCTAAGCAATATAGAAAAGTTTCATTACCTTAAGTCATCGCTAAAGGAAAGTGCGGAATTAGTGATCAATTCAGTAGAATTCTCCAGTGATAATTATTCTGTTGCTTGGGAATTGCTTCTCAACCGCTACAATAATAGCAGATTATTAGTACATAATCACGTCAAATCCTTATTTACTATGCAGGCTATAAATAAAGAGTCACCTGTTTTAATTAGAAAACTAATAGATACCGTGCTAAAGAATTTGCGTTCCTTGAAAATTCTTGGTGAACCTACTGAGTCGTGGGATACGTTAGTCATCTATATAGTAGTTTCAAAATTAGACCCGACTACAGAACGCGAATGGGAACAATGTAAGGGAATGTTAATATCTAATTCTAATGAATCTAAAAAACAACTCAAGATTGACGACTTAATAGGGTGTCTTAAGGATCGCGCCGATTTGTTGGAAACATTGCAAGTATCACACAGCAAAACTAATCCCGATACTAAGAAAAAATATTCGCAAAATCAGTCTAAGATTCACTGCAATGCCGCCACAAATAATCCAACAGAACGTCACTCACGCGATTTTGTGAAGAGAACCTGTTTACTGTGTAACGCAAGTCACCCACTTTATTCTTGTCAAAAATTCATTGATAGTAATTTGGAATCTAAACTTAAATTAATTAACGACAAACGGCTATGCATGAACTGTTTACGTTCTGGTCACACTATAGATAGTTGTAGGTTTGGGCCATGTCGAATGTGTAACAAAAAACATAACTCGTTAGTTCATCCCGGTAGCCCTAATGTTGTTTCGAGTAATAGCTCCGCCGCCTTCCCTGTGTCGCACGGTACTAGTGGGCAGCTGCCTGCACCGCTCGTTGCGCCCGAGATGCAGCCCGCTCCCACCACATCACACTTGTCGTGCGCGTCATTACTCATGCAAATTCCTAAGATTCAAGCAAATAAGGCACATTTAAGCTCGCAATGCACACAATCTATAGTTTTGTTATCGACCGCCTTGGTTATGATAGCCGATCATCGCAATAATTATCACCCGGCCCGCGCGCTTCTAGACAGCGGCAGCCAGCGATGTTTCATTACTAAATCTTTATGTAATTTACTTCAAACGCCAGTTTTACAGTCCACTCACGAGATACGCGGTGTAGGTAATTCGGTTACAAGCTCGACGCAAACGTGTAGTGTCGAGATTAAATCGCGCACAGAATCCTTCGTTGCGCATTTGGAATGTTTTGTTTTGCCTACAATTACGTCATCGATACCCGCAATAGCAATTGTTCCCGCGCAACTGAATATTCCTGAAAATATTCAATTAGCAGATCCGCAATTTTATCAAACTCAAAGTATTGACATTCTTATAGGCGCGGATATATTTTGGGATTTGATAAAGAATAATAAATTTAAGTTAGCCAATGGGCCATTCTTGTTAGATACAAAATTGGGATGGATTATTTCCGGACCTATTTGTTCTATTCCGCGTGATGATAGGTACATTCAATGTAACTTTTCGCATTCAATTGAGTCTCAACTAAGACAGTTTTGGGAACTCGAAGAAATTCCTCGGGAATGTAGGGACACGCGCACCGAGGAAGAACGTGCATGCGAGGAACATTTCATCAAAACTACTACGCGCAATATCGATGGAAGGTTCTGTGTACGTATACCCTTTAAAAAAAGCCCTGATTCCCTAGGTGAAAGTTATACGCAGGCTGAACGTAGGTTTTTGGCCCTTGAAAAGCGATTGCAGCGGAATGATAGTTATAGGCAACTTTATAGTGACTTCATTCATGAGTACATACGTTTGGGTCATATGAGTCGCGTTGAGCGTTATGGGTCATCCCATTATTTTCTGCCTCATCATGGCGTTTTGCGCGAACAGAGCAGCACAACCAAATTGCGAGTCGTCTTCGATGCCAGTGCTGCGTCAAGTAATAATGTGTCGCTGAATGAATTACAAATGATAGGCCCAGCAATACAGGGTGATCTCTTTCCTATATTATTGCGATTTAGATGTCACAAATATACCGCTTGCGCAGACGTTGAAAAAATGTACCGGCAATGTTTAGTTCATGAGGATCAGCGTGACTTTCAATTAATTTTATGGCGTGACGATCCTTCTGAACCCTTGGGTGTCTATCGTCTTAATACAGTCACTTACGGGACAGCTTCAGCGCCATTTCTGAGTTGTAGATGCCTTAAACAACTTGCAATCGAAAGTACTGATCCTGACGTCATAAGGGTAATAAGCCAGGATTTTTACGTTGATGACATGATTACAGGTAGTGACAGTAAGGAAGAGTTATTGAAAATTTGTTCCACAGTAGAAAGAGTCCTAAATTCAGGCTGTTTTCCTCTTCGCAAGTGGATGTTGAATTTTGATGTCAATGATCCAGTAATTGATCAGTCTGATTTATTCAAGCCCTTATCTTTAGTCAACAATACAAGTTCCAAAACTTTAGGTTTGGGTTGGAATCACTTTAGTGACGAATTTTATTTTAGCACGCAATTTAGTAAAGATGATGAAATTATTACAAAACGTTATATGATGTCAAACATTTCACAAATCTTTGATCCTCTGGGATTATTAAGTCCATTTATAATGATTGCAAAAATATTATTGCAGAAACTATGGCTGCTAAAAATAGGTTGGGATGACAAGGTTCCAATAGAGGTCGAAAAAACATGGGAACGGTTTTCATCTTCTGTGCTTAGTTTAAATGAAATCCGCGTACCACGTCATGTCATAGGTGCTGGTCCGGTGCGTCGGGAATTACACATTTTTTGCGATGCCTCGGAGTGCGCGTACGGTACATGCATATACATACGTACTATCAATTATGATTCTGTAACAGTCAGGTTGTATTGTTCGAAGGGAAAGGTTGCGCCGTTAAAACCAGTCAGTATCCCAAGATTGGAGTTGTGTGGGGCTTTATTGGGTGCCAGGCTATATAATGCAATTCGCGAATCGCTCAATTTTCAATTTGATAATATTATTTTTTGGTCTGATTCAACGATTGTACTGGGTTGGCTGCGTATGGCTCCTAATTTGTTGAAAACTTTCGTGCAAAACCGAGTAGCTGAAATTCATGAAATCACAAAGGACTTACCTTGGTGCCATGTAAGCGGAAAGAGCAATCCAGCTGACTTAGTGTCACGAGGGGTCAAGTTAGAGGACCTTAAGACTTCCACTTTATGGTGGGAAGGGCCTACATTCCTCCGCGACCTTAAATTCGATTGCAATAACTCGATTTTTGAACAGCCACATATAGCACAGTTAGAGTTACCAGAAATAAAGCCTGTTCAGCCTATCCACTTATTAGTGACCTATAGACCCTAGATTACAGAAGTATCATTGTTTCCTTTTGAAAGATTCTCTCAATATAATCGTTTGAAACGAGCTTGCGCATATGTATTACGTTTTATTAATAATATACGACACAAAGATAATGATCGACGTGGAGTTCTTACTATTGACGAACTTAGAGAGGCGGAAATGATGCTGGTGAGATTGTCTCAACAAGAGTCTTTCTCGAAGGAATATAATATATTATTAAATAATAGTCACTTAAAAAATACACACAATTTAAGTAAATTTAATTTATTTATGGATAGCGAGAATATATTACGAGTAGGCGGTAGAATAAAAAATTCACGGAATTTTTCTTTTGATAAAAAGCACCCAATGTTGTTATCTTCAAAGCACTGGTTTTCTTTGTTGTTATTTCGTTCTGAGCACAAGCGCCTACAACATGCTGGTCCGCAAACGCTTTTGTATAACACACGAGAAGTATACTGGATAGTTGGAGGTAGGAATCTTGCTAAACATACTGTACATAAATGCGTTATTTGTACGCGTTTGAGAGGCAAGACTTTATCTCCCATAATGAGCGATTTACCTGAACAGAGAATTACTCCAAGCTTTCCATTTTTACGTTGCGGTGTAGACTACGCTGGGCCGGTGCTCATCCTGAACCGCAAAGGAAGGGGCTCAAAACTTATAAAAGCGTATATTTGTTTGTTTGTTTGCTTTGTGACTCGCGCAATTCACTTGGAACTTGTCAGTGACCTATCCGCGGATGCCTATCTTCTAGCGTTAAAAAGGTTTATCGCACGGCGAGGCAAACCTGCTGAAATTGTCTCTGATAATGGTAGAAATTTTGTAGGACTTGCTAATGAATTTTCAAAATTTTTAACTAACTGTTCTAAAGATATTATTGAATACGCTACAAATGAAAACATCAAATTCCGGTTTATAGTTCCTTACACGCCTCATTTCGGAGGACTTTGGGAGGCTGGAGTTAAGTCCTGCAAACACCACATGTTACGAGTAGTTGGAAATGCACACTTGACTTTTGAAGAGTTCAGCACTGTATTAACACAGATTGAGTCTATCCTGAACTCCCGTCCTGTTAATCCCATGTCCACTGATCCGAACGATTTCCAACCCCTGAGTCCTGCTCATTTTCTGGTTGGTCGTCTCCTAACAGCGCCTGCGACTGAACAGCTGACTGATGTCCCTGTCCACCGACTAACGCGCTACCAGCGAATCGAACAAATAAGACAACATTTTTGGACCAGGTGGAGCAAGGAGTACGTCTCGGAACTACAAACTAGAACTAAATGGAAGGAGCACAAGGCTGATCTTCAGACTGGCACGATGGTCGTTATCAAAGAAGACAACACGCCGCCTTTAAAATGGAGTCTAGGGCGCATTATTTCCACGCGACCAGGAAAGGATGGGATTTCCAGAGTAGCTGACATACAAACCGCCTCTGGAGTTATCAGACGCGCGTTTCCTCGAATCTGCCCTTTATTCTGATAACCATGAAGACAACAGTTGGACGCTGGTGCTTCCAAGGCCGGGGGCATGTTCCAACATTACCAAATAAGGACATGAATTTGCCCAAAGCAATGCACCGTGACGTCGGCGGCTAGGATTGGTCCACGTATCGCAAGATCGGAGGGGGCTCATAGAAGAAGCGACGTTTTGAAAATTTGAACCCGCCATTAATTAACTAGCTAACAGAGTGTCGAAACTGATTTGTACCTTTTACTTAAACTAATAAATATTATCTAAAGTTAAAATCATCGCAGAGTTATTTCTACTACGCCTCATCGAAACACGAAGCCTTAAAATAGTTGAGTAAAATTTCCTGTTGATGTAAGTATTATTTTTGCAGAACCAGGGAGCAGTACCAATTGGTACATTAAAAGTGGCATACCATAAACCTTTATTTTGAGTTTGAATGGTGTAGTTCCAATGCCTTTTCCATATGTCAGTGGCCCTTTTTTTTAACAGAGGAATTATATCTGTACATGGAACAGAAATATTAAGGAGACTACTCGAGTCAGGGATAGAGGATGAAGAATTTGTAATTGTTCTGGCTAAAAAGTCTGCCCTTTCATTTCCTAATACACCTACATGTGAAGGAACCCACATAAATGAAACCTTGATATTGTGTACTATTAACAAGTCTAGCCAAAACTCTTTGATTAAAGGAATCAAATAATTTGTGTTAGCATGGAATTTGTTGTTTTCAAGGTTTTTAAGAACACTCATGCTATCACTAATTATTATCCAATCACAAAATCCATCATTTTTAAGTTTAATATGTTTCAAAGCAGCAAGAATAGCTACAGCCTCAGCTGTGAATATACTTATGTTAGAATTAATTTTATACCCAGTACCAGTGTTTAGAAACCTATCAAAAATAGCAAAAGAGACAGCAAAATCAGTTTTTGAGCCATCAGTGTACAGGAATCTATAGTCCCTGAACTCAGAAAATTTACTATAAACATCTTCTTTAGAGGATAACTTATCATCTATCATGATATTAATTGCAGGAAATTTACTGTTAAAGTCTCCCTGATAACATGGAAGAAGTGATGATCTATAGATTTGAAGAGTTTCAAGGAAATTTAAATATTGAGGAAAATCTTGAAGGATATAAGGAGGGTTACGAATGGATTGTAGGGAGTGTTTCATGTTTAAAAACAAATGATTGTTACTTTTATTATATAGTTTTAATATGAATCTTTCTTTCAAATATGAAAACCTTATACTTAATGGAGGAAGATTGCACTCAACTTGCATTGTATTGATGGGAGTACTTTTAAATGCTCCAGTAATGAGTCTTAAGCTTTTATTTTGAATTTTATCTAAGATATCAACCAGTCTGTTATCCCCAGCAAAACATAGAAAACCATATTCAAAGTGACTACGAATCAGAGATTTATACAAAAGCAACAATATTTTGGGATCAGCTCCCCAGGATGTACTACATAATGATTTTAAGATATTAAAAGCTTTATTAGCTCTTGAACTTATTAATTCGATATATTTTTTCCAAGAAACATTATGGGTAAAGGTAACACCTAAAAACTTAGCTTCATGAGAAGCAGGAATAGAAACTTTATCATAATACACAGGGGGAATGAAATTACTAGATTTACCAAATACTACCAATTTTGATTTTAGTGCATTTATGTCAAGATTCAAATAAGAAAAGTATGTACATAACCCTTCCAAAGACTTATTAAGAATGTTTGAAATATGTTTAATTTTTTTTCCAGTTGCATAAACTACCAAGTCATCGGAAATTGAAGATTTTTTACTTTTGAACCTAAAATAAAATTCAAACGTCTGATATATAGAATAAAAATTAATGGAGAGAGTATGCCTCCTTGACAAACACCTGTAGACGCAAATCTTGGACCATATAACTTACCATTATACTTAACATAAACTTCCCTTTCAGATAAAAATTTTTGGACCCAGTGAACTATTTTGTTTGGAATTCCAACAGACAGTAATTCAGAACAAAGTACATCAATATTAACACTATTAAAAGCTCCAGCAACATCAAAGAATACTGACATTAAATAATTCTTATTTGTTAAGCTATTTTGTATATCAAGCTGTAGTTGACAAATGCTTTCACGAGCCGACGTTCCTCTTCGAAAACCAAATTGATTTGCAGGTAATATGTTATTTTTTTCTATATAAAAATCTAATCTTTGTTTTAGTAATTGCTCAAAAACCTTACCAACACAAGATGTTAGAGCAATAGGACGGTAGGAATCTGGATTTGATCGTATCTTATCAGGTTTCAAAATAGGGACTAAACAATCAGACTTCCATGAATGAGGGATATCATTATTCAACCACAAATTATTTAATACTTTAAGAAAAATGTACATACCTCTTTCATTAAGCTTTTTCAACATAATATAAGGGATACCATCCAGACCAAAGGCACTATCTTTTCTGGAGTAGATAGCAGACATTAACTCTTTTAAAGTAAAAGGTTTGGTTAAAAAACTATTTACAGAATTTGTCTCACTGGGAAGGGGAAAATTTGATTTATTATTGTTTACAAAGTCTGGAGTATACTTTTTCAGAAAATCTTGGACCCAGCTATCATCATTATTGCTACAAGAATATGTTTTATTAAATTTTCGCATGTATTTCCAGATTCTCGAAAGAGGCGTACAACGATTAAAAGAGCTACACAGATCGACCCAACTATTTGTTCTTTCTGTTTTCAAAGTAAGTTTTTTGAGCGCTTGTAATCTTTTAAATTCTATGTATGCTTCATCAGATGGATTGTTTTTGAAATAAAGATAAGCTGACTTAGAATTTTGAACTGCTTCTGAACACTTTTTATTCCACCACGGGATCGGAGGGTTTTTAACTAACTTAGTACGAGTGGAGTTAAGGACTGACGGATTTGTAGGAAAGGAGACCGGCGTATTATGACAAGGAAGACATCTAACGATTGCAGAATGCAAAATTTCACAAAACTCAGTATAAGCATTCAACGGAGCAAAGTTTTGAACCTCAAAGTTAGATAATTCTAAATCTACATTTTGTTCATACAATTTCCAATCTACCATTTTATAGTTAGGGTAGATGGGCAATTGTATGTTACTTTGATTATTTGCCAGACTATTATTTACAAAAACTTTAATATGTACAGGAAGGTGGTAGCTGCCAAGGGGATCATCATGCACAGACCAATCACAAGATAAAGCTAATGATGAAGAAACAAACGACAAATCTAAGGCATTTGGACGCCATGTCAAAGAACCAACTGTTGTCACTTCACCGCTATTCAATAAAACCAAATTATTATCATCGACAATCTCCATAATATCCCTACCTCGTAGGTTTACTGAATTACACCCCCAAGATGTGTGATGGGCATTAAAATCGCCAGCGAATATCATCGGTTCAGGCACTGATTTTATTAATGATTCGAATTTATGTTTATTAAAAGTTGGAGTGCAATTAGTTGGACAATAAAAACTGACAATACTTATTTCTTTATTATTTACAGTAATTCTTACACAAATATTTTGTAAAGAATTATCAGAATATGTATGAATTTTTTTATAATGTAAACTATTATGTATTAAAATAGCTACGCCATTATGTTTGTTACCAATATCATTTCTTTCTATTTTAAAACCTTTTATGTTAAAATCTTTAATAGGAGTCAACCAAGTTTCTGATATAATTGCTACATGAATGTTGTGATCATAAAGATGTTGAGTTAATAGAAGCTTGTTACTGGAAATACTCTGAGCATTCCACTGCAAGATGTTAAGATCCATTATTAGGAGAGGAAGAACTATTTCTGAATGTTTGTTGAAGAATTTCTTTTATGGAAGATGAATTAATTGGAATATCTTTTTGATTTAAGACAATTTTTGTGATAGCGTTTGTTAACATGTTCATAAAAAAGTCTGATTTTGTTAAATTTTGTATTTGAGTTTCAATATTACGCATAGTTAATTGTGGAAATGAGTTTTCATTAAATAAATCTGAATACTTAGTAGCTCTGGACTTAACTTTATTTTCTTCAATTTTTAGTTTTTTTTGGGGACAAGTGTTTGAAATGGCTACATGATTACCACCACAATTGGAGCATTTTGCGTCTTTAGGGTCTTGCTTACATGTTTTGTAGTTGTGATCCAGTGAGCATATCGAGCATACCTCGGCATTTCTACAGTATTTTGCTATATGCCCAAACTTCAGACAGTGTAGACACTGTTTAACGGGGGGAACGTATACGCTTACCTCGTGCCTTATTGGATAAGTCGAATGTGATTCCAATTTTATGTTTGTTAATGGATTTTAAATGCAGTATGCCAGTGACGCAATATTTGCGTATGGCGTGTGAAATGGCCAATCGGTCTTTATCATTAAACATTTTTTCATCTTGGTGGGACAGGAACACTATATATTCAGTCTTTGCACTATTTTCTGGGTACTTTCGTGTGTATCCTGGGACCTTAAACACCTGATATTTTTAACGCTGTCTTCATCAGAGTCTGAGGATGTCTCCATCAGTGGTGCTTGATTATCGGGCGGATCGTTTTTTTTCCGTTTTCGACCCCCCATTTTCGTTCACTCTATTAGTTCGTTTCACTAGCAACTATATTTACAACTTCAACTATATTTACAAAGAAATAGGCAATTTTTTATAACAATTAGAAATTAAATTAAATTTAGGCGCCTTTCGTGATCAAAGGTTCCCGCGCTTTTTTCAATGTCACGTTGATTTAATTTGACACGTGCAATGTCCGAATTCAGCTATAATAGAATATGACAAGAATCGTCCGTCCCTCACCTTTGGTCTAAAATAACTAATTAATTTGATAACTTTAATTTTTACTCCATTTATTTTAAAGTTGTATGCCTCGCGCCCTCGACTAGAGTCCCCGCCACCAAAGAAGTCCCACGGAAAAAACAGGAGCTTGTGCTGGCAAGATTGGCACAGGCTAGGCACAGGCGATTGCAACGCCCCTTCTGTGGGACTTCTTTGGTGGCGCGGACTCTAGCTACCTACTTCTTCTAACATAGTGGTTTTTAGGGTTCCGTAGCCAAATGGCAAAAAACGGAACCTTTATAGATTCGTCATGTCTGTCTGTGTGTCTGTCCGTATGTCACTGCCACTTCTTTCCGAAACTTTATGAACTATACTTTTGAAACTTGGTAAGTACTTAGATGTATTCTGTGAACCGCATTAAGATTTTCACACAAAAATAGAAAAAAAAACAATACATTTTGGAGGTTCTTATATTTAGAACTGAATCTCAAAAAAATGTTTTTCATCAAACGTGTGGGGTATTTAGGTATGGATAGGTCTTCAAAAATGATATTGAGGTTTCAAATATATTTTTTTCCGAAACTGAATAGTTTGCGCGAGAGACACTAAACTTCCAAAGCGGTAAAATGTGTGCCCCCCCCCCCCCCCCTGTGTAACTTCTAAGTAGTTTTTTTAATACGTCATAAATCGTAAACCGCAATTTACCTTTCGTAATGTTATGGATTTCATTTTGCAATAAAAATAGGTACCAAAACTATAACTCGATTGTCGTGATGGGTGAACTTTTACTTAATTATATTAAAATAATAAATTGTTTTCACAATCATACTAATTATCTAGCCAAAACTAAGCAAAGCTTCTACTATGTGACTAGATAACGGATAAATATACTTAAATACCTTTTTAAACATCCATGACTTAGGTACAAAGGCTCGTGCTCATCACACAAACATTTGCCCCTTGCGAGATTCGAACCCGCAACCGCTGGCTTTGTAGTCCGGAGCGCGAACCACTACACCAGACGGTCGTCCTACCATATAGGTACCTACAGGTTTGTAGGAACGCTCGGTACGCGAGTCCGATTCGCACTTGGCCGGTTTTTTGAAGTGAATTCATAATGTCTACTAAGAACAAACTACATTCAGATTGTCTTTAAGTATTTTATAAGTGCAACTCCTTTTTGGAACCAGTCGCGTATAAACTACAGACTAAAACCCTGGATGGACATTAGCACTTGTAGTTGCAGGACACAGGCGTTCTACCGAAGAAGTGATGAAATAGTTAGGTATACATAGATTCAAACTAAGAGCGCGTCTTCCACGGACTAGAAGTCGCCAAAACTACAGGTTCAACCTTTTACTGACGACGTGTTTTTTTGTTTGTAACACTGTTGCCGACGTACAGTCTGAGAGGCCAAAGCGGACTTAAACGGCTATGCGCAAAACGATCCCCACTCGTGCCTCCAGCACTCAAGATCGGTGCCGGGGAGTGTAGCAGGCTTGAACTATGGCTTCGGAACGCTCTAACTAATCACGAAACCGATGGTTTGCGTAAACGAGCATTTTTTTTCTGTCTGTCAGCATGTTATTCATCTTTACTTTCGCAGTTAGTAGCGTAGAGTCCAACTTATTATATACTTTCAAGTAATTACTTTTCATAATCAATGCAATTGTGATTTAAATCTGCTCATAATTATCTAATCTAATCATAATTATTTAATCACTAATTATCACTATTGATTATCAATAAATTATATCGGTTTGGAAAGAGTTAGCAAGGCGATTTGATTTATTTCCAAGATTTCATCAGCTTAGAATCATGATCAAACCATTTTTTTTTCTGGTGTGTTTTGTATTAGTGTCTGTTAAAGGACAAAAGGCTCTGCGTAAGTGCTTACTTGGTTAAAACAGTGTGTTTTCTTGTTATTCAAAGCTTGAGAATATGACAGGCAATCATCATCATCATTTTAAGCCATAGGAGGTCCACTTCTGAACATAGGCCTCCCCCATTGACTTAAAGATTGGCCGGTTGGAAGCGGCCTGCATCCAGCGTCTTCCTGCGACCTTTACCAGGTCGTCTGCCCACCTTATAGGTGGAAGTCCTACGTTGCGCTTACCGGTAGGTAGATAGGTACGTTTAATAGGCAATACCTAGATATTATTGTTGATTGACCTGGCTTTACAGAAAGGTTACTTTTTAATGCCCTGTCTGACACCGAAACCCCGAGTAAGTTCAAAAAAGTAAAAGAGGTAAAATCAATTCTGTGCTTCCAAAGGCTCGGGGTCCGTTGAAGGGATTTGGGGCTTTCTGGTGGAAGGAAGGAAGGTGGAAGCGGAAGGAGGAAAAATCAATCCTGCACGTCCCAGCGTCGGAGGTCCCCGTCGAAAATCAGCGTCGTAATAAGTCTGTGACTGTCACGATAAATGCTGAGAAACCTTTTTGACACACCCTGATATCCTTCATTGTCTTATTGTTATGTATTTTTTATTTTTTATTTGTGTGTGTCAAATAAATGTTTTCTATTTCTATTGAATCATGACACGAATTATTTCGAATAAATTTCAAACCCCTGACAACTTCTATTAATATCAACATACACGAGAGTTTGGTGGGTTATTGGAGCCCGGGATGATTTTACTAAAAAGGTTGAAGGCAATTTGAAGTCCTTTAACTGAAATGATGATGTTGATTAGAATAGAATAGAATAGAATAGGTTTTTTATTGCGGTAAATGTTGTACAAAAAGATAACAAAGTATATGGCTGCTCACATTTAGCCAGAAAACAATGGCATGCAATAAGTGGAGAGAAGCGGTAGTCAATGCAATGATACAAATAAAAACATAATAAAGAAAATAAAAAAGAAATTAGACAATAGATCGATCATTAAATTATATAACAATTAATTAAATTCACATTTTACAATTAATATGAATTTATTCACACTATAAAAACATTTCTCACTTAATTATATTACATTTATAATACAAACGTTTTTCTTACAGTTGCCAAATTAAAGATCGTAGATCCCCAACCATATTTTGTTCGTGTTGTACAAGAAACTATTTTCGAAGTAGAGAAACATGGATGGTATAGTTTTAAATTAAATGACTTCAATCAAACCTTAAAGTGAGTATGTGTGCACCTGTGGCGTTTGTGATCAACTTTAGTAAAAGACGTGACAAAAATATGTCAAATTCATTGCAGTGTGATATCCCATCGGTTTGTTTGGGTACCCTACTGGTTAATTGTAATTGTTGACTTATGTTATGTAAGTCAGCTTATCTGTAGCTTATCTGCTATGCACTTTCTCTTTTAGCCTTTCCTTTTGATCTCAGCTGTAAAATGAAAATTTAACACTCGTTCACTCTTCTCATCGTCTTCGAAATGGAAAGATTTAAAAAAAATCGGTGGCGTGTATAGTCACGAGCATATTCAAATAAGATGTATTTGTATTGGATCTTAAACTTTATTGCAATGGAATAATTGTACCAGGTCCTCGTGCTAAGAGAGTCAAACGTGTTTCTTGCTAAGACACTATACTTATCAGCGCATTAATAGAGCAAATAGAGAATGCTACATGATAAAACCTTCTCTGTATTAATCGCAGTCCTGCAGAACCTGTTTTTCAGCCTTATTTGTTTAAATTTCAGTGATATAACGCATACCAACTTACTTGTGACTGGGGAAGTCACCTACTTCAATGGATTTTTGGTGTCCGTCGAGAAAATTGACGTGACTGTGATTTCAACATTCATAAACTCCCCAGTCATTAACAATGTGACCGTGACCACCGCTTCTGTAAGAGGGCATATCAATTTTAGAGACGCAAGAGTAGGCTATGATGTCCTAACTAACGTGGATAACGATGACAGACAGCGTAGATATACTGGAGTCTTCACGCATTCTCTTATTCAGGGAAGATTCGAAGTAAGTTCTAACAACAGTTCCAACTGCAGAACCGGAATTTTATTAATAAACATTCGTCAGTTAACCAACTGTAAACAGTCTGGTGGTAAGGAATCAATATTCTTGAGTCATCTCATGAGGTAGCAGAAACCGATATAATTTGGATAGGGTAGTCTCCAAGTACTTAATTAATTAAGGGTAAGTTTAAGTGGTGTTGTTTTAGCCTTTAACTCTTTACAGAAGAAACATAAGATGACGACCTCCGTAACTGAGAGAAGAGCACGCCCTGCCTTGGCGTCGATATCTCTGAGGTCCCTCGATTCCCGGTTGGGTCAAAAAACAAACATTATTCTATGTTGACTTGTGGTACCTACGTTGTTTCTGATTTCTGTAACACATGTTTTGGCTACTTACCTTATGATCAGAGAAATGTATGTGATGTTGTCCAATATTTATGTTGGGATAAAGGAAATGCTGGTTTGCAACGATACTTGATTTATTCAGTTTACAGAAGCATCCACCAAGAACACTGACTTTCTCCTGAACCTTCGTAAAACAATCAAAAAACGTCCGTCATCAAATTTAAAATCCGCATTCGTCTCTCCTTTCGCTCAGTCCGTCTTCCTTCTCTTTCTCACAACTTGCGTTCCATTCCACACATCCCACATTTGTATTTATTTATCTCTTAAATAACATGGTTGAAGTATTGTTTCAAATTAAAATCAAATTCACGCCTTTAATGAAATGTTAACGAGTATCTATATCTACTTATTGTATGTATATCTCAGTAATTAATAATCAACCCTAAGCATAACCAATCGTTTGGTATAAAATCAAAACTTGTACCTGTTGTCATAGTGTCGTTACGTATAGCAATTAAGTACAAGTGATACTTTAATTTCTATTAAGCTTAAATCTACATCTACTTCTTGTATCCCTTTACAGATTTTAAAGAATATGAACACAAATGAGATATCATTAGCGGCTTCAGTGATCAGCGCATCTGGTGGAAGTGGAGTCAGAATGGTCTACATGCCGGCAGATGAAATATCCGAAATCTTGTCTTTGCGAGTAAGTTAACTTTCTGCAAATGCTATGATTGGCAGATGGATATAACAGACATTGTGACTCTTTTTGTTGAAGCGCATGACAGTTAAGAAGTTTCGACGCACACATTTCGTCTCTTTACTCGCAAATCTCTAATACTTGAGATATACTTGACCAGCTCCATTACCATGATTTTTCCAAGATTTTATCTACTATTTGAGTGAAGGGTATACACCCTTGCGAAATTACGGTTTTCTAGTACTAAGAGTTTCAGCTTAAACGCGGACAGACATACAGACGAAAGGACAGACATGCTGAATCTATACGGGTTCAGTTTTGATTACAGAACCCTAGAAAGCAGAGCAGTTTCAAAGCAGGTCTGCTTTTAGGAATAAATAAAAATACTCAAAATGTTTATTATTTTTTCATTTTAGTTTGTGTCGTCCAGCACTTTTGACAACGCGGGCAGGTGGATGAGAGAGAACATTGGACCGTTTATGCTTGACATAGTTAGAAACAAAATACCATTTCCTGAAGTCTGCTTCAATTGCTAGAGCGAGATCATTATTTAGTTAATTAAAATAAAGTCGTCAGTTATTGTGACCCTGTTTATTTATTTGTGAAACCTATTTTAAAATTTTCGTATACGTTATGGCCTAATGCTGAAGTTTTTTGGTCTTAATTGCACATTAAAACAAGATGGCAGACTTAAGTCGAAAAACATTATCTACTGTAAAAATGGGAATTAACGCGATTAACTTTACTAGTCAGAGAATCAGCCTATGACAACGGTCTAGTCATTGACTAGGGAGTCAACCTATGACTACGGTCTGTGTAATCCGGAAACGTCATCGCGTCAGGACAATAAAAGGTAAAACATGTTTGTACAACAGCTCGTCAACCTATCACAAAACGTCAAATTTTCTCAAATGATATTGATCTCTACATGTCTGACCTAAAGTTGAAAATCGGTTCAACGACCTTTTTGGGTTGGTTGACCAGCTGTTGACTGTAATGATCGCGTTATTTCCCATTTTAGTGTGTGTTAATCATGCAACGCAAAAATTTAAAAATAATTATTCTCCACCAGTATATCAGAGGCTAAACAGAGATCGGCTGGTTACAATTTTGTCCTAAAACAACAAGGAAGGGTAGGGTAGGCGTATTTGTCCTATGATAAAGTAGAGCGATGACACCACCAGAAATATTTTCTGTGGATGACACGTATTCAAAGACAATGTCAAAAATTATTTATTCAGTTTAGGACAGAAAATTGCCACTTATGAACGTCAATAATAACATTATTGATCTGGCCCATATGGGGCCAGAACATGTGTTCTTATTTTTTGGGCCCTACTAGCGCTTCGAGACAAGACACAGACAATCTGGCAAGTGCTGAGAAGAAACGCCGGAACAAACTCAGTCACCACTAGCGGCTATATTGTGGCTGCAATGGTAGTAGGTAAATGAGTTGCGACTCATTTGAAATACTTATATTTGTATTTGAATGCTTAAAAAAGGGATTTCATTTTCATTCGAAATACTTTTCGAACTGTATTTTATATAAAATGCAAAATACTTTACTGCTAAGTTTAGGTAGGTATACTTCGCGCTTTCCGGTGCTATGATTCTGTCGGTTTGTACGTAATTTTCTGTGACTTGTCTTGTAACGAGAGGAGACGACAGTAAAATAAAAAAATACTGTTATGATCAGAAACGACGATGTTTAGAAAAACAGTAACTATATTTATAGTAATCGTAATTTTATTGAACTAATTTAGCAATTAGCAGTTGTAGCATACTTCAGGAAAATCAATTTTTTTGGTTACGACGTTGTGCGCAATGGGCGTAAACATATCTGTGGCCCATGATAGCACGCCGGCTTGTGTTTTTTCGGGGTCGAACTGAAAAATAAACATCTACATGTAAGTTAATGACAACCAATGTAGTAAGTAAGTAAGTAATTATTTATTTTTTGCATAAAACACGGTACATTTAGTTTTTATCTTTAGGCATGGCACATACATGTTTTATCGATCTATCGTTATGCAAATGTTCGCTATCGTCGTGCATTTAACATTAATATACAGACAAAAATTATATAATTAGCAATTGAATTATAATTACATTGATTTCAAAAATATTAGTTATTATGTCAAAAGATGTGTTACATTTCTAAAAAAAAGTCAGAATATTGAAAAAAAAAAAGTAACCCCTCTTAGGCTCGGACTACATGCACCCGGAATTTTTCAGAACCCTATACAAAACGGATTGAATCCGGGCCTGTCCGGAGTCATTTTGTATGGAGTTCTGATAAATTCCGGGTGCATGTAGTCCGAGCCTTAGACTGGTCAATTTCACTATTCGAGTGCACTTGCTCCTCTTCTCCTATTGTTTAGTCAGGATCTAAATACACTATGATCTAATAAAATATATCATTATTTGCTAGCTCTACTTTCACGTCATTTAGGGTCGGTATAGTATTCATAGATACTTACATATAAACAGATACCTACTTTTTATTTCAATACGCAGTTTAAAATAAACAGAATAATTTTTTTTTACTACAAAAATCAAAATGTAGAGGTAAGCCGTTGTAAAGCCAACATCAAATATAGCATAGTACCTATCAACATTTTTCAAAAGAACCGCATTTCAAAACATATCTGAATAGTCAGACAAAATCACGATACAAAAGGATGATATAACGAAGAGGTTATTTTGGAAGCTAGTTTTTGAATAGCTACTTTTGCTGCTGACGGTATAGACCCAAAAGTGACCCCTATCTGTTATTTCACCGGTTACCCCAATTGCATTAATTTTTTTTAGTTATAGCCTGGCCTGGTTCTCATGTTAGATATATATGAGAAATAAGATCCTTACCGAAGCCCCAAGCCAATTGCTTTCATTATCAGTAGGCCAAAATGAGATTTTGTTAGTGCTTCGTGATTGTTTCCCTGTCACTAGTAATAGCCTGGCCTGGTTCTCATGTTAGAGATATATAAGAAATAAGATCATTACCGAAGCCCTAAGCAAATCACTTTCATTATCAGTTGGCCAAAAGGACATTTTGTTAGTGCTCCGTGATTGTTTCCCTGTCACTAATGATAGCCTGGCCTAGTTCCCATGTTAGAGATATATAAAGATTAAGATCCTTACCGAAGCCCCAAGCCAATTGCTTTCATTATCAGTTGGACAAAATGTCATTTTGTTAGTGCTCCGTGATTGTTTCCCTGTCACTAATGATAGCCTGGCCTGGTTCCCATGTTAGAGATATACAAAGATTAAGATCCTTACCAAAGCCCCAAGCCAATTGCTTTCATTATCAGTTGGCCAAAATGTCATTTTGTTAGTGCTCCGTGATTGTTTCCCTGTCACTAATGATAGCCTGGCCTGGTTCTCATGCTAGAGATATATAAGAAATAAGATAATTACCGAAGCCCTAAGCAAATCACTTTCATTATCAGTTGGCCAAAAGGACATTTTGTTAGTGCTCCGTGGTTGTTTCCCTGTCACTAAGTGATAGCCTGGCCTGGTTCTTATGTTAGAGATATATAAGAAATAAGATTCTTACCGAAGCCCCAAGCAAATCGCTTTCAGCATCAGTTGGCCAAAAGGACATTTTATTAGTGCTCCGTGGTTGTATCCCTGTCACAGTTACTGTGATGTTTTGCGTAGGCATGTATTTCAGGATCTACAGAATTATCAACACAGACGTTAGGCACTTTTCGACATCTGACAAAGATGGAGTCAGAAATGTATGGAATTATATAAATGCATTAATGTGTTTTCTGAAATTCTGGTGACGGCAGCTTCCATAAAATTTTAAAGCGCGACTGTTATTACCGTCGCTGACGAGTGGAGAAGCGGTCGTTGGGCCTGATTCTCTGATGCCATAATCATAATTTAATAAAGTATCTCTTCCTATTACGAATGAAAAGATATAGACATTTTAATCTGTCAAACTTAGTGATGAGCCTTTATTTGATCATAATGGTGAAAATTAGAATGTGATTGCCTATACTTTATTTGGATACTTTGTTTGGTAGATTGTCCCATATTCTACTATCCAATATAATATGAACACTTTATTTTTATAAAAATAAAGAACCACGTGATGGTCTCACATTGTTTTTAACATCTTTTTCGGCATTCATTTTTGTTGATTGTTGGTTGTTCCGGGATGTGAAATCAAGCAGTTTATGCTCGACGTAAAAATAAAAATTATTTCGCCTATTTAACCTAAATAATCTATCCGACTTACCGAAAAGTTAAAACTAAGCAGCCTATGTGTGAAAGTCGACGAGTATCTAAGTTCTTTGCCATCAAGCACAGCTTCCACGTCAAATCCAATTTTCACGTCATGCAGCCTCAATTGTCCTCTAACATCTACCTGGCCGACTCGGTCTTGAGTTCTCCAAGACCAGACTTGCTGGACCGACGACTCAGTGACGTCGAGATGCTGAATCGTGACCACATAGCCATTTTTGTAGTCTACCCTTCCCGTAAAGTTGCGACCAAAAATTTCGGTGAACCTTAAATCATAGAAGGTTAAAAATATTGAGGTACCGTTAATTAAGGGAGAAACAGTACACTTAAATGCTTAGCTTCGAGAGCTTAGGCAACTTATTAAGGATAACTAAGTACAAAAGTCCCAATACAGAACTAATATTTTGATTGATTGGGCCGATTTTGGATGTATCTCAGTAATTGCAGTTTGTGAGGGGGTGATGGTTTCCTACTTGGCCTAGACATAGGTCGCTGGAACCATAGAACACGGGTTCTGGGAAGAACAGGAGAAGGGACCAAGTGTGGCCACGTGGTATCTCACTCTTCCCAGTATCGTTTGAGCTATAATGGGCTGCGACAGGGTGGGAGATGTTGGACTGCTTTTGACAGTCAGGAAGGAAACGATACGAAGAAGCAGAATGAGAGGACTATAACTTCTGCCCTCTAGTAGGCTAGTGAGTAGAGTCAGTCAGCCAGCTTGTCTTGGCGCAATCCCATGTACAGAATCACGACTCCAATGCCTGAGACCCGGCATAGGCCGTATGCGTTGCATGAAAGTTGTCCATATAGGTTTCATCATCATCAACAGACCATGCATCGTCAACAGACAACAGCTCATCAACCACCACAACTGATATTTATCTCTACTTGTCGGACTTAAAGTTAAGAATAGGTTTAATGACTTTTAGCTCATTGGGTAGGTTGACCTGTCGTTGACTGTAAAATCTTGATGGGGAAACAGCCGCTAAAGCTGGTTTTTCTGGCAACAACCCACAACACTTTTTTGTGTAAAAAGAGGTGGGTGTAAATACGGGAGAGTTAAAGAAGATCTTCTTTATCTCTTTCGTGGGTGTAATCATGTTGATTTTGCTTGAAATTTTAAGCGAGATACTCATGAATGGATAAGTAAACAATTAAATAAATAAATAAATTGTTTACACAATCACACCAATTATCTAGCCCCAAACTAAGCAAAGCTTGTACTAAGGCGACTAGATAACGGATAAACATACATAAATACTTTTAACTTTAACTTTAAACATCCATGACTTAGGTACAAATGCTCGTGCTCATCACACAAACATTTTGCCCCTTGGGGGATTCGAACCCACAACCGCTGGCTTTATAGTCCGGGGCGCGAACCACTACACCAGACGGTCGTCAAATAATTGAGCAGCCGCTTGGATCACCTTTCTCTCATTTATATTGTAATAAGAACAACGTTTACTCGAGGTCTTGTGTAAAATCCGGTATCTTCAAGTTACACCACTGGTAGTCTTCTATGTCCTGAACTGTCTTTTCAATCACCTCAATCATGTACGCTCTATGTTGAAGCAGGGTGGCTCTTCTTACTGTAACTGTAATTACGCAAAAGTTAAATAAGGCACACAACATAAGGATAAATTAACGTAACCTATTCAGATAAAGGTGTAGGTGATATTTTAAGATTCAGTAAATAAGCAAAGGATTGATGAATTCTGCAAATAGTTAACTTCAAGGAAAGAGTCTTTAATGTCCTAAATAAAAAATGAAATAGATATTTTTTGAGTAGGTAATACTCACCAATTTGTGTGTAAACAACAGCACTTTGTACAAGCAAAAGTAAAACCATGAATCCTTTCATGTTTAGTGTTAGACCGTATAAATCATTCACTTAAAGTAATCAACTTCATTTGTTTTGTTTAAGCAAGTAAAATCATAGTTACATTGTTGCAAATGAAATATTTGATTGGCTATCACATAATCGTCAATTCATTACTTTAGATATGAAAGTGATGATCTTTCGATAACAGATTGCATAAAAATGTGATCTAAATGATTTCTGAATTTTATCAGTCACGTAATTCTTGCATGGCTATCGACTTTACAAGAACCACGAACCAAAACATTATCTGGGTAAACAGGGTTATTTTAAAAACATCAACAACCTCCTGTAATCTATTTGCACAGGAGCGCTACCAATACTGATGTTAGTCTGCGAGAAGCATTTGTATTATCTTAGGCACGTAATAGAAGTCGCGCGAGTCGACGATTAATGCTCAAGGTCACTTGCCTTACCCATCGCCTTAAATGAATTCTCCTTTAAAAATACATAAAAAGAACTTTTAGACTTTTGCAATCAAAGCATCCCTCTCCCCCGATAGGTATCGCAAAAATGGGAAATGCACAAACTCTGACAACAAAGGACCGGTAACTTCGCAAAACCCGCAATGTCGATTACAATGAAAATGGGAAAATTAACAGCACAATGAAAAACCAAATTCAATATCGCTTGTATGACAAAGCGACGGTGACTAGGGATGTGGGTGTGTGATAATGGTAGAAAGTACGAGTACCAGTATTTTCTAATCATTCCTTAATAATATGTTCATCATCATCATGACGACCGTGTGGTGTAGTGGTTCGCGCCAGCGATTGCGGGTTCGAATTCCGCAAGGGGCAAATGTTTGCGTGATGAGCACGAGCATTTTTACCTAAGTCAAGGATGTTTTAAAAGTATTAAGGTATGTTTTTCCGTTATCTAGTCGCCATAGTACAAGCTTTTCTTAGTTTGGAGCTAGATTGATTGGAATTGGTGTGATTGTGAAAACATTATCATCATCTTAGCCTATTGCAGTCCACTGCTGGACGTAATAATCGTAGCACAATCTTCCGCTTTTTTCATACATCCAATCCACTGCCATCCATCTTCCTAAGGTCTGCGGTCTACGTTTGCCTAGGCGCGGTCTCCACTCGAGAATCCGTTTACTCCTTCTTTTATCGGTTCTGCGACAGACGTGGCCGGACCACTGGCATACAGGGTTACATTTCAAGGTAGTGTCATAAAATTAGATCTAGAGAATAATATATAAGTGCATCTTCGTTTTTTTATAACTAACTAGCTGTCCCGGCGAATTTCGTACCGCCTATTTTTTTTTGTGAATTTTTCGATTTTTTTATAGTTATTCTGCTATTCGGGACGGAGACATATCCAAAAAATCATAACTCACAAAAATCGTCCCATTCGTTCTTGACTTATTGACAACCCGACTTTGTTTTATATATATAGATTCATATCTAAAAAAAATACGTAGATCGATTTAGTTACTGATTCTGAGTTGTCCCTGAAAAATTGGCAGTACCTTTTAATGTATCCTTGTATATTCAATCATTGCTTAATACAGGCCACTTATAATCACACTTGTATAGTTCACTTGTAACAGCTAACAATGTATCTTTCAACTGATACATCGATTTAAAACTGTACGAGTAAGTACAAGTCACGTACACGTTTTGGATGAATATAATATTAAATTTTCATTTCATGTCGTGCTGATATAGCGAAACTTCGGTGGCTATTAGTAATACCTTCGTGTTTAGTCTCAGTTAATTCATTTTTATTTGTGATTTGTTTAGACTATCTGCGCTACTTCTCACGGTCCTGTACTTCGTGCAGTCCCCTGCTAGAAGTCAGCGATCACTATGGCAAATTTTGTGCTATTAAGTCCTAACCATTTTTTGTGTACCGTACCTAATGGGTGACTGCCAGAGAATTCCACATGGCTGTAAGTCCACCTTTTTTAGTTTCTTTTTATGCTGTGCAAGTTTCAATGAATAAATTAAACCAGAAGATTCTTTGCTTTTTTGCTTTTAGTTCATGAATCACATCGTTTTTTACTCTGGTTAGTTCATATAATCTTGAGGATTCTTCAGGCGACTTAAGTAACTGATATGACATTCTTGAATGCAGGAAAACTACATCTAGTTTATGTAAAATTTGCCGTGCTCATCACACCAACACCTACCTTTTGCAAAAACTTGTACAAGTACCTTTTTATTTCTATTTAAAATCAACTGTTATAGCCGACCATATAGGTCTTATCAAAATCGCATCCCATCACTAACAATAGGTCGCTTAAAAAATGCTTTTAAAAAGAATTCAATTAACCCACTGTCATACACAACAATTGAGATTGCTTGAGGTTCCGTCCGTGCTTTTTTCATCCAATTGCATGTGGCCCAAATACTAAACATACCCGCAAAATAAAAATGTAAGGGTTAAAAAAATTACGAGTTTTAGATGTCTAATCGATTAAATTAAAGACGCTTTTCGAGAGAGCTGGTACCTATGACATCCGAGATTTATTGAAATTAAAATGAATTAAATAATAGTTTTGAATGTTGTATTATTTATTTTATTGTGCCTTTAATTCCATTAACTTATAATTAACTAGTATTCAATTTTTGTTATGACTTTCTAAACTCAGTGTTTAATCTAATTAATTTTTATTTGCATGCTATCTTAATGAAACAAGACATGTGCACAATCCACTCTAACTCTGTTCCAGCTTATAAACTGTGTCTTAAGCAAATAAATAAATATTCTATTCTAAGACAAGTTAGGTACTATTTGCAGTTTTGAACCTAGTTAAAAATAATTCTAATAGAAGAGAGAAGCTGCAACTACCTTTAAATTAAACGATACCTGCTCCCCTAGCATGACTACCAAAAGACGATATGATATATCGATATATCGACACGTACAAAGCAAAGCTTATTATTAATTATAGCGCCATCTAACAAAATTATGAGGTAACATTTGATTATCATCATCAGCAAATATACGAGATGGCGCTTTCTGAAATTGCCTGCCGTAGCCTCTAGTGGGTAAAGAATCTTCCTTTCATACGAAGTGTATAAGAGCCCGGAAGAGGGCCTATTTACTTAATAAATAAGTGTTAATGAAAGTATTAATGATTGAAGATATCGCTGTTCCAGTCAGCTCTAACGTAAGTTTTACTTAATCAGTGCAGTCAGCCTTGACTATGGTCGAAACGTCAGGCAAATGAAAGGTATATTAATATGTACCTATTAATGATCGCGTTAATTCCATTTTTATTGTGTACATATTATATCATTGATATCAATTTATCTGTCGCCATCGCTTAAGCTTTGCTAAGTTTGGGCCTAGATATTTGGTCTGATTCTTGGAAAAAATTACATTTCATTAAATTTTGTCCCCTAGTGAATACCAATCTTAAAATTGGAGGAAATCACAAATATGAATTCGTACAACTGCATCCCCTATATGACATACATTTCGCAGAAATTGCCCCTTAACTGCCTTAATTTAAGACAAAGTTGGCTAAAATTCTAATTACATCCGAATTAATTTGTAAAACGCCCGCTTAATTAGATTTTAATATCAAACGTAATATTGTGAAGAAATAACGTGTCCCGAAAATTAATTTTAAATTGGTTACTTCAGTAATAATATCAGACACTCAAGTAAATTGAGCCCTTTTAACAGGCAGGAGTATTTCTTTGCCACAGCATTTTGTGGGTGCACTTGGGAAATTGGGAATTTGTAAAAAACAAGGAATTGCGCAGTAAGGATTCAGTGCAAACCTAAGCTGTTGGTAAGTAATATATTTAATTCATACGGCGAGGATGCAGGCCGCTTCTAGGGACCCTTTGTTCAGCAGTGGACGTCCTATGGCTTAAATGATGATGATGATGATGATATATTTCATCCATAATAAAAATCTAGTCTTGAAGATTTGTAACACTTGTTCCGAGTTTGTGAAATAATAAGTTTGTTTTTTGTATCGATGATGTAATGATATCAATCAATGTAACAACCAATTCCTGATTTTTGACTTTTTCATGTAGGTACTTGTGCAATAAGAAATTGCATTTTGACAAATTTCATTCTTTTAGGTCAACGGGAAGTACCATATTTTATAGGTTTTGATTCGCACACAGGTGTCAAAATATGTGGTATAACCATAGATTTAGTATTCTAAGTCTAACCTTCCGTATGTTTTGGTTGCATTGACTAAACTTAGAAGTTAGATTTTTACACAGTTCTAAGGCTCAGACTACATGCATCCGGATGTTTTCAGAACCCCATACAAATCGGATTAAATCCGGGCTTGTCCGGAGACATTTTGTATGGAGTTCTGAAAAATTTCGGATGCATGTAGTCTGAGCCTAAGAGATAGCAGACCTAAGTATTTGATTTAACCTTTTTTTTGCATTCAATGCTGGTTGATTATTATTATATTTGATACTATTTTCAACTTGATATTGAATTTCCACATACCATTTTAATTCAACTGGTATTGAATCATATAAAAAATATGTAAAAAATATGTAAATGTTGAAAAATATATAATCAAAATGGTATTGGCTAAACTTAAATTCTAACTTAAAAAAAAAGAAAAAAATACTAAACAAATCAAAATTGTGTTTCTGATTGCCGTCCAAAGACCGACAATCCGATACATACATATTAAAGCATGACCACTTATTTCCTCACTAAATGGCCAAATTGATACGTTGGCGTAGAAATGCGCCAACTCTCTGATCGTAGGCACCTATAGTCAATTAGCTAGCCTTGGCTAACTTACTGTACAGGCTAAACTCTATATTTTTAAACTGTAATATCTAATGTCAAATTTATAATTAAGTATTCTTTTGCACCGGAAAAAATGCTTTTAAATATTTTTCTTTTCACAGGATTTAAGGTACGCCGCAGTAAAATCCTGCTTGCATCCTTGAAGAGAAAGTTTTACACGGTACCTGCTTGTCAAAGGCCGAGTGTAGACACTTACATGCACTTAGCTTTCTACCTTAAACTAATGCTTTAATAAGAAAAACATAGTGCCTTAATGAGAAGGGTTGCTAACATTTACTCACCTTACGCTGGCGTAGTCTAAAAAAGGATTAATTATTTTAAATGGTGTTGGTTAAATGAAAAACTTGAAGAGCAAGTTTATGTATCTTCCTTATTGACGATAGGGTAACAAAATATTTTTTTAGAAAGACCTCCGCTTATTTTGGTTTTAAACTATTGCAATTGTTGCTCAGCTAATGTTTTCAATATTTTCAAAAAGATATTTCGTATTTTTTTTAAATTATATATAGGCAAGTACCATTAAGGGAATTGAGCTACTTAACCCTTGCATAAAAACTCTAGCTGACTGCGGTTTGGAAATGGCAAAAATCATTTGAATTTTGGAGCTAGCTAAGAGTTTAATACTGCGAAATATCTTAATTCTAACGTCAATAGGCTAGTTTCCTGGGTCAAAAAAAAATTATTCTATCTAGTCCGTCAGTTAGATTATCAAAAAATATTGGACCCATATTTTGATATTTTTGTCAATCAAACAAAAATAACGAACATAAAGCGCATCAAAGTGAGCACGTGACGTCACGCCTTGCTAAAAAGTGTCGCAAGGCGTGACTTTCGTGGAACTTTAACGGGCTATATTTTCATTATTTTTTGTTTGATTGAGAAAAGAAAACATACGTGTCCAATATTTTCTGTTAATCTAACTGACGGACTAATAGTTTTTTTTTAGGAAAACTATTCTTTTTTGTTTGAATAGAAAGAGCGTAAGAAGGGCGGGGTAATTACTTATTATAACGAACAAGTTGTATTAGCAACTTATTACTTAAGAAACAAATACGCGATTTCAAATACACACTGTTCATTTACCCTGAGACAGTAAAATTATCATAGCTCCTTTTCTCCACAGACTATTTAAAATCACAACTATTTTGGCACCCAAAAGGGGAAGCCCAAGGGTACCCAAACAAAAAGAGTCAAGTTCTACGTCTAGACTAGTACACCATCTGCCGGAAACTTTCCGGTGTTCGCGATAATGTCTGCGCGTTAGAACTTAGGACCAACTGGCGTCTAAACGTGTAATTGTTTTGCGTAGGAACCTGTTTTGACTACAAATGGGGGTAAGGGTGCAGCTCTGCAGCCGCTACGGCTAATTTGAAGACAATATCTTGGTTTTATGGGCTTCAACGATAGCTGTATAATCATAACTGATAGTTGAATATACCGAAACATTGATGAGACAAGCTGGTATTAAAAGCGAAAGGCTGCGATGACACTATCATAATCATCATCAGCCTCTAGAAGTCCATTTCTGGACATAAACCCCTCGAGAGTATTCTGTAAACAAGACAAGCAGGGAACAGTAAAGTTTTTATATCGACACTAGTTCGAATGCAACAAGCAAAATACTATAGGTGTCTATAGTTTTTTGCTTGTCCAATATTGAAAAAAAAAAAAAACATTGCTTTCTATTATTTATCGAAGTAACATAGACACAAATTATTCTTATTCTAACTGTTCAATAATGTTATACACTGATATTTTTGTAAAAAGACATGCCAAGATTGTTTACAATAAAAACGGATTTTATCTAAAATTTTTTTTTAATTCTCAAAAACGAGGATTTATCACTCATTTGATTATCCAACATACCAATGCAACCGTTATTCTCAACAGACAACGAGGAACAAATCCCTTTACAATAACGAGAAAACCGCATCAATCCCAATTCGATTACAAATAAATATTCACGGCTCCGCGCGACTTTAAATTGAAACGGCGATTATGCAATTATTCGGTCCTGATGCATATTAATAGCTGAACTTGGCCTGTAGTTTACCGCAGGTGCAACGACCAACTTTGTCAACATAGGATTAAGTATACCTAACTTGACGAAAGTGGTCCAATAATTTAATTGTTGTAGTTTCATCATCATCATCATTTTAGTCATAGGACGGCCACTGCTGAATATAGCTCACCGTGTCGTGGACGTCCTAAGCTGCGCTGGCCTCTATCTAGAATCTTTCTTCCCCATCGGCCGTCAGTTCTACGTGGTATATGCGCCCCGCCAACTGCCACTTCAGCTTGCTAAAGTTGAGCTACATGCCAGCAACTTTTATTCGTTTACAGATCTTCTATTTTTTTTCTTTCTCTTGATAATACAAGCGCAACACCCACATATGGCATGAGTAGGACGGCGACGTGTCAGGTCGGGAGTACGACGGGTCTAATGACATACTTTTTAACAGCCAGCCGGTGAGGCGTGCGCGGAGAGCCATCCCGCTCACGCCTTCTGTGTGTGTTACGCTTAAAGTTGATTTCAACTCTAGTTTTACTAGTAGCCGTTGAAGAGTCCTATTATCCTTATAAATCAGCTCGATAATATAAAACTATTGTATTGTCATCAGGATGTCTAAAGTTTCCAACCGATACGACAATTATGAGTATATTAAATCGATTTCCAAGATTTTATTTTTTAAGTCACAAGTGAAGTTAAATGATTTGAATATCTAAAAAACTTACGAAGGGTTTAGTAGATTTAAATCGACTTCCAAGATAGATAGATACTCCTTATTGAAAACCATAAAATAAGTTACAGTTAGTATTTACAGAAAGATGCATAATTTAGGCAGTCTTCTCGCTTAAAGCTTTCTGTGATAAGATATAGGTACATAGACGAAAACATCAAATTTAAATACTCACAAGATAGGGGCGAGCAGTAGTAGTAGCCGCAAACCCATTTAAAAATCAAAAGAGCAATAAAAGAAACAGGAATAAAATCAATAACAAAAATCAATAATGTATATCCCCGAAACAGACAAGCCCACCAATCAGAATCTGCAAATGTCTGCAGATGCCCAAATGATTGCTGCACACCGCTCCGCTCGATATGAATATTTATGTCGTCCTGCTGTCTGTCCGTAATGGAATCTGTAGTTTCGGTAATGGTGTTCAGCTATCGGATTTCGGTTTTACATTTTGCGAGAGAAATTATGAACCCTCCTATTGCAGTTGCATTGATTTGTTCAGCATTGACTTCCAAATTGTAACATTCGTGGGTGGCTGAGTTTCTAGAATTATGAATGGAAAATCTAACGCAGGGATAAATTACGATAGCAAAAAATACTTAAATGTGTAAAATATTTTTAGTAGTTACGTGATCGGTCTCTCTTCACATCTATAGATCGTCGGTTCAAACTTCAAACCACTTAAATTGCGTAACGGCGAGGGAAAATGTCGATAAACATCGATGTTTTAGTTGCTATGATTTACGATAAGCCAGTTTAGCTTAATCATTCGATGCCTGACGTGACCTGATGATCATGTCATTCGTCACCCTCTTTAGGTCCGCCCCTGTGTAGGTTTTAAGTTTTTCTTCAGGATAACCTCTGAATGAATCAATAAAATGACTTCCAGGTTGGCCATGACTTCTCGCAGTACGGTCGTAAGCCAGACTACTACTCTTCTACGAGATAAACGCCGAGTTTTTACTACTTCAAATCAAAATAACTTACCAGTCATCTGCACTGGAAAGTAGGAGTATTTATCTTCTTCTCCTCCAATTGTCTTGCGCAACTAAATAGTTGTATTGTTGTCACGTTAAAATATTATGAGACCATAGAATCCGAAATGTGAAAGATTCATTATGTAATTCTGTAGGTACTACTCCTTCTTTCTTCTTTGTGTTAATGGCGATTCAAATGGACTTCGGCCTAAATTTTGCAACTTTTCCTGCATTTTGTATGGCTCTGTTTAGGTAATTTTTCCTAGGAACATTAAGGGCAGGATAAGTAGGTCCATAGTATGTAGGTCCGAACTATAGTACCACCCCGTTTGGTATGGCATTCTCAACCTCAAGACCTGTCAATACTGCTGAAAAATATCAGTAGCGTTAAGCAATAGACTGACATAATAAGTCAAATAACTCTGATTTAAATGATAGTAGAGATGCGCCGAGTAGCACTTTTTAGAGTTTTACTCGGTTCAATTTCTTTCCAACCGAGTACTCGGCGAGTAACTCGGTTCAATCAAATTCCTGTTTCGGACGTGTAAACAAGTACAAGATTGTATGTAGGAAGTTTGTAGTACCTGGTGATTGTGGACGTAAAAGATCACGAATTTAGACATTTTACGACGAGATCGAAGAAGATAAAACCAAAGTGAAATGTACCTTATGCAATTCTCTGATTCCACATAGTGGTGTCGGACGAAAGGCTTCTACGACGGCAATGTTAAACTATGTTAAAGTAAAACACACAAAAGAATAACACTGTTTGTTTTAAATATATCTACCAAAATATATTGTTTTACTTAAACGTATACTAGGCATTAAAACCGAGTTATTCGGCCGAGTACGAGTATTACAAAACCCGCCAAGTACGCCGAGTACCGAGTATTAACCGAGTACTCGGCCCAACGAACAGAAGAAAGGACAAAGTTCTAGTATTCACTAAACACGCCTAACAAAAGACTAGGAAGTAGCAATGTATAATCAGGAACTAAAACTCGTTGTTACTTAGTTACAAGTTAAACATAGTGCAGTGCAATAAAAACAAAATTTATAGAAGTTGAAAGAGGTCAACGATGTCTTCTTAAAGTAATGTACTTCAAGCCATTTAGGTTCCCAACTGAAGAGCTTTATAAATTTAGTGAACTTTTATCAATAAGAAAACTATATATCCTACAGACTATCTTAAAATTACACAAATCGTTACAATATAATCCTAAAATTACATGTAAAAGGAGAAACACCAGAGTAGTGGAAATATATCCTACAAAAACGAAATCAGCCCAAAAGCAGTTTAAATCGCAATCAGCCCACTTATACAACTTAATAAATAAAGATATTGGAATTTATCAACTAAAAACTAAAGACTGTAAAAAAGCGGTACTAAATTGGTTAAGGTCACATAATTATAAAGAAATAGAAGAATTACTAAAATAGTTTATAATCATTATAATTCAACCTGTCTAAATAATATCTATAAACTAAAACCAAATTGCACTCTACTTGATTATTAAAAGGTAAATCGGGAAATCATAAACATAATAATAATATGTATACATATAAATAATTATTATATTATATCTATTAACATACATTATATTACTATATATTATACTATATTAATATTTCTATTAAATAGCCGTACTTTCAGTGATAGAATGATGGATAGATAGATAGATACTCTTTGTTGCACACCATACAAGTAAATAATAATAAGATACAGCCATACCAATAAAAATAATAATTATAAGATTATTTCGTTGCAAACGTGTAATAATATTGTTATGAAGGAGCGGGGCTACCTGTCACAAGTGTTATTCTTAATACTTACTAGGTAGTCTCAACCACAACCATTGTTTAGTATTAAGCTGTAAACGAAATAAAAATCTTTATCTTTATCTTATCTTTAAGTTAAGATAAATTCGGCAAAGTTCCTCAGCCCACTACGAACTGAATGCGAACATGCTTTGAGAACATGCTAATTTGTTTTAAGTAGTTAAGTATTTACATATAAAATAGAACTATTCAACGGTATTGCATTTCATTTTCGGGGAGAAGTTTCTAACAGTTCTGCATGATCAGAGTTTAGTGCAAGATTGGTATATACGTCATTGGGACCAAAAACAATAGAAAGAGAGATTAGAGATGAACTATAAAAAGGTTTTTAACAAGAACCTTGATTTTTATAACAAAAAACAAAGAATTTAAATTAAAAAATCATTGTAATTTTTGTTGAATTTGAAAAAATGACGTTGGGTAATTAATAAATTATCTAATCTTATTCCAAAAATTACATAAATACATACACCACTATCACATGTTGGGTAATTATAAATGAAATATGATATTACATAAAATGTTCACCACGATCTCGCTTACCAATTCATAAAAAAATTCATTTACTTTTTGGCAAAATAGCGGGTGTAAATCGTGAATCACGTCACGGATTTTAAGTATTAAGTCTGCGATTGATTCAATTGGCTCCGGATAGATTCAGTCTTTACCATACCTCTACAAAAAATAAAACAGTGGCGTTAAATCACATGAACGGGCCGTCCACTAAACCTATAAATAACGTGTTTTTTATTTCCCACATCTGTAACCAACGATGCCTTATCGTAAAAAAACATCGCGCAGTGTAAAATAGAAGGTAAAGATTTTCTGCTGAGAATAGCGTTACATTGATGCACGCACATTTAAACGACAAAAAACTTAAATTTATGGCTATGGCTATTGCTAAGAATCAAATCACTATTCGCTGTGTGCGCGATGACAGCGCCTCTAGTGACCACAATTATTGTAGACTAAGATCTCTCAAATTATGGCAACTGGATGGTTTGAAAATGATTTTCGGATTGTTTTTGTTTGAAATTAGATGAAAATATCTAAAAAGTTTGTGCATATTATAATAAGTGATTTTCTTACTTGAACTAAAATATAAATGTTCTAATACGTACGGGTTTTGAATCAATACAACATGATATAACTTTCTAACCTCAAACTGGTGCAAAAAGGGAAAGAATAATTTGTATAAGCACAGCATGTGAGAGACGTTAAAGAGCTTAGAACCAACGGACAAAGCTACTTAATATGAGCAATGATCATAAGATAAACGTCTGTGACACAAACCTCCTACAATTTTTTTTCTTTTCACAGCAGCTATCCATTTATTTCTATCCATCTTGATGTTGGAAACGAATAAAACATGCACGAACTGGTTTTCCCATTGTTTCTACACTTTATAACACAGCACGTACCTACTGTGACCCATATCGCGAATTTTAACGTTTTTACTTTAAAATACTTAATTTCGTTAGTATGGAATTCTATGGAAATAGAGCAATTTGACACATGACAGTCCAGAGTTATTTCACATTTCTGCCAACTAACGTGCTGCGATCGATTTGACGTCCCCCACCACCCACTTTGCACATAGCGAATAAAGCTTTTTTTAAAAATCTATTTTTTTTCCCACAATTACACCAATTAGCTAGCTCCAAACTAAGCAATGAAGCCGTTCTATGCCGAAATGCGCTCTGGTGGAATACGGCTTCTCGTCCCCTATTTCCTACTTTAGGGCATGGATTGAAAGTGTAGCCTATAGAAGTATATTCCTTCTTTAGGCTTATGCTTTCTCCGGACCAAATTTACCGCCGCTTGAACGCGCGCTTGCTCGCTGCCAATACGAACAATCTGGAAGTCATTGGGGTAGGCCTATGTTTAGCAGTGGTCGTCCGAAAGCTAAAATGATGATGAAACTAAGCATATTTATAAATAAACGTCATGTAGACTTAGGTAAAAATGCTCGTGCTTTTCACACAAATATTTGTCCCTTGCGGGATTTGAACCCACAACGGAATCAAAAAATATTTTTTGATCTTTCATTGAAGTAGTCTAACTAATATTTTCGACTAGCTGTTGCCCGCGACTTCGTTCGCGTGGTCTTTAGTTTATTCATAAATAATTTTCTGTGAAACTTCCTAATTTTTTCTTTCAAAAGAACCTCTCCTGATAATAAATAATACAACAAAAAAAGAATTAGCAAAATTGTTCTATCCGTTCACGCGTGATGCGATAACCAAGGGCAATAGAGATTCATTTTTATTTATAATGGGAAATCTAAAAAAAACACCTCACTTACCAAATTATACTGCACAGTTATAGTCTGTGTAAATAAAGTAATAATCTGATGGTGAAATGCAAAAACTTCGTCAAAAAAACCCAGCTAGAAGCAGTTCGATCATAAATGTGCAAATTGCGCTCACTTTGCATACTCACTTTTTAATTTCCGTGGCACCGTCAAAATTCAAGGGTCAGCCGAATAAATCAACCGTGACTTGGTCAGCTTTTGGCACCGCATTTAACTCGCAGAGTACACTTAGGGGAGAGAAGAGTGTAAATTATAAAAAATAGATTTAAAACTGTAACTCGTAAGACTCGTCTAAATAAATCACACCAAAACACGAACGGTTTTATTAGTAGCTAATAAAAAGTAATTCTACTATTCACCTCGTGGTTCTATCATCAGATCAGCTCAGTGGTATCAAGGTATTGTATTGTACTAGGTATTTTATTTTATTTGTTCTTATTTTATTTGTTTGTTTAATTAGTTTGTTAAATTTTTGGATGTTTATGTTTTGGAACTCTTCACCGCCTCCCTTCTCTCAATATTAATTCAACTTTCCTCTACCTGAAGGTTGTCTGGAAGAGATCGCTTCCAGCGATAAGACCGCCTAAGTTGTGCTATTCACTAAGTATTTACTTTCCTGTGATTTGTTTGTTTTGTGTGGTGTACAATAAAGAGTATCTATCTATCTATCTAAACTCTGGATTATCTAAAGTAATTTCTTACTTCAAATTGCAGCGCCTGATAGGGTCTATAATGATGTGAGCCTGATCTACCACCTCATGTAACATTATGGCTCTGAAAAATAAAGAATCTAATTGAAAAGCACTTTCTATTTTCAAATAGATACGACAAAATTAGTTTTAACTCTATTTCATATCGTCCGAGCGTCTAGTCCTGTGGTTTGCGATGCCGACTTCAAAGTCAGGTGGGTTCAAATCCCGCAAGGAGCAAATTTTTGTGTGATGGCACGAGTAGATAATTCAAGGGTCAGCCAAATAAATTACCGTGGCTATAGGTCATCTGTTGAAAGCGTGTTGGTATAATAGTGTTTCCATAAACTCGTACCTATATCACTAATCGATTTTTAGAGCCAACAACTGTCAAGTAATCTTTTGTAACAATAAGATTACTTTTTTTAACCAAAACCTGATTCAAAACGTTTCCAGTTTTCTTGCCCCTAAGTGTACCCATCCATCGGGCTCTGCTGACGCGAAGGACCTGTGTGCATTATGCTAAGCGTTCCCTATAGAATGTGCCGTAAAATGTTATTATAACACCAAGAGCTGCGCTTGACGTTTTTATATTAGCTGGACGGGTTGGGTCCTTAGTAACGGTAAAAACAAATTGTAGGTTTTGACAACAAAGGGGGTTAAATGAGATAGTCAATCGTTGTTTGTGCGAGTGCTTTGGCTATTTACAATAGGATCAGATCAATGCATCTGATGTTGTTCAATAAGCGCAAAACTGGTAGCAGCATGCTGCAGGAGAGCTCTATGTCCAGCAAAAGCAGTGGAGTGACGTGGGCGTTTTTTTTTTTTTAAATTTATATTAGGAAACAACATTCAATTTCACAGTTGCTACAATAGATAGCCCCACAAAACCGTTTAAACAGTTCATCTGCGGGAACTTTGAGTCTCTAATCCAATAGATATTAAAGTTAAGCACTATGTAATACATTGTAACAAATGTTTTTTTTAGTTTTTAACAGGTTCTTGTCGTAAGTCTTCAGGCAAACTATTAACGACGACGGTTTTGGTGCCATTATGAGGAAGCGGTGCGCCTCCATGCTAACGCGGCTCCGTGGTAGCGTTAACGCCATCCTGAGGGTTTTGTGGACCGGTGGGACTCCCCGCTACTGCGGAGGTGGGCATACCTCCTCGTGAAAACAAATAGTAAAATATTTTTTTTATCATTAATACATTAGGTACCATTATTACTAAAAAAAAAAAAAATTAACTGTTTATTTTATTTAAATGAAATTTATTTTACAAGATGAAAGCAAAAAATTTTACAATTAAAGATTATGTAGCCTCCATTGAAGAGTTGCTCATTGCTGATTGCATAATCTATTTCTTAATTAATTGTTTTAGAATGACATTGGCCTCGCAACCCACTTTTAATGTAGGTATTTATCTTTGATAAAGTATTGCTTTAGAATATTTTTAATTTGCTCGGGTTTTTTATTTTCAATTTTTTCTACAGTGGTTTTTGGTAAATTATTTAATATTCGAGGAAGGTTGCACAGCCAACGTCGTCTACCGTATTCATTGTTTGATCTCGGTATCTCGAACGTAGGAAGATCTGGCAGTGTACGCAGATTGCTTCGTCTAGTTTTCTTTTCTAACGAGGTAATATTCACACTGTTTTCCAAAACAATCGCTAATTTAATTTTATCATAAATTCTCATTACTTTACAGTACTGGAAGAGTTTTGGAACTAACCCTAGCATATAAGTAAATTGTTACTAAACCTGCTTATGGACCCTGAAATAAAAATATATTTAATTTAATAATTTATTTTAATTAAGAAAGTACGGTAGTCGTTTCTTTAAAGTTATATCTCCAAAGTAGTTATTTACTCTAGGTACAATTTTTTTTCCTGCAGACACCGACCGTATACCATGACCATGCTTAACCAGTGTCAGAGTACGCTCTTGAGAGTTAAAATTAAAATTAAATTAAAATTTATGCTTTAAACTGGCTGAATGAATTTTACAAATTTTAAATTATTTTGTGTGATCGACTTTACATTTAGCTTTAGTTTTTTATATTTATTAGCATTTTTAAGAATCTAATTTGTAATGCTTCAAGCTTATCAATGTATGTTTTAAATATAAGACCTTAACTGTCAAAATCGAGTCTCCTAATGAGAGATACAAAAATTTCAATGTAGCAATTATCTTCTTCCTTGCCTTCTCTGACTATTTCTGGTCGTTCTCGTTATTAGGCGCTACGAAACTTTGTCCTGTATTTTTTATGATTCAAATAACCTACCCAAGTAGCTGAAGCACCTGTGTTATAGAAATTAGAGAAAATTACGGTACCACAACACTTACTCGTAGACCCGAGACAATATAGGAAAGTTCGTTTTCTAATTTGACCCGACCGAGAATCGAACCCGAGACCTCAGAGATGGCGACGACAATTCCGGCGCACTCACCTCTCGTTTACGGAGCTCGTATTGTCTGCTAAGTTAGCTGTGCCCGTTCCATGGCCACCCTCAGCCCCTCTTCTTAACTGAATATATCTTGGGCGAATTATGATAATTATGTTAACATTATTTTGAAAGAAGATTAACGCTTAGCTTACATTCTAGTGGCATTTTCCCCAATTTTATTACAATATTTTTTATAACAAAAAGCTCATAAAATTATTACAGGTGCTAAAACAAGGTTTGCCCATTTGCCCGTAAATTCCCATCAATAATCCACGCTTTGGTCAAATAGAGTTTAATGCAAAAGGCTCGGTTTTAATTATTGTGAGTGAATACACGATCGTCTGGTTTAGTGGTTCACGTTTTGGTCTCCAAACCAGTGGTCGCAGGTTCAATTCCGGCAAGTATTTAAATATTGGACTACAACACATACATTGCTCTGCTCATTTTTCCAAAGCTATGAAAAGTTTGCTAGATGATTGGTGTGTGATTATTCAAACAATTTATTTCTTGTGTGATAATGCTAAGATCACCTAAATTAAATGTCTTTCTACAAAATCAAATGTAATTACTTTGTATGGTAAAAAGAAGTACCTATCTATGAAATCATAAATAAGTTGTAACTGACAAGCTATTGGGTATAGTATCTACATATAAGGTGTAGTAGTTAGAGCAACCCTACCCCTTGCGAAAACCGGCAAGCTACATAGGAAACAAATGTCTGGCCATGCCGCCACCGCCAGATCCTGGCAAAAGGGGTAGACCCAAGAAATGCTGGCTAGACGTCGTGAGGGCTGACATGCGTGCCAATGATCTCACTACTAGAGACGCTCAAGGCCGTGCAAAGTGGAGGAGTAAATCAAGGAAAGCGGGCCCTGGGCTCCAAAGCGATAGCTTTGGACGCAACCGGGATAGACCGTATAGATGAAGAAGAGTTAGAGCAACCCTACCGCATCTTCAACTATTATATCTTCGGTTTTATTCGGCAATTCGTATCGGATGGACTTTATCGAGTTTTTAAGCGCTCGTAAAAATGAGTAGTAAACATATACAAAGTTAAGAGGCTTTCTTATTATTTCGCACCGTTTGCTTTTTATTGCCCGCGTTAAACGCCTTTTAGGTTGGGGATGGGGTGACCATTCTGAAACGTTTCGAGTGCACTGCATAAGATTGGTTGGAACACGTTATTAAGAATGAAATGAAATGAAATTTATTTATTTGTCCTTGAAGAAGGTACATTTTAGTTGTTAGTTAGGTACATAGAGTTACGATCCTCTTCTTCAGCTAACCAGTGTTGCATACAAATACTATTATGTTCAATTTAACTACAATACATAATTACTTATTTAATTCAATAATTTTTAAAAACATGCATTATTTATATTAGATTTCATTATTAGATTCTGTATGTACTTAAATAAATGTCAATTTTATAAAATCAATCAATCATGCTTAAATCAATATTAAAGATATATGTGCGATATAAGTATCGTATATGTATATTATCGTATACCGTTTGTGTAAAATATGGCAAATAACTATCGCGAAATTGCCTAGCAATTACTTGGCATTCCAATAACAACTGTTTGCTGCATCCCTAGCACCAACACAGTGAACGTGGGTAAGATCCAAAATACGTCATTTTTTAAATTAGAATTCAAGAATAAACCTTATTTGTGCCCAATTCTTACCCACCTATTTTGTATCTAGTAACTTGATAGTCGTAAAGTCAAAATCGTAACTTGAAAACTACGAACAGTCGTAAAACATACATAGGGGTGATTCAGATTTCAGATACCTCTCAACACAAGGCACCTAAAAAAAATTTTTGGACGTCCTTTTTCTGGCCACCCTGTATAAATGCGAAATTTTGTATAGCTGTATAGATCTTTGTTACTCTTTCACGCAAAAACTACTGAATGAATTTTGATGAAATTTGGAATGCCTAATATACCATGGACTGGATTAACATAAATGGTAATTTTTATCCGGGTAAGGTCAACGCAGACGGAGTCGCGGGCAAAAGCTAGTATTCAAATAAAAATAAGCGTCAGACAACATGCAAAAAGTCACGGATTCAATGTAAGAAATGAACATCCTTGTGTTTCGAGGTACAGTCAAAGGAAGGTCAACCTACCCATAAAGTTAAAGGTCATTAAACCGATTTTCAACTTTAAGTCCGACAATTAGAGATCACTAACAATGGGGAATATGCATGTTTTTTGACATTTGACATTTGCAATATAATACTATGTTGACATTGTAAACTATTTTGGTATTATACATATTTTTTTGTATTTTGAACTCTGTAACCAAGGACCATGACATCTTTCTTCTCTAAAATTAAAGTAAATTAATGGTTATTAAAAATGATGTAGAGATCTCTTTATCAAAATTTGCACGTCCCTGGCGATAGAATATGTTTGTAAATATTATTTTAAGAACACTGTGTAACCATATTCTGGCAAATAAATGATTTTATTTATTATTTTTTATTAGGTCTTAAAATAAATAGTACTTAATTATAATTTACTTTAAGAATTTTTGAAAAATATTGATAAATACCTGACTTACAGCCCATTAAAGTCGCGTAAAAGTTGTCTTAGAAAGAGATAGGTATACCTTAATTTATAATTACTGTATTACGGTTATTTTTTACCTAAAATCAATTTTTTTTTCACTATTAGCACTCTCATTTCATATATTTTAATATAAATATAGTAAAAAATGTATATTATTATGGGGCTCAGCAGCAGATATTGAATCTATTTTTGTGCTACAAAAGAGAGCTGTACGGGCAATTTACGACCTCAGACCCCGAGACTCGTTGAAGGAACTGTTCAAGGAAATTAATATACTAACAGTGGCTTCTCAATTCATTTATGAAAATATCATGTATATTCGCAAAAACCTGCATCTATTTCCTAAAAAGAGTGACATGCATAATATTAATACCCGGAATAAAGATAAACTTGCCGTTCCAAATTTCAGACTGCATAAAGTGGGTAATTCGTTTATGGGAAAATGTATTCGCTATTTTAACAAATTACCACAGTCCATTGCTGAACTGCCTATGTATGAATTTAAATCGCATGTCAAGATGATTTTAATGAAAAAAGGTTATTACACTGTAAATGACTATTTAAATGATAAAAATGTATGGAATTAAATACTGCCGTGCTCGCACAGGTTCATTTTATCTTGTAATGTAAACACACTATTTAAAAAGAGGCTGACAATAGTGACCGAGTTTCTTGCGCTGCTTCTTCTCGGCATTAGCCCACAATATTGTCCCGAAGCAGTGGTAGGGTAAAAAAATATATTGGGACGTGTAAAAGAGCTTAATTTAGGCCTATTTACAGAAATAAATTGGTTTTATTGGTTTTATTGGTTTTATAAAAACAATATATTTTTTTCATGCATATTCCCAATTGATGTTTTCTGGTAGATTGATGAGCTGTGATCTGTTGTCTGTGCTAGACAATGAATTTTGCCAAAGGTGTCTCCCAGCAGACTTATACCCGTGTAGATTCAGAAAAGTTAAAATATTAAATCATCTACTAACCTTTAATCATATAGATACTCAGTATCGGATTAATTAACTAAGCTCAACCCTAACAGATATTCAGTTTAGACATCCGTAATACCCATATTAATATTGCGGAAGCCACGTCTTTGATAGGGTTGCCTTAGACAGAGTTGGACAAAAACTTCATTAGTATTCTAAGTCGCTCAGGTGTCCATGATGTTTGGTGCAAGGGATAAACTTCAAAATCTGATTTGTTTTGTGAGTAATATTATAAGGTGTGTATAAAAGGTATCTTTTTGTTTATTATTGTCCTTTTGTTATAAAAATTAAAACAAGCAAAAACACCATCAGTTTTTAAAAAAAAATCTTTTAAGGCGCAACGGAATGAGCTCGACCTATTGCATGTGCATACTATTTCACCTATTGTGGAGAAAAAATCAAGCACGTATCCTAATAATCCTTGTCTCTGTGACCATTAATGTTTTTCTCTTAAGCAAAGTCAAAGATTGACAAGAAAAACGACATAACGAACACTATAAACATCGCAGAATATACATTGGGAGGGGGGGATTTGGGTCCTTCTAGGATATATTATCCATGTTAAAAATTTTTGAGACACCCTGTTTAATATGCACTTATTGTGCTGTTAAAGCTTATTTAAATTAAACCATTACTTAATTAACTTATTTTTTCCAAATTACCTTACTTTTATTAATTTTCACTTACATTGTTTTTTATATACATGTAGATACTAAGGGCAAAAACAAGCTTACCTGCAAATATAAATAAACTAAAATTTCTTAAGCCTGTTCTTTACACCATTCGACACGACTCTCAGATTTCCGCAGATCCCGACTTGACAGAGGTCCGTGCGAATCGACACAATTTGACAGCTGTCAGGGCTGTCACACCGAAGAGGGCACTTAACAAAGTTGACAGCATAATTCTATAGGATTCGGTGTCAAATTGTTGTTTTATTGCTTTAGGATATTGCTGATAAATAATTATATTATGAGAAAGCTAATTTAATTTCTAGAATTTGTAAGTTTTTATGTATCTGTTATTGATTCTGAGCCACTCCTAAAATTTGGCACCCATTTGCAATGTAACCCTGTATAAAATTGTGGTTAAAAGGTTGTTTTACATTTTGATAAGTGCCATAACATGTATCCCTGCAGGGCATAGTAACATCATAATAATAAATAAGCCACATAGTTTGAGCATGCACAAACTATAAACACACAAAAATATTATAATTCAAATATTATTAAGGTTTATAGATACTAGATTATTATTACTTTTTCTCGAAAATCTCCTACAGATTATAGTAATTCTTATTTGTAAGATATTATTTTAAAGTAGAATACAATTTTATAATACACTTTCTAGATGTTTTTCTAAATTTATAAACCAAAGACAAGAATATATAATTAAGTCAAGGAATATTACATTAACAACCTTGAGTAACAAAATACACATATTAAATGATAGAACTAATAGATTAAAATAAATACTTTAAATAAACTAAATTAACCTAAACTAAAAACTACCTACTCAAAAATAAAAGCGTGTCCGTGAGGCATGGAGGCATGTTTTTTACAAATTAAATGTGTTATTTTAAAAAAAATCGTTAATGTTCTGGCCCGTTTTTGTAATTTTTGATTTTAAAACAAACTAGTACTTTTTCCAAACATATTTAAACATTACTTATATCAGTAACTACGCAATTAATTGGCTACGACCCTGAATAACCTGAATAATATTTTTTTAGAGAGACTAGTGGAACACTAGTTTCTAAACACGAGTCTGGCTGTGGTAAGGCTGTGATGAGAAAAAAAATGCATTATTTCAGGTTGTTTTATGCTACACTAGCTGTGTGCGCGGCTTCACTCGCGTGGAATTTGCATTTATAATGTTATAACGTTGATATATTTTGTTCGTTATGAATGAATCCCATAAGTAAACATAGTTGTACCATTAATAAATTAATTATTTGTACTTTATGTATTTATGTCATTATTTATGTATGTATCTTATAGGTACATGCTTATGTTCTTCAAGCCATACCGTTTCCCTACGGATGAGCTATACAGCTGCAGTAACACCTTGTCAATTAGAAGAATGTATATCCTGGCGTTCTAAAACTACATAAAATCCTACCATTCGATCAATCTATATTATTAGCTAGGAGACCGAATAAGGTGAAGGACCTACCCCCTTCTGTAGAACCAATTTTGCCAAACGACAGTTCTATTTCCTATACTAATACTCATTAATACTCATTTATTCAGCATATAGGCCCTCTTCCAGGCACTTATACGCATCCCAAAATATAGCTTTACCCTACCACCGCTTCGGGACTACATATCGACTGGTGATGAGAAGAAACGGCGCAACAAACTCAGTCACCTTTGTCAGCCTTTTTTACAGGAAATACAGTTACAAGACATGAAGTAAGTGCGAGCTAAGCAGGTAAGTCCATGCACTCTTGTCGTTCAAATAATCGTCTACCTTATAATACCCTTTTTTCATAAGGTTTTTTTAAATGTGAATTTTGAACTCATGTACAGGTAGTTCAACAAGAGTCTGTGGAACTTTATTAAAAAAATTAATACATTTCGGTTACAATCGGCTTCCCTTTACAACAATCTACATAAACGTTAAAAAATTTATAGCATACCGTTTATGAATGTAGGAAAGTCCTAGTCAAAGAGCTTGCCACACTCGGCTACTCCGAGACAGAGGATTTACTATCCAGATCAGTGCTCTAATTAAATGGATTATACAATCAAATAGTTGAGTAGTGGTTATCCACACCGAACCCAAGATGTTAATCGTAGGGCTACAAAACACTTACATCCACAGAACGACAACACAAAGACACACACACATACACACACACACACACACACACACGCGCACTAACACACACACACACACGCACACACAGTGTAATTAATTGGGTACTAATTTACTTAATTTAGAAACTAAGCTTTGTTGTTTAGTATTATTGTTGTTCAGAAAGAGCGGGGCCTCCTGCCACAAGTATTGTTATTATACTTACTAAGTAAGTCCCAGCTACAGATTTTGTTTTTTAAAAAACTTGGTACTAATTTTTAATTTTTTTATCTATGTTTCGGCATTGTGTATTTATTTTATTTATAAAGAAAAATGAGAGTAAATTGGTAATAATTGTGCAAGGTAAAGCACATTCATTATATGTCATTGTTAAATATAAGTACCTGATAACTTTTAAATCAGCATTCATTCATTCAATAAAATATAAATACTTAGTTTTCTTTCTATCATGTTTATTATAATTAGTTATTTTAATTTTCCTGTTATTAGTTTTCCTACTATAAGTTTCTCTATGGTTGTCCTCTACTGAAGGTTAATTAAAAGATATCGCTATTATAAGACCGCCTGAAGTGTACGTCTTTCTTTCTTGTGTCTGTAAAAATCAGTTTACTTGTATGGTGTGTAATAAAGTATTTATCTATCTAAGTAGTTACTTTAGGACATTTTTGTATTCGTAACATACCTAGTTCCTTTTCTTTTTTGGTAAGTAATTAATTAAAAAAAACAAGATAAAACCTTCGTTGACCTTTTCAGTTTTTGTTCATTTCTAGCGCCTTGGCGAGCGTAGATTACACGGCACAGATTAAAAAGAACGCTCACGCCCTCCGACAGGGATCAGAGAAATAGGTCGGTAGATGAACATTCCTTTGCTAGAGTATGACAAAAAACATTGATGAACTTTTTCTTTACCAAAAGGCGCGTTCTCGAGCCAAAAAGTTATTAATTTTATCTACACTTTGATTTTACTGACCCAGTAGATTGAAACTTTGTTATTTCTTTTCATTTTAAAAGAAAGTGTATAAATTCCGAGGTTCACCGACTCCCTAATTCCTGAACGCCTGAATGGGATAATAGAACACGATACAATAGTATAATATTTTAATGGACAGTAAAAGACATTCTATTTAGGATTCTTATGGTATGGTTATTAAAGTGGGTATTTAAGCACAAAATGCAACAACTTCCCCTTACCGAATAAGTACGGGAAAGATAAATACTGTTTCAATTCAATTAGCTACTCAAAAATTTTATTAAAAAAAATAAAACCGACTTCAAAACACTGAAATGCTAAAAATAATCCTAACACTTAAGTACCTAATCAGATACTTTTGGAGTCGGTGCCAGCCGATGAGAGATTCAATGTTTTTGTTTGCACCGACTCCAAAAGTAACTGATTAGGTACTTAAGTGTTAGGATTATTTTTAGCATTTCAGTGTTTTGAAGTCGGTTTTATTTTTTTTAATAAAATTTACTTATTTCATCTATTTTTAGTGATAAATCCTTATCTAACTGCTGAACACCGACTTCATCCCCTATTTTCCTACCCTCAGGGGTGATTTTTATTTTTCAAACTTTTATCATAGCATCTTTGAAGTATAAGCTATTCAATAAAACAAAAATCATCAAAATCGGCTCATATTTGTCGAAGATAGGTAACAAGAACCACAACCAAAATATTATCTGGGTATATATTTGTTGATTTTCTCAAAAAGTTCTAAATCAATTTCGATAAAATTTATATGGGACCACCTCTGAAGTATGATCTACCAAACAAAAAAAGAATCATTAAAATCGATTCATAATTGGCGGAGTAATCGCGTAACAAATATACAAAAAAAAAAAAAAAAACATACAGTCGAATTGAGAACCTCCTCCTTTTTTGAAGTCGGTTGAAAATGAAAATAAAATCTGTAATATTTCTGTATCTTATTAGTGTAAAAGTACTTTAATTGAAGAGAAAATTGTTATATTATTTTTATTACTTCTAAAATACGGGTAACTTCTTATCCACCACACGCAACTGCACTCCCCATTTGCAACAGGTGCAATTAACGATATTTCTTATCATTAGCCGGCGTGCTTGTGTCGTCATTATTCTCCACAGCCGACAGTTTGGGGTGATCGCGGATCGAAGGTGCCGTGAGGGCGTTTAATAAACGGAAAACTGATTTATAGCACTGGAATAGGTATTTTCCGGAGTTGCGGCCGCGATGTGCGGGGGATATTTTGTCGAGGTGGACTTTACACGAAACGTTTTTATGCATAACGAGTTTTATCCTTTTATTGTGCATATAATTTCAAGTAGTTTACATTTAAGTCTTTATTTTAAGTGCATTGAATTTCAAGTCAGCAAAAAAAACCGTTGAAAATTAGGATGAATTCGGAAAAACTTAAACCATTAGAAGATCTCTTTGTTGTCTCTTCTGTCAAACTAGACACGGATAAGTGTAGCTGAAATCAGTACCAAATACTAAGGACTGTCAATGGAATTTACAAAAAATTCAAATGTCTATTTTAAAAAAAAAGTATCAGAAAGCAACAATCCAAGAGTGTTAGTTAGAACATTAAAAGTTAATAACTAGTGTTAGTAGGTACTTATTTAACTAAAAGAAATCGAGTTAACCTGTATAAGTGCTCGAATAGATGATAGTCCCCACTGTTAGTGATGTGATGACCTTTATGAAGGGTTGTTTTTGCCAAAATTTGACTCACGAGACATTATTGGTCACTGATTCATTATGAAACGTTCTTAAGTGAATAATTTTCTTTCCAAAAGTAATTTTATAAATAAATATTACATTAATTTATATTAATAACAAAAACATATATCATCATCATCATCATGTCAGCCATAGGACGTCCACTGCTGAACAAAGGCCTCCCTTAGTAACTTATCACCGGGGGGGATTGCCAATACTCGCCACGCTTAGCAGTCGGGTTGGTGAGCGCAGTTTTTTAAAAGATTTCGCGCGAAGACGCTGCAGCCCGTCTCGTGCTACAGGAATTAGTCGCCTCTTACGACACGTATCCTATAGACGGTCGGGAAGAATATTTTTTACGGCATATATAACTTTCCATATTATATTCCTGTTAAACGTAAAAATTTTGCAAAATAAATAAGTTAAACTGTTTTCATTTACTTTCATCTTAAATAGGTATAAAAATATCTTGTCAAGGTGTTTGCGATCGCACTCCTCTAAAACTACTCAACCGATTTTGATGAATTTTTAATGTATATTTGGTAGGTATGAGAATATGTAGTAAAGTATATTTCATACCGCTAGGTGCTAATCACTGTGGTGGTGTAGGGTGGGTGAAGACCACGCAGACGAATTCGCGGGAAACGGCTAGTATATAATAAATTTACGTGTTTTTTCGACCAACACATTAATTAACGATATTTATGGCATCTTCATATCATTATTATTTGGAAATTTAAATCGTACTGTGTAAATGACAACCTTGGAACGTAAACATACCGTAAGGGAAACACTAGTGATTGCACAGTCATCCGACTAAATATTGTGGGGGACAAAAAGTTTCCGAAATTCTTTCTAAAATTCTTTAGGAACAAACCAGCGCATTAAACTGAAATGGTTTTGCTTAGTTTTTTAATGCATCTTACAGTATTTTCAACCGTATGTATCTTACAATATTTTCGAGTTCTTTTGACGACTGTCTTGGCCTATCTCACGGAATAATTTCAGTCTTTTGTGGGCTATCTATTTGTTGTTTATGCCCCGGACTAGAAAGGGTCCAAACCTTCTTCTTTTAATCGTGAGAAAAATGCGTTACGCTTATCACCACCACCACCAGCCGCAGGGGCGGCCGGGGGTTCTGTGGGACTCCGGACCTCATAGTAAGGCCCGTACATCCACTAAAACCTGACGGTGTCCCTCCGGAGCCATATGAGTTGGGACTACGAGTTTCGCCATAGGCTTAGGCTTATAGGTGACTGCCATCACCATGCCATGGCCCACCTACTTCATGTCACTCAGCGAGTTATTAAAAGGTCGATGCTTGCGATCTCGTTAAGGGATAAATCCGTTACCAGGTCATCCGTGAGAAGACCAAAGTAATAGACAAGCTAAAATGGCAGCTTGGTCCGGCCACATGTCACAGAACCGAAGAAAGTGAGTAAACGGTTTCTCGAGTAGAGACCACGTCTCGGCAAACCATTTGAAGGAACCAGCTCGATTGACCGGCGACCTTAGGACCTAAGGCTGGTAGTGGTTGAATCAAAGAAGCGTAAAATCATGTTCATTGGCGCGTTTTGTTCGCTGCTGATGATGCCTGCTATCAGACTTAAAACCCTAAGGGCCATTTTCACGACTTGCTGATAAGTTCTAGATAACTTATCTGGCACGTGTTTTGACAGATAAGCTGTCAAAAAGTGCCAGATACTAGTAGGATATCTGGAACTTATCAGCAAGTGGTGAAACTGGCCCTAAGACAGGGGGACATAACCATTTTAAACTATGACTACACATCCAATGTTATCTTCATGTGCAAGTTTCCTCACGATGCTTTTGTCCTCACTTACCTCCAAGCAAGTAGAATAAATCCATGCAGAGATTCCGAAAAATCTATTGGTGGTGGATGGGATGCATGGTTTGAATAAAAATATTTGTATTTGTAGCAATTTATAAATCAACTAGCTTTTACCCGTGACTTCGTCTGCGTTGACTATATCCAGATAAAATGTATCTTATCTGTTAATCCAGGCTATGGTCTATGCCAAATTTCATCAAAATCTGTTAAGTAGTTTTTGCGTAAAAGAGTAACAAAGATCCATACATCCAAACTTAAAAACTTTCGCATTTATAATATTAGTAGAACTAGCTTTTACCCGCGACTTCGCCTGCGTTGACTTTACCCGGATAAAAAGTATGTTATGTGTTAATCCAGGCTATGGTCTATCAGTATGCGAAATTTCATCAAAATCTGTTTAGTAGTTTTTGCGTAAAAGAGTAACACACATTCATACATCCATACATAGGATTGAATGTTCAATGAACTTTGATATTATGCAACCGTCAGTAGCGCAGTAGATAAATCGCTTGATATCATTATATTATCTTGACGACTTTAAGGCAAGTAGTGCCCCTAAATTAGCGACTTGACGAATGTTAGTACGAATATAGCATGAAATTCATTAAAATACGGTTTATAACAGCACGCAATGAAAAGTGGCTGTTACGACAGTCGCTGCGTCTTTAGTTTGCGAAAATTGAGTAACATAATACTTTTCGCATGGACGCCATTGTTCGAATGAAAAATTCTATGCTCAGTTTGTAGCTATTAATGTTGGTCTATCAATCGACGTATAAACAAATTAAATCGGTCAAGCGGTTTAAAAGAAGAAGGAGAATTAGCATCTGTTTGCTAGTTTTTTCAATTATTTTAATATTATTTTCTCCTGAAGTATAAGTACTAGAACCCAATGCTATGCTCAGAATGATGTGTTGGTTTTGGCAATTCTTAGCATATTTTTAAATTATTTTTCTGACAAACGGGGCTTAAGTAGTAGGCTTTTGAAACCACGTGCTGTTTAACGCACGGCCTTAGAATATTGCCAAATTGCCCTGAATAAAGAAATTTAAATTGCCCTTGTAAGTGCACCTTGACTATCTTCACTTATTTTAAAATTAATTATTCACTTTTCTCCATCTTCACTACACTCCAGACAATATAATTATTAATTAAATAGTCTATTACTAAGATTACGCAATATTAATAAGCTATTCAGACTGATGCCTAACCAAGGCCGGGCAAATTGAGGCGCGTCTGGCGCTGAGACGTTTGCATAACATTGGCACGCCTCTGGAATGCGTCCTAAGCCGTATACAGGGTGATGCGTCGCTCAGGATTAACTCAGGTGTTTAGTAGACTAATGGGCTTACGAGCTAGATACCTATGATACACATGGTATCTATATAGCATTCAAAATAAATAAAAAATCTATAGGGTTTCCTCAGATTGGGCATAATACTCAATCATTTATTTATTCAGTATATAGGCCGTCTTCTGGGCACATAACTATACACGTCCCAAAATATAGCGTTACCCTAACACCGCTTCGGGACTACATTTTGGCGGGTGGGTTTGAGAAGAATCAGCGTAACAAACTCAGTTTGTCGGCCTATTTTACAGGAAATACAGTTACTAGACATGTAGTAAGTGCGAGCTAAGCAGGTTAACTGAACTGAACATTTACTGAAACTTTTTAGTTTCAAGAAAACATAATTTTATATTAACACTGTATATCTGCCCATTGGTTAATATCAGGGACGTACACAATTTATAATTGTAGTAATAATCGGATATCCAATATGGCCGTGTAGGGACGGCCGTAAAGAATACACTTTCCCGCCGCCAACAGGAGGCGTGTCGTAGGAGGCGACTAATTCCTGTAGCACGAGACGGGCAGCAGTGCCTGCGAAATCTTATAAAAAACTGCGCTCACCAACCCGCCTGCCAAGTGTGACGAGTATTGGCAATCCCCCCCCGATGATAAGTCATTGGGTTAGGCCTTTGTTCAGTAGTGGACGTCCTATGGCTGAAGTGATGACGATGATTTCTATCTTTGCTGCTGTTTCCAAGTCAGAAAATTTACATTAAGACAGATTAAGACAGATTAAGAAGACAAGTTTTGACAGCCATACAATTAGTTGTCAAAAAAGTGCCAGATAGGTTACCTGGAACTTATCATCAAGTGGTAAAACTGGCCCTTATGCATTTTTGGCTTTTTTATGTACTAGCTTTTGCCTGCGACTTGGTCTGCATTGACCTTACCCACATAAGAATAAGAATAGAATATTCAAAAACCACACTTAGTTAGGTACATGAAAGAAAAGTAAAAAAATTAATTTTGTCTTAAAATTAGTGGTTCAGAAATGGTCTCCACTCAGCAATATGTTAAGGAACCTGACAGGTACTTTTAACGATAATTCGCATGATTCAAAAATACGTTTCCTGGTCAGGTGAAATAGGTTACATAGTTTTTGCGTGAAAGAGTAACAATGATCCATACATCTGTATTTACAAAATTTTGCATTCATAATATTAGTAGGATAAGTAAATTAAGTTTCGTCAGAATTGAATCCATTTCGAAAATATTCGACTTGAAAGTTTGCCTAAAAGGCCCAGGATGTAAACCCTTCAATAATAAGTAAATAAATTTCAGAAGACGATTCGATTCACTCAACCACCCTGTATTATAAGTGTACTTCATCGTTTATAGCATGTGCCACAGTGCGCCAATATCGGATGTCGTGTGATTACGTTAGGGCCGTCATTGATTGACACGAATTCAGAGGTCAGATTAAGTAAAACACATATAAAAAATACGTTTCTGCTTTTTTTTTTTAGGTCGTGGTGTTTATTTTATTTTTTATTTTCTGTATTAAATTTCATTAGAATTGGTAGACGCATTCTAAAGATATGGGACTTGTAACTTTGTCTAAAAGGCCCGAGGATATTAACCCACTTAATAACTAGTAAATAAATCTCAGAAGACAATTCGGTTTACTCTACCACCCTGTATATAAGTGTACTACGTCTGGCATGTGCCAGAGTACGCCAATATCGGATGCCTCGAGCTCCGAGCGCCGGCGACATGCCGTACCGGGATTACATTATGGCCGTCATAATTGACTGACGCAAATACAGAGGTAAGTATTTTAGGCACTTCGTTGTTGAGAGATTCTAGAGATAATTCAGATTTGAATGAGAGAGAATTACGTTGATATTTTACCTCCTGGAATGTAATATAACAAAATTGAATAACGTTGACGCTTACCTAAGTCAATGTAAATCATCGTTTTAACACAAATCTTAGATTTATTAGGGTCGTTTCACAACTACATATTATTATTTAAGTGCATGCAAACAAATAATATTTTGTTCTACAGGGTTACATTGCAAAGGGGTGCCAAATTTAAAAAATAAGATCTAGGGAACAATATAAAGAAGCATCTTAATCGTTAATATTTTAATTATCATATGTGACGAAAAAAAAATACTTTAAAATATTCGAAAGTAAAGTCAATAGAAAGATTACGAAAGTCGCGCGGTCATTCATCAGAGGCGTAGGTACGGCGAGCCTACAAGGACCTTACGTAGTGCACATGCGATGTATTTATTTCATGAATTAGTTAAATTATCCACGCGTACGATTTTAACAGCAGATGAGAATAATTAAATGTGACAAAATGACCACCTGCCATTGCGGAAATTTGTTAACGGTGGTTGGGAGCCAACCACATGCCACGTCACAAGTATTAATTTCCCTGATTGCCCATCATCATCATTATCATTTCAGCCATAAAAGGTCCACTGCTGAACATAGACCCCCCCCTAGTGACTTCCAGATTGGCTGGTTGTAAGCGTCCTGCAACCTTTCCCAGATTGTCTGTCCACCTTTTGCCCATATACGGCTTAATTTGATGTGGGCATACGTAGGTCACACTATAAGTTTTGCGTAACTTAAAAAAACAACATGTATATATAACCACCACCACCATAACCAAAATATTATGTTTATTGCTTTTCAAAATACTCTCCTTTACATTTTAAAAATTTTTTCATGCGATCGAACCATTTTTTAAAACAGGAGGATCACAGATCAGAAGGCATGTTTTCTACGTGCTGATTGAACGCTATCACTGCCTCTTCGGAGTTAGTAAAAGTAAAACCTCTCATCAAATCTTTGATCTTGGGAAAAATACAGAAATCACAGGGTGCTAGGTCGGGGCTATGCGCAGGATGGGTGACGAGTTGTACTTTTTCGGAAGCTAAAAATGACTTTGTTTTGTTGGCCGTGTGTGACGAAGCGTTGTCATGATGTAGGAGAACGCGGCTTTTGGGTCGTCTTTCGCGAACTTTTTCTAACATCCTGGGTAAACAAATGGTAGAATACATTAACACTCTTTTGATATTCAAGTGGAATTGTACAGATGGGACCCGTAGCTGAGAAAAAAAACGCGATCATTTTTTTTACCCACGACCAAACCTAGGATTTAGCGTTTAGAGTGGAAGGTTGATTGTTTGTTTGTTTGTTCATGTATGCACTCGAATGTTGCTATTTATCTCCGAAACGGTGCGTCCGAATTAGCTGCAGTTTTCTGTAAAGGGTTGTTGAATCATCAGCGATGTTTCTTAGACGGGTTTTATGATTTAAACTAGCCAGGGGGCGCTGCTGTGAACATTGTTCGTATTTTTGCTAGATAGTAGCGTTTAATATGTAGCTTACAGAACCAACTACTGCACGAATCGCACGAATATTCGTGACACAACAAAAATTTTTTTTTTTTAAAGAAATCCCTAAACATAATGAAAAATCCCACGCCGAATGTAATGTAAATGGTGCTATTCGCTAGTAAAGTAAAGTATGCCTTTAAACGTTCCACTCTTACAGACAGTTGACATTGACACTTATTACTTCATCATTTCAGCCATAGGACGTCCACTGCTGAACATAGGCCTCCCCCATTGACTTCCAGATTGGCCGGTTGGAAGCGGCCTGCATCCAGCGTCTTCCTGCGACCTTTACCAGGTCGTCTGACCACCTTGTGAGTGGACGTCCTACGCTGCGCTTGCCGGTACGCGGCCTCCATTCTAGAACCTTTCTGCCCCATCGGCCATCAGTTCTACGTGCTATGTGCCCCGCCCACTGCCACTTCAGCTTGCTAATCCGTTGGGCTATGTCAGCGACTTTTGTTCGTTTACGGATCTCTTCATTTCTGATTCGATCTCGCAAGGAAACACCAAGCATAGCCCTTTCCATAGCACGCTGTGCGACCTTGAGCTTTCTTATGAGGCCCATAGTAAGAGGCCACGTTTCAGTTCCATATGTCATCACTGGTAACACACACACACACTTATTATTTGTCACTATTTAAACCAAATAAAATTACTTGACGGATCTGTGCCTTCTAACACTAGATTTTGGACCACATTATTGGTTTTACCAATCTAACTAAGCACTTCGTGTTGTATTATTTCAATTGAAATACAGGCTAGAATTGCATAGCTGAAGGTGAAAAATAGTGGTCGGCCAGCGATATAGGAATAAACAATATTGATAAAGAGCGAAATTGTGTCTGCCCTCTCGCTACAGGCAACTTAGTCTTAGAGACTCTGCGGTAAAAGTAAAACAAAAAAAAAAAAAAAATTTTTGTGAGTGGTTTCGTGGAAAATATATGTTAGATTAGAGAGTTTATGGTTGACAAAGAAACCTTAGACGTAATAATTATCGCAACACTTTGTATAAGCGTGTTTAACTCGACGGTGGTTAAACACTTATTTAGTGCTGTTAGAAAGAAGTAGTGGAAATAAAAAAACAGTAAATTTGATATTGTAATCATTAAACATCGTCAGTAATTTCCGTTATCGTCATGGAGCACAAAACCTATAGAGACGAAATATCATTTATTTTGTTCAACAAAAATTCCGTCATTTTTAATCTGTGACTGAACAGATGGGCGAGAGTTAACAGGACTTGGGATTCGGTGGGGGGTAGTCGAACGAAAAGCATAGTCAATCTATTTTAATGGTTTTTATTTATCACTTAAAGAGCTCTAAAGTGCAACTACACCTAGTTTGTGTTCTAATGTATCGTAAAGTGATAAAGATCTAACACTATTAAAATATTATTGTATTCAACGCCGCTTCAAGTGTCAAAGTCCCAAAGTTGTCCCATGACAACTTGCTTTAGACCCGGTAGTGTCTTGAAACCTACTTCTACGGGAAGAGTAGCCTTCACTGAATCCAAGAAAAGCAATAAAAACTAAACACCCGTTATTGATGATGATGATGAACACTATAATATATCAACAAGAATCACTCAACATTGGCAGAATCACTGATCTGCTTAAAGAGCGGTATTGAGTTTGAGACTATAAAAAAAAAGGACATCATTTCATATGAAATTTTAATGTAAGTGATAAAAAATCAGCCTCTGGCTGGTGCGGGCACGGGTTTTAGATTAGATTCTATATACCCGATTTGTCTATGTCTCCCCTCATTGAGAGCACAATATTTTACGAAGATTTCCTGTCAACTCACCCCTTTGAGGTTCGGCTTATTTATGGCTCAAAATTTGACGCGTCCGCTGTAACTTTGAGGATGATTCTGATAACATTGTTGAGGATTTTAACTTGTAACAAGGCTTAGAGTGTTTTATATTTATCATCGTTGTTATTGTGTAGCTGCAAATTATTTACAATGCAAAAAAGAACGCTGACTATACAAAAAATTATGAAATAATTATGTTGGTTTTTATTTTCTGTAAAATGCAACTAAATTGTTTTTTATCGTCTCTTTAAATTTTATTAAAATCTTCAAAATGTTTCTAAAATGTGTTGTTTATAAAGTAAATTTAGTTTTACGGAAAAGAAAAAGAAATCTGTAAAGTTAGTAATCAAATGTTTTTAGTTTTTTTTTTAACTCTTAAAATGAGGGTCGTTTTATCAGCTAAATAAATAAAAAAAAGAAAAGCTGTAGGTTTTCAGTGTGGAAAAAATATAGGTACTTAATACTTTCAGATTACTGATTTAATTAGTAAATAAGACACGAATTAAGATAGTTACCATAATTATGTACCTTATTTATGTGTTTCCGATACTGTCGCTAGCAGGGTTGATTTAAAATACCAGTTTCAGTAGCTGAGACAACATACCGGTAGTATTGTTTGATGCCGGTATTATTAATTTTATCACAACTTCCGAAAGTTCCCATTGTACTTACCTACCTTCCTTCCTACCTGCTACTAACCTAATTATGCGGTTTTAAAGTAAGCAGGACATTTCCAGATTTTTAACATATGATTAATTCATAGTGCATGTCCTATGTTGTCTTGAGTCTGGGTGTTGTAGTACCTTCGTTGTTTTTGATCTCTTTAACACAAGTGCTTTAGCTACTTATCTTAGGATCAGGGCAATGTATGTGATGTTGTCCAATTTTTTTTTTGTACACAGTGCAAAGCTGGGCAGGTATAGATACCTGCAAAGTTTAAACCCAGCCGTTTTTAACCCTCAAGAAGTTTAACTAATACAAGTTTTTGCTTCGTAAACGAACAAAAATCGCAGACATAGCCCAACGGATTAGCAAGCTGAAGTGGCAGTGGGCGGGGCACATAGCACGTAGAACTGATGGCCGTTGGGACAGAAAGGTTCTAGAATGGAGAACGCGTACCGGAAAGGGCAGCGTAGGACGTCCACTCACAAGGTGGTCAGACGACCTGGTAAGGGTCGCAGGAATACGTTGGATGCGGGCCGCTTCCAACCGGCCAATCTGAAAGTCAATGGAGGCCTATGTTCAGCAGTGGACGTCCTGTAGCTGAAATGATGATTTTGATGAAGTTTTTGCTTTGCAAGTATTCTTAAATCGATAACCGATGGGGTAGATACGTTCTTCAGTGTAAACTGCGACTTTACAGAGGCAGCGTTGGGCGCCCGCCGACAAGGTGGAGCGATGATAATGCTGGCATTGGATGGTAAAGAATAGCTATAGATCGGGCTCAGTGGCGTGCATTGGGAGAGGCCTATGTCCAGCAGTGGGCTGATTATGATAAAGTATACCTATTATTTTTACTCATAAGTATCAGCATCATAATGTCAGCCTATTGCAGTCCTCTGCTGGACATAAGCCTTCCGTGAAGAGCGTGATAAAGCACGATATCCTCATTTTTTCTTCCATCTGCCTAAGGACGTCGGTCCATTGAGTTGGGGGGTAAGCATTGAGTACCTACCTTATATCACCATTGAAATCGAAAACACGCACGAAATTATTAAAATATTCGTCGGGGGGCTACGGCGGAAATTTTTTGCCCTTCAAATTGTCGGAGGTAACACCCTGATATCGATGTGCCCTTATTGAAAAATTCAAAACCGTACATTCATTCCTGCAGTATTACCCCTGTGGAAATACTTAAAGCAGTCTAAGGGTTAAGAGAATAGCGAAATATAAACCTTAAATACGTGTTACTTTGCCCTTTAGAGGGTAACTTTAAATAACAAATAATACAATGAACTGAATAGAATAAGAAGAAGAAGAATTTATTTGCACAAAAGACGGTATCATTAATTTAAAGCTCAACATTAATTTTCTAACTACAGGGTGATCGGAACTGAACCCGCCATAAATCATTTATTTCAGAGAATAGTTTGGAAGATATGTAAACTTTTCTACTTCTAAATTATTTGCTTAGATTAATGACACATAGATACGTAATCCGCTCGCAAAATTTAAAGTAGCTAAATTGGAGCCACAGCTCTCTACGCCGATCAGTCTGCTCCGAACGCATGACAATCTAGATGTAGGCATTGCTTTTGCCGAGTTTTCTCCGGTTTGGAGGAAAACCACTATTAAGAGCAAACCTTTTTTATAGTGGTGTGCGTGTTTCTGTGTATAAACGTTTTCACACAAAACTTTTTTGTTGCTTCAATTTTGTAAGTGCCGTACTATCATTCTATGGTATTTTACACCATTAATCAATGGACATACTTTTTAAAAACTGTCTTGACGCTACTCTTTCATATTTGTATGCGATAGCAAACTATGACGTCACTGTTTACCTAACTCAACGGACTAACTTTTTATTGATTTTGGAAACAAATTAAAAATCTAATTTTTCAAATTAATTATAATGTCCCGAGTTATTAGACCTAAATAAGGTGACAGTTTTATTAAATGTTATCTTAGGATTATTTAAGAATGGTGTAAACAACCCTATTCAAAGATTATTTGTTGGTAGTCCTCGGCGTGGTCTTCACAAAACCATAGATAGTCAAAACTAAAGACCACGGAAACAAAGTAGCGGGCAACAGTTAGTGTTACATATTTTTTATATATATAAATTATATAAAAATATAAATTTTTGCCAACTGAACTGCGACATGTAACGGTAAGAAGATTTATAATGACATTTATATCTTGCATTTATCGAGAACCGTACATTTTTCCGGGATAAAAAGTTGTATGTTGTAATCCAGACTAATATTTATTTTTGAGACAAATTTCATCTGGATCTGTTCAACCGTTCTGGCGTGAATAAGTGACAAACATCTATCCATCCAAACTTTCGATTTTATACTAAGACTAGCTGTCCCGGCGAACTTGGTACCGCCTCTTCATTTTTTTGTGATTTTTCGATATAGTTATTCTGCTATTCGGGGCGGAGACGAATCTAAAAAATCAAAGATCATAAAAATCGGTCCAGCCTTTCTTGACTTATAAGTGGTGTAACTAGCCCGACTTTGTTTTAAATATACAAGATTACTAAAAAGTTATTATCATCATCATAATCATTTCAGCCATAAGACGTCCACTGCTGAACACAGGCCTCCCCCAATGACTTTCATCGGAGGGAAATGCCAATACTCGCCACGCTTGGCAGGCGGGTTGACGAGCGCAGTTTTTTAAAACATTACGCACGCAGACGCTGCTGCCCGTCTCGTGCTACAGGAATTAGTCGCCTCTTATGACACGTCTCCTGTTGCAGGTAAGGAAAGGTAAAGACAATTACGAGTAATATAACCCAAAGTTTATAACTTGCGTCTCGCAGATGTGACTGACACTCCCAAACCACACACCCCAACCCTAAGCAAATATCTCGGAGCGACGCCAAATGATGCACGTGCTATTGAAGTATTCTTTGAAATTCTTCGGATTCGACGCTTTATTCGGAACTCACCCTTTTAATCGACTACAAACATTTATCAAAAATGTTCAAAGAGAAAAAAGAAAAGGTAATTGAGACCAAAAGCTAGATCTATTTATTTTTTATTGTTACAATGCAATGGTCAAATTAATAACAAACCACTTCACGCCGCTGAACTATAATCATCGTCAGAAGTGTTTGAAGCTCAGTGGCGGTACCGCTTTGGTTTAGTAGAGATTACTAGTGGATGGGTGACAATTTCAACCATATTTAGTGACATTTATCACAAGCATCTCTGTGCTCCGGCAGGCACGTTAAAAGTTGGGCTAATATCGCTTTATACTAGTCGGAAAGCCTAGTCAGAGGCCTTAGGGCAGCTTAATAACATCTGGCAGTTCGGCATACTTTACTTTCTTACTCTAAATAACATCAACAATAGATCTGGCAACTGGCTATCTCACACTGGGACTAGCCATCGCAGTCCAGTGAGGTGCCAGCATCTTGGGTACCACGAGAACCATTTTTATTTGTAAGCTATAGTATTTCATAGATGAAAAAGGGTAATGTTGTAGTAAGATCAGGGGCGTGCATTGGTTTCAGATGGGGGTAGGCTGTAAGTGAAAATTGAGTAAGTTTGCGTGAAACAATAGGGGATCTTGTGGCAGCCTAACATTGGTTAAATTGCACAGAAACGATCTAAGTTGCGCGCTTTAGTAAGGAATAAGTACAGGTAGACGACAAAATGGTTACAGAATATTTATTGTTTATTGTTGAATACGTAATTAATAATTATGGTTAGCTGTCGGTTTTTTATGAAGGTAGGCTCTGCATAATAGCCTATATGGAATGCACGCCCCTGAAGATTTAAATCATTGAAAACTAAATTTAATATTTAATAAATAAACAAAAGTTCATCATTCACAAATAAATTAACATTGCCACTCGTAACATTATAGGTTGCTACTATTAAGGTATGGTGCGGAAGTTCCTTTTTTATTCAAGCAGACTATTGACAACAACTACTTCACTGTTCCTGAAAAAAAAAAAACAATTACATTACATTTAAAGGTCATTTGGCATAGATGGAAATATTGTTTTTGGGATTTTGTTTTCGAATATTTTGGTAAACTTTACTTCCTTATAACAAAAGTATAAGCTAGGTTTTAATAAATAGATATTAGCCATTTTTCTACCATTATTTGATCATGGCGTTTTTAGTACTGGCGAGAGCTGAAAAGATTTGTCAACTTATACTTATTTTAAGTGAAAAACCACTGATCAGTTTTGGAGATATGATCGGTGTACCTATTACTGCTCTGTACTTAACCAGAGACAATGTAAAAAAGTTTATTTTCTACTTTGATCCAACCAGGAATCGAACCATGCACCTCAAAGATAGCGACGACAGGAGAAGGAAGAGGTGGTTTTGGTTTAACGGTAATGCTTTGACCCCTGGTTTAGGCCTTGTAATTTTTTTTTTAATAACGGGGGTCTGTTTCTACGGGTTAGCGTATATTCTATAAAACTCACCGATGTTGGGTTCCAATAGTATTTTTCGTAGATTTTATCCCAAAAATTAAAGGCGTCGGCTAACAAATTTTTCTTCATTTGCAGTTTTGAACTTATCGATAAGTGATACGGTTTGTCGTTGGAATACTTCCTCCATTTTATGTCGATCAGTAAACTTTCATATGCAGTAGGATTCCTGTAAGTAATTAATTTGTCTAATTATTAATCTTTGTTCTTTTTTAGTAATAGTAGGTAAATTATTTCCACAATCAAAAATTGCATTGAATCTGTTCAATTGTTATAATATGCGAATTGTTGGGTTTGGATATCACGACAATTACAGACACACATAGCACGTAGAAATGACGGCCGATAACAAGAAAGGTTCTAGTACATAGCCTCCATTCTAAAACCTTCCTGCCGGTGCAAGCACAGCGTCGGACGTTTAGCCACAAGGTGGAAAGACGACCTCGTAAAGGTTACAGGAAGCCGCTGGATGCAGGCCGCTCAAAATATAAATAGACTTGTTGAGAGCATCATAGTTGATCTCTCAAATAATTATTGTATTGTTATATTTATCTATATTTTAATACTTACGATGAAACATCATCGATTTCGTAAATATTTGAATTGTTTCATTTATCTTTATTATTAAAAAAACAAAGCTAACTGACTGACAAATCAACGAATTTTAGAAACTGCCTGGGCCAAGAAAGGATTTTCAAAGCTCAACCTTTAAGGGGGTCAGTGGGAAGTAGGAAGTTTGTAGGAGATGAAATCGCGGGAAACCGGGAGCTGTTTTATACTTACTCATACTTTACAAAGTCTGTCCACATCCATGTCATTCGGTCTCTAGTATCGAGGTCTCGTCTTTTCTTTGTATATCCATAGAAGTCCAGAACGTACGCAGTTTGATCTCTATGTGTTGCACCTGTTATTTTATCTATAAAACGATGTTGTGCATTCAGCTCTCCGAAATATGAGAATTCATACACATAGACTGGCTTTGTAGCCCTAGCCGCATGCAATTTTGCAGATTTCATTATGGGATACTTAAACATGCTGTCTGAAAAATAATCTACATATGCCCGCACATTATCATGTGTCACTTCTTCTTCCTTAAAGTAATGTTTGTATATTTCTTTCGCAACGGCTTGTTTGGTTTTATCATCTTTAAATGTCAAATCTGCGGGTAAGAAGTCAGCGAAGTTCTCATTCATCAATTCACTCCATTCATCAAATTTACTTGCACGACTTAGACCTTCAAAGTTTGAAAACCCAGTCAAAACAGCTAACGGTCTTAGATCGTTTCTTTTTATAATGTCTAAAGGAGACTCCGTTAAGAATGATTGAGGGTTGTTTTTGGTATTTTCTATGCAAGGAGCAAAACCAAATGTGCTGTTTGTCAAGAAGAAATTTAAACTCTTAGTGGCCAAGGCTACAGTCGAAGCATTGAGGTAGAATTCCGTAAGTTCTTTAAGATTTCCTGTGCTATTAAAACCCATGGAAATGGCAATGTTCTTTGCAGTGGTAACAGGGTGTCTATTTATGGCAAATGGAGTTAAAGCTGAACCACTTTCAAGAATAAGTTTATTGAATAGTCCATCTGTTTGCTTAGACAGTGCCATTAGTTCCGCGATAGTAGCACCAACGCTATAGCCAGCAAGTGTGACGTTGTCAGGATCTCCTCCAAATCTTTTGATATTTTTGTTGATCCATTTTAAAGCTGCAAGCGTGTCTTTGAGAGCCGCATTTCCTGGTATTTCTTCAGTGCCTAAGCAGGCAAAGCCTAAAGCCCCGACTCTATAATTAAAAGATATACCCAAAACGTCATGGTCTGATAAGTAGTTAAGCTTACTCATAGTACCACTGCCACCAGCAAAAGCTCCACTGTGAATATAAACTACTACAGGAACCAAATTTTCTTCATTTGCTATTTCAGGTACCAGAAGGTTTAATAGTAGACAATCTTCTTCACCATTTAGGTATTTCTCTTCTTCTTCTTCATCATCACCAGTATAAACGGTTTGTTGGCAAACTACATTCTCTGTTTTGCTCACATAGAGTTCATTTCTTGGTTTGACTGGTAGTGGGGCCTGAAATGTAAAGCATCGGAGTTAGTTAGAGCAAAATTGATTCCGAGACATTATAAATACTTTTTGTGGAACTTATAATTAGCTCTACTTTTCACTAACTATCTAATCAAATCTTGGCAGTAGTTTTTAAGCTACTTCTAACTGACGAATCTATTTAAAACTTTGTATGTATCTAACATGTGGATGATAATACACATTAATATTTTACACCCTCGTTCTGATTTGCTAATGAAGCCAGGAAATGAATAGTGAAACTCTTCAATTACTACTATAAAACCTTCGTAATTGGGCTCATTTTTCGGGTTGTCCTGTCCACTACATATAAAACTATGTTTTAATTTTAAAAAACATTTGAAGGACGGCAATATTTTTTAGTGTTAGGAGATAGTATACTTCTGATTCTGATCTTAGCTTTTTAAACCATTAGACCAGGGTAACCAGACGCAAGGGAAATTTTATTGATACGCAGTCTCATATCAATAAATGTGTCTGCTTGGGGTTTCCCGGGGTTTATGACCATAAGTTGTTGCTACACTACGTTTGCCGAGACGTGGTCTCCACTCGAGAACCCGATTACTACACCTTTCATTGGTTCTGCGACAGATGTGGCCGGCCCACTACCAGTAGATTGATACATTTTAGAACTATGTCTATTACTTTGGTCTTCTGCCGGATAACCTCGTTTCGGATTTTATCTCTAATTTTAGATTTTATCTTCCAAGCATCGACCTTTCCATAGCTCGCTGAGTGACGTGAAGTCGGTGGGCTAGCTTTACTGTAATATTCCACATGCGGCCCGCAGCGTGATTTTACATGCACGCGGACAAGATTCGCCAGCCCACATGCGAAATCGGCATCACAGAAAAGGTCACTTATGATGTTGTTTCTAATGCCGGCTCCAGACAATCGTCCAACAGTCCAACACTTAAACGTTTCTCCAACACATCCCAACTCACGATCGATCAAAACACGACCCTCCACACATCAATAGGCCACGGCCAACCTTATTCACTAACATGACGTTGAAGTGATAGGTGCTTCTGCGCTAAACCTTATGCTTATGAGTAATTATTATTAATTTATGTTATTATTATTTACAAGTTTATAACCGACGTAAAATTAAAAAAACCACGGCAGATCATGGTCATATTAAAAACAGATTGTCGGGAAATAATTAATAATCGGGTGCGCGGCGCATATTTACGTCTGCCTTGCTAGAGTGAAGTGACACTGCTGTTTGGGTCTGTCCGTGTGAGTTGGCTAACTCCTTTGATCTTGGTACGATTTACCGCTATCGGACCGATCACGCGCCAACACCATCCAACGTGCACGAACTATCCCTCTACACATGGAAGGTTTGACGAACAGTTGGACGGTTGGACGATTGTCTGGAGCCGGCATATGGGATATGGGGATAGGTACATCCTAGACAGACTTATTAAATTTATCGGTTGTTTCACGTAATAACACGTAATAATAGTTTGACACGTGACAACTATGTCCCTAGGTAAAGAAAACATAGATGCCACATCAAAAATTTTCAGATATAAAGAATATTATTACCCTTTCTAGACAGAGTCGGCATTGGTATACTTGTTCCTCTGAAAAAACGCTCTTACACCGCGATTTAAAAGTGTACAGCGCCATCTCTTGGTCTTTGCCAGTAGTCCGAGAAAATTAATAAAACAGGTGAAAATTATTACTTGATTACTATTTAACATCTAGCACTTACCCTAAAGAGCAGCCATACGGACCACCTTTCTCCGAAACACGTTAGTGATTTTTAATTTTCATTTAGTATGAACTGACAAGTCCTGTCAACACTCGCGGGCATTCTCAAACAGTGCAGCCACAGATTAAATATTAGCGGAATTTTTGTGAAATAAAATAAATTACATTTCTACTCTATAGGGTATTTCATTATATGTTATATGTTCTAAACCTCCCCCAAAGAGCGCCAAAGAGGACGATCTTCTGCTTTTGTCATCCAACCATTACCAGCCATCTTCCTGAGGTGGTCGGTCCATCGAGCTAAGGAGCGTTCTACACTACGTTTGCCGAGACGGGGTTTTCACTCGAAAACCCTTCCACCTTCGTTCTGCGACAGAACTATCCACTTGAACGTTCAAGCCGCGGAACTGTCAACGCGCAGAAATGTCCAGATGCAGGTATGCGTACTCGCGTCAGAAATCCTCCGATAAAAACGTATGTCAAAAGGAAATTATATGAGCTAGGTCAATACAAAAAATAACCATAGTGTAGCCTAAAGTGGTTATGATTATAATTGGCAAAATACTGACCTTAAATTTATCTCGTCCAGATGGTGCCGTTGCATATGGTATCCCGTAAAACTCATAAAAGTCCCCATTCCAATATTTATGCCCTTGTACTGGCCCTTCGTCTGTACTTACTACTCGTATCTTCGGGTCTTCTCTACAATAAATACTTACAATTAATACAAAATATAATATCAAACGATACATGACTGTTTAGTATGGCACAAATTTTGTTACTAGATCGTTCTTATCAGTAAGCGATTATGGGTGATATTGATGAATGTAATTCATCAATATTATTTAACAGTTCTTAATTATTCGATAAATGAACGCCACGTAAGTTTTATTTATCACCTTATCTCGTATTAACCTGTTTTTTGAAATAACATTTAGTGTTGCATTTTTATGAAACTATAAGTATTTTTTATATCGTCGGAAGTGATGGGAAAAAACTTAGTAACTATTTCAAATTCGATGAAATATCTTAACTAAAAATTTTATTAAAAAAAATAAAACCGACTTCAAAACACTAAAATGCTAAAAATAATCCTAACACTTAAGTACCTAATCAGTTACTTTTGGAGTCGGTGCCAGCCGATGAGAGATTCAATGTTTTTGTTTGCACCGACTCCAAAAGTAACTGATTAGGTACTTAAGTGTTAGGATTATTTTTAGCATTTTAGTGTTTTGAAGTCGGTTTTATTTTTTTTAATAAAATTTACTTATTTCATCTATTTTCAGTGATAAATCCTAATCTAACTGCTGAACACCAATTTCATCCTATTTTCCTACCCTTAGGGGTGATTTTTATTTTTCAAACTTCTATCATAGCATCTTTGAAGTATAAGCTATTCAATAAAACAAAAATCATCAAAATCGGGTCATATTTGTCGAAGATAGGTAACAAGAACCACAACCAAAATATTATCTGGGTATATATTTGTTGATTTTCTCAAAAAGTTCTAAATCAATTTCGATAAAATTTATATGGGACCACCTCTGAAGTATGATCTACCAAACAAAAAAAGAATCATTAAAATCGATTCATAATTGGCGGAGTAATCGCGTAACAAACATACAAAAAAAAAAAAAAAAAAACATACAGTCGAATTGAGAACCTCCTCGTTTTTTGAAGTCGGTTGAAAACTAAGTATTTAATTAAAAAGCTTAGATAATAGGTTATGTCCGCGACTTTGTTCATGTTTTCTTTAATAAAATACCAAAAAGTTTTCGGCGTTTGCACAACCAATCACCAACCTCGCAATTGAATGAAGGTATTAATATTGTTTCTATTTCACTTCCAGGAAACTATTAAAAACTAGACCCTAAACACAGGCATAAATGTTTCATGCTGGATCGTAACTAAAACATCTTATTTTTAAGTTATGTGCAAAGTAAGATTTATCAGCGTGCTATGGAAAAGGCTATGCTCGGTGTTTTCTTGCAAGATCAAAACAGAAAGTGGCTGAGCGGGGCACATAGCAAATAGATCTGACGGCCGATGGGGAAAAAAAGTTCTGGAATAGAGGCCACGTACTGGCAAGCGCAGCGTAGGACGTGTAACAAGGTGGACAGATATAATGGTTGCAACCTTCTAATGATCTGATAAAGGAAGACGCTGGATGTAGGCCGCTTTCAACCGGCCAAACTGGAAGTCAATGGGAGACCTATGCTCAGCAGTGGATGTCCCCCAAAGTGTCGGACTCGCACTTAGTTATTATGGACCGTGACTACCCATCCAGTGTTATCTGGTTGTGCAAGTTTCCTGACAATTTACCTTATCATAGTACATTAACACCAAAAGTAGCCGACCAAAAACCTGACCTAGACACCGGGGATAGTTAAATATAGGGGTAGATTGACTAACTATCAAAACATTTACTTTTTGGAAAGTGTTACATTATCCAACTGAGTATGCGTAAGGCTGTTTCACTGTATTTCTCGCGCTAAGTTATATTAGGCAACACTGTCAAATGAGTCTAGTTTCCGACAGTTAAGGTACTGACAGACATGCTCATAAATGAGCATGTCTGTCAGTACCTTAATCTATCGGTCAAAATGTAAGCTACGCATGAAAATATAATAAAATCAGTGGTTCTGTACAATAATGTAAAAAGTAAAGTATGCCTATATATGTAGGTGGATCAACTTTAGTAATCACTACCAAAGAGCGCTGTTGCCAGAGCTATAAGCATCTCTAGAGTTACTAAGATATAAGATAAAAGAAGAGTTACTATAATGGTATCAGTTCTATCCGTAAAGACGTAATAAAATAGTGTTATTGCTTGCAACGCAATTGATATATCTGAAGGCGGTGGGTAGGAGGATTCGTTATCAGGTGGGTCTCATATGGCGGAAAAAAACTCAAAATAACAGTCTAGTTATTTATTACAGACTTCTATTTTCAATGGAGCTAACGAATTAACAGAAAATAAGTAACGATTAAACGGATGGATTCGGATTACTTGGTCGAGAAACGCGGTAAGTGCTTACGTTACAGCGACGCACTTACAAAGTAACAACCGTACGGGTCGGTGCTCGGAAACAGAGTGATGGCGGATATCTATAGATAATCCCAAAAAACAACAGTACACCGTTATCAATTAACATTTAGGTCAAAAATACAAGAGACTTGAAATGGTTTTCAAGTTTTTGCACCTAACCTAAAAGTCAATCTATCCCCATAATCAACTAGGCCCTGTCTCCCCTACTTATTGCACGTTTGCGAAGTGATTTTGTCAGACTATTGTGATATGTTTTGCATTGCGGTTATTTTAGAAAATTCAGATACTTTGATGTTTACTGTACCTACAGATCGGTACCTTATCTCAAAGAAGTAAAGTAAAAAATACACTTTCCCACCGCAAATAGGAGGTGTATCGTAAGAGGCGACTAATAATTCCTGTAGCATAAGACGGGCAGCAGCATCTGCGTGCGAAATCTTATAAATAAACGCCATTCCCCCTGATGACAGGTCATTGGGGGAGGCCTATGTTCAGCAGTGGACTTCCTATGGCTGAAATGATGACGATGACGGTGAAAATGGTCGTACCCGGCTAGTTTCAGATGTTCTTTTTGTCAAAGTTTGGAGTGAAATAATTTTACGGAGGTTTATACGTCCTAACGAAACTAAACACACAAATCATTCCTTAACTCACACGTCCAATATCGCGAAGAAACATACGAAAACTTTTTACAAGTAACGAAAAAATACTGCGCTTGTCATAAACACATCAGTTCATAAAATAACGTAAACAGGGATCTACTGAGGAAATCGCAAAGCTTCGCCGTGCGAGAAATATTATCATAAGATATCCTATGTGGGCACATTTCTTGTGTCCGGCATTCGAGTGAGTTTGGAGGGCGGTTTACACTATACGTTATGATTTAAAATATTAGCAAAAACAGAAAATTAATTCGAAAAAATCGAAAACGGTAAAGTAATTAATTATTACTTACATTCTTAGGTCTGCATCCAGCGGCTTCCCGCAACCAGGTCGTCTGTCCACCTTGTGGGTGGACGTCCCACGCTGCGCTTGCCGGTGTGGCCTCCATTTCTGCCCCATCGGCCGTCAGTTCTACGAGCTATGTGCCCGCCCACTGCCACTTCAGCTTGCTAATCCGTTGGGCTATGTCTGCGACTTTTGTTTGTTTACGGATCTCCTTATTTCTAATTCAATCTCGCAAAGAAACACCGAGCACAGTCCTTTCCATAGCACGCTGTGCGATCTTTGTGATTTCAACCGGCCAATCTGGAAGTCATTAGATGTGCCTATGTTCAGCAGTGGACGTCCTATGGCTGAAATGATCATGATTCGTAGGCCTAAATCGAGTTTTTTTTAAATTATAAAACGCGAGTAAACAATTTCGATGCGTACAGATTCGTATTGAATGATGTTCGATCATTCGATACGAATCGATGTTGATGATATTCGTATAGAATTATGTCTAGCGGACCCTGGGTTCCAAAGCAATGGCTTTGGACGCAACCGGGATTGACCGTAAAGATGAAGAAGAAGAAGATAGAATGATGTCTTCAATATGCCGCCGGCTTGCACCACCCCAAATTAAATACTGCGCTTACTTTTAGAATGAAAACAAAACTTGAAAAAGGCCTTCAGGGCATGCATGACATTATAGCGTAATAACTGTCACACAGTTTTACATTATCACTATATTTCATAAAATCATCACATACACCACCAACGCTGAAGCAGTACAAATTAGGAAATCATCATCAACATTAACAGCCTTTGGAAGTCGACCACTGAATAATATATAGGCCTCTCACAGCAGAACGCCACGGCGAGCTACTTTGGACCGTTCACATCAAGAGGCTTCCCGCAACCATGACCAAGTCAGTTTACCGGGTTCACCGGTCAATTAAGAAATATTCATATTTATTTCAGCACTAGCTGTCCCGGCGAACTTCGTACCGCCTAAATAAAAAATTTTTTTTTCGTGAATATTTCTGTTTTTATTCTGTTCTTCGGGGCGGAGACAAATTCAACAAATCAAAGATCATAAAAATCGTTTCAGCCGTTCTCGAGGTATAAATGGTGTAACTAGCCCGACTTTGTTTTATATTTTCAGCATAAGATAGAATGATTATAGAAAAACACGAGGATGGTCGTAAAGAATACACTTCCCCACCGTCAACAGGAAGCGTGTCGTAAGAGTCGACTAATTCCTGTAGCAGGAGACGGGCAGCAGCGAAATCTTCGTGCGAAATCTTATAAAAAAACTGCGTTTGCAAACCCGCCTGCCAAGCGTGGCGAGTATTGGCAATCCCCCCGATGATCTGTCATTGGGGGAGGTCTTTGTTCAGCAGTGGACCTCCTATGGCTGAAATGATGATGATGATGATAATGATTATAGAAAACCGTTTAGTGTAGTGGTTCGCGCTGCGGACTACAAAGCCACACGTTTCAAATCCCACACGGGGCAAATGTTTGTGTAATAAGCACGAGCATTTTTCTAAACGTATTTGTTACGTTATCTAATCGCCATGTTTGGGGTTAGCTAATTTGTGTGATTGTAGAAACAATTTATTTATTTTAATTATAAAATTAATGTGCCGTGTTGGGATGGCCGTAAAGAATACACTTCACCGCCTTTACGGGAGATGTGTCGTAAGAGGCGACTAATTCCTGTAGCACGAGACAGGCAGCAGCGTCTTCGTGCGAAATCTTATAAAAAACTGCGCTCACCAACCCGCCTGCCAAGCGTGGCGAGTATTGGCAATCTCCCCACTTCACACAAACAAAGGCATTTGTTTAGCAGGACGTCTTTTGGCTGACATGATGATGATGATGATGATGATGATGATAAAATAAGCATTAGACGTCATGCTTTGCTTACTAGTTCTATCAGTCTCAAATATTATTTTGCACATAATCGTATGATCTAAACACACCGTAACGTCCTTATGCGGAATACATTTGGTTTGGTAGCTTACCGGAGACCTGTGCATAAAATATGCTTTCTCGCTCACTTCGCGCCATGCCTGACAGTGGATATTATTTGCGGCTGCCGGCGAGCGGCGGCCATTACGACTGTAAATAGTGCAGCGACATCTATTATTTGGGTTTGCGAACTTTATTATAATTATTTTTTCTTAAAGCTAACTGCGTGATTAACGAACGTAGATTGTTAATGCCAACTTAATAATATTTATTTATTTAGTATAAAGGCCCTCTTCGGATGCTTATATACGTCCCAAAATATAGCTTCACCCTACCACCACTTCGGAACTACATAACGGCTGGTGATGTAAAAAAACGGCGCAACCAACTAAGTCACTTTGTCAGCCTTTTTTACAGGAAATACATTTACAAGACATGTAGTAAGTGCGAGCTAAGCAGGTTAAGTCCATGCACTCTTGTCATTTTAATAATCGTCTACTTTATAAGTAATATACTTTTCAACCGACTTCAAAAAAGGAGGAGGTTCTCAATTCGACTGTATGTTTTTTTTTTTTTTTGTATATTTGTTACGCGATTACTCCGCCAATTATGAATCGATTTTAATGATTCTTTTTTTGTTTGATAGATCATACTTCAGAGGTGGTCCCATATAAATTTTATCGAAATTGATTTAGAACTTTTTGAGAAAATCAACAAATATATACCCAGATAATATTTTGGTTGTGGTTCTTGTTACCTATCTTCGACAAATATGAGCCGATTTTGATAACTTTTGTTTTATTGAATAGCTTATACTTCAAAGATGCTATGATAAAAGTTTGAAAAATAAAAATCACCCCTAAGGGTAGGAAAATAGGGGATGAAATCGGTGTTCAGCAGTTAGATTAGGATTTATCACTAAAACTAGATGAAATAAGTAAATTTTATTTAAAAAAATAAAACCGACTTCAAAACATTAAAATGCTAAAAATAATCCAAACACTTAAGTACCTAATCAGATACTTTTGGAGTCGGTGCCAGCCGATGAGACATTCAATGTTTTTGTTTGCACCGACTCCAAAAGTATCTGATTAGGTACTTAAGTGTTTGGATTATTTTTAGCATTTTAATGTTTTGAAGTCGGTTTTATTTTTTTATTTCATAAGGATTTTTTAAATGTGGATTTTGAACTCATGTACAGGTAGTTCATTAACTAATAGTAAGGCTAATACTAGGTTTAACTTTAACTATTAATATACCATTACTTGAAAAAAAATGAAAAATGAAAAAAATGAAAATGTTTTATTCAGTATCTTTTACAAAGGTACACGACAAGTGGCTGGAGTCTCCATTTAAGTATGATACCTGTGTTTGGAGACCCCGCTCTTTCCTAAAATTAACAAAAGATACATTACAATTTAGTTATGAGTAAACTGTAACAATTTCATTTAATTTATAACTACGTGTTAGTTGAATTAAAGTGTGTGTGTGTGTGTGTGTGGTGTGTGTGTGTGTGTGTGCATATGTATAAGGAGTTACGAAGTATATGTCTTTCACCATCCACCATCGCTACTACAAAATAAGGTTCTCTATCTCATTGTAATTTTTGTCTCGAAGCCAATTTTGTAGTGTGTACTTGCATGTATGTGTCGTTGTGGGGTAAAAGTTAAGAATTTTATTTATTTTGTTGTAGATATGTGCTGATTGTCCTGTAAATTGTCTCCTGGCATAGGCAGTTTTAAATAGGGTTACAGGAGCAACATTTTGTATTTTTCTTTTTTTAATTTGTTTAGTAGGGTTGTATGGGAGTTTACTATGAATTACTTATAATATTAAGTTGACGAACAGACTTAGATGACTATCTGTACAGGATTTAACAAAATGAACTGCGTTCCTTTTAAGGGGGGTATCTATTTATCATACTGAATGCGATGACGAAATATAAGGTATTTTTATAATCATTCTTAAAAGTTATGTTTTCTAACAAAATAAATTACCTAATTAAAAGCAGAAAAAAATGAAACACTTATCATTACTCATACAAAGTATGCAAACTGTAGTTCATAGTTGGTGTGTACGTACACAGCGCACACTAGCATTTTATTGCTGAAGATCGTTGAATGCATATACGCCTGTCAAGCCAGCTGATCTGCGATTGGTCGAGTGGCTTTATTCGATTTAGAAAAATCTTAACAAATTTCATCATCATCATCATCATTACAGCCATAGGAGGTCCACTGCTGAACAAAGGCCTTCCCTAATGACTGATCATCGGGGGGGGGGGGGGATTGCCAATACTCACCACGCTTGGCAGGCGGGTTGACGAGCGCAGTTTTTTATAAGATTTCGCACGAAGACGCTTCTGCCCGTCTCATGCTACAGGAATCAGTCGTCTCTTACGACACACCTGTTGGCAGTGGGGAAGTGTATTCTTTACGGCCGTCCCCACGCGGCACAAATTTGCTAAACTAAACAAATTTGTTATCGAGTAAGTAACTAGACTAAGGCTCTAAGAGACAAAAATCTACAATCTATATCATGGTCTCAAGTCAATATTCATACGAGTATCTAAGAATAATAAGAATAACTCGCTGAGTAAGTGTGAGTAAGTATAGATACTTAGGTACATGAGAATGAAAAATTGTAATAAGAAGTTACATAAAAAATGTATTCCAAAAGCGTTAAAGTAAGATCGGGAACTTTTTTGACATTTTTAAACATGTACTTTTTTGTTTTTGTTGTTATATGTATTTTTCTTAATTAGTGTCTTTCTTATTTTTAAGAAAAATTAGTAATAATGATTTTTTTGGAAGAATGTCATGCTAGTTTAAACGACGTCATCCGTCGGGCACTTGTCAGCGCGTGTATTCCGGCCGTTCTTGAACCGAGTGGCCTCGCACGCAGCGATGGCAAGCGTCCTGACGGCATGACCCTCGTTTCATGGAGGATGGGTAGGCCCTTAGTGTGGGACGCGACTTGCGTCGATACTAAGTCTTTAGCCCCTTCCCATCTTCCATCGACTGGCAACCAAGCGGGTTCTGCAGCAGCTTCTGCAGAGGCCCTAAAACGGCGCAAATATGAAAGTCTTGGTGAGACTTACATATTTGAACCATTTGGTGTGGAAACTTTGGGACCGTGGGGACCGAGTGCCCACAAGCTATACCGTGAGTTGTCTAAGCGTTTAGTTGAGACATCTCATGATCCAAAGGCTGGCTTATACCTTGGCCAACGGGTTAGCCTAGCTATCCAGCGTGGTAATGTTGCCTGCCTTTTGGGCACCTTTCCCTTGAACGGTGATCTCAGTCAGATATTTTATTTATATGATCTTTCCTATGAATAAAATATCTGACTTTGTATAAAGAGTTTAGTTTTAGAATATGTACATATAATTAGGTATTTTATTTTGAAAATAAAGCTAAAATAAAATAAAAATCGAGAATGTAAAATTAACTTCAAAATTAAAATTATCACAATTAGATAAGAGACTGCGGTATGTTGATTTAGATAGTTCAGGCACAAAATATAGATGTAGGCATTGCTTTTACCGAGTTTTCCCCGGTTTTGAGGATAACCACTATTTGAGCAATCCTTTTCAACCGACTTCAAAAAAGGAGGAGGTTCTCAATTTGTCGGTATCTTTTTTTTTTTTTTTTTTTTTTTTATGTATGTTCAGCGATCATTCGTTACTGCGTTGACCGATTTCGATAATTATTTTTTTGTTTGAAAGGTATTACTTTCAGAATGGTCCCATATAAATTTTGTTAAATTCTGATGATGGGATCTATAAAAAAAACATCAAACATTGCATAAACTCCGTACCACGCCAACTGATTTTAGTATCTATCTTACCTATATCTCTGCCAAATGTAGACCGATTTTGATGATTCTTTTTTTAATGAATAGCTTATACTTCAAAGATACTATAATAAACATTTTTGGAAAAAATTTCACCCCTAAGGGTGGAAAAATAGGAAATGAAATCGGTGTTCAGCAGTTAAATTATGTTTGCACTCGTAAGATTTGTTTTGATTAGGATTTATCACTAAAATGGATGAAATAAGTTAATTTTATAAAAAAAATAAAAACCGACTTCAAAAAACTAAAACGCTAAAAATAATCTTAACACTTAAGTACCTAATCAGTTACTTTTGGAGTCGGTGCCAGTCAATGAGAGACCAATGTTTTCGTTTGCACCGACTCCAAAAGTAACTGATTAGGTACTTAAGTGTTAAGATTATTTTTAGCGTTTTAGTTTTTTGAAGTCGGTTTTTATTTTTTTTATAAAATTAATGTTGCTTCAATTTTGTATTTTTTTATTTTTATTATTTAACTTTATTGCACAGGTAAGTACAATTGGCGGACTTAATGCTAATCGCCGTAGGTAATTTATGGCAATACTAGGTATATTGATAGGTTCAGGTATTTGTGATCCATTAGTGGTAAATTGTTTCCACCAATGGTTGGTTAATAATATACAAATGCAAAGTAACTTTGTCTAGTCTGTTACGCTTTCACTCCAAAACTACTGAACCAACTCTGACGACCTCCGTAGCCGAGAGGCGAGCATACCGGACTTTGTGTCGCTATCTCGGGTTCGATGCCCGGTCGGTCAATGTAGAAAAATAACTTTTCTATATTGTCTCGGGTCTGGGTGTTGTGGTGCCGTCGTTGTTCGTTCTGCCGTTCTGATTTCTGTAAGACAAGTGCTTAAGCTACTTATCACAGGATTAAAGCAATGTATGTGATGTTGTCCAACATTCATTTTTAAGTTTGGCACAAACAAATTTTAAACCCTAAGAAAAAACATAGGAAATTCAACTGTCCTCTACCTGAAGGTTGTCTGAAACAGATCGCTTCCAGCGATAAGACCGCTTAAATTGTGCTATTCTTAATATATTTATTTTCCTGTGATTTGTTTATTTTGTGTGGTGTACACTAAAGAGTATCTATCTATCTAAAGGCTGCTTTTTTATCGACCCCATAAGGGAGTAAAGTAGGGGGTGGCAAGTCTTATTCCAGGTAGGCGAAGCCGCTAGCACAGCTAGTTTTTGTAATCTAAAATTTGCTAACTGCATGGCAAAGTCCTTTCCCAAATCAGCTTCATTCGTCCTTTAACAAACCAACTATCCTGTCTACTTGAATAACAAAGTATCTTGTGCAGATCGTCTTGCCACTTCATCCTTTACTTTTGTATAAATAGCAATTGATTAACGTTACGTGACATCTTCTTCTTTACTTCACATCGTAAAAAATATATAATTATTAAAAACTAATTTATTATTTTAACAGTAAGAATGCATAGACTTACTGCATGTCATGTCTTGTAAGTTGTATTTCTAGTAATATAGTGCTAATAAAAGTGTCTGAGTTTCTTGCACTTATTCTCATCATTATTTAATATTTAACCCCTGAAGGGAAGAAAAGATGCATAATTATTCAAAATAAATTAGTATTATAGAGTATTGTCAACCGCTACCTACATCATCGAGTACATACCCTATAGAGCTGCAAAACACACCATCTTTCTCCGAAACTAGTAAGTGATTTTTCACTTACATTTAGTATGAAATTTATATTTATATTGCTCCTGTCAACGCTCGCCCATACAAAAACAGCACAGATACAGATTTAAAAAAAGGCGGAAAATTTTGACGAACAAATCATATCACATTTCTACATATACCGTGATCTTTGTGGTTGTCCATACATTTGGGATATTCAATAAATTATAGCTAAAGTCCATCGCATGACGATTCTAATAATCCAAATATGACTCTCATATAATATGATAATAAAAGATAACAAAACTTTTCGAGGACAGTGCAAACCGTGAAGTATTTACTAAACATATTTTTATGCTTCATAAACAAAGTGACTAAGGAAGTAAGTAACAACGAGAATTTACGTAGGTGAGCGAAATAAAATTGTGCTTTATTTTAAACTGTGAGAGCGTTTGTGTGTTGTGTTTATGAAGCGACGGGAAGGTGAAATTGGTTTATGTGCAGTCGGGGAGTCACAGCTAGACGCGCTGTGCTGCAGTATAATAATTGCAGAAATAGGTAGGCAGTATTTATGTCGTCGGTACAGGATCAGAGCAATATATGTGATGTTGTCCAGTATTTATTTATTTATTTATATTGAAAGAAAGAAAGAAAAAAAGAAAATTATTGTAGGATTCGACAATATACAAATGACGTCGTCCGTTTGCAAAGGCTCGGTGTTTTGTAAAATGCCTTGGCAAATTGATAATGCCTTTAATCGTATTCGTTTCATTAAGACTCTATAATTAACCATGATTGATGATGACGATCATAGTCATCATTTTATTATATTCATGTATTAAAGTACTTACATAATTAAGAGGGCAGAAGTAATATTAAATACAATTGATAGTTAACAATTATATTATTATCAGTCATTTCATTAGGTTTGTTAGCAGTTAATTAACTTTTTTTATTTTTATAAAGGTAGCACTACAAGAATCATAATGTATATTTAATGCGGTATTCGGATTTTTGAGCTTATCAACAGGTATAATGCCCACAGATTTATTATTGAGTAACCTTTTTTTAGCAATTTTTATTCAGTCTATCAACTCCAATTATACTTTTTCTCTTGTCCACGGCTTTGTCTCTGTTTTAGATACGGAAATCTTGTTAACACCTCTTTAGGTTAACTTTCTCGACACTTATCTCTTGCGATTTACGATTATTTTTACATTCATTTTCAAAAATACTACCTCTATTTGACGCCGTATTTGTTGTTTCGATTAACAGCGCTAGAATATAGAACCAGTTAGGTACTATAATTTTCCGTGGCATTATGTTAGCGGCGCTCAAATCAACAGTTACTTTTCATGGACTATTACAAACAGACGAGACATTTAACAATTCGCCTTAGGCATTTTACAATTCGCCTTAGGCATTTTACAAAACAGCAAGCGTTTCCGACAGGACGATGCCATTTGTATAATGACAAATTATACAATCTGCCGAAGACTTTTACATTTAGAAACCAGATAACCTAACAGAGTTATTTTTAAACCACTAATAACCTCCTAGAGGCTAATTATAGAAATAACAGCTTTTTCAATGGAAGAAATACCGAATCTCAAAATATAATTCTTCAGCTCAGAAGCATTCTGGCGTATGTTGCATAATGACTGTATACAACTTACGCCGGTATGCTTCTGAGGTAAAGAATTCATGTTTCCCATGACCGGTGTTCAGTAAGTATGGATGCATAGCTAAAGAAAAAACAAGTTAGAATATTTCTGACAAAATTTGGCAGAAAATGACAGATTAATACTTTATCTAGAGCATTGATATGTATTCCCACTTGACGTTTGCGGGACAGTGCTGCGCTGATAGCAATAAATCATCCTGGTTACGCTAACTAGCCCTTGACATTTAAATTAGGATTCAAGTAGCTAATCGCGCCATAAAATAAGAAGAAGAAAAAGGATTGATTTTTTGTTTGTATTGATAAGTCTATTTTAATAGTCAAAAATGTATAGTAATGTTAATGGAAAGCCCTGCAAAATTTAAACTATATTATCATCCAATCTAGTTCATACTTAGATCTAATCAGAAGTAGCTAAATACCTACATTGTAAAATTTTAGACATTTGTAAAAATTTTAAAAACGTCCATTTGCTCTCTGCGGGGCCAAATGATTAATTGCAAAAATGAATACCAGATAGGATAGCAGTTACTGGGCGTAATTAAAAAATATCTCCCTGTGTTTGTTGAAATTTATTCGGGCCGTTTCTAATTGGTCGAAACTGTAATTTCCCGAAGGAGTAGATGGCGCAAGATGTAACAGTTAGCTTTTCCATATTAGTACTTTTGCAAAACTGGGGAACGTTTTTTGAAGCATTAGAAATGAACCTTGAATTCGAGCAATAACATAAATCGTGTAGTACGAATTTAATATGCCTCACGATTTTAGGTATTTTTGAATCAGTTGAAATTTTTATATTTTATTATTTATTTATTGATTCATTAAAAAAGTAACAGGCTTAGATTTTTTGTATCCGACAAACAATAAATAAATGTTTAAATTAATAATTTAATTATTTTGTAATTAGTTAGTTTGCAGAATTTGATATTTATTATATACATCGGTCACTAAACCTGTAAGTAGCTCAGCCGAAGATCCAAGAGCTAAGCTGACCCGACACTATACCGAAGATATCCCGGACATCAGCCTATACGAGATTAGGATGGCCCTCAAACAGCTTAGGAACAACAAGGCGCCGGGTGATGACGGAATCACATCAGAGCTTCTGAATGCGGGTGGAACACCGATACTGAAAGTCCTTCAGAGACTCTTCAACTCCGTCTTGCTCGAGGGAATAACGCCGGAGGCGTGGAAAAGGGGTGTGGTGGTGCTCTTCTTCAAGAAAGGAGATAAAACCTTATTGAAGAATTACAGACCCATCTCACTTCTAAGTCATGTCTACAAGCTGTTTTCGAGAGTCATCACGAATCGTCTCGCGCGTAGGTTCGATGACTTCCAGCCTCCCGAACAAGCCGGTTTCCGAAAAGGCTTTAGTACCATAGACCACATCCATACGCTGCGGCAAATTATACAGAAGACCGAGGAGTATAACTTGCCACTATGCTTAGCGTTCGTGGACTATGAGAAGGCCTTTGATTCGATCGAGACCTGGGCAGTGCTACAGTCTCTCCAGCGGTGCCATATTGACTATCGGTACATCGAGGTGTTGAAGTGTTTATACAAAAATGCCACCATGTCGGTTCGAGTACAGGAGCAGAGCACGAAGGCGATTCCTCTGCAGCGAGGCGTAAGACAGGGAGATGTTATATCTCCGAAACTGTTCACCGCTGCATTGGAAGACGCTTTCAAGCTCCTGGAATGGAAAGGATTTGGCATCAACATCAACGGCGAGTACATCACTCACCTTCGATTTGCCGACGATATTGTGGTCATGGCAGAATCGCTTGAAGACCTCAGCACAATGCTCGATGACCTTACTCGAGTCTCCCAACAAGTAGGCCTGCGAATGAACATGGACAAAACCAAGCTCATGTCGAATGCCCATGTTGCGCCCTACCCAGTATCCGTTGGGAGCTCTACTCTCGAAATTGTTGACAAATATGTCTACTTAGGACAAGTTATCCAGTTGGGTAAATCCAATTTTGAGAAGGAGGTCAATCGTCGAATCCAACTCGGCTGGGCAGCGTTCGGGAAACTACACCACGTCTTCTCGTCCAAAATACCTCAGTGCCTCAAGACGAAAGTCTACAACCAGTGTGTGTTACCAGTGATGACATATGGAACTGAAACGTGGCCTCTCACTATGGGCCTCATAAGAAAGCTCAAGGTCGCACAGCGTGCTATGGAAAGAGCTATACTTGGTGTTTCCTTGCGAGATCGAATCAGAAATGAAGAGATCCGTAAACGAACAAAAGTCGCTGACATAGCCCAACGGATTAGCAAGCTGAAGTGGCAGTGGGCGGGGCACATAGCACGTAGAACTGATGGCCGATGGGGCAGAAAGGTTCTAGAATGGAGGCCACGTACCGGCAAGCGCAGCGTAGGACGTCCACTCACAAGGTGGTCAGACGACCTGGTAAAGGTCGCAGGAAGACGCTGGATGCAGGCCGCTTCCAACCGGCCAATCTGGAAGTTAATGGGGGAGGCCTATGTTCAGCAGTGGACGTCCTATGGCTGAAATGATGATGATGATGATGATGATATTTATTTAATTTAAGTTAAGAAAGGAAATTAGTTTGTAAATTTAAAATAATGGACATAGTCCTAAAATTTAGAAAGCTAAAGTGGCAAAGGACCGGCCACGTCTGTCGCAGAACCGATGAAAGGTGGAGTAGCTAAACGGGTTCTCGAGTGGAGACCACGTCTTAATTGGCAAGCTTAGACTAGCCCCCCAACTCGATGGATCAACGACCTTAGGAAGATGGCTGGCAGAAGCTGGGTAAAAAATGCGGGTTGCGGGAGATCGTGCTCTTTGACACTTTATAAGGGAAGCATAGGTCTAGTACTGGGCTGAAGTAGGCTGAGATGATGATAACTGATTAGTTATTTTAATAATATTGATAGAAAGTGGCAAAGAAAATTATATGCCAAACCGCTGATTCTCGTCGCTTAGCTCACAAGACTTTTGATCCCGATGAAATAATTATCTGACCGGTTGAGTTATTCGCTAATGAGTCTAACTGATGGGCCATTCTTGATTATGATTAAGCCCTTTTCTTTTATTAATTACTCAACAGTACCCTGGAAATGAGCGGTTGATTTGGTTAATGTGGGGGTTTCGGATGATCAATTTCGATAATATTTTCTTTGACACCCATTTCAGAGGGACACCGTCAAAATGACAAATATAGATAATACTCTTTATTGCACACCACACAAAACAATCAGTACAGAGAAACAATAAATTTAGAATGGTACAGTTTAGGCGGTCTTATCGCTAAGAGCGATCTCTTCCAGACAACTTTCAGGTAGATAATAATATAATACTAGACTACAGTCATAGTTTATTTATACAGGTATAATATAGGCTAAAGCATTACTTAAATCAGGCCTATCATCATCATCATCATCATTTCAGCAATAGGACGTCCACTGTTAAACATAGGGGAGTCCTATGTTTAACAATCTGTAACCGGCCAATCTGGAAGTCGTTGGGGGAGCCAATAACTTCCAGATTGGCCGGTTGGAAGCAGCCTGCATCCAGCGGCTTCTTGCAACCTTTACCAGGTTGTCTGTCCTTGTATCTTGTCGGTTAACGTCCTACGCTCTCAAGTAAAACCAACAAAACCAATTTATTTCTGTAAATAGGCCTAAATTAAGCTCTTTTACACGTCCCAATATATTTTTTCACTCTACCACTGCTTCGGGACAATATAGTGGGTTAGTGCCGAGAAGAAGCAGCGCATATGCACTTGCCGGTACGTGGCTACCATTCTAGAACCTTTCTGTCATATCGGCCTACATGTTGAAATAAACACTACGCTCCAATGGAGCGTTGTCCTCTTAATTTTTGTATATTTGAATACGTGGCAACTGACAACTCGTCTCGGCTCAGCAGTTATGTTCGGCACCCGCGACCGACTGTACTGCGACGTCTGCTTAGGAGACATTGTTGAGGCGCGTCTGTCTGAGTGCGTGTCGTTTAGAACGTTTATACAGGGTTACATTGCAAAGGGGTGCCAAATTAAAAAAATAAGATCTAGGGAATAATATGAAGCGTCTTAATCGTTATTATTTTGAATAATCGTATGTTACGAAAAAAAATACTTTAAAATATCCGAAAATAAAGTTAATAGACATATTACGAAAGCCACGCGGTCATTCATCACAGACGTAGGTACGGGGAGCCTTCAAGAATCATACGCAGTGCACATACGGTGCAATTTTATCATGAATGAGTTTATCCACGAATAGGATTTTTAAAATTCTTGTTTTTTGCATAGTTAGATTAAGTTACTGATTCTGAGCCACTTCTAAAGATTTGGCACCCCTTTGCAATGTAACCCTGTATGTAGGTACTTTACTGCTTTAGCTTAAACTGCTTTAATCTCGAAACTAAAGGATAATCTTGTAATCACATATTCCATACATCATAGTGAAAAACTGTTGTTCAATTCTTATATCTAGGAAAAAGAGAGCCGGGATCTCCAATCAGCTGCTCGCCTTTACAGTAGAGTGCAGGCTGAGATCATGACGATGATGAATAAAGAGTTAAATATAAACATGATCATGACATGACATGATAATTAGCTTATGTATTTATATAAAACCAACCAGTGAATTAAAGATAATACTGGGTAGCCGCAGAATTCACAATAAACCTCAATTTTTGTCTGAAAACTTCTTGAGCCTTACCACTGTGCATTGAATAAAGAAAGTTTGCGCTGGGCAGCGGACCTCTTACCGCACACTGCGGTGCGAGCAGGATTGTACCAGCACTAATTAAATTTAGAACGACTTAAGGCGCTAGATTCACCTCGTAGAGAAACCCTTTGGTGTTGTTTATACGGTATATGAGACCACGTAACAAAAAATCCATTGTCTCTTTTCGCAGGTATTAGAGGTAACAGCATGATATCTATTATTTTTATTTTAGAAAAATAATTTAGGTTTCGCGCAAAAAAAAACACGAATAAATATCTAATTTAAATAGAAAAGTTTTAAACAGATTTAAAGACCTGGCGACCAAAGTTCCGGGTAACAGATAGTTTGATTATAACATTGAATTAAACAGATAAGCGGTTAACACATTTAAGTATAAATAAATCCTGTGTAGACCACTCTATTGATGAATAATTGAGAGCTACAATTACTAACATAATCCATAACATTTAATCAGCCAGTTATTTAGGCATATCATCATATCTCTGTATATATATACCTACTACAGAAAATTGCAGCGCTGATTTTCAACCGGAGCCCCAGGTGGCGCATTCAGTAAACTTGTGTGCAAGATAAACTACATAAATAATACAATATCTCACAGAACAAAATATAACAATATTATCTAGCTTTTGCCCGCTACTTCGTCTGCGTAGACTTCAGAATTAGGCCATCATCATTTCAGCCATGAGATGTTTACTTCTGAACATAGGCCTCCCCCAATGTCTTTAATTGGGGGGATTGCCAATACTCGCCACGCTTGGCAGGCGGGTTGGCGAGCGCAATTTTTTTTAACATTTCGCACGCAGACGCTGCTGCCCGTCTCGTGCTACAGGAATTAGTCTCCTCTTACGACACGCCTCCTGTTGATGGTGGGAAAGTGTATTCTTTTCTAAGCGTCCCATGGCGTAGAATTAGAATAAGGCCAAAGAAGAATTAATAATTATCTCACAAGCAAAAAAAAAACGGGATAAATATTTTACATATTATAATTTCATGTGTTTAGCTATATCAATAATGTGTTTGAAATTACAGCTAATTCCGTCTAGACGTTAAATTGTTATTGAGTAACAAACATTTCTAATATTAGGTAAGATACTCACCAACATACTTTTAATATAAAGATATTATTAAAGTTATTCTTAAATACTTGCATAAAATGTTAGACTGTATGAAGTACTTACTTCAAATTATTAAATGTGACATGAAATGAATGATTGGAATTTAAATTTAAAACTGACATCGGAAAACTTATAATTTTTAAGTTTTTATAACATTTGGTAGGTACTTTTAATTTTCATAAAAACACTAGTGGTGTATACTGAAACTTGAAAGAAACCAACATTTGGATGTGTCGATGATAATTTTAACGTGTTGATGACGTAAACCTACATCAAAAGATGGATACCAAACAGACTAACACAGTAGTTAAATTCTTCTCAAAAACAAACAAACCTACACAATATACTTTAAACATAATTTTAGCTCTACTTTTCACACCTTACCACTGTGCAGGTCAAAGTTTGTGCGCTCAGGCCGAGCGACCGGATTGTTCCGACACTAATTAAATTTAGAGCGACTTAAAGTCTCGGACACACCTGGAACTTCTAATTTGGACTTAAAAACATTTATTGGATTGCGGTGTGCGGTTAGAAAAATGGTTTAATTCAATGGCGGATACGTACTAAAGTGTTTATTGATTGTCGTAAATTAAATGGATTGGTTTCTGAATTACCTGAACTTTAATTGCTAAATGCGGTCGCTTAGATGCAGTTTACCTATAATGGTATTGTACCCATCATTAAATATACATCATTTTAAAGTAAAGTAAAATTTTGAAGTATTTGTACATGAAATTAATGCACAACTTTAAAATGAGTGGAATAAAAACAAAAACGTTGACGTCTTGTGGTTCGTGCTCCAAACTACAAAGCCAGCGGTTGCGGTCAGACGGGTTCGTATCCCGCAAGATCCAAGTTTTTGCGTAACGAGCACTATTATTTGTACCAAAGTCATGATGGATGTAATTTAAAAAAAGTCTATCCGTTATCTAGCCACATTTTAACGACTTCTACTTAATTTACAAGCAAGATGATTGAAATTACAGTTGATATAATTAACTTTAAAATAAATAATATAAGGAATTAACATTGTGTTACGAGTACGACAGACAATGTATTTTGGCAGGGGCGGCTCCCAGTACAACCAGACTTGAAAGCCAATTTAGAAAAGATCGTTTTCTGAATTGAACCAAACTGGGAATCAAATCCGGGACCCTTTGCGTTAAAGGTGAATCTCGGCGCCACTACACTAATCGGGTCAACAAGACATAATAAAGGTAAGGTAATTTAGTAAAAAAATATATTTTATATTTACATTTCAAATGAATTTAATATCTCATTTGTGAAAAAATATTTTGGAATAAAAGTGAAATAATTTAAACTTTTTTCGGGCAGTCTTCCAATTTGACGCATTTCCCAGTGCTCAGGTCTCGCACATTGGGCGTGTTGCAGAAACAATCAGGGATGTCACACGCACCAGGTGTAGTGCGCATGTGAACAACAGGGATGTCACAGTCCGGCTCCGCTTTTCTGGGGCAATACAGCACTGAGTGCTCACCGGGAGGGCATTTTTCTGAAAAACAAAAAAAAAAATTTTGATCGCGCAGAATACAACTTGCCACGGTCTTTTGACCTCATATTTTGTACAGGGGGATTTGAAAAAATAAGCCTACTTTATTGCTTAAGTTAATAAAAAAAAATTTGCTTGTTGATTAAGCATTCTGTTTACTTCGACTTAAAATAAATGACCCCTTTTGATAATAATTTCTTTAACTTTAATTTTAATGAGGTCTTGTCTTTTAATTTAAGAAATTATTATTTTAGAAATTATACATTAATGTTATATTCGTATTAAAATTTGTTTATTCAAATTAAATCGAACTTTATGCAAAATATATAATGACAATAATATGGCATGATGTCATTATGATGTCATAAAGTACCAAATTGTTATTTAATCGTAGGAGAATTCCATTAGTATAGCTTAGTTATGGAACTAAAACACCAATCACTTTATCAACTATAAAGTACCAATTAAACGTTTATAAATCTAATAGTATAGCAACACTTAAGTGACAAAGAAACAAACAAAGAAGTATTGATTGAAATACTGTTAATATATAATTATACTTACTTGTAGGTATTCCTTGTCCTTGAACCAAGGCTACCACTAGCACAACAAAAACCAAACATACTGTGACAAGCTTCATTTTATTTAAAATTTCCTTATTTTATTTACTCAAGTGACAACGTCGAAGAACTGTTTATGAATGAATAATGGCTAAGAAATATTCAGCTTATATAATATGATAGTACAAAATAAGTTTAAACGGTAGCATCACTTATTGTCTACTAGTAATAATTACACAAAGCAACGCGTCACGAGTTAGGATAAAATGATGAATCTCTTGATAATTTCACCCTACTTACCTCAATAATAAATACTTAAGAAATCCAGCGCCGATTATAATCATAATTCGCTAAACTAAAACTGCTGGCTTGCGTTGGCTTAAAGTACTCAGCCCAAAACTGCTGAAAGCTGGTACCGCTACCAAGAGGTAAACCTGACTAGCGTTTGCATGGTCATGCTTCTGCTGAACGGTGCTGCATTATAAACTAGTCTATGAATGCAGGCCTGTCTATGCTGGTTTCATTCAAACACGAGTCCAATTGGGGGTCTACAACAGCCCTTGGATGTATGATGCGTAATTTGGGCCTACTGCATTTCATTCTGTTATTATTGTGAGTGACGACCACATAAAGAAAAGGGGAATAACTTATAAAAAGAACCGTTTCTATAATGCAGCGAATGAGGAAACGTTTCAAAGAAACGATTTCGTTTGAGGAAAATCGTAAATGTTGAATGAAGGCGGCTTGCAATGGAAGTGAAAGAAAACGTAACCCCTTCTTTTGGCAGTCATAGAAATCTCAGAGTTTTATTATTTAGTAGTCTTTATTTTTATAATATTTTTGCCAAAAAAATAAAATATACCTTACTAATACTATAAACGCGAAAGTTTGTATACAAGGTTACATTGCTAAGAGGTGCCAGATCTTTAGGCTCAGAATCAGTAACTTAATCGAACTATGCAAAGAACAAAAACAATTTTTTACGTCTAATTATTCCTATCCGCTGTTAAAAATCGTACGTTGGCTCGTCGTACCTACGCCTCTGATGAATGACCGTGCGGCTTTCGTAGTCTCTCTATTGCCTTTATTTTCGGATTAATTTAAAGTATTTTTTTTTCGTAACATACCATAAAATATTTCCACCATAAGTATTAAAAATATTGTTCCCTATATCTTATTTTTTTAATTTGGCACCCCTTTGCAATGTAACCCTGTATGAATGGCGTAGTGGCGGCTCACTTATTTGACATAATCGCCGAGTACTTGGTTCGATTTCACCATCACCATGGGAAGTGATGTGTTGTCTGAAAGAGAAATCGGTTGTCCAACCGATCATGTGAAGACCTCATAGTAGGTATTGTATCTTGTTTGTAAAAACCTATTTTTTACGGAATATAGATAGATATGCTATCTTTTTTATCTTAATCATTCTTCATTTGTGTCTTTCGCCTGGGACGGACTGACAAAATCAATAGACACAATAAATACTACCTTTGTTGTGACTCTTTAATGAATCATCGGAAGTCTAATTAACATGATGTAAGCAACATACTGCGTGTACATGTCCAGCAGTGGACCGACGTGGGCTGTTTATGATGAAGTAACATACTAATGTATGTAATAAACAAGTTGTCAACTTATATTGGTTTTCTCCCTTAGGAATATTGAATATGGTTCGAAATAAAGTGTTTATTAAATGAACATAGCATTATAATGGGTTTACGCAAATCAACGTGTCAAGAAAAAATAAGTTCGTTACATTATTTTATTTTATATATTTTTCTTTTTCGGCCAGTTCGATAAGACGCACTGTCCAGTGTACGTGTAATAAAGGGATGGCATCAAATTATTTTATTCTATTAATTCTTCTTTTTCGGACACTTGGATAGTTCGACACACTGTCCAGTGCTTGTGTCGCGCACAGTGGGCTCATTGCAAAAGCAATCTGGGATATCACATGCGGCGAAGTCTAGGTCGTGTAGAGTTGGGTTGTTGCAGTTTGGCTCAGCTTTTTGAGGGCAGTACAACACTGTGTGCTCACCGGTTGGACAATCTCCTGAAAAAGAAAAAGATTTTTTTTAAATAACCCTGTATAACGAAATTAAAAAGAAAACTATCACAGTTAAGTTGACTTATATGATGTTGTTAATGGGCTAGTTTCCTAAAAAAATCTTATTAGTCCGTCAGTTGGACTAACAGAAAATATTGGACACGTATTTTCTTTTCTCAATCAAATAAAAAATTATGAAGATATAGCCCGTTATAGTTCCGCGTAACGTCACGCCTTGCGACACTTTTTAGTTGTGACGTCATATGCTCACTTTGATGCGCTGTATCTTCGTAATTTTTTGTTTGATTGACAAAAGACAAAATATGGGTCCAAAATTTTTTGATAATCTAACTGACGGACTAAACAGAATAATCTTTTTTTGACCCAGGAAAATAGCCTATTAGTAAAACAGTAGAAAATACCGGATATTGTGACAGAAAACTACGGAACCCTACGTGTCACGTGGCACGCACTTGGCCAGTTTTTAATTTTAGGTTAGGTTAATAAAATTATTTTTTGTTGTTATGTTTTAAATATTTAAAAAATACTGACATATAATAATGGTCATGGTCTCTCAGTAAGGAATTGACATCCTTGACATGTCAGAAGTAAGTGCTATTTAATGTTTGTCACTTTTAATATCATGCAAATATTTTTATAGCAAAGTTAATTTGAGGCGAGCAAAGTCGTAACTAGAAGTACTTGTTATGTACTATAGTTTATTATTTTTTGCAACAAATTCAGCAACCATCTTAACATAAAAATGGCGGCATCTTATTTCAATGACATTGTTTTAACGAAGTGACATTAACTTGGCAATACTTAGCGAGTCCGTTGTTTTGTTTACCGGAGACAGTTTCAAAACTATAAAAACAGAGACAAAAGAAGTTTCATTTTACAGGAAAACACTGGACAAAGATGGTTCTTATCTTACGCAAAGAACTCAGTATCTACCTACTAGAAACGAGACAATGTCACGTACAGTCGAATTCGGAAATACTACTCGACCACAACAATACTGCCGTCATACAGAGAAACGTATCTGACATTACAAAATTATAAATTACAGAAAATACAGGTAGATGCGTCTTTTTCAGAATATGAATGTAACTCAATTCGGAAAAAAAGCCAGATACGTCTTTTTTCAACGCCTTTAGACAACAGGATAAATTAGGCGCATTGCAGTTATGGAACTAAAACATAGCCTCTCACTAATAAGCCTCTAGAAAGCTCAAGGTCGCACAGTGTGCTATGGTAAGGGCCATGCTCGGTGTTTCTTTGCGAGATTGAATCAAAAATGACGAGATCCGCAAACGAACAAAAGTCGCTGACATAGCCCAATGAATTAGCAAGCTGGTGGTGGGGCACGTAGCACGTAGAACCGGCCGATGGGGCAGAAAGGTTATGGAATAAAGGCCACGTACCGGTAAGCGCAACGTAGGACGTCCACCCACAAGTTTGAAAGACGATCTGGTAAAGGTTGCAGGAAACCGCTGGAAGCAGGTCCAACCAGCCAATCTAGAAATCATTGTGGGAGGCCTATGTTCATCTGTAAACGTCCTGTGTATGTCTCAGTGCTTCTTAAGATTAGATTGATAGGCCAACTTGAACTGTGCATAGAATTTCTTAATCGAACAATAAATTGCGTCCATGTGAAAAGCATTATGTCTAATGCTGGACATAGGCTTACAGAACGCCACAGCAAGCGTCTCTGGGCCGTTAACATACAGCGGCTGCCCACACCTTGACTAGATCCTCATTCCGCACAGTATGTCTAAAATTTGGCAATGCCGATAAAAGTGAATAGGTACATTCGTTTCTGACTGTACCAGCTTGTACAATTAAAATTGCAAATACACGACAGTTGAGTCAATAAAGTGTTTTATTGTTTTTTAACAACTGTTTTTGTATCCTTATTACACAAAATGTATTAAACTACAGTGAATAGAAATACCTACCTACGATATTGAAATATGTGCTTGTATTAAATTAATAAATCTTGAGATGTAGTAATTAGTTAAATAGATACTTATATAGTTACTTTTTGTTTACGCAACATCTCTTAGGTGTAGAACAAATGACAACACGACTCGCTAAACGACAAAGTCTCGAAAAAATGTTTGCTTCTCCATACAATGACAGATCTGCTTTTACAATTTGAATTTTGTAAGGCACCTTCCAACTGGCCAACCTGGAACTCATTGTTTTGGAGGTGTGTGTTCAGCAGTGGATGTCCTATGGCTGAAATGATGATGTATTTTTTTGAGATTTCGGTGTTTATCCCATACTAAAGTTTGTTGTATTTGTGCACCACAATCATATTTTAAGATGTTTTGCGTAAACGAAAATGCCATCAAAAACATAACTTGTAAAAAAGAACAAGTCTCGCAACTCAGTTCTTCTACAGTAAAAAGTTGTGAGATCCATGTAATACCAAGTCGGTTAATTTATTCAGTCCCTACTTAAGGGTCCTTCTGTCTTAAGTTATTACGTAATTGGTTAACCTAACAACATCTTATAGTGGCCATATAAATATTATAAATCTTTTATGTTTTAAATAAATAGATTGACTTGTCCATCGAATGAAAACACAATGTATCTCACAAGTAATACATATTATGTTAAATTATATTGTTTAGTGCGACACGATGAGATGATGAAAAATCATTTTATCTGTCTCTGGTGGGATTCGAACCTACGACGTTTCGCTATCCGGGCGACAGCCTTTTCAACTGACGTACAGAGGACATAGTTTTTTAGGTGAATTTCTTCAAGTGCTTTTTCTTTTTTATTAGTTTTAGAATCTTTAGTCAATCTTGTCAATCATTTTTTTAAATGCTCAAGTATGTAGTCGTAAATATTTTGATCGTTACGTAACTCGAGAAGTAAACGATTGTACGACTCAGTATTCTTTGAAACACAATAAAAATGATATTCGAAAACATGCGTCATTTTATTATAATATTTTACTTGTGAACAGTTTGTTGACCCTGAATATTAATTAATAGATCGAAACAGAAATGAGGAGATCCGTAGACGAACAAAAGTCGCTGACATAGCCCAACGGATTAGCAAGCTGAAGTGGCAGTGGGCGGGGCTCAAAGCACGTAGAACTGACGGCCGATACCCCTTCGGAAAAGTTCTAGAATGGAGACCACGTACCGGCAAGCACAGCGTAGGACGTCCACCCACAAGGTGGACTGACGACCTGGCAAAGGTTGCAGGAAGACGCTGGATGCAAACTGCTTCCAACCGGCCAACCTAGAAGTCAGTGGGGGAGGTTATGTTCAGCAGTGGACGTCGTATGGCTGAAATGATGATGATGATGATTAATTAATATTGTAACCATAACTCACTTGTAGGTATTCCATATTCGTCAAAAGACATCACAGTGAATACTGCAAACGCGCAAAAAACAAATATCGACTTCATTTTTATGTTTTACATAAAATTAAAACCTAAATACTTTCCGCTTGCACAGGTATTGGTAATATGAGGAAAATTATTTAAGCGTTTTATTTATATTGGAACCGTGAAGAAATATTTTGTTTTACAAAGGGGAGTTACCTGTACCATAAATAATTATAATTTTACTAGCTGTTGCCCGCGACTTCGTTCGCGTGATCTTTCATAAAAAAAAAACTGCAACTTTATAATTTTTTTCTTTTAAAAGAACTTTCTCCTGGCAATAGGTAACACGACAAAAAAAGAATTACCAAAAATTGATTTAGAACTTTTTGAGAAAATCAACAAATATATACCCAGTTATTATTTTGGTTGTGGTTCTTGTTACCTATCTTCGACAAATATGAGCCGATTTTGATGATTTTTGTTTTATTGAATAGCTTATACTTCAAAGATGCTATGATAAAAGTTTAAAAAATAAAAATCACCCCTAAGGGTAGGAAAACAGGGGATGAAATCGGTGTTCAGCAGTTAGATTAGGATTTATTACTAAAAATAGATGAAATAAGTAAATTTTATTAAAAAAAATAAAACCGACTTCAAAACACTGAAATGCTAAAAATAATCCTAACACTTAAGTACCTAATCAGTTACTTTTGGAGTCGGTGCAAACAAAAACATTGAATCTCTCATCGGCTGGCACCGACTCCAAAAGTATCTGATTAGGTACTTAAGTGTTAGGATTATTTTTAGCATTTCAGTGTTTTGAAGTCGGTTTTATTTTTTTAAATAAAATTTACTTATTATATATATAGATTATATTCTTGGATGTTCGATACAGATTCTTTTAGCGTAAAATTTTCAATACTCTTAAAGAGTTTTAATTCTAGTATTATGCTGGTACATCGTGATGAAAGTAATCTACTTTCCAGTAATCGTTATCACATTTTTATATTTTTTCTACTTATGTATTATTTTATTATTTTGTTTATATTACATTGTCATTGATACTGTGGTAGTTTATGCTATGAATCTAAACTTATGTTCTTTTTTTTTCGCTGGTCGATTGGCATGTAATGCCACAAGGCATCGAGTCTACCTTTTGTACGAATTAGTAGTTTTAGCAAAACTATTAATTTTGATCTTTTGACTTATTAATAATATGGCTATTAATTTTGATCTTTTGGCTTCTTATTTATTTAAACTTTATTGCACAGATTAAAAAGGTACAAAAGGTGAACTTAATTTTATGTGGCATTCTCTAGCAGTCGACCATTTTAAGTGTGTTAATTTAACAAAGAAGACGTTCAGGTTTCAAGTACTTACTTATTTAAAAAAAACGGAGTAATATTACAATTATGCTTTTCTTAAAATTAAAATGTTCTGGCAACAAAGAACACAACGAAAAAGAACTTGGCCAAATCGGTCGAGCCGTTTTCAAGTGATGCTCCGTCATTATAGGGCGGGCAATTGATATAATTTATTTATACTATAAGTAGGTGATGCTCACTGAATCCACAAAAACCCGTTGGCAAACTCTAGTTAAGTAAAATACAACATTCTAAAAAACCAAGCTGAAAAGCGAAAGAAAGTACTTAAACCGCTCTAGTTTTTTGTTAACACAATGTCGTCCTTTCTTTGTTAAACCATCATGGGTCTCCAAACATTGTCCAAGGCACTTCGCAAACTTCCCCCTTTCCTGGGAAAAAAAGGGGAACGAACAAAAGGTGGTATTAGCTTTATCACATCTCGTAAACATGAAACGACAAACAGACAAGATAAAAGTCAAATTCTTTTTGCGCAGCGATCTCTGAGCCCTTTTTATTGCCGCAAAAATGGTTCATGTAATTGAAAAAACTAAGATTTTGAAGTTGAATCCTTGTAAGGCAGCGTTATGCCGTATTATCTAAATTATCTAAATTGAATGCGTGCCACCATTTGGGGTACACAGCCCTCAATTTTGGGTGTGAAATTACAAGTGAAAGCCTGCCAAGACAGTACGAGTCGGACTCTCACATCGAGGGTTTTGTACAAATCTGTAATGTAAATAGTTCGTCTAGCGGTAATCAAGTCACAAAAATTTGTACCGCTTTTTCCGAGTTTGTTTTAAAAATAAATTTAATTTGTGATGTAACTACCTGTATGGTTTTCGCACTTTTTCTCTCATCATCATCATTTATACGCCATAGTACGTCCACTGCTGAGTATAGTCCTCCGCCAATGACTTTCACTGGGGGAGATTGCCAATACGCTACGCTTGGCAGGCGGGTTGGCAAATGCAGTTTTTTAAAATATTTTGCACGCAAACGCAGCTGCCCGTCTCGTGCTACATGAATTAGTCGCCTCTTACGGAACGCCTCCTGTTGGCGGTGGGGAAGTGTATTCTTTAAGGCGGTCTGCCGTTTTTTCACGGTTCTTTTTCTTTAAGTACTTGTGCTATAAGACATTGCTTCTTTTCAAATTTTATGAATCTAGGTCAACGGAAACGTGTCTTTCTGGTAAATAGAGTTGACAGACAGACAGACGGACGACGATATGATCCTACAAAGGTTCCTTTTTACCGAAGGTACAGAACCACTACGGAACCCTAAAATAGTAAATATTTATTTAATTCATTGAATTAAAACTTGCTAGTACCTTAGTTGCATTTTGATTTTCCGGATCACAGTACAAATTAATTTAAAGTAATGTATTTTCTGCGATAGGTAATTGAATCGATTTCTTTTGTATTGATAACTCAGTCGGCGGAGCGGTGCCGTGGTTCGCATTATTGCAATGGGTCCAGGATTCGATCCAGCAGGTCTATTACGAAAAACGAAATCCATCAATACGATAATCGTTTTTCGGATTGCTTACAACGAAACGCTTCGGATTTTTTGAAATTATACGTTATATAACATTTTATTCATTCATTCACGAAGTCGTTCCGAAAATATGTCACATCCGATTAAAACATCGACATCCAAAAGTGTTACGTAGTTAGTAAGCCTATCGTTTGTCTATCGTTTCGTCTGAAACATCGTATTTCGTTTTTCGTAGTAGGCTTCCAGGTTCGGGTCAAGTCAATTCAAATATTTTTTTCTAAATTAATAATCTTTTTCATCATAATGTTGTTTGGCATAACAGTTTAATTCTATACTTCGCGACCATGACACTAGTTGGAGTAGGTAATTGAGAGTAAAATCAAGATTTATTAACTTATCGTAGACATAAATGATTATTTTTGGATAAAATTGAAAGCTTCTCGGACGAATTTGAAGTTGATATGATAGTAAATGTTGTATACCAACATCTGATTAAGTACTTTCGAAGAACTGTTGAAAGGTTTGACTAGTCATTACACCATTTTAAGAGAAGTTGTAATCTAGTTACTTTCATCATCATAATCAGCCCAAACAGTCCACTGCTGGGCATAGGCCTCTCTCAATGCACGGCTGCGCCCGATCCTCCATCCACTGCCAGCAGCCTTCTGAATATCGTGGCTTCACCTTGTCGGAGGGCGCCCCACGCTGCGCTCGCCTAGTCGCGGTCTCCACTCAAGAGCACGACTACCACATCGGTAATTGGTTCTGCGGCAAATGTAAGAATCCCACTGCCTCTTCAGTTTTCTTCTTCTTTGAGCTATATCGATTACTCTATTACTCTGTCGGATAACCTCATTTCTAATTTTATCCTTCCCTTAATAGATAATAATTTCTGACAACGAAATAGAAAACCGAAATTCAAACAATTCACAATTTCGCAAAGAGTTACGGGCCATAGATTTCCAGCAGGGTAAGTTTGGACTAATTGAAGGTCGCACTCATTAATAATGTGACCATAGCCACACCTGTGTGCCTCGTTCAACTTGTGACGCACGGTTGGTCTAACGTCCCACTGGGCACGCATACTCCCAGTACTATGAGTGCATTAGATACATTTTCAAAAATTACACATTACTTGGCAAACGCAGGCCTCAGCGTAGGTCGTTCTTCGAAGTGAAGCGATGATAAACGCAAAGCTGATGGCAGCGGATGAAAAATAAAAGCCGTCAATCCTCGACTCCTTTGGTGGCGTACATTCGTTTGGACAGACTATGTTTAGCAGTAGACTGCCCAGCCTACAGCCTTTCATATTACAAAAAAAAAATATGAAAATAATAAAAAACAAAATTAAAATATAAAAAACAAGTTCAGTGTTTAATGAACAATTATTAAAAAAAAAACTAAATAAAAAAACATTTTTAAATCGGTTACTTACTTGAACATTTATGATTTTAGTTTTGCGCTTTCTTTAGCAGGGTTTACATCCACACTGCTGTATCCGGTTCCGTTGGCTTTGATCTCAGATTGGGGCTTCGTTAGCGTATAACGAGGTGAGATGCGTCCCTAATTGAGCGTTGGGACGTGTGTTAATCGAGCCTTTAGAGTGTTTTGTTTGAAATTACACCTTAGTTTGAAAAGGGTGTGATGAGTGTTAAATTGTTTTAATTATGAAAAATAATTTTGCTTTTAACAATTGATTAAATGAGATTCATCAGTCTCTGGAAGACTAATTGTTATATTTTTAAGACCTCTTATAGATAAAGACTAAAGTTTATGCAAATTTTAACTATTTTTTATATCTCTTACATAAATATTCGATTTCTGTAGTAAACAACTAAAATACTATTTATTCATTTATTTATTTTTATTTATTGTATAATAATTACACGAGTATTATGTATGCCCAATTACATAAAATCTGTAGGTACAATAAGTGACAAATATTATGAATATATGAATCCGATTTATGCTCTATGAACACATTCACAAAAGGAAAAAACAAACAAAAACTATGATTTTTTAAAGAGAAATATGTATTTTTTTAAAGTTGTCTACGGATTCCAGCCAAGACAAAGGGTCCTTAATCATACCAACAGTTGACACTAAACAAAAATAATGTTACACAACAACAAAATTAATAAATTTAAGGTCCTAAATTATTAGTCAACTTTCTTCTACTGGATGATTCCATTTTGATAGCCGGCCAGCTGACATCAGTTTGTATGAAAAAGTGATTTATTTTTGTGATTTCAATGTTTAGAAATAGAAAGAAAGAGTAGATCCTCCCACAGAAAAAGTTGCTGTAGTAGTGCCCCCTAAAAGGAAGTTAGCTTATAATTTAGAAACTTATATAAATAAAATCTAGGGACTTAACATGACAAATATTATTACGCACGCAAGCATGCTCGCACGCATGCACGCACTCACACACACACACACACACACACACAATTAGCGATAGTTTTTGTTTGTTTTTCATTTTATTATGTTTCTTTAACTTCAGTAAATCGAATACTGTTTCCCACAGATTAGCCCTAGTTACCTGCAAGAACTGTCTCTGAAACTGTAAATTTTATGAAAATAAATTTAATCTATTTCATTATATACAGGGTGTTTTTTGTGTATAATACTTAAGGGTTTGTGAATACTTATGGAATCGAACAACTTTGCCCAGCAAACGACTGATATGTAACTTAATTTTGTTGGTGTACGTTTGCCATCTGCGTAAAGGTTAAGAAATAGTGTTCATTCACTAACACGATTAAATATATAAATAAATATAAATATTGGACAACATCACATACATTTCTCTGATCCTGTGGTAAGTGGCCAAAGCACTTGTGTTACAGAAATCAGAAACAACGACGGTACCACAACACCCAGACCCGAGGCAATATAGAAAAGTTATTTTTCTACATTGACCCGACCGGGAATCGAACCCGGAACCTCAGAGATAGCGACACCAAGTCCGGTATGCTCGCCTCTCGGCTACGGAGGTCGTCATTGTTGCGATATGTCGATTAAGTTGCGATAGGTAACTTGTCTCATAGACAAAGTTGTTTAATAAGAGTATAAATAAAATTGAACTGAATTTAAATAAAATAAAAATAAATACACATACCCTTAAGTATTTTACACTAATCAAAAAATACGCTTTAGGTAAAATACTGTAAAAAAAGGATAATTTTTTTCGTAGTGTCAAATCAACCGTCATCAACAGGAGTCTATTCTTTAGAGCGACTTGTTCGGAACTCGCAAACTTGTTTAATTGGCATACGGTCCACAGAACTGTTATTGAATTTAATAGGGCACACTAGTTGCCAGATAATTAATACTATTACAGTTATAATTGGTAGATTACAGCCTGCCGTGAGTGGTCCCTTTGTAAATGTTTCGACTAATTTACATTTAGTTGCGAGTTTACATTTCGTTTTGTAAATAAATATGTTAGACCCTTACTAAGTTGTTGCTGTGTAGTCATTTAGCAAAGCCGATACTTACTTTTTTGTTTTTACAATTATTTAATTAAATTATTGTTTTGTGTGTCTACAATCAAGCAAAACATTATGATGTATCATATTTGACGCATTAGACATGATCTGTTTTGAAGTAGGTACAGACAACAGCTCGTCAACCTACCACAAATCGTTAAATTTTCTCAATCGATATTCATCTCTACATGTTGGACTTAAAGTTGAAAATCGGTTCAATGACCTTTGACTTTTTGGGTAGGTTGACTTGCCGTCGTCTGTACATATTACTAGCGAATCTGGTGTTAAATTGAACAATATTACTTATAAACGAAGTTATAAATTAACGAAAATAGGCAACCTTACGTTTATATGAAATTATTTTTAATGAATAAATATGTATGTGTGTGTGGTGCGTACGACACGTACGTTGCCATGGACTTGAAGTAAATTATTAACTTCTTTAAGCTACGAGGTACCAGACAATGTATGTTGCCAAAGGTATCATCAAGCTCACCCAGACTCAAACCGCTAATTGAACCTGGGAACCCTTCCTTTCGAAGCGAATCATCGTAGCACCACGCTATTGGGTCGTTAAATTTACGTAAGTAACCCAAAAGCACGAACATTATTTTAATACTCAAAAACAGTCGTGTACCTATATTATTTCTTACACTATGTTTATTGCTATCAACATAACTTGAGGATACACAAAGGCTTTTCTCCGACTTCCCGCTTCCGCTCGCTCCGCTCAGCCCGCTCAGCCCGCTTGGCGCTACATTCATAATCGCAACTTGAAAGTATTGCCAACAATCCCTTAGGACGTTCACTTTAAAAGAAACAGCAACGGCAAAGAGCTAAATCATTTGAAATCTTCTGGAAAATTGAGCTTGAAAAGATGAGTAGAATTTTTTCATTAATACGAGTAATAATAACTTGTTGAAAAATATTGCGATGGTGAAGTTTGCAGATAGCGATTTTTACATAACTGCCAAAGTAGGAGTATAATGTTTTAAGGTTGTACATGAACCTGATGAGGTGGTTTAGGCTATAGGTACTCCACCACGCAGGCCTAGTGCAGATTGGTAGAGAGGTGTTGTAAGGCCAGACTAAACCTTACTGTTATAATATGTCATTAAGACGCCTTAAGGCCTCTGACTACGCTTCAGGATTAGTATCAAGCAATATTAGCAGAAACCACTTTTGTGTCAATCTGCCTTCAGAAGCACGCTCGCTTGTGATCAATGCCACCTAATTATGGTTTGAATGGTCACCCAACCAATCCCAACCGCGGCGTAGGTGGCCTAATTTTGGAAATCACTACCAGAGTGCCATTTTGGTTGACTACGTCTTTATTTTTATAAGTTTTTTTCTAACTTTACTGTCTTTTAAATAATAGACAATTTAATCCTTTGAGTAGTATTCCTCCAGCTTTCGTTCGATTCATGAAAAAAGGAGTTTTGCTCCCAAAAAATCTTCAAAGAAATCCATTCCGTCAAGTGGCAAAGAAGAATCTTACCGTTTAAATGGAATAGGAGGACAAATAGTGCGGGGTTATCGACAGCTCGGTGCCGACAAAGGATGCAATTTGTCAAATCAAACAGTTCGTTTGTAGGATACACGGGCATAAATTCTGGGCGGGCCAGCAGCGTCTTTTGTATCTACAAATAAGTGTTATTATTCATCTATTTCTTCAAGCTTCAAGTATCTACTTGAAGTTTGTAACAGTATTTAATTGTTATTGTTACCATTTAACAACATCATCACGACGTCCAAGACAGTATATTGCACGTACGGCTCTTTTCTGCAACAAAAAGATTGATACATTGTCAGCAGCAGAGCCTAGCAGTAAACGATACGACAAAAAAATAGCGTTGAAGTGTGTTGAAGTCGGGTTTTTTTTAAATAAAATATATTTATTTAATCTATTTTTAGTGATAAATCCTTATCTAACTGCTAAACACCGATTTCATCCTCTTTTTTTCCATCCTTAGGGCAATTTTTTTTTCCGAAAATGTTTACCATAGTATCTTTAAAGTATTACCTATTCAATAAAAAAAGACCGATCAGAATTGGTGTACATTTGTCGAAGATATTGGGCAACAGATACAAGAATCACGAACCAAAACATTATCTGGGTATATATTTTGTTATTTTCCCAAAAACTGCTAAATCGATTTCGATAAAATTTATATGAGACCACATCTAAAGTTTGATCTACCAAACAAAAAAATAATCATCAAAATCGGTTCATAATTCACGGAGTAATCGCGTAACATATAAACAAAAAAAACAACATACAGTCGAATTAAGAACCTCCTCCTTTTTTTAAGTCTGTTGAAAAACTATGAAAATAATCAAAGTTTACTAGTCTTGCCGTTTCGACACCAGTTAAAAGCCTTATTTTTCCTTACAGCGTAAGTCGCTGAATAAAGCCTTTCTGACAAGGCAATAATATTATTGCAGTTGGGAGTCTAATGTATTTCCCAAGAATATTAATATCCGTACTGATCGCCTCACATTGGGCATAGTGACTTTAATGCACTTAGTTTTTGTTTACAGGTTGTTAGCATTAAACCGGCGTACTACTTAAGAGAGCGCATTAGTTACATCGTCAAAGGCAGCTTTACCTCAGTCAGTTTGAAAGATCAATGATAATTATCATCATCAGCTTGTGGAAGTCCACAGCAAGCGGTTCTGGGCCGTTTGCATCCAACAGCAGCGTTATACAGTAGAAGAAAGATAATAGATTTAAATGTCATACTTTTGGCGATTCAGGAGGCCCAAAATCATATAAACTTTAGTGACATAAGTCGATGTCATTTATGCCAAAATATAGGTGACCTTTTCAGATCTGGCAGTTGCAAAGGTAAGATCTGATAAAAAAGTACCAGAAACCTTTCATGACAGAAGATTGATGCATGCTTACGTATTTGCATAGAAATTTTAATATAGCTGTCATAATAAAAAGAAAAGGGCAATAACAGAAATTTGAGAATACTATAATAATCAAACAGAAGCTATTTGTTTAAACAGTTATATAAATTACTTGAAAAGGCTAAACTGTTACTATGAATTATTTCATTTACTTTAAACCTTACAAGGTCTTCTGCAAGCTGCGAACAATTTATTTAAGGCTGCAAAAAGTTAGGTACATCTTTGGATTTCTTCAAACATCAAAAAGTGTTACAGCAAAACATTTTACAGTATGTTTTCATCAAAAGTAAATCGGGGTGTTATCCCCAATGCTTGAGGAGTTGATGGCAGGAGGACCAACTTATAAAAGGGGGAATGAAAGGATTAAAGGTATTATATTGTGATAAGAACTGTTTTATACCTACATTTGCTTAATTTGATTAAACACCCATCCGTAGGTCCACTTGCGCACCACCGAATTAGTTTAACACGGGTTTAAGACATTTAACTGTCTCTGTCAACCCCATACAACCTGACAGCTATAGAATGATGTTTAATACCGTGTTAGTGGATAGTATGGGATTAAATTCGCTAATCCTAAGATACGTAAGTGGACCTTGGTGACATACGAGAGTGATCATAAGGAAGAGTACATTCTATTACCCTTATTTTTCTATAAAAATCGGAATTCACATTTGACGATGAAGTTGAAGTAAAAAAATAAGGAATAGATGAATAATATCACTCATGATTGTTTGGTTTCTGTGGCGCTCACACAAATTCTATGGAAGCTTACAAAAGTATCAAGAGGTGTTATTTTGACGATCTATTCACTTAACGGTTACAACCTCAAGTACTTAAACTAAATACACAAAACACCAGATAACAGTTAGTACCTACTAAGTATTTGTATCTTAGCGTTCCATTTGCAATTAATTTATTCTTGAGCGCGTAATTACAGCTCGCCCGTAAATATCTCTAAGCCGGCACTTCACTCTGACTTTTCACATTCTTACTTTAAATACTGTGGATTTACTTTATTCTGTTACTAGCTTTATTTAATAACATTTCACGTTAGGACTTTAGCGAAAATGTTACATAAGACTCTCTAAGATAGAAGCCTAACTAGTCTATTTTAGCATTTTTTAAAAAGGCTGTAATAATTCTGGCGCTTGTCTCTTGTCTCTGGCATTTTTGAATTTTATTTCCTTTAAAATATTTGCAAGTGAGCTTGTGAGTGAGTACTCCAAAGCACTCGCACTGCCAATTTAAAAACATACATTCATGTTGTTAGTAACTGATAATAATGGGTAATATACAAAATAAAACTTAATCAATTTACAAAGTAGCCTAAGGAATTGGCAAACAAATCGACGTCTTGGACGGTTTGAGTAATCTTATTTAATAAATAATGAATTGGCCACTGAACAAGTAATAGGTACTGGAATTGGCTAGCGTTGCAATTAAACGGCTATTCAAACCAGCCGGCTGCGACATACATACTTAAATACTGTGATTAGGGTGATACTCGTACCATATCCCATCGACAAGACTACAGCAAAAATGTTTTTGGCATCAATCTATGATAGATAGATACTCCTTATTCCACACTATACAAAGAATTTAGAGTTCATGTTTACACAAAGATGTACAATTTGGGAGGTCTTATTTCTATAAGCGATCACTCTCAGACAACCTAAGGGACTAATATAGGAAAAGTGATGCAGGTACTTATTGCGAAATTTTACATACACAATGTCATCAGTCATGATAATTAGCCTAAACAGAACATACTATGAAATACATTTTCGATATACATACATACACATAGATTTGATACTTGACATTTGTAAGGAAATAACGTGACTAACAATTACCAGTAATATTCCAACAATTTTGAACAAGTACTTTCTAACTACGGATAGGGTGATATAGCGCATGAAAATATTATGATGGAACCTACTTCGGCAAATAATAAATTTAGATCACGACAGATTCTGAGTACGAAAAACGAAACTTAGCCAGCTTCCATAAAAATAGCTTTAAAAACAATGACCAACCAGAAAAAACGCCTAGTCTTTAAACTTTTTTACAGCACATGGAACTTTTACCCTCAATAAAAAGAAGACGTAAATAATGGGCGCGGATAACGGCGTCTGAGACAACTGTAAAGGTTAGAAACTTATTTACGCCGAATCTTTTTATTATTTTCCACTGTCGTGGATTTGAACATGGAGCCTATAAAGTGAGGATGCGGCAATTTCATTTGTCGAAAACTATTCATTTTTGAATACTCTCGTCATCTTTAAAGTACAGATCGTTTTGTCTTTGCTAGACGCCAATATAAATAAATATTTTACTTTATATATATTTTTAAGATAGACCATTTATTTGCTAAATATTTAAATAATTAGCTACAGAAGTACTAAGCATATAACTCTTATCTGTAAATCTTGGCTATTGTTTAACTAACTTTAAATTAAGTAGTAAAAAAATATTATTCCATTTTTATTTTATAAGTAAGCTCTTGTTTTAAAAGTAAACTATAACTTACATTTGCAAGTCGTGGCAGCCGGTAACTGAAGCTACACTTAGCTCATATTTTAAACTTGTTACTTGTTAATTGTATCATTGGTGTAAGATTTGTTGGTTGCTCCTATTAAATAAATAAATAAACATTTTGGCACAATACATGAAAAAATACAAAAGAGTGATTAAATTACAGAGGTTAATTTATTTGTGTGCCGCAACGATGCAAAAAAGGCAGGAGCTCAGTGTAGGGACTGCTCTAATTCTCAGCTTCCGCCCTCGCTGAGGTTTCGCGAGGACGCGCGTAACAATCCAGATATCTCTCAATAAATGTCAATAATATTTGGGCTCGGATAATTAAATATTGAGAAATTAATAATAAATTCAGTAGTTATAATGTCAAATTAAATATCGCTCGAAAAATTAATATTCATTAAATACACACAAATGACAAAAGATATAATGATGGTTATTATTATTAACAAATAAACGTTGATTTTTTGGTCTGATTTTAAGATAAATATCTAAAACATTTGTGTTTTAATTATTTAAAAAAATTAAACCGACTTCAAAACACTAAAAAGCTAAAAGTAATATTATCATTGATATTGTATTTTTATTTAAATTAATATTGTTTTGAAATCGATTTTATTTTTTTAATAAACATATTTATTTCATCTATTTGATAAATCTCAATCTAATTTCATCGTCTTTTTTTCCACCCTTAAGGGTAAAACAAATTCCGAATTTTGTTATTATAGTATCTTTGAAGTTATTAGCTATTCAATAAAAAAGAATCATCAAAATCGGTTTACATTAATTTGTCGAAGATATTGGGTAACAAAGATACAAGAATCACGAACCAAAACATTATCTAAGTATATGTTTGTTATTTTCTCAAAAACTGCTTAATCAATTTCGATAAAATTCATATGGGACGACCTCTAAAGTATGATCTACCAAACAGAAAAGGAAATATCAAAATGTGCGAGACCGACTCACACTTAGCTTGTTTTTTTAATGTTCCTGTGTTGTAGACAGAAATAAAAATTTTGCCACATCCATATCTCAACCTTCTCCACGTACCAGCCCTACGTTCCCTTACGTTCACGCCCAATTTGCCATAAGGCGGGCGGAAAAAGTTTAATGCTTTTAACGCACACCACACATTTGCTTAACTCCGCACTGGATTCCTTTGCCATTACTGCTATCTCGATAAGCGTATACTTTATATACAGGGTGGCAAATTGCCTGAAGGAATCACATTTAACTGGGTTAAATAACTTTTATAATATATAATAATATATATAATTTTAATTTAATATTACTACGACGGCTACAATCTCAAAATTAAATGTTCTTTAGTATTAGGTACCTACTTAGGTACAATTCACAAAAATCACCTAACGAATTCATTTTCTTTCTCATCGTTCGTCAAACTAGGGGTCTTTGGGAGCAAATCAGCCAATCAGGGCATTTCACAAATTATTCAACTGTGTTCAGGATTTATTGAATTTGAATTATTGAAAGCCCTCTGCTGAATTTGGACAAGAAAGGTTATGATTTTAGGAATTTCGTGTTATTTAATAAAGCATTTTCACAGTCGCAGTTGTAATATGAATAATTGAGCAGAGCTTATGAACAATCAACGATTTACTTACATGGAACTTTTTACCCACTTAAGGTTTTTAGGGATTTTTTGAGCTTTATTAGTAACCAGCTGTTGCCTGCGACTTCGCGTGGTCTATATATATAAAAAAAAATTGGACAACATCACATACATTGCTCTGATCCTATGATAAGTAGCTGAAGCACTTGTGTTACAGAAATCAGAAATAACGACGGTACCACAACACCTTTATTCATCAAAGATTTTCTGCGCAACTTTCTTATTTTCGCATTTATAATATTTTTAGCCCGCTACTTCGTCTGCGTTGACCTTACCCGGATAAAAAGTATCGTATGTGTTGATCCAGGCCATGATCTATCTGTATGCCAAGTTTCATTAAAATCCATTTAGTAGTTTTTGCGGGAAAGTAACAAACATCCATCCATACTTACAAACTTTATCATTTATAATATTAATAGGATACAGTTTACAACTGATTTATTTTTTACTAGCTTCTGCCTGCGACTTTGTTTGCGGGCAACGGACAAAGCAAACGGGCTAAATATTCTTCTTTGTGTGATAGCATGATTGACTAAATAATAAACTTCTAATCATACTTACTTAACTTCCATTAATTTACATTAAAAATATGAAGTAAGGTTAAAGACCGTATCAGATTTCTAAGTAAATTCAAGACACTTGTGCATAGTTCTGCATTTGCACTGATAGTTTAAAGGCAAATAAATAATTTAAATTTGAATTTGAGTAGGTAATAATTTCAATGAATTTATGTCAATGGAATACGTCTAAAGGAATCATATGAGCTCAGACATTATGGTTTTGCTTAAAGTTTTTAGCTAGCGAGTCTTGGCTATCTTAAAGATTTCATGAATAGGCATTGACCGTAATTTGTTTAATAATATGATTTGAATTAAACAATTTAGGAATTATACTGTTCATAATTATTTTTCTAGCTACGAATACAATTTCAACAATTTCAAAGACTTTTATTTTCGTTATCATCCCCATTTAAACATTAAATCAGTTTTTAATAGCCGTGAACACCATCTGCCTTTACAGTTAATTTTAATACATTTTTAACTGACGCTTTAAAACGGTGCGAATCTTTGTCCCGCCATCTTTACGACGCCATTTGCTTTTCGAATATTAAAATGGCGGCTCGCGTTACAGCATTCATTAGGTGCAAACATTAAAACGTGTTTAATCTATCTTTTGGATATACGCGTTGTTTGAATTCCGCGGCGCCTTCTACCTATTCATTAATTTTCAAGTCAATGATTTCTATAAATATGGTATTCCGTGCTAAAAACATTTTACAGTCAACAGCAGGTCGACATAACTACCCAAAAAGCTAAAGGTCATTGAACCGTATTTCGACTTTATGTCAGACATGTAGAGATCAATATCAAGTGAGAAAATTTGACGTTTTGTGGTAAGGTTAACGTGCTGTTGTCTGTACCTAATACTGGCCTGGCTAGTACCTTTATGTTATTTAAATACGTTATTTATATTATGATGGTAAATAAAATACAAAGGGAGGAATACGGACATTTAAAATTCCTAAGAACATAGGTTTATTTTTGAGTCAAACTTGTCCGAATTGGTTTAGTTTGTTAACAAGATTGGTCTAAAAGTGTTAATTAGGACAGTTCTTTACCTTGCACGTACTAAATTGCACTCTATCTTCCTAAGGATCTCAAGACAATTAAATCCTTCTCCAAAAAATACTTTTTTTGGCTTCTTTTGTCGTTGTTTTTCTTGTATTGGATAATGATAACCACTCTTCATTTTTGAAGTTGCCATTAGGAGTCGATGTGTTATGTTTCTTTCTACATAATGATTAAGACCTTTAGCCATCAGTTATACGAGTAATGTTACTTGCACTACCTTCTAAAAACGAGATTATCGAAAAAGAGTGAAATAGAAAGAGAGACAGAGAGGGAGAAATAGAGGGAAAACTTTATTTATTATTTTTAATTTGTTATACATTAACAGCACAAAATTTGATTAAAAAATCACAATGAAACACAAATCAAAATAAATCATACATGCAATTTACAACACATTTCAACAAGAAGATTAAATGATGTGGTACTTATCTAATGTTCACCAGCACAGCATGTGCTACAGAAAATGCATCGCTGATTTTCAGCAATTTTCAGCATTTTACTATAGTAAGTACCATTTTTAGGGTTCCGTAGCCAAATGGCAAAAAACGGAACCCTTATAGATTCGTCATGTCTGTCTGTCTGTCTCTCCGTCTGTCCGTCCGTCCGTATGTCACAGCCACTTTTTTCCGAAACTATAAGAACTATACTGTTGAAACTTGGTAAGTAGATGCATTCTGTGAACCGCATTAAGATTTTCACAAAAAAATATAAAAATAATAATAAATTTTGGGGGCTCTCCATACTTGGAACTAAAACTTGAAATTTTTTTTTTCGTCAAACCCATACGTGTGGGGTATCAATGGATAGGTCTTTAAAAATGATATTGAGGTTTTTAATATCATTTTTTTCTAAACTGAATAGTTTGCGTGTGAGACGCTTCCAAAGTGGTAAAATGTGTGTCCCCCCCCCCCTGTAACTTCTAAAATAAGAGAATGATAAATCTAAAAAATGTGTATAATGTACATTACCATAAAAACTACCAGCAAAAATTAGTTTGAACCAGATCAAGTAATTAGATTTTTTTTAATACGTCATAAATCGTAAACCGCAATTTAACTTTCGTAATGTTATGGATTTCATTTTGCAATAAAAATACCATAACTATGACTCGATTGTCGTGATGGGTGAACTTTTACTCATAACGGTACCTACAGGTTTGTACGGAACCCTCGGTGCGCGAGTTCGACTCGCACTTGGCCGGTTTTTAGTATTTGCATATCCCACACGATGGAGTACATAAGCGAATAATAATACACCTGTCTATGAATCATAAATGCATTTTGTACGCAGATGACATTTCCATAATTGTGACGACTGAAAAGAGAAATAATTCATTGACTTATCATGAAATTGACATTTAAAAAACTATTGACATATTAATCGAATGGCTCGATGCACACAATTTAAAAATTAATTTAGATAAATCAGTATTTATTCAATTCAATCAATCTAAACATAGGAAATATAATTTTAAATTGAATATTACTAAAATCAATGAAGTTACAAACGTGAAGTTCCTTGGAGTAACTATAGACCAATTTTTGAACTGGAAACATCAGATTGAAAATATTTGTAATAAAATAAATAAATTCGTGTATGCATTAAGACAAGTTACTAAGGTGACCAATAAAAAAACTGCTATTTTATGTTACCGTGCATACGTAGAATCTGTACTGAGATATGGTTTGATGATATGGGGTAATAGCACAGATTGGAATAGAGTATTTGTTGCACAAAAAAAGTGCATTAGGGCCATGTGTGGAATTTTGCCTGATGAAACATGTAGACCTATATTTAAAAACCTAGGTCTGTTGCCCTTTCCATCGCTTTACTTGTATGAGGTATGTCATTTTGTCCATCAACATAGGGATCTGTTTGCTAAAGCATGTGATGCACAGAGTACTAGAGTGCGCAGAGACAAACATAAACTTGTCTTACGAAATGTTCCCAAAACATGTAAATATAATAAAAGTTGCCTTGCGATGTGCGTAAGAATATATAATAAGATCCCAAATGAATTTAAAGTGCTAAATAATTTCTTATTTAAAAAAAGAGTAACTGAATGGCTTAATGACAAAAATTTCTATAGTGTTAAGGAATTTATTGACAACTAGCTCGATTTTACTGACATATATTTACTATTGAAATTTTGATTCCAGACATTTTTAATTATTGCAATTCATGTAGGTAATAACATACAATTTGCATGCTATTTTTATTAGCGAAACATGAGCTCTTTTTATTGTTTAATGTTACCATTTATACCGTGTTTTGTGCAAATAAACGATTTATTATTATTATTATTATGAACATTACATTACTACTTTAGCATTAAACAGTCTTGAATTGAATGCGAAGAGAGACGGACTGGACGAAATTTTAAGAGCTCCGTTAATGCCATTGCTCCGGAACCCAGAATTAATAGCAGCACACATATTTTGTGCAGCGTTTCTATATTTGTTTTAGGAATTAAAATAATATCCATACTTTAATTTTGTGATTCCCATTTATAGCAAAGAGTAGAATGTACATATAATCGCCAGTTTTACCCAGCAAAATGTTATTGTTTATCCAAATAAACGGGGAAACAATGAAATTCGAGTTTAAAATTTGCATAATACGGTACCGATTTTCGGTTACACGCCCACGCTTTACAGAGCAGCGAAGAACGCCAGACACCAACCTATATTCTATTTATTACAAAAAAACAAGAACAATTTTTAATTTTTTTTAATTGGACAACATCATATACATTGCTCTGATCCTATGGTAAGTAGCCAAAGCTACAGCTTGTGTTACAGAAATCAGAAACAACGACGGTGCCATCGCGTACGGACGGTACGGACGGTTAATTAATGCAATTATTGCATTCGCTACTCAATGATACTGTGCCACTACTATTTGCAATTTCTATTTATAATGGCGCCGTCATAGGACTAAAAATATAATACATGTTTAAAATGTAAGTTTGTTTTTAATGGACCTGGACCCTTCGGCCTGATGGACGACCAAGATATATTTTTTTACCATGCAACATCATCCCTCATCCAGTAGCTAACATTACAAAAAATCGGGCTCATTGTGTTCAGTAAGGACACAATGAGCCCAATTTTTTGTAATGTTTTCCATCTGCTGCAACACAGCTTTGTTTAGATCATACTCTCTTAGTGAAAACCTTCACTAAAGGCAAAAGGCCAAACCAACGCGTTCAGCTTGCGTCCGCGGTGGGTTCAGGTGGCGGGCATGATGGCAAAAACCGTGCATGCAAAAGTTGTACACACTGTCGCATGGGCATACACCAAACGTTTACCAGGCTGAGGTCATCACTACAATGCTGTCTGATAAAGATAGTGAAATTAAGATAAATATGCAAAATATACACTTTGCACGATACTATAGACGCAGGTTGAACGCTTTTGTTTGGAGAAGCCGAAGGAAGATTTATTCTGTGTACGCAAGCGTGGAGCCGGTCCCCACAAGATGGACAGACCTTTAAAAAACCTTCACGAAGCGTTTCCTTATTGAGTGTGCCCGCAGTACCACGAATAGAAAAAGATGGAGAAGTCCTGCAACAGACAATCCATAACCACGACCACTCCGCCAGGAGTGTACGAGAAGAAGAACAAGAACCGTGGGAACGCTACGTTTGCGTTGTTGATTGTTTTAATTTAAATTTTTGAGCTGGCTGATACCTTCTGTCTATGGTAACGTTCTGGTTCTGTCTGCATATTAATACATCACCGTATCCGATATTATGGTAAGTAAATTCAATTATATGCACATTTCGATGTGACCTGCTCCCGGGATTGTACTTATTAACGCTTAATTCGCAGCAAAATAATGCGAGTAGACATATTTTAATACCCGTTTAGTCCCTAGGCGGTTCTGGTAAAGAGACTTCGCTGATTGATTCATTATTAATTAATTTAAAATTTACCAGACTTAATTCCATTGGGTAAAATCTGTTTGTAGTCGAATTAGTAAAGTTATTTTTAAGTCTGGAGAATAAATAGATGAGAAAACTTAGACACAAATAACGTATTGGGAATAACGCATTTCTTTATCATGTCAGCCTATTGCAGTCCACTGCTGGACGTAAGCCTCCCCCAAAAAGCGCCAAATAACACGATCTCCCGCCTTTTTCATACAGCCATTGCCAGCCATCAAAATTTATATGGCTATTGAAAAATTGGTCCTTAGTATAGTTATTATTTATTCTGTGGTATAGTAACGTAGTAAGATACCAATTTCGTCTAAGATAACATAAGTATCCAGTATAAACTGTCTCTTTTTGGCTACAACATAGGAGTGATTCAAAATGTTCAGTTAAAGTTTTCTCTCCTCTATTAATCTACAGCGTCGTGAGGTGTAAACCCCACCTAAGAGAGGGTTGCCGCCTTATTTCGGCATAAAGTATTCTATTATTTTGTAAGAAGAATAGTATAGTACATCTAATAGTATTTATTCTGTAAATAGGCTCTCTTCTGGGAACTTATTACGTTCCAAAAAATATAGCTTAAATTGGCCCTACCACCACTTCGATATGCAGCCGATATGCAGTCCGCATATCGGCTACTGATGAGAATAAACGGCACAACAAACTCAGTTACCTTTCACGGCCTATACAGTTACAAGACATTATGTAGTAAGTATAATTAAGTAATACATGAATAATAAAGATTTTGCGGATAAAGTTATGTAAATAAAGTATTTAAGCCTATTTTATAGTGTCGTAGGTCAAAAAGAATATATTTATGGAAAATATAATTTAATATTTTAAAGTACGGGCAACCCTAAGCTGAGAGGTCAGGATGCGACGCCTCTTATTTCCCTCGCGGCCCTCACAGTCTCTGTTTGTACCTTGCTTATGACACGTCTTGGTATGAGGTTTGTTTTTCTTAAGGAAATGCCGAGATCTTGCTGTGAATAAAAGCAAGGAACGGTTAATATTGATGTAGGTACACAGGTTTATCACAGTATGTAATATGTTGAGGTTTTACATACGTACATACTTAAATTGTGTATACACCTCTATACATGGATCATCAAACGATGGAGTTTTAGTTTTTATCAAAGTGGGCCCCAGACTCCTTTAAGTATTTTTGTCTTACGATTTAAGATTTCGAATTCCACGCCCACTTAAGAAATTCACCCCATATGAAGGTTAGATAAAGGCTCCCGTACTTAGAAATAAAAAAAAGGAAACCTTATAAGATTAGTAACTCCTGTGTCGGTCAATCCAATTTGATCCCAATGGATCGCGAGATAAGTCAAGAGTTAGCCTCGAAAATGTTTATTTGATAATTTTAAAGGAAAAAAATTTGTTGGCCGCGAAACTACAGAGAAAAAATCAGAAAATTGTTTCTTTACTTATTAATAATTACAGAAATACCTATAAGAAATCTATGGTTTTAAATAATCTTCTTCTTCATCTATACGGTCAATCCCGGTTGCGTCCAAAGCCATAGCTTTGGAGCCCAGGGTCCGCTTTCTTTGATTTACTCCTCCGCATCGCACGGTCTTGAGCGTATCCAGTTGTGATATCATAGGCACGTCCACTTCGCACGATCTTGAGCGTCTCCAGTTATGACATCATAGGCACGCATGTAGTCCTCACGACGTTAAGCCAGCATTTCTTGGGTCTACCCCTTTTGCCAGGACCTGGCGGTGACGGCATGGCCAGACATTTGTTTTCTACGTAGCTTGCCGGTTTCCGCAAAACATGGCCGTACCAGCGTAGGCTATGGTTTTAAATAATATTCATGGTACCTAAATCTCTCAATATTTTTAATTAAATTGGCGGATATATTGTGTAAAAACACGTGTACAAATGCAGACAACTTACAGATATAAGTATCATCATCATCATCATCATTTCAGACATAGGACGTCCACTGCTGAACATAGGCCTCCCCCAGTGACTTCCAGATTGGCTGGTATCTAAATATAGTCCAATTAAATACCACCATCTTTTTGAAGTCGGTTGAAACTTTGATTAATCTTATCCATTAATCAAAACGTTAATTGTAATTGCGTAACATTCAACTTTGTATTGCTAAATGACACAATCTATAACGTTTTAGAACGAATCAATCATTCGTTACAAATCTGTTAAAACCACAACACCAATCCTGTAACTGAGCCGTGTTGTTTAATATTAAACCCTATTTTCATTGCGACAGGTTGCAAGATATTTTCAGGCATGGTACTACTGAATGTGGATCTCGAGCCATCTGTCATGGGCAATGATTGAATTCGTCTGTGGTTTTGATTTATAACCGAACTATGATTGAATGATCAATTTGACGTACCTACTCGGTTTTGTGGGTGTTTAATTGACATTTCTATTTTGAAGGATTAATACATTGATTCAGTTTAGATTTTATATCAAGTCACATGACTTCTAAGATAGGTAGGCTAGAGTAGGTAGCGTGTCATTCCTGTTCTGTGGTAGGTAAGGTACGGTCGGAGAAAATTTAGAGAAAAATTCTTAAGGCGGTAAGAAGTTCGCCGGGACAGAGTAAATAATAAATAAATAAATATTGAAAAACATTACATACCTTGCCTTGATCCAAAGGTAATTATCAACGACGGTACCACAAGACCCAGACCCGAGATGACGACAGAGATGGCGACACCAAGTCTAGCGTTCTCGCCTCGCGGCTACGGAGGTCGTGTGTCACCAAATTATATTTATAACCTCTATGCCGCTGACAGACAGATGGACGGACGGACATGGTGTGACTTTATGTGTATAAAAATACACCAAACAACTTACATTTTAATTTTTTTACCCTTAATTTAGTATGATACATGCACAAACTCAAAGGTACTCCACTAACTAAATTGTACTATTACTAAATAGGTTTCAAGGATGGCAACGAACTAATCTAACCTAAGGATTCTAATTAAAATGTCTCAAGATCAGAAACACGCACGTCTGGATGTAGAAAGGCATGAGTCGCGCAAGTCACTAATTACCACTCAAGAAATTAAAGTTGTCATCCACAGACTTTCCCACTAGATCTTCGAGTTAATTAACTTAATATACCTAGGCCACAGTGCTTGTTATGAAAACAGTAGAACGGATCAAACGAAATCGTAAGGTGGGAAATATTAATTTGACCGTAAAATATGTACAACGTGTAATAAAGACTCAGCTATATTTCAAAATATTATTGAGCTCGTGAAACCAAACAACTTCGTCGAAAAGACAATGTCCGCATCATCAACACCATTTTAGCCACAGAATCTCCACTGTTAAAGGCCTCCTCCAATGACTTCCAGATTGGTTGGTTGGAAGTGGCCTGCATCTAGCTTCCTGCAACTTTTACCGGCAACTTTTAGCATGACGACCACCAAAACACGTTATGATATAGCGAATTATCGACGCCAACTGCAAAAATATGATAGATATAGCCGCCATGTTAAATCACCGTGACGGTGATGATACATGTTATGTTCGCTGTTTCGATAATAAATCAACATAGCGTCTATATCTATCTCATTTTTTTTTAATTTACCGTTGGTGTCGATAATTGCTTTATCATTATCATACCATCGTGTTTTGGTAGTCATGCTTGGGGGGCAGGGTGGACGTCCTACGCTGCGCTTGCCGGTATGTGGCCTCCATTCCAGAACTTTTCTGTCCTATCACCCGTCAGTTCTACGTGATATGAGACAATTGTGAAGAAAGGTTATTTTTTTACATCTTTTTCTAGAAAACTTTTTCAATTTCATGGGTACAACTAAATACATAAATCCAAATCATTTTGTGATAAAAACGAGCATTTGTACCTAAGTGAATGTTTATAAGGGTAAGGGTCGCAGGAAGACGCTGGATGCAGGCCGCTTCCAACCGGCTAATCTGGAAGTCAATGGCGGAGGCCTATATTCAGCAGTGGACGTCCTATGGCTGAAATGATGATGATAAACGTATTTATGTATGTTTATCCGTTATCTAGTCGCTATAATACAAGCTTCGCTTTTAAGAGTTTAAGTTTGAAGCTAGATTATTAGTGATTGTAAAAAAAAAAACCTTTAATATCACTGAAAATTTATTTTACACAATCTATTTTTTTTAGCTAAATCTAAAAGAAAATTTAATAAATTTCAAAATGTAATAATTATTTGCTCCCACTTCAGTTACTGATGCCTAACGTATTACTGTATGCAGATAGGTAAAAATAGACTCGTGAATTAATTAATACGTAACTACTCAGATCTGAATGTTCATTTTTTCACTCTTCGCCTTGAGTAGCAAGTTTCAATTAGTCTTCGCATTAGCTTTCTTGTGTTAAAGTACAGTGCAAGGGCGTCGAACCGTATTAGGAAAAATGGCTTGGTAAGTGATTAATTTTATTTTAATTGACGATCGTCTGGAGTAGTGGTTCGCGCTCCGGACTACGTAGCCAGCGGTTGCAGGTTCGAATCCCGCAAGAAGCAAATTTTTGTGTGATGAGTACGAGCAATTATTGTACCTAAGTCATGGATGTTTATAAAAGTATTTAAGTATCCTAAATATGTATTTATCCGTTATCTAGTAGCCATAGTACTACAAGCTTTGCTTAGTTTGGGGCTAGATAATTAGTGTGATTGTGATTGCAATTTATATGATCGGACTAACTTACCTAGTGACGTCCGATCCTCAATTATGTGAAGTAATCTCGTCCTCATTGTGTACAATGTAGTACGCACTTTTTGCTACTGCACTGATTACAATCTTCAAAGTTAGGCGCGTGCATGAACGCGTCAATAAACTAAAAAATAAATAACCGGAACGTGCCCGCACCGTCACCTATCAATGTCATCTGTCACCTGTCAATGTCATTATTTCAAAGGATAAAACTGGACACAACTTTCAAAAAGAAGGGAAACTAAGTAGTATGTAGGTATTTATAGCATATAATCTTTTTTGTACTTTAAGGATTGATAAATACATACTAACTGGGTCGGGCTGGGGATAGGATGAGGACGAGATTACTTCACATAATTGAGGATCGGACGTCACTAGGTAAGTTAGTCCGATCATATAAATTATGTTCCATAATCTCGTCCTCATTGTGTACAATGTAGATGTTCAAAGAGGAAAGTTGTGTCGACAAAGCAATATAAACATTTATTATGATCATTTATATGATTTGCTAAAGTCTTCGCACATGATAAAACTTTATTTTATTAACTATCTATTGGTAGATGCTTAATTCAAGTTTTATCTAACAAGGATATAGTTGTTTGATTAATTCATTGGAATTAATCAACCAACCCTGTATATCGATACAACCCTGTATATCGATACAACCCTGTATATCGATACAATCCTGTATGATGATACACCTTGTGTGATGATACACCCTGTATGATGATACACCCTGTATGATAGTACAACCCTGTATGATGATATAACCCCGTATGCTAATACAACCATGTATATTGATACAGTCCCATCCCATTTGATGACACAAACCTGTACCTATTTTATACCATACAGGTGGGCCAAAAAATGTGTAGGAATTCTATAAAATCGAAAATAGCAAATTTTACTTTAATTGCTATACTCTTTTATTTTTGTTAAAACTGTAAGTCTTTATGAATTTATAGATTTGCTGGGACTGAGACTGATAATCCACCTGTTGTACACTTTTAAGTTTGTGCAATAAAGTTTTAAATAAATACCCCGCGCTATTAAGTAGGTATATTCTTTACGAATAAACTAGAGATCACGCAAACGAAATCGCGGGGCAACAGCTAGTTTAATAAGTTGTCATGGAAATGGAGCCAATGCTTTGAACTATTAATATCCGTCTCATTTATCCAGTAGTATGTAGTACATACTTAGTACATGGTTACCTAACAAGGTAAATTTATCGATGTGCAAGTAGGTAGTTAAGCTAGTATTTCTTCTGAAAAGATTTATTTTATTTTATATAATAAGAAAATCTAGTAACCTTTTAAGTTATCATTGTCTGTAATACAATTTTTTATGCAAATAAATTAGTCTTAGGTATTCTTAATAACTCCTGTTCAAGGTGTAGTTCCAAAGTAAAGGAAACTAAAATAAATAATATGGATGTTTACTATCGCAAATTTTTCATTAATTATATGTTATAAATAAGGAAATTATATACAAATACTACTTAGAAAACCGTTATATGTGTTACACTTGTATGGCTGGAAATCAGTATGAGACTCCTGCACTTTATGTGTGGATCCCTGGTAGGGGATATTAATAAGTTAATGAAACAGTCTGAATACTTATTTAGAAAAAGATTCAATGACTGGTCAATTCTTTTAAAGCTAATAAAAAATAATAATTAAATAAGTAATAATTTACCAATACATCACATCGAATAAGATAGAAAGTTTACTCCGGCTCAAAATACTTGTAGCAGCCTTACAGCCTTAGTCCAATAACAAGGTAAGGCAACATTTATTGCCTGCATTGCCTTAATTATTGCCACTGATCAATGCCTCTATCGTATCATCCATTTTTTTTTTTTTTTCAATTAAGCTAAGTTAGAATTTTTCTGTCATTATTTATCATCTCCATTTTTGCTTTACATGGTAATTTAATATCTAATAAAATTATTTATACATAGACTTACATAGGTACTTGACAATCTTCAATTATAATTGTAAGATTCATGCCTTAATTTAAATAATAATTTTAAGTCAGTAGTATATTTTTTATGAAGTTTATAGTTTCATGGATACAATTTTAATTTTTAATTATGTTTTAATAAATCATATTTTATTATAATCATCTATTTAAATATGAACCTTTGTTATCCACCTGGGATAATTCAGTTTATTTACTATCTTTAGTATCTTGATAATTTAATGATTGAATGATTATTTATCTTTGTCTTCAATTTTTGGTATCAAACATTTTCACAAATAATAAAATGTCTAGAAATATATGGTTTAAAAAAAATATATATTAAAAATATATTTAGGTCAGATTTGAAAATTCAAGTTATCATTGGAACTTTGTGTCTAGTTTTGAATTTCTCTTACTTTTCCAAAGGTAGCAGGTACCTACCTACTTAAAAATTAAAATGATTGGTTTTCGACCTTATGACAAGTACATAAGGATCAATTATGGTGCGACATTTTTGCCTGTAAATAAAGCTGCATAAATCTTTCCATAGGTTTTTACTGACTGAAAATATTGGAATATAACATACAGTTACAGTTAAAAAAGTTTTTAATTATGGTAATTTTTATCTTGTTGATAACAAGGAGAATTATTTTTCCATTTCTGTAACAGTGATCTTCACTCACATTATTTGTAAGTAACACTCATCTTGAGTGTGTCTTTATTTCACTTGATGAAGACTAGAAATAATCTAACTAGCCATGGCGATCAGCTAGAATAATAACCTTAAGTCAGTAACAGTGTTAAATTTTAATTGCTTTCATAGATTATTATAGAATCTTGAGAATTAAGCTTGATACTATGAGAATTTAAGGTTTACCCGGTTGTAACCAGATCTAATATTATAAGTTACACAAATGGGATACCATATCAGTTGTATAGGAACATACAAACATGCACCAGCCAACATCAATTTGTCATGGTCTCCAAACAGGGAGTCAACTTCCCTGTATTATGAGGTACAAGACAATGTATCTCGCCAGGGTCATTCGACCAGAGTATCGAACCTGGGACCTTTTACGTTAAGGCACTTCACGAATCAAGTGGACTAATGATCTTTAAGTCACAGATATCAATTAGCAATGTCAAGTAATGTTTATTTATTTATTTAAGCTTTTTAGTAAAATATAAGAGAAAAAAAAAAAACTTAATATGGTCATAACTACATGAACTATTGGAGTAAACAGGTTGTTTTCTATGGTATGCTTTATAAAGTCTTGCCCTCTTGGGCCAACATCAAGAAGTATCTCAATTATATAATTGTGGAAATCCACACCGAGATAAACCATAATTTGTAAAAGCGCTATTTATCATTGACTTGTATGTATATAAATGGGGCAGAATAAGACAAGCAGATCTGAGACCAACAGATTGTCTTGGTACCATTAATGGTTGCCAAAGGCCCAATTTGATAGTAACAACTGATTAAATTATTAAAAACTTAAAATCTTTATAAACAGACTGAAATTGTCTAGGTAAGTATATGACTTGTTTACACAAGACTCAGAATTCCTTAAGCCTTCAATATCAGCAGGCAAAGGAGCTTCTTTCATAGCCTCCTTAGAGTCAAAGTGTTAAGTTGAAAAAATTACTAAGACGGAGGGCATTACCTCATAGTCTCGGTACCCATATTCTCCCTCTTTTTTTTTTTTTTTTTTTCAGTGGCATTCGAAGATATGTATCGTCTTGATACTTTTGTGTTCGACTATATTTTCAACTTCAATTAATGAAGTCGGTCTCTGGTCAACCTTATAAGATTTGCAGACCCGCAATATTATAACAAAAATTTTAAGCCACGGCTAACCCCTCGTGAAAGCAAGTGGAAGTGTTATAATTCTGCTGCGAGACAGACAAGAGGAATAATTGTTCTCGGTACATATGATGCGCTAGAATAATTTTATAATATTAATAACTTACCTTATGCTATTACAGATCCTTTGTAGTATATTTCTGGTGCAACATTGTATCGGTCTCATGGTCAACTCTTTATGAAGATTAGAGCCATAATGTTACGTCTCAGGAGGAATCCCTCGAGGAGACGCTTCAGATTGAACAAAAACCCACTGGCCACTCCATCGTAAAGGCCAGTGCTTCTGTACAAAGCAGTTTCTGTGGAGTCATTCGGAGACATGACAGACAACTAGAATGAACATATTGATCACCAACGGCCAACCTTCCGTGAAGGCTCCGATGTCATTCATTCTGAGACATGAGAGACAACTAGAATGAACTTAATGATCACCACGGCCAACCTCCCGTGAAAGCTCCGATGTCATTCATTCTGTCTCGTTTGCGGGCTGAAGAATAACGCCACTCTGTCACACACACTCCTTGTTTTCATGATTAATTTCTGGCTGATTATGTTGTTGGAGTGGAGGCCACGTCTCGGCGAACGTAGTGTAGGACGCTTCTCAACTCGATGGGCCGACGAACTCGGGAATATGGCTAGATACATTTGTATCAAAGCAGGAGATCGTACTCCTTGGCGCTCTTTGCGTCCTTCCCGTACGTCCAGCAGAGGGCTGTAATAGGCTGAGATGATGGTGATGGTGATGATATTATATTTTAGTGTGCTGTGGTGGTGATAGAAATCGTAGTAATCGTAATAATTGAGCCGAGGTATCGGTCCAACAATTTCACAAATTCAACTGACAAGTTTTGTTTTCCAGCCACCATACTTTTACACAAACATCACCGTATTTTCTTCTTGGTTTTTTGCATTTGTATGTAAGCTGTAAATCACTAATTAGTTTAAAAACTAATTTATTCTAAATATTTATGTCTTCAGTGCTGTGTACAAAAAAGTACAATGACATTGACAGGTGACAGATGACATTGATAGGTGACGGTGCGGGCACGTTCCGGTTATTTATTTTTTAGTTTATTGACGCGTTCATGCACGCGCCTAACTTTGAAGATTGTAATCAGTGCAGTAGCAAAAAGTGCGTACTACATTGTACACAATGAGGACGAGATTATGGAACATAATTTATTATTATTTATTTAATTATTAAATAAGACTATCAAGATGAGGTGAGCAAATAATACTGAGAGTTTAAATCACAGCGTTTTGGATAGTGCTGATTGATAAGAAATATCGATCATCTATCGTTAACACGATCTACAGTGCAACATCTTGAAATGCAGTTGCTTCAATACAAAAAAATATGCTTGAGCCTTAAGCGGTGGTAAGGCCTTTGCCTTCATCATCATCATCATCATTTTAGCCACAGGACGTCCACTACTGAACATGGGTCTCCCCCAATGACTTTCATTAGGGGGGATTGCCAATACTCGTCACGCTTGGCAGTTAGCAAGCGCAGTTTTTTATAAGATTTCACACGCAGACGCTGCTGCCCGTCTCGTGCTACAGGAATTCTCCCTCGCCTCTTGCGACACGCCTTCTGTTCGCGGTGGGGAAGTGTATTCTTTAAGGCCGTCCCCACACAGCACACTTTGCCTTACCATCGCAAAATTAATTACATATTATCTAGGGATAGGAACAAACGGGGCAAGACACTCGAGGCAGCAACCTTTTTTAAGCCTTTTTAGAGGAAATACAGTTTTAAGACATATGTAAGTGTGAGCTAGGTAGGTTATAACATACGCTTTTATAGTTCTAACTATTGTATGATTTCCTTTCATTATAAGATTTACTGAAAAGCCACAATCTCAAAAAATAAAATTGACGTTTCCATACAAACTGATGCCAGCTGGTCGCGTTTTAGTATGGAAAAGTGTTTTTTTGCGAATTCGATGTTGGTCCCATAGAAAAAGTTGATGTAATTTAGATGTAGAATAACCCCTTAAAGTTTTATTTCACCTTTTCGTTACACCCTGTAGAAGTGCGACATGAAGTACTCGCAATAGGAGAAATTAAGTGCACAGTGATTGGAATGAAGGATGCTGGTTAAAACCAAAATGACCAATTTGGTCATCTAGCGATGTTCTGTCGATAAGTGAAATCAGCTGCAATAAAAGCCTGGAATATAGGTAATATGTTAGAGTTAAAGTTTTTTAGATGTATTAAACAAGTCATCTCCAAACTTCTCATTCGGTTTATACAGAAAGTCCTGTAAAGAGCATGCTAAACGTAAACCCTAGTTAATGGAAAAAAGGTTCTTTCTCTTGTCCAAAATTAGACTTTGTAAAAGTCGCATCTCACAAAGAACCTGCCATTATTTGACAAAAAGTTTGGCTTGGATATTGTATTACTTTAATAGATTTAGGCTTTAGGCTCAGTTTAATAGAGTTTAAGAACTTTTCAAGTTCAACGTGCTGGTACTTGCCCGAAATATTTTGCTCATATAAACATTCAAACAATTTATTTTCAGAGGTATTGTTTGGTTTTCCTAATAATATTACTTTAGGCTTACGTTTAGCAGTCTCTTCCAATTTAAGCCCTGAATTTTTGAGCTGTTCTGAACGCTTTAATTTCTCAAGGTCCCTTCCTTCAGCGCTAATTATTATGCCTTCACCTTTAGTTTTCCTTATCCCACGTATATGAAGTTTGAGTTCTTCAGTCTTGGTCTGAATAAGCTTCTTAGTATATTCTCTAGACTTATCTTTGCCAACTGGATGAATAGCAATACTTTTAGTGCATCGAGGACGTATTGTATGACAGTTAATTAAAATAATAGTAAAATCACAGCTGTTACTATGTAAATGGGCAATAAATATACAAAACTATTTCATCAATAAAAACCCTATATTTATGCAATATCCGCCAGATTACTTCACTAATAGTATCGCCGTAAGTAGAAAAAAAACTTGCCCGTTCCCGATTCAATTTTCCAATGAATTAAACAGAGTATCGGATTATCTGACTATCGCATTGCTATGGAGAAAAGTATAATGCTTGGGCAACAGACACATTAACACAATAGACGTCACCTTATTTTGACAACCTCCGTAACTGAGAGGCAAGCATGCCGGACTTGGTGTCGCTATCTCTGAGGTTTGATTCCCGGTCGGTCAATGTAGAAAAAAAAAACCTTTCTATATTATCTCGGGCCTGGGTGTTATGGTACCGTCGTTGTTTTTGATTTCTGTAACACAAGTACTTTGTATACTTAACATAGGATCAGAGCAATCTTTGTGATGTTGTCCAATATTTATATATAGGTATATATTTATTTAATTACTACGACTACTTCCTGTAGCACAAGACGGGCAGCAGCGTCTGCGTGCGAAATCTTATAAAAAAAACTGCACTCGCCAACCCGCCTGCCAAGCGTGGCGAGTATTGGCAATCCTCCTCGATGATAGGTCATTGGGGGAGGCTTCTGTTCAGCAGTGGATTTTCTATGGCTGAAATGATGATTTATTTAATTATATTAATTAGGTCGTCCAGTGAAATGAAGGTAATATAAACGCGTTTTAATCAAACAAAAAATAATAACTTTTCTATTATAACGCTTTCTCTCTATTTATAACACAACTGCTCTAACTCTACTGAACCGAATTACATAACTGTGATCGTTTTACCTAGCCTTGTTTTTTTAAAAATAAAGTTACGTTTAGGACATTTAAAAAATATTAAAATTATCCTCTAACATTTTACCTCCCATAGATAGATAGATTCTCTTTATTGCACATCACACAAAACAAACAAAATATATAAAAAATATCATTAATTAATTTAGACAGTCTTATCGCTAGAAGTGATTATTTTAAGTCAACCGTTAGGTACCCAACCTTATTCAAATTGTTTAAAGAACAGTTACAATAAATGTATAAGTAGTAAACCATAATCTACCCAGTAATTAGAAAAAATACAATATTATCACAATTTATACATAAGTTTGAACTGTCATGTACCAGTAATACTATCATGTACTGTTTTTTTATAAACTAATAGAGCATTTCGATTCATTTAGTTATTGCTTTTCTCTGAAGCTAGTTATTATCACTTTAAAAATTCAGTCATCAGCGTCTAATACACCTAAGTTGTCTGTAAGCGTGGTAGTCGTTTTGTCGAATCAGAAAATGGTTTGCAAGCATTACTGTAATAACAAGTAAAGAGATATCTGGCATTTGGGCTGTCTGTAAAGTTATATTTATTGCTTCTTTTGCAGTTTTATTTGGCCCGTTTGTATTATTACTGAATCATTATCATCTGCATCATTTTAGCCATAGAATGTCCACTGCTCAGCTGAACAAAGGCCTACCCCTGTGACTTCCAGGTTGGCCGGTTGGAAGTGGCCTGCATCCAGCGGCTTCGTGCAACTTTTACCAGGTCGTCGCGTCAGTCCACCTGGTAGGTATTACTATTATTAGTAGGTAGTACTAATACCCAAGAAAAAAACTTGTTTAGTAATAAATAAATATGCGCCGGAAAACAAACCAATTGCCATGGTCTCGAAGTAAGAAATTATAATCCTTGTGTTACAAGGTACCAGACAATGTATTTTGGCACTGGCGTCTCCCAGAAGACACAAACTCGAGCAAAGTTGGAAAAGATCGTTTTCTGAATTGACCTGAACCGGGAATCGAACCTGGGACCCTTCACGTTCAAGGTGAAATAACGCGCCACTACATTGGGTTTTCAAATATGCAGGGTGTTAGTAACCTAATATCGTAACCTTACTTAACGGTAGATTTGAAAGAAGGACATACAATACTTGTATATTTTATTTTTCTCAAGAACTTAAACAAGTTTTAAAGTGATGATATCGCAAAAAAGACGACGGATAGCAGACTTAATTTGGTAATAATTTAAACTTGATACATCTACGCATTTTTGGTAAACAGAGTTTTTTGACAGACACACAGACGGGAAACGAAGTGTTCCTTTTACCTTGTGAAGTGCAGAACCCTAAAAACATTATAAAACACTTGAAATTTGAGACTGAGCACAAAAAGAAGTAAATATCTGTCAAATCAACCAAACATTCAAAAATGCAGTACAAAAAGCAACAGCATTTCGCCATAATACACTCCCAAAGAAAAAAACTTGCGTCATAAAAACAAAAAACCTTATTCAAATTGTTTCCGGATTCCCTTTGCATCCAAAAGAACCAAACCAATCTAAAACAACCCAAAAGATAGCTCGGGAATGTTGCAATCTCGGACGAATCCAGCCAAGCGTTTGGAGCAATCATCCCGCTCATCGCTCCTGGAGATTATGTCTGGACAGCTTGACCTGGCTGAGGATAGATGTTACCCTGAGTACTAGAATGGATTTCTAGAGGCAATAGATAGTGACAATTCATTATTCAGAGACATTTATTCGTTTTAAATTGACTCCTAAAAAGGTCACTATTTCAATACTTTTTTATTGCTTAAAATGTATCTAACCTTTGCAAGTCGTGGTTAGTTGGTTACTCTTTTTGATAAATTTTATTTAAAAAACTGACTTCAACAAATCAAAAAGCCAAAAATAATATTAACACCTACACCTATCTACCCTACCTATCCTACCTATTAACAGTCGGTGCCAGCTGATCAGAGTTTGAATATTTTCGTTGCACCTCCTCCAAAAGTAACTGATTAGGTACCTATGTGTTCATATTATTTTTAGCTTTTTAGTCTTTTGAAGTAGTTTTTTTATAAAATTAAAAAGACCAACTTGAGTTACTTTTTAAACAAAAAAGTATTAAATTAGTGACCTTTTTAGGAGTCAATTTAAGACAAAATTATGAACCGAAATTCACTACTAAGTAGTAAGATTTAAAAAATAACCATAGAAATTTGACATTCGAAGAAAAGGTTAATTAAAAATGTATAAATGTCATTAAAACTTAATTTAAATTCTGTTTGTACTAGTACATACAAGTAACTTTTACTATGAGAGAAACATTAACATTGTAAAAAAATCAGATAAGGACTCCTTATACAGTTGATTTGTATGGGCATCAATTTATTTTTCAAGAATTCGATGTTGCTTCTATCTAAAATAAATAGTTGTCATCACCATCAATTCAGCCATAGGACTTCCCTGCTGAACAAAGGCCTTCCCCAATCACTCATCATCGAGGGGGGATTGCCGATACTCGCCACGCTTGGCAGGCGGGTAGGCGAGCGCAGTTCTTATAAGATTTTGCATGAAGACGCTACTCTCGTGCTTCAGGAATTAGTCGCCTCCTTCGACACACGTTCTGTTTGCGATGAGTAGAGAAATTAAAAACGGCTTGCTTCAAATGTTCACATTTTGTGAAGGTATGATACAAGTAAATAGATATTTAAATTTTATAGGTTTATACGTACAAACGAACCAAACATTTTCGTTGTAGGACTACAGGTAGGCCTACTGCCATTTACTTGCGTCAACCTTTGATAAATTATGAACAACTGAATCTAGCCGTGTAAAAAATAAAGGTTCGACACAAGCAGATGGTAGTTTTAATTCATAAGGTTTATACAGGCCTAAGGTCTGGGCAAACGAAATATTTTCGTAGTAGGGGTACTCCTTAATTCAGTCGGTTGAAAAGTGTTTTTCTATTCGCAATTCAAATGACTGAATTGTTCACTGCCGACGTATTTCAATCTTCTGGTCAGGTCAAACGGACTGACCTGTGGATTAGCGCTGGATGGACCGATGATCGGACCGATTGTTTGAGACGCAGCCGGGAAAACCGGTTTTGGAACCCTATTTTGTTTTTGGTGGAAGTTTGAGAGGGTTGATGAGTCATTTTTGGGTAGTTCAATGAAAAAATACAATTCAAAATCATGTTTGTACCTTACAATATACCAAAAATAAAACTGATTTTAGAAAACTAAAAAGCTAAAAATACTAATATTACTTAACACATAAGTTACTTTTGGAGTAAAATACAGTCACACTGAGAACCTGTCCCTTTTTGGAAGTCGGTTAAAAATAGCTCCTCTAAGTAATTAGACCATGGTAATAAGCCCTCAGAACCGATAACAAACTAGATATATTTTTTAAATGTACTTTACTAAAATATATCTTACTACCTACGTGTCTACCATCATGACTAAAATGTGTCTACGTCATGAATTTTTACTGTCATAATAAAGTAAGAAATTGCACCAGGTAACGAATTTTTGACGAGATTAAGAGTAATTACTTTTTAATCTTATTTAATTTCGCGTTAGTTAGTAGGTAAAGGTTTCTGATAAAAATTATTACTATTTCAACACCTGATTCCATTCATGGCCCAGTCGTATAATTAGGTATAATATATCCCTACATTCACAATAATTCTGAATGAATAATGCCTGTACCCGACATTCTAACGTACAATCAGAAAATCAATCCCACTTCTGATTTATCGCTCTATCCACGAACCTTTCTGTCCGGGACAGTTTTTGTCACATCCCGCGAACATCCCGGGAACGTTCCCGGATCTCCGTTGAGTTATAACGGTCCTTTTGGGAAGGAAAATTGGGCATTAGTATGCCAGTGATTTACACTGTGTTAGTTTTTTGCAAGGAGTGTGACAGAAAGTAGAATTGCGCACGTGTTTGAATATTTTTAGAAAACCTACTAAAAAAAAAAAAAAGTCATTGTATGTTTCTCGTCAAAGCCGTTGTCCTTTGTATCACAGGTGTGTATTTTAGTACATTTTAAAAGTTGTCCTACTTATGGCGGCTTCGATTCTTGCAAAGAGCAAGACTAAGTGTTTGTGTGATAAGGATGGTTTATATTTTTTTGCAATTGCTAGTGAACTAATTAAAAAATATATAATGTCTATATATACAATTACATACAATAGTTAGACTATGCTAACGTTAATACTAGCCTATACTCAGAATAACATCTAAAAAACTATGTTAAATAAATCGGGATGTTCAGCAGTGGACGTCCTATGGATGAACTGATGATGCTGATGTTTATGATGTCAAGTAAGGGAAACTAAAACTGCACCTTAAACTTAACCATAATAAATAAATATTTACAAAATAAATTACAAATAAAAAATGGGTCGCAGATCGCTGTCCAAACACAGAGACATAATGAGCAGAAGACTGTAGCCAAACTGATACGTTGACCTAGAAATGCGCCAGCCCTCCGATCGCATGTTCAGTCAATCAGCCGCTTGGCTAACTGACTGTACACACGATATGCGCTGGGTCCCCCGATCGTTTCAACCTCAAAAGGCTCAAAAAGTGTCACCATCATTTCAGCCATAGGACGTTCACTGCTGAACATAGGCCTCCACCAATGACTTCCAGATTCGCCGGTTGAAAGCGGCCTGCATTCAGCGGCTTCCTGCATCCTTTACAGGTCGTCTGTCTACCTTTTGGGTGGACGTCCTACCCTGCGCTTACCAGTGCGTGGCCTCTATTCCAGAACCTATCTGCTATGTGCTCCGCCCACTGCCACTTCAGCTTGCTAATCCGTACGCTACCTCAGCGACTTTTGGTTATTTACGGATCTCCTCATTCCTGATTCGATCTGGCAAAGAAACACCGAGCATAACCCTTTCCATAACACGTTGTGCGACCTTGAGCTGTCTTATGAGGCCCATAGTGAGAGGCCACGTTTCGCTTTCATAATGTAACACACACTGTAAACTTTCGTCTTTAGGCACTGAGGTATTTTAGACCATAAAGCGTTGCGTAGTTTCCCGAACGCTGCCCAGCCGAGTTAGATTCGACGATTGGCCTCCTTCTCAAAATTGGACCTACCCAACAAAAAAGAAGTTCATTTCTATCTATAATTTATTTCACCATCTATTAATACAGGTAAATGAGAGTGGTTCAATCTAATGTCTAATAACAAAGCAACGGAGGGGAACAAACTATCTCCCATGGGAGAGCACGTCGCAACTCCGACCGCCTCGGATGCGGCTTAGCCAGGGGAGTGACTTTTGGTCTGCTCGTTAGTGTACAATGTATATTACACTATTAATTATCTATCTTCTATGCAAAGTATGTCAATTTAACTATTCATACTTTTATATAGATAGTGTTTTACTCATATTATATACATGTTGTCCCTGGAAATATGGATTAAATCGAACGGGTGCATGGCAGGAATCATTCCTAAACTTTTTGGCTCTATAAATGTACGTAATTTATTAAAAAAAAACTTTTTAAAATAGGTTTCATTTATAGATGGCCCCTTAGTATTATCTAAATAATTAAATCCAAAAAGCAATCAAAATTGACTATAACTACATTATAATATTATCAACTTACTTAAACCGCGTAAGTCCTGTGATTTTTAAACAGGTGTATTTCTTACAACCTAATGTACTTCTACAAGTACACACCAGAGGCCCAATTCCCGTAATTTGACAATAGTCGCAATCCGGTGTCGATCCGCTCCCAGTAACATTGCGATCCCAAACGGTATTCTCCTAAACCTAAAAAATTCAATTATAGTTTGTAATGCAACTGAAAATGGAAGAAACCAAAATTAGATTTTTTTTTTGCTCTGTTTTTAGTCGTATTGGGATAGTTTTAATAATTTTACGTCAAATTGAAAGTTTACGAGAATACCGTTTGTGATAGTAATGTTACTGGGACCGGATCGACACCGGATTGCGACAATTGTCAAATTACGGGAATTGGGCCTCAGGAGTAGTGCCTCAGACCGACAAGTAAATTTTTTTCGTTTTTGTGATTTTGAAGATTAGTTATGCCTAGTTTTCCATATATTAAATATTTAGTATGTTTAAGTTTGTTACCATGAAAACAAGTACATAAGTTTTAAGTTTAAGGTTAGCAATTTGCACTTCATTTAGGCAGTTATTTTTGGTTTAAATTTTCAGAGGTCTGAACTGCTCCTATCAGTTTGCACTTCATAAAGTACACTGGGACTCACGAGGTTAATAAAATCATTCTAAACGGCTGACTAGACCAATATTGCTATTAGGTAAAATGTATATTATATTAGCTAATACCCAACCAATAAGACATGCCCAAACTAGGCCCCATGGGAGGTCAAGTCACGGCCGAGACGAGGTCGGAACGGGCTCACAGATTCGTCCAGGGAAATGATGTTTAGCTTGATGAATCGTTTGATTACCCTGGTATTGAGTAACGATGTGGAGGTATAATTTAGTTCAGATAAGATAATGTTAGTTTTCACAATGTAATTTAGGAAAATGTGTTATTGAGATGGGTTTTATTAGATAGGTTTTGATAATGTAAATAGCACTAAATTGTTTTTTTAAGAATGGCGTGTGTAATATTGATTACAAAACGATACGTTTTTTTTTGGAGTTATATACAATAATAATATCCGTGCTAGAGGCGCTTTATTTAATATTCGACAACGAAGATTCACGCCCGTAGCCGAGAGGCGAGCATACCAGACTTGGTGTCGCTATCTCTGAGGTCTTAGGTTCAATTCCCGGTCGGTCAATGTAGAAAAATAACTTTTCTATATTATCTCGGGTCTGGGTGTTGTGGTACCGTCATTTTATCTGATTTCTGTAACATAAGTGCTTAAGCTACTTATTATAGGTTCAGAGCAATGTATGTGATGTTGTCCAATATTTTTTTATTTATAAATATGAAAAAATATTATATTAAGACATGGAACTTGTATGCATGTATAATATTTAATTTTTTTTTTGAGAGAGTTATATTATATTAGTTTTTTGTCTCCAACGATATTTTTTATTTTACGGCTGCCATTTCAGTTTTGTTAAAACGAAGTATAGCCTATTACAATTGCTCGATTTAAACAAATCGATAAACAACTGATTGATTAAAATCCATCCAGCCGTTAGGATGCGAGATGACCCTATTATAACCAAATACTCGTGAAAAACATAACACCGTCTTTGATTTCGCGCAGTCGGGTAAGAAGGCAAATAAACAGACCAACTTACTCTTAAGTAAGTTTCTTAAATCAGTCTTTAAGCATATAAAAATCCATACCATATTCCAATAGCTTAGCCTAAAAGGTGAATATAATATAGACAGATAGACTGGACGAAAAACAGACAAATATGTATTAAATATTTAATTATTTAGAAACACAAAACAGAATAACATCAAAAACTACTAGGGTTTTTAAAATTTAACATTTTACAAACTAGACTTTATTTTAATTAAGACATGTGTTATGTAAGGTGAGTACCAAGCAGCAAAGATAATTAATAATTGCAACTTTATTTTTAACAATAAAAAAGATTTTATCTATTGTTTTATTTTATCAACCACCACCACTTTACACTATCGTTACAGGAGAATCCCAATGTGGTAGTATTAATACATTTTATTTCATTGCACTTTATTTTTGCATATTCTTAGAACAAATTATTGTGGATTCGCTCGCGCTGGAAGGTTATTTATTTCTGTACTATGGTACAGAAATAAATAACCTTCATTCACACAAAGACCTTTTTTTTATTTGAATATAACAATTAAAATTCTAATAACACAAAAATAAAGTATCCTGAAACTAAAAGCTACCTACTCAAAAATAAAAGCGTGTCCATGAGGCAAAGAGGCGAGAATGCTAACAGCGTTCCCACGCTGAATGGTTAAACTAAGCCTTTGAGCGAGGAACGAGCCAGCATCTTTATTTTCTGTAACCGAAATTAATTTTGGAGCTATTTTTCCGAAAAGTAATTTTGCACTCGGTCTCCACCTTCATTTATTATTTTTAACCTTTGCTTTTTTAATTTAATTATTTTTATTTATTTATTATTTATACAGATAAAACGACACATTGTAACCATGGGATTGTAGTAGAAAGTATAGGGGAAATAATATTATCCCTTCTTCTTTGCGTGACGAAGGCAAGTAAACCTTAACGTTTATTGCCTGAGATCTATAAAATAAAAATAGATATATGAAAAATAAAAACGGCTGTAGAATAGTTAGTTAACATTTAGCCTCTGGACAATCGGATAGCGAACAAAACAGAGAAGCGGACTAGCCCCTAGAGACTGACCAAACGTTCATTCCCGTCTACTGTGACGTCCACATGAGGGTTTAACGTAAAAATCTGTCCGAATAGCTTGTAAAGCGCTGGAAAGATAGTTCACGAATATTTTTTTGCTTGCAATTTTTTTAAAAATAATTCTTGTGATGGCACCTGTTGCTTGCAAGTACCCGTCAAGTTTTCATTGTCACCTATTGGCATAAGGCGCCATAAGCCAATAGGCGACTCTTTGATAACCATCGTCATCTCAAATGTAAATAGTTAATAAAAACTAGCTGTTGCCCGCGACTTCGTTCGCGTGGTCTATGCAAAAGCATAGTTAGTAAAAACTATAGAACAAGCAAACGAAGCCGTAGGCAATAGCTAAAGTTACTTTTTTTTTGCCAACTGAACAGCGACATCTAACGGTAAGAAGCGCCATCTATAACGACAGTGATCTTGCATCACTCAGAAACCGTACACTTTTCCAAGATAAAAGTATTCTAGGCTTGTATCTATCTGTGCCAAGTTCCATCTAGATCCGTTCAGCCGTTCTAGTGTGATTGAGTAACAAACATCTATCCATCTAAACTTTCGCATTTATTAAGTAACTAAGAAAGAGTAGAAGTTTTTAGTATTAAAGAGAACTGTCCTTAAAATCTTATGGCAAATCGTACTTTGCATGATTATGAAATTTTGATTGCGTATAAGAATAATAATAAAAATACGGAACCCTTAGTGGATCACTTCTGTCTATGTGTCTGCCTGTCCGTCTATCTGTCAAGACCTTTATGTCAAGACCAAGATCTTATCGAATTGAAATTAGAACCATATACTTGTCCACAGTACCTTGAAGCTGTGAAATAATCAAATTTCTTAGATAACGTAAAAAAAAGAAAATGCCGTGTATGCCGCAAAAAACTTACATTTCGACACTCTCATGGGAATCTTACGGCACGTCAACCTACCACAAAACGTAAAATTTTATCAATTAATATTGATCTCTACATTACCGTTGGACTTAAAGTTGAAAATCGGTTCAATGACCTTTAACTTTTTGGGTAGGTTGATGACGTACCGTTGACTGTACCTTCTGTTGACCTAGAACTATGAAATTTGGCAAGTAATATCGTCTTATACTACAAGTGGGTTAAAGGTTAACGAGAACTGCCCTATAGACTCTGATTCCCTCTTTTGATTGCGTTGACTCAGAAGTTTTATTTTGTCACTCCTCAAGAGATTGCAGATTTGAGTACTTAATATAAATTTTAACTCGATACCTTTACGCGTTCTTGATAATAAGAATTTAAAGTTACGATTCATAATCAGTGTATTATTGCAAAACAATATTATCGCTAACGTTGTCAATGTCGTGTCAAAGAGACGTTCCGGGTAGCTCCGAATAAGTACGATGCAGATTAAAGAGTCTTGACAGACAGACTGACAGACGGACAAAGTGTCTTTTTAAGGGTTCTTTTTCCGACGTATAGAACTCTAAATACAAAACAAGGCTGCGATTATGGACGACCGTCTGGTTTAGTAGTTCGCGCCCCTAACTACAAAACCAGGAGGTTGAAGGGTTCGAATTTCTTAAGGGGAAAATGTTTATGCGATGAGCACGAGCGTTTGTATATAAATCATTGATGTTTATAAACGTAATGATGTATGTTTATCCATTATCTAGTCGCCACAACACAAGCTTTCCTTAGTTTGGGGCTAGATAATTGGTGTGATTGTGGAAATAATTTATTCATCATCATCATCATCATTTCAGCCATAAGACGTCCACTGCTGAACAAAGGCCTCCCCCAATGACTTATCATCGGGGGGGATTGCCAATATTCGTCACGCTTGGCAGGCGGGTTGGCGGGCGCAGTTTTTTATAAGATTTCGCACGAAGACGCTGCTACCCTTAACGTGCTACAGGAATTTGTCACGACACGCCTCCTATTGGCGGTAGGGAAGTGTATTCTTAAGGCCGTCCCCACACGGCACCAATACGGCACGGCACAATAATAATAATTTATTATTATTTTATAACTACTTACTTCTTAGAAGTAACTGGGGAGCCCTATGTACAGCTGTGAACGTCTATCCCTGAAATGATGATGATGATGATGATAATACTATTTTGGGAGCTCATTGTAAGGGCCTTGATAGATAACTTTATACCATAAAATAGTGTGATGTGATCCTTAATAAAATTATCAACTACTTGAATTAGCAAATAGTTGATAGAAACTCCGCTACACTACCAGTAGCAGTTGTAACCCTCAACAAACTTTGATATCCGGAATAAACAGAACTATTCATAAGTTTCCATAGAGTTATTTCACTGGAAGAGCAATTAAAATATATATTTTTAGGGTTAAGCAACACGGAACCCTAGTTTCACCATATCCGTCCATCTGTCTGTCTGTCTGTCCGCGACTTAGCTCAGAGACTCTTAGTGCTAAGCTGTTATTTGTTGGGGCTATAACTAATTACGCCGACAAAAAAATTGTAAAAAAATTAACCAAATAAGCTTGATCATATTTAATTTTTACTAATAACCATTTACTTCAGAAATCACGTGGGGGGACGGCCATAAAGAATACACTTCCCCACCGCCAACAGGAGGCGTGTTGTAAGAGGCGACTAATTCCTGTAGCATGAATGAGACGGGCAGCAGCGTCTGCGTGCGAAATCTTTAAAACGATCTCGAGCAAACAATTGGCGAGCGTACTCGCCAACCCGCCTGCCAAGCGTGGCGAGTATTGGCAATGAAAGTCGTTGTCGGAGGCCTATTTTTAGTAGTGGACATTCTATGGCTGAAGTGATGACATACCGAACAAAGGGCACGGATGATATCTTAAGCTAGTTTTTGACTATGCGATATGATATTATCTTTGCTGGCATAATTTAAATCTAAGATGCGTGATGTTAATTATTATGCACGCTGCAAAAGACACCATTTGCTTCCTCTTGAGTTATGTAGAGACGCAGCAGATATTACCTATTTATTGAACATCGCAAACGGCCATGTTGACAGCTCACAGATTCTAAATAACATACAAATTACGCGGACCCATTAAACCAAATAGACAGCGGCCGTGCTTGTACTCGTCACCGTCTCGTACAAACTACCGTCAGAACTCATTTTTTACTAGAGTTACTAAAAAGTTTAACGAGACAGTCAGTGCCGGGTAGGCACTGACTGTCTCGCATTTAGACCTATTCTGTACCCGCCCCGCCGAGGTGAGAACATTGCTTGCAAATAATTTCATGCGTCCAACTCGTTGACCCTAACTATCTTTTTTCTGTGTTTATGTTTTATTGGTTTTTATATCATTTATTTAGTACTAATATTTGCCTACTTAGAGGTGAAAAGTATAGGTTTATTGAATATCTGTTGTCGCTATTTTATATTATTAAATTTACAAGCTGTTTGTTTTCCATTAAAATAACAATAATTATGGAAAACAATTGCCATGGATTGAACTCAGTGGCGTGCATTGAGAGAGGGCTGTCCAGCAGTAGATTAACGTTGGCTTACGTTACTGTTTATCCGTTATCTAGTCGCTATAGTGAAAGCACCAACCATCTAGCCCTAAACTAATTTGGGGCAAGATAGTTGGAAGAAGTGGTTCAGAGATGGTTCTGTTGCAGCTTCTGCGGAGCTCTACAAACGGCGCAAATATGAATGTCTTAGTAAGGCGTACATACTTGGACCGTTTGGGATCGAAACCTAAGGCCCGTGGGTAGCAAGTGCTCACAAACTCTATCGTGAGGTGTCTAAGCGATTAGCTGAGACATCCCACGATACAAAGGCTGGCCAATACTTAGGCCAACGCATTTGCTTAGTTAATCAGCGTGGCAACGTGGCCGGCCTTTTGGCACCGTTCCCTCAAGAAAGCGAGCTCAATCAGATATTTTATTTTAAAAAAAAATCCTATAAATAAAATATCGGATTATGTGTAAATATCTTAAGGTATTTTTTTTTTCATTTACTTCTCATTTTCTTTATTTTTTTAGGGTAAGGGTTTAAGTTAGTTTTCGTTTTGATTTTGTAAATATTTTAATAGGTAAATCTGTATCCTTTGAAAACAAAAAAAAGTGGTTAATTAATTCAATATAATGCAACGTCTCATCCAGCAATCAATGATTCGCGTTCCGTATCGATGGCAGAGCGAACTCGGGGCAACGTCGTCACCTCCGAAGTTTGGAACATCGGGGACAACGTGACGCACGCGCGGATTACCCACTGTTGGGGCTGGGCTTACGTTCACTTGTGGTACAAGTGTAAGAGAAATCTGTGTATTTTTAAAAGACATACGGCTAATATCACCTTAAGGATAGACTTATGAAAAGATGGTGCGACGATTTGGTTAACCTGACGTGGGGCTGGTAGTTATTGGTATTGAATATAGATTGGTGGAAAAGTATGAACCTTTTCCCAGCAGTGGTATAGGTAAATGAAAAAACTAAAATAAGATGGTAATATTTCTAGGAGCTTGACCTAGCACACCCAGACTCAAACTCATTCAAGGAAATCCGTTTCTGATTCACACCCGGGGACTTTTCGCGTTCCAAGCGAATCACGACGCCACGCCACTACGCCAATCGCATTATTTATTTATTGAGACTTTATTGCATAGATTAAAAATCATACAAAAGGTGGACTTAATGCCATGAGGCATTCTCTACCAGTCGACTATTAGGCTAAACAGAGATGTTTTGTGATGATTATCTCTTCAGTAAGAACACACGTTAGCTGTAGATAGCTGCATAAAATAACCGAACCCGGAATCCAACCCAGGACCTAATCATTCAAACGCCAATCTGGGCTATCCAGATTGGACTAATACCAACATAGTCACCTAGATACAGTATGTCCCAAAAATAGCACGCTAGGCTGACACTGTGTATCAATAAATAATGGACACCATAACATACCTTGCTCTAATCCTATGCTAGGTAGACAAAGCACTTGTGTTATAGAAATCAGACACAGCATCCAGACCCGAGACAATTTAGAAAAATATTTTTCTACATTAACCAACCGGGAATCGAACCCGGGACCTCAGAGATCGTGACACCTAGTCCGGTTTAGCTGAGCTAGAGAAATTTCAGATAAAAATAATATACCTTAAGCAGCAAAAATCGCAAGTTCAGGAGACTATCTCCTAACCTAAATTATGCTACTTTTTCAACCGACTTCAAAAAAGGAGGAGGTTCTAAATTCGACTGTATGTTTTTTTTTTTTTTTTTTTTTATTTGTTACGCGATTACTCCGCCAATTATGAATCGATTTTAATGATTCTTTTTTTGTTTGGTAGATCATACTTCAGAGGTGGTCCCATATAAATTTTATCGAAATTGATTCAGAAGTTTTTGAGAAAATCAACAAATATATACCCAGATAATATTTTGGTTGTGGTTCTTGTTACCTATCTTAGACAAATATGAGCCGATTTTGATGATTTTTGTTTTATTTAATAGCTTATACTTCAAAGATAATATGATAAAAGTTTGCAAGATAAAAAATCACCCCTAAGGGTAGGAAAATAGGGGATGAAATCGGTGTTCAGCAGTTAGATTAGGATTTATCACAAAAAATAGATGAAATAAGTAAATTTTATTAAAAAAAATAAAACCGACTTCAAAACACTGAAATGCTAAAAATAATCCTAACACTTAAGTACCTAATCAGTTACTTTTGGAGTCGGTGCAAACAAAAACATTGAATCTCTCATCGGCTGGCACCGACTCCAAAAGTATCTGATTAGGTACTTAAGTGTTAGGATTATTTTTAGCATTTCAGTGTTTTGAAGTCGGTTTTATTTTTTTTAATAAAATTTACTTATTTAAATACTTTATGATAAGCTATGCGACTTTTACAAAAATAATATTATTTTTATCGAAAGGGTCTGTTGCTAAGCTATTTCTAGTGTCAGTCTGGTGTTCCATTTTTGAGACAACCTGGGTAGACAAGATTTAAACCATAACATAAGATTAACCAATTAATTAATAACATTATGTCACTACTAATGGCAAAAGACAAAATCAGTATGACGTCTATCCACTGGATGCAGGCTGCTTCCAACCAGCCAATTTGGAAGTCATTGCGAGAGGTTCAACAGTCAAGTGGACGTCTTATAACTAAAATGATGATGAATTTAACCTTAGTATAAAGTTATGCCAAGGATAAAACGAGTTATTTAAAAGACGGTTACTCTTGTATCTCAGACCACCATCCGCGCACCTCGTGTTTATACGACCCAAAGTTCAAGCGGTGTTGCTTAAATTATCAACGGCAAGCATTTAGGGCTAGGGGAGAGGGGGGAAGTTGAACTCCTACGCCTGCTGTCTGCTGTGACGCGACTGACAACTTTGGAGTTCCGAGTATTGTTGCGAACTGTTTTTGGGAACACTTTGATATATAGAAAAGGACTGTAGTCTTGGTGGTTTTAGCAAAGAACGCAGTTAAGTTCTTTAGATCCACGGGGATTGAGTTTCTGAAAAAGGTATGCATTTGTCAACGTCACGCCTAGTCGCGTGTGGTTATGTGCAGCGAGTCTAAGGGCCTCTTACACCACTTGCTGATAAGTTCCAGATAACCTAACTGGCACTTGTTTTGACAGACATTTTAGCTGTCAAAAAAGTGCCTGGAAGGTTATCTGGAACATATCAGCAAATGGTGTAAGAGGCCCTAAGTGTTTTTGCGTACAATGTGTATACAAATTTTAATATACAATAAACTACCAACATATTTAAAACTGTTAAATTGATTGAAATAATAAATTCAAAAATAGACTGAAGAAATGGTTGAATCAAAAGTTAATGTTCAAGAATACATGGATTTTAAACGGTAGCTGATTATGGTGCATTCTCTGTTCAAATCTGTTTTCTTGTCTTTATAATGTAGTGTCTTGGAATGTATAAATTATTGTTTCAATATTTTTTAACCTAGTAACTAAGATTTTTTTAACCAGGCCGAATGTGCCGTGTGGGGACGGCCTTAAAGAATACACTTCTCCACCGCCAACAGGAGGCGAGTCGTAAGAGGCAACTAATTCCTGTAGCACTAGACGGACAGCAGCGACTTCGTGCGAAATCTTATAAAAAACAGCGCTCGCCAACCCGCCTGCCAAGCGTGGCGAGTATCGGCAATCCCCCCGGTGATGTCATTGGGGGAGGTTTTTGTTTAGCAGTGGACGCATCCTATGGCTGAAAAGATGAACCAGGCCGGATACTATGACCTCATACCCTAACTATAACAACTACAATATGTTGTATTCATGCAAATAAATGATTTTCTTTGATTCAAATATTTCTTCATCATCATCATTTCAGCCACAGGACGTCCACTGCTGAACATAGGCCTCCTTCAGTGATTTCCAGACCAGATTGGCCGGTTTTCCTGCAACCTTTACCAGCTCTTTCTTTTTTGATTTTTATTCCTTAATACAAAAAAGGCGAAGGATTTTTTTCTTTTATACTATTTTCATAACACTCTAATCAATGCGGAAGTATCTATAACCTTATAAAGCGTGCCTTATTTTCTCATACATTGGGATGGGATCTGCAAATATCACTGATTGTATCAACGAACCCAGTTTGTTAGCGAACTGATTTAGCAGAATAGCTATTGCGTAGACTACAACATGACAGTAGTTTATGGGTCTGTCGATATGTTTGAGATACATATCTTTTCTTTATCCAACAGTTCTAGATCGGATTTTATACATAACTAATATGATTTTTTGCTATATAGAACAAAGACCTTTTTACATTCCTGCTATGATTTTAGTTTACCAGTGTCTAAGTTTTTCTTGCCATATTTTTCAAGTGTTGCGTTCATTAATTTGTCAACTACCCGAGCAATAAGAGACAAATGGGACTCTATTACCAACTAAACTTACGTTTTCTGTCCATCTTACCTTTAGAGGGCTGTAATTTTTTAATCGTAATAGAAAGGCCATCGAAATTGTCATGAAATAGGTACCATTAAGGCAGAAAACCAAACAAATTAAATTTAACGACAGCTCTCCAACCTACCACAAAATGTCAAAATTTCTTAATTGATAATATTGATCTCTAAAAGACAGACTTAAAGTTGTAAATCATTTCAATGACCTTTTGCTTTTTGAGTAGGTTGACCTGCGTTGACTGTACTGCCATTAAGTTGTGTCAGTAAAAACGGTAATAGGTACATAAAATTAATTTTATGATTATATAATACTTACTCTAAAATTCCTTCGTAGCCGAGAGGCGAGCATACCGGACTTGGTGTCGCTATCTCTGAGGTTTCGGGTTCGATTCCCGGTCGGTCAATGTAGGAAAATAGCTTTTCTATATTGTCTCGAGTCTGGGTATTGTGGTACCGTCGTTGTTTCTGATTTCTGTAACACAAGTGCTTAAGCTACTTATCATAGGATCAGAGCAATGTATGTGATGTTGTCCAATAGGTATTTAAAATAAAAAAAAACAAACAATTAAAAAAAACAGTTAAGTGTGAGTTGAACTTGCGTTTATGAAACCTTACTTGCGAGAGACCGATTAACACCATGTCTTTTTAGAGAAATCGTATTAACACCTATTTAACCTAATTCCACTCAACATTGTCACGGATCTTAAGCTTTCATAAAGTAAGCAGAGCCAGGGTACACAACAATGTATCATTAATGAAGCTAACTCACAACATGTTTAGCCATGTTTGCACCCAATGTTTGACTGGCAGAATATTAACGACGCAAGTTGCAACACGGGGGAATGATAAATGGGGACGGGAATGAGATTATTGATGAATTCGGTAATGACATTGGCGTGATAGTTATAACGGTTTTGAACGTGATTTAAGTTTATGCAAGGCCTATTTTATATTGGGTATCTTTTATCAAAACAAGACACAAATAGACCTTACATTTGTGGCGGCCTCTCAGCATCCAATAATTTGAATAAAAACTTGACAAACTGTAATACCAAAAAAAATTTAACAATAATAGATGGCCTTCAGAACATTGTTGCGGCTGCCGCGGACTCGGCGCCAGAGTGAGCCGGCTTTTTTGCGCAGTATGGCCGGGAAACTGTCGACCTCTGCGTGCGTTTTTTGGACTTGTAATTCAAAAAATAATCCAAATTCTTTATTTGCTCTTACAAAAAATTGCGGATGGTCAATTAACAGTCAGCTTCTTATGAATGGAGATTCATAATGTGCAAATTTTTCATTAAAACGTGTTCTTATTACTATTATCATTGGCTCATTATTAATACAATGTGATTTATTAATTATCATTCAATTCAGTAGATATTAGATTAACATTTACTTAGATTCAAATAGTTAGATATAGTAAAAAATTTAGTACATAAATAATTATGACATTGGTCATTACATATTAAGTTAATTGGTCAATTGAGTAGAAACTGTTTTCCATTAGCCATTTCTTTAGTGCGATTTTAAATCTATTAAATGGAATTTTATTGTGCTGTGATATCTAACATTGCTAATAGTGTCGAAATAGGTGGCATAATTACTTTGCACCGGTCAATTATACATGAATTGCTAAGGTCTTGCATTATGGAATTAACATCCAAGTAAAATTATGCCTATATATATCCCACTGCAGGGCACAGGCCTCACTTCAACTATGAGGTGGTTTGGGCCACCACGCGGGCCCAGTGCCGGTTGCTGGAGGGGTGTTGAAAGGCCAGCGACTTAACCTTACTACTAGATGTTATTGTGTTTAAGGCCATTACTGCGCCACTACGACAATAGTTTCATCTAAAATAATAGTAGTAATTATTTTAAAAAAGTAAACCTTCAAAAAACTAAAAAGCTAAAAATAATATAAACACTTTAGTACCTAATCAGTAACTTTTGGTGTCGGTGCCATCCAATGAGAGTTTGATGTTTTCGTTTGCACCGACTCCAAAAGTAACTGATTAGGTACTTATGTGTTTATATAATTTTTAGCTTTTTAGTGTTTTAAAGTCGGTTTACTTTTCTTAAATAAAATTTACTTATTTTATCTATTTTTAGTGATACATCCTCAACAAAACGAATCATTTGAGTGCAAACCAAAGTTAACTGCTGAACACCGATTTCATCCCTTATTTTTCCGACCTTGAAGGTGAAATTTTACAAAAAAATGCAATATACCATCTTTGAAGTATAAGCTATTCAATAAAGAAAGGATCATCAAAATCGGTTCACAAATGCCGAAGATATTGGGCAACATAGATACAAAATCAGTTGGCGCGGCATACAACTCCATAGAGTTCATGCAATGTTTAATGATTTTCTTATAGATACCATCATCAGAACTTGATCAAATTTATATGGGACTATTCCGAAAGTACAAATCCGAAAGACCATTACAAAAAAATAACTATCAAAATCGGTTAACCTGGTAACAAATGATCGCTGAACATACATAAAAAAAAGATCCCGACGAGTTGAGAACCTCCTCCTTTTTTGAAGTCGGTTAAAAAAAAGTAATGGGCCATATCTTTCTATTGTGTTGACTTTAGAAAATGTAATTTTTTTAGTACCTAGCTACGAAAATTTCAATTCTAGTAACATCAAAAATAATAGTAATTACTATGGTATCTCAATGATTAATACAATATTTATTTTATTTAATCATTTTGTTATCAATTTTGTTTTTAAAACTAAATATTGGTTCTTATAAAAAAGTTGTGGCTGTTACAACGGAATCATAATATTTATCTTTATGTGTAATTTTAACACATTGTAAAGAATAAAAGGCCCAACATTGAATATATTTTATTTTGTCTGCTTTTACTGAATAGCATGCAATAACGCCCCTCTCTTTGCATTAAAAGATAAAAGCTTCATCAGGTCATAGAACAAAGCGCATGACTAAAATACTTCCTATCCATTTGTTATAGTATGTCCAAGAAATCGTGTAAGTGAATTAAGTGTGACTTATCAGTCTAGGTATTTGACTGACATAATTTGTAATTAATCAATAATACATAGTACTTAATATCTAATAATTTAATTGTTTTTTTTTTTTGCAATTACCATAATTATTATCATAAATTGTGACATCTTTAATAAGTATTGATGTTTGATCTTGTTGAGAAAAATTTGAGATGTTTTTTTTGTAAGATGTTCAACGCAATACGTATTTTGCTATGAATAAAGATTTGAATTTGATTGGCTGAACTTTGTTGGTTACTTTAGATTTGACCCTCTTGTTATGTATAAAATATCAAAAATGTTTAAATTAACAAATTTTATACATACGGGTCTATACATCTATTGTTTGTTTTATGGAGCGTGTCCCTGAATTGAACGGACTGGGAATCGAACCACTACGTCAGACAGACCGTCAACATTAAGTGTTCAACAAAACTTTAATTGAGGTAAGAATCCAAAGTAAAAATATTCAATAACGTTATTTAACAATTATGATATTTCTTTTATTTCAATTTAATAATTGTACCTTTCATGATGTTTAATTTAAAAAAAAAACTAACACATTTAATAAGGCAATAAGTTTTCTAATTTTGTAGAAAAATACAAAAAAAAGAAATGGTAGACATTCTGATAATTATTAATAAATATTGATGTTATTGGACAACACCAGAATACAATAACATGTAATACATACACATACATAGGGTCATGTATGCTTATGCTAGTCCGGTATGTTTGTTCCTCGGCTAAGGAGGTCGTACAAACTAAAAATATTTTAAAAAAATACCCCGCTGTCAAGACTTACCGGCTGCATCCAACCCTTCTAGGGGGCCTAGGAATCCCTTGGGAAAGGGTTGCGCAACAATAGCTGGAGGGCCCACCGATCTCTAGTGTCGTTAATGACAGCATTTGTTCTACACAACGGGGAAATTGGGAGAATAAATCACGGAACCCTTTGAGTTACATGCGATTCACTTGTTAGCGTTAGACCTTTCGAGTTGATTCTGTTTTGCTTAATTATGGAGAGACGGAAACATGCTATTGTAACAAAGCAATTAAAAACTATTTTATTTAAGTGCCAGATAACTCATAGTCTCGCATAAATTATCGTCTCCATAGCTCGTAGCCCGGTAGCAAACAAGACTTTTTTGGAAGGGCGTATCACTGTAGTGTTAAATATTATTGGAAATTAAATCAAAATAGCTATTTAGATTTCAAGCAACTACAATACTTTCCTTTGTTTTGGTTGGCTTAAAAAAGATGACACAGATATTTTAAACTTTCGGACCACAGAAACGAGCTTTTTTTTGTTTGCGGCCACATGTAGATTGTTTGAGCTTGACAAATAAAGAAACTAAACTTAAGTTTAGTCTCATATTTAGTATTCTTAATTTGGATTACATTAACACCGGTAAAAATAACCCGAAAATTCACCGAGCTGTTTCTGTCCATGTGTCCACTGTCCACACATAAATTCTCGGCTCCAATGACGCAACAAATGCGTATTACATACAGACCATAAACGTGGTATCTCGAGTTAGCACACTTTTTGGGATTCGTTGGCTTTAACCAGATTGTTGGAAGGTTGGATAAACGATATTCCCTTTGCCCAACATTAATTGTTTGTTTAATAAAAGTAGCACTTCACGTTTATTAAACATAGCGGGTAAATGTGTTTCTTCATTGGTTTGTCCTTAAGCATATTAGAGGTTGACCCGTACGTACGTCAAGGATAACCTCGTAACCACATATTCTCATGGAATATAATTTAGTTTGTTACTAAATTATATTCCATGATTATATTCTGTTTTGTGTGTCTAAATACATATTTAAAAAATATTTTATACATAATAGATAAGAACTTTTGCAAATTTGCGAGCGATCTCTTCAGGACAAACTTTGGTTAGAGAAATTATGTTGTAGAGGAGTTGGCTACGACAATGTAAGAATATGTGATTACAAGTTTTAACTGCAGTATTGCTGTTTGGTAATACTCACATACCGAAAAGTGTGACCTTTTATTGTTCAAGTGATAGATAACTAGAAAAATAAGATTAGAAGGACAGGTGTCGGTTACGACAATATAGCCCCGTTTGCACTAGTCTGGTGCAAAGCCCTAAATCTATTTTTATAAAAGAAAGTCGGGTTAGTTACACCATTTATAAGTCAAGAACGGCTAGACCGATTTTTATGATCTTTGATTTGTTAGATTTGTCTCCGCCACGAATAGCAGAATAACTATTAAAACATCGAAAGAATTCACAAACTAAATATATGAAAAAGCGGTACGAAGTTCGCCAGGACAGCTAGTTAAACTAATTAAAAAAACTTATCACCATCATACCAATTATTTAGCCCCAAACTAAGCAAAGCTTGTACTATGACGACTAGATAACGGATAAACATACCTACTTAAATACGTTTATAAGCGTCCATGATTTAGGTATAAATGCTCATGCTTATCACACGAATATTTAGCTTAGAGGCGATCCTGCAATCTCCTGACTTTGTTCCGGAGCGCTAACCACTACACAGTACCGTCAATCAATAAATAATAAAATTTTGGTCAATTATAAATACTGTATCGAAGACTGACTTACATAACTATCAATACTAACAAATAATATCTATTGAACGACATAGACATTATAATGACACGACAGATCACTTAGACTTGATGGGTGAAAAGGGGACGATCGGAGTTAGATCACCCCATTGTCTGTCTTGTTAATTGGATGACATTATAATGCTTTTATCAGAACTAATAAACTGGAACTAATGTATTCTGATGCGGCTGAAATATTAGTTCTGAATAATTGTCAAGATGTTTAGAGATCTATTTTACGTACGATACTTGTTTCTCTTGATTAGTCATGAGTAGTAAAATCCCACGTCGAATGTAAACTTCAAATAAAAAAGTATTAAAACCCTTTGACTAATAGGTACAAGTCCTAAAAATAAATTGTGGGACGTAAGTAGAGAAAGAGATGAATGGATTGTGTCAGAAGTGATATGACTGAGAAGGAAGTGAATGACACGATGACGAGTGACCGGATTGCATGGAAGAAAAAAATCATACTGCAGCGACCCGAGATGACCTGGGAACAGGGCGGGCGAATGATGATGATTCGTGCGGTGGTTGTTTCTAGAAGCATATATTTCTATACATCAAAAATTCCTATCAAGCAAAAAATACGAATAATGTTTTCTGAAGCACCTTCTGATGAGTAAACATAACACCTATATAACTGGATCATTGCTGACCCATGACTCAATAACTTTTTATGAGATAAATGGAAACATTTGAGTGAAACACTTATTTATTAATTTATTAAAACAAATCTTTCCCTAAATTAAAACACTTCGTACACTGCTTTTTTAATTTACAAAGTTTTTGAATCTGCCCTTTGTCTTGTGAATTTTTGTTCGTAAAAGTACTGTGAAAAAACTGCACTTTTCCTTCGAATATCTAAATGATTCAGTTTCTCTAATTTCCTAAGCCATTATGTCCGCCGCAGGCTATCTGGTGAACTGAGCGCGATTTATGATAATGTCCTATCGGATGTTACGGCTAATATTGGATATAGCACAATCTGTTTGTTTGTTCAGGAAAAATGCTTGATGCAGTATTTTGCATTGTTTTGTTTGTCATTTGGTCTTGGTCTTTGGAACTTTTCGTTGTTGACTTAAAGATAATATACCTCACTTTCATATCTTTGTCTATGTTCTATAGCGGACAGGTTCTTACAGGCGATGATGTTATGTTTTTCTTTATTTATCAGTACAGGAGATTGATGTCAAACGTAACTCCTAGTTTTTGAGACAAAAAAACCTGACCATACAAAAACACAAAAAAGAAGTTTTTTTTTAATTCGAGCATACTGATGTTATAGTATTCAGTACTCATGTTAAAACTCGACTAAAAAGACAAATACAAATAGTGTAAAACTATTTAGTTACATTAAAATAAAAATAAATTCATTGAAGTAATTATTTTGTCTCATCTGGTACCGTGTTTATGCGCGGCGGTGTATCAGCCTATCGGTGGTTCGTGGTTTCCTTGACCGATTCTGTGCTTCCTAAGGGCTCGGGTCAGTTGGAGGGATTTGGGATTCTGTGGTGGTCCGATATGCCGCTGCGTCACTCGCTGCACGTCCTAGCGTCTGAGGGTATACCCGAAAATCAGCGTCGTGATAAGTCTGTGACCGTCACCAGATTACATAATTTTGATACCCTTCGTTGATTTATTGTTAGGTATGTATTTTTCTTTCGTGTGTATCAAATAAACGTTTTCTATTTCTAAATGTGACTATTCAAATCTATAAAACTGCGTAATAAATTATTTACAGAAGCAAACCAACCCAACAACACTAGTTTAGCATAATTATCTAAACTAAGCCATTCTCAGTTAAGGTGACAGCTTGATTCACTGCTCACTCGTTATCGATTATGGGAATGGAATGGAAATTATGTGGTTGGATTATCCCCCTCCTCCCCATACACTTTAGTTCCGTATCTAGTTGGTGGATCTTTGCTATAGAGTCGCGAAATAAATGGCACTGAAAGTCTAGTTGGATTCAAAAAAATTAAAGTTATCTACTCTATTCATTATTGAAAGTATAGAAATAGAAACGTTTATTCATCACAAGATAAAAATACATAACATTATAAAACTTCAAAGGGATCTGATGTGTCGAAAAGGTATACGTTTTAATCGGATAATTAACTCGTACATATTTACGATTTATAAGAAAGCGATTTAAAACCCTTTTTTAACCAACTTAAAAAAAGGAGGAGGTTCTCAATTTGTCGGAATCATTATTACTATTATTATTTTATGTATGTTCAGCGATCATTCGTTACTACGTTGACCGATTTCGAAAATTATTTTTTTGTTTGATACTTTTAGAATGGTCCCATATAAATTTGGTTAAATTCTGATGATGGGATCTATAAGAAAATCATCAAACATTGCATAAACTCCGTACCACGCCAACTGATTTTAGTATCTATCTTACCTATATCTCTGCCAAATGTGGACCGATTTTGATAATTCTTTTTTTAATGAATAGCTTATACTTCAAAGATACTATAATAAAACATTTTTGGAAAAAATTTCACCCCTAAGGGTGGAAAAATAGGAAATGAAATCGGTGTTCAGCAGTTAAATTATGTTTGCACTCGTAAGATTTGTTTTGATTAGGATTTATCAGTAAATGGATGAAATAAGTTAATTTTATAAAAAAAATAAAAACCGACTTCAAAAAACTAAAACGCTAAAAATAATCTTAACACTTAAGTACCTAATCAGTTACTTTTGGAGTCGGTGCCAGTCAATGAGAGACCAATGTTTTCGTTTGCACCGACTCCAAAAGTAACTGATTAGGTACTTAAGTGTTAAGATTATTTTTAGCGTTTTAGTATTTTGAAGTCGGTTTTTATTTTCTATTTTTAGTGGTACATTCTCAACAAAACGAATCATTTGAGTGCAAACATAAGTTAACGGCTGAACACCGATTTCATCCCTAATTTTTTCAAAAAAAATTCAGTATACCATCTTTAAAGTATAAGCTATTCGATAAAGAAAGAATCATCAAAATCGGTTCACAAATGCCGAATATATTGGGCAACATAGGTACAAAATCAGTTGGCACGCTATGGAGTTCATGCAATGTTTGATGATTTTCTTATAGATTCCATCATCAGAACTTAATCAAATTTATATGGGACCATTCCGAAAGTATTCCCTTTCGAACAAAAAAAGAACTATCGAAATCGGTTAACCTGGTAACGAATGATCGCTGAACATACATAAAAAAAAAAAAGATACCGACGAATTGAGAACCTCCTCCATTTTTGAAGTCGGTTAGTAAAATAGATGAAATAAGTTTATTTTATAAAAAATAAATTAAAACCGACTTAAAGAAACTAAAACGCTAAAAATAATCTTAACACTTAAGTATCTAATCAGTTACTTTTGGAGTCGGTGCCAGTCGATGACAGATTCTATGTTTTCGTTTGCACCGACTCCAAAAGTAACTGATTAGGTACTTAAGTGTTAAGATTATTTTAAGCGTTTTTGAAGTCGGTTTTTATTTATTTATTTAATTATTGGGCACATTTGGTGCCTAAATAAAGGAGCAGTTTTCATATCTCCAAATATAATGAAATTGGATTTTAGACATTAAATGAAACCATATTACGTAAACGGTAGGTTGGTAATACGGTAATATTAATAATTATGTTTTAAGCTTATCCTATCAAAATCTTCCAGAAGATATCCTATCCCCTAAACGACTTAGGCATATCTTTTACTTCAAAAGGTCAAATCATCGAAAAATAATTAACCATCGCAAGTTAACTGGGATCGAGTCGGCAAATAACTCGATCCCAAATTGCCCCGTTAATCGGCCATTCCAGAAGAAATTGTGTTATTCCCGGATAAAGCGGGACCTGTCACCTGGCCAGGGTTGGCGATGACTTACGATATTTTGCAGTTTCTAAATAAATAAATATACGCGAAACAAGACCTTTCAAAAACGAAATAACCACTCTTCAAATTGAAGTAAGGAATCAATATTAGTTCAAACTAGTTGAAGTAAGGATTCAACCTTACTTACTTTGAACTTGTATCCTTCGTCCTAATGCACCGTTAACATTATTAATTACCATCATAATCGTCATGATAATCATAATTCATCTTGGAACTACTACTGGACATAGTTCTCCCCACCTAGTTGAACGCCACAGCGACCAGCTTAGGGCCTTGCATCTAGTGGTATCCCATGACATTGTCTTGGTCGTCAGTCCACAGATTGGGTTCGTATATTCCAGTTTTGAAATTCATTAAACTAGTCCAAACATAGTGACAATCAACCCAACACTATGATGGCTCTAGATTGTCAGTTGTAACTATTCCAGTGGCACGGATATGGACTCACTGAATTAAAATTAATCACTGTATCCAGAGAGATACACAGTCCAGTCACTGTACAACAGTCTAGTGCCTCTTTCCATTATTCCAGTTGCAATCAAGAGCTAGCCTTATAAGTGGTCTGGAATAAGACAGGAATGATGTAAACCAGCCTTAAGGTCGAAAACCAATACAAGTTCTTTTATATTGTGCTTTATAAAAGGGGTATATTTATATAGGTACATGTTAGAGGAAATCTACAGACAAAAATTGTTACTCGAATTATGTTTGGTAGCTAGCATATTTGCGTTGGTGACCTGTAATCTCCTAATTAGTGTTAATTCGGCACTGAGTACAGTCGAGCGAAGTTTTTAACGATTCCAAACTGGGGGAAACAGAATTCACTTGTAATTTAGGAAAATATTTAGATAAAGGAAGTTATTTTAAATTCAATTCAATATGATTACAAATAGGTGTAGATTTTTCTTCATTTGTATTGTAATATTGGCGTTTGCCCAACGCCCGTAGTTTTTCGAGAATTTGTTTTTTTTAAACATGCTAAATCCCATGCCTACTTTTTCTATGGGAACAAAAACATCTCAAAAAATAAATGGCATGATAATGATGATAATATATAATAAATGTAAAAAGTTTAATCATTGTTCTTCGAAAATTAATTAATGATTTCTTTTGTTTGGTGATCCACCTAAACCCAAGAGTTAAAAAGAATAAAGTTAATAAATGTGTATTACGATGAATGAGTGAATACATTTATTTTATATCAAAAAAGTGAATACATAATTTTGATAAAAAGCACCTTAAGTGTAAATAGTGTAGTGTCTAGACAAACCTAACATAGACTATGTTAGGTTTGTCTAGACACTATTTATTCTTAAAACAAAATGGAATCATTCATCCATTTTTTTGTTTGTCATTGGGATGTTGCTACGAGAAACATCTTATCACTACCATGAAATGCTCAACAGTAAATAATCAATATTGTTACTACGTCAAATTTTACAGAAAAAACAAAAAAAGCTTTTAATAACACTGCTTTATGGGATATTGGTTGTTCAGCGTCAAATGGCGTTTAAACCAGCAATTTAAAGAAAATGCATTTAACGGCAGCCCTATCGAACAAGTTATACAGACGAGGGTAGCAATAAATATGTAAATTCGACGACGTTCAGTCTTCGGTTCTCCGGCAAAAACAGGAATTTAATATCTACTAACAGTCTACGTTGAAATTGTTATATCCACTTTATAACGCGAGTCTTAGATGATACGCAATTAAAATTAAATTTAAATGCCATCAACGTGACGGTAATGACATGAATTTGCAATTACTTTTATTGTTCAAGGTAATAATTTACAAATACATAATTCAAATGGTTAAAACATTATTAAGAATATTAACATTGTCGAATATACATAATATGAATAAATGGATTGACTCGATTCATTCAAAGATGTTATCATTAAGTTTTGTAGCCCTTAGATCATCTCAACAGAACGTCAAGAAACAGAATTAAGCGGTCTGGTAGCGGACCTACAGGAAGCGATTGTATGGTACCGCGGGCTGTTTTTGAGTGACATGGTGCAGGCCACTTCCAACCGGCTAATCTGGAAATCAATGAGGAAGGCCTATGTTTATTAGTAGACGTTCTGTGGCAGAGATGATGATGGTGCATAGCAACTCTGTGGGTTTTGCTCTATAATAATAGGATAAAATATACAGGGTTACTTGGAAGACGAGAAAATCACTTTAACACGATGTTCTGCCCAATAATAATAACAGCTTTTTAAATTGGAAAGTGGTCGAAACGCGAAATAAAACCGATGTGATATCGTCAATACAGGGTGTCCCGAAACTTAAGGATAACCTTGTAACCACATACTCTACATTACAATAAGCAGTTTCGAGATATTGTCATTTTTAACACTTCACTCATCTCTTATAAAATATATCAGAGGTTCTAAAACTTAGTTTAATTAATATTATTGTGGTATTTTCATATTGTATCTTGTATGTTTTTTGTACTTTGTTTCATCTCATGTTTGTTAGTTAAGCTGCTCAGTTCTATGTTATTTCTATTAGGGGAGACTTATTGGTTTTAGTGCTACGTTTGTGAAAATTAGTATATTTAACTGTAAACTGTTTGTTTTCTTACAATAACTAAAATAAAAAATAAATACTCTATACATCATAATGAACAACTTTTGTCCTATAATTTTTGCAAATTAGCATAAAAAGTTGACGAGTTCCTATTCCTAGAATTACCAAACAGCCGTTTAAATTTTTATAGAAAGACAAAAAAATATATGCACATTTTAAAAAGTCGTAGAACAAAAAAAATTTAATTTAATCTAGCCAACTAAAACTGACATATCGTTTAAACGTCAACATTAGATGAAATGTCCATCCACGTTTGGCCATATCATTAAAATAAAAATATGTTTACAAGTTACGTGAATTTGTTTAATATATGTAATCCTGGTCGATAGATAGTTTAAACACTTTAAATAGTTATTATTTTAAACAAAACTAATAAATAAAAACACTTGAATAGCTAAATAACCTCTCAAATTACTTACTTAATTTTTTGACGTTGCGCTCGTTTTTTGAGTAACATTTATAAAAATCGCCCTGCTTGGTGTCGTAACGATCTGCACTTTCACTGCACTTTCACCTTCAATTTACACATAATTATTCACTTTTACAATAAAATATTTGTCCGCCGCCATTACTTATCACAAAAACAAAGCAACATTAGCGCCTCTACCGGTGGGTAATGTAACGATTTTACGATTTGATCACTAATGTTTGACCATTTCATGAAGACGTATTCGTGCGTTTAGCTGTTTATATCGTCAAACGCTGAGTATTCATTGATCTGGTCAGACCACATCATGATGTAGGCAGCGTGTTTGTTTCTATATCATGACATACCACCATTTTATGAAATGATCGGTCACATCATGAATTTTAAGAACTCTGCAACACCTTCCCCTTTCTTTAATAGTTGTCCTCTACCTAAAGGTTGTCTGGAAGAGATCGCTATTAGCGATAAGACCGCCTAAATTGTACATCTTTCTGTAAAAATCATGTGCATTTTACTTGTATGGTGTGCAATAAAGAGTATCTATCTAGCTATCTATCTATCTATCATGAAATGATAATTTTACGATCACGACATATACATGCTGTAGTTTTGAACACTCGCCAAATTTAAGGAAGACATGTATTCATTAATAGTTAAGATTGTATTGTCCAAGTTCCGCGATGTGTACATCAAGTTTCTGTTCCGCAAACATTTGAAAAATCAAACAAAACACGACGCTCTAAGAATAGCTCTCTAAGTATCCGAACATCAAAACATCTGCACTCACAAACACAAAACAACGCTTACAAACTAATTGAGTCGCGACAAGCGATCTACTTAAAAACTACTTTACAATGTAACTTGGCGGATTCCCTCTCGAAGTCCTGAACATTCCGCGTTTCGACTCATGCAAATGGAGGACGCGCGGTAGGGTGGCTATAAATCTCATACTGGAATGGGATAAACTTTTTTAAGTTCAGCGTAGGACGTAGCTTGTGGGTACAAGGAGAACAGACGACCTAGTAAAGGTTATAGGAAACCACTGGATGCAGGCCGCTGCCAACTGGCGAATCTGGAAGTCATTGGGTTAGACAAGAGAATGGGCTAATTTCCTAAAAAAAAACTAATTAGTCCGTCAGATGGATTAACAAAAAATATTGAACACGTATTTTTTCTTTTCTCAATCAAAGAAAAAATTAAGAAGATATAGCCCGTTAAAGTTGCGCGTAACGTCACGCCTTGCGACACTTTTTAGTAAGGCGTGACTTCACGTGCTCACTTTGATGCGCTTTAACTTTGTAATTTTTTGTTTGATTGACCAAAGACCAAAATGGGTCTAATATTTTTTGATAATCTAATTGACGGACTAAATAGAATAAACTTTTTTGACCCAGGAAACTAGCCTATAGACTAGACTTGCTAGGAGTGGTAAATATGCAATGCCAACCCAGTCGGAGTTGCAAGAAACCTAATAATTTTAGACCGCGGCCACCCACGCCGCGGTTATAAGTGGACGGGTGACCAACCATATTCCGACCATACTTTCTTACACTTACCAAAAGCATCTCCGTGCTTCGGAAGTCAAGTTAAAAGTTGATATGGCTAATATCGCTTGGTAATAGTCGGCCTTCAGAGAACTTAAGGTGGCTTAATTACGTCTGACAAAAAGGTAGCAAATATATAATTTTTAAAAAAGACCAAGGCATGGCGTGTTACGTCGCTTGTAACACGCCTGTCTTGGTCTTTATTTTCACGTCACGCACGTCTGTTTCGTCTCGAGTCCTGTGGGCGAGAGAGCGAGAGGCGTGACCCTGGCTGGCTCGTAACCGCGCCTGCGCAGCCCCTGCGGCTAGGGATGTGCATGTGTAGCGGCGTCGACAGTCACTACTCTTACAACACACCTCCACCAACCAATCCCTACTGGGTCCGCGTGGTAGTATATGGCCCAAACAAACTACCTCATAGTTATGGTAGTGGGGCGTATAGAAATACTTTACTTTACAGAAGCATGGTCACCCCACAAGCACGCGCGACAAGCCCGCACCGCGACACCGCCTTGTAAATTAGCGACAACAACGCGAAGTTTTCGGAGCGTCGCTACTTCGTCGGGGTTGCCTTAGTTTGCCGCCGATCCCACGTTTCTCACGCACTTAAAACTTTAGCGTGTTTCGGTTACCTCAAAAAGAGCGACAGCTTTCGTACGAACTATACAAGTGAAGTTTTTGGCAACTATGTGTTGTCTTTTCTTTAGCGCCTTGTTTGCTTATGCAATACCTTTTGGTATATTTACGTGTATTGTGCTGAAATACAACAAGTTATATTATGAAATCTCAATAAAAATATGTTTCTCCAAACAATTTGTTACAGCTTCGGTCATTTATTATGGAAAAGGAAAAAAAATACATTTACATATTAGCCCTATAATAAAAGTTGTAGTATTAGAGCACCAGAATCAGTCCATAAGCAAACTAAAAAAAAACTTGTTAAATGAATGAATTATCATTAAAAATTAAAGTGACAGTAGTTTTTAAAATAAACATGATGAATGTTTAAATTTTGTTTTTAGCAATTACATGCTTTGTTATATCTATGATAATATAACTTAGCTATAAGCTTAGTTGGAAAAACACTCGCCCGGCATGCGATGAGACGTAGGTTCGAGTCCCGCCTGAGGCAGTCGATGATGAATGTTCCCTGTATACCCATTTTGATAATTATAGAGTCATTATCCTATCAGCCTATTGATTTGATCTTGCTAAAGCATTTGATACCATATCAGTGCCAATTCTTCTAAAAAAGCTGGAAAGCTATGGCATCAGAGGATTGGCACTGGAATGGTTTCGTAGCTACCTTACGTCCAGATCCCAGAGGGTTAAGGTTGGTGACGGTCTTAGCTCAAGCCTCCCGGTCAGCTTCGGTGTACCTCAGGGCAGTGTTCTTGGTCCCTCGTTGTTCATAATTTACCTTAATGACATTCACGAGGCCACCAGAGATGCGGACCTGATCTGTTATGCAGACGATACTGTGGCTTTATTTCAGGGAAGAACCTGGGAGAATGCATTGCAGGCGGCAGAGCTTGGCATGGCTGCTATAAAGGGATGGCTTGATAGAAACCTCCTTACCTTGAATCTTAGTAAAACCAAATATCTGTGCTTCCATAAGACGCAATCCTCATGTCCAGCTGTTCCCACTATCCTGAAAGTACATTCATGTAATTCTTCCTCGTGCTCTTGTGTCCCCGTGGCTCGATCCAACTTTGTAAGATACCTTGGAGTAGAAATTGATGAAAACCTGTCCTTTAAGCATCACATCGCGACGCTTACCTCGAAAGTACGTAAACTAACCCACGTCATGCGTCTGCTACGTAACTCCGCTGACAAGCCCCTTCTTTACACAGTTTACACTGTGCTTTGTCAAAGTCTACTAAGTTACTGCATTGTGGCTTGGGGAGGAATTTGCATTACAACTATGATCGATATTGAACGGGCACAGAGATCTGTGCTTAAGGTGATGCTAAAAAAACCATACCGATACCCAACTCGAGACCTGTATCTAGAAGCAGGAGTCCTGAATGTTAGACAATTATACATGCTAAAAGTTTTTACCATAGCCCACCGCTCTACTTTAAATTCCCCAAGCTACCAAAAGTTAGTAAATAAAAGTGTTTTTCACATTCCATCACATGTAGTAAAGACAGCTTTTGCAAAAAATCATCTCGACTTCAAACTGCCCTTCATCTACAATAAAATTGCACGTTTCTGCGACATAAGACATAGTTCGGTTAGACTAGCCGTTAAAGAAGTGATGAACTGGCTTCTTACTCTGTCATATTACGACACAGAAAGTCTACTGAAAATCCCTCAGTAAACCTGACATAAACAACCACACACTCATCGCAACACGCACACACACGCACATACACGCGCGCACACACACAATCAAACACACACATCCGCGCATATAGCATATAACATCTCACTAATTTTCACATTTTAAATTAAAATTGCACTGATTTACTAAATTCAAGCTTATCTCACTCGACCACCTCGCACACGCAAAACTTTTTGATAATACAGTCGTTAAACATGGTTCTCGCGATACAGGTATAACCTAGTGCGAGACCGCCATTAATCGTGCCTACAACTTAAATGTATTTTATTCAATTTTGTCAACCTATCTTTGTAAACCAATTTTATGCGTAATAAACATTATCTTATCTTATCTTATCTTATCTATTGCAGTCCTGGACGTGAGCCGGGACCAAAAAGCGTCTTAAAGCGGGAGATCTTGCTTTTTGCATCCAGCCGCTGCCAGCCATCGTCCTAAGGTCATCGGGCTATTGGGGGCATCCTACGCTACGTTTGCCGAGTCGTGGTCTCCACTCGAGAACCTATTTACTCCACCTTCAGTACGTACAGGGTGTAGTTTTGAACACTAGCCAAATTTAAGGAGCCGAAAGTATTCATCAAAAACCAACAACTTCAACATCAACGTCAACATCGAAACCAATTTTTTTTATTATTTCTCCATACAAACTAACGCTCCACCTTAATGATGATAAATGGAGAAGTAAAAAATAATTTTATGATTACGATGTTGGTCCCAAATTGAAGTGGTTTGTATTGATGAACTCATTCGCCTCCTCGAGTGCTAAAAACAACTTTCTGTGTAAAAGATATGGTTTTAACATAAAAAAAGAAATCTAGACCAGGAGGTAGGATCATTTATTACAAGATGTACAGCAAATGTATCTCACGCGGATTAAGTCTACGAACGATTTGTTGGCGCACGTAGCACTCTATACGTCAGCCTTCGATTGGGTAGTTTGGGAGTTAAGGTCGTGTAAATAAATACGTCATGTTATATTACTTTTAGGAGACGTGCTAAGAAAAGATATAGGACTAGAGAACTTGGGCACTTTTTAATACGTTGAGACGCAACAGATGAGTATTGAGTAGCTCAAACATGATTGTTGCATAGAATAGAAAAAAGTTGTTAACTCAGACTTAAACTGAGCCTAAGAAATCTTGGAAATGTTTCTGCTTTTATAGGTAGACAAAAGTGAGTGTGATCATCACTTTTAGAGATAAATCTATATAGATACCTACACTTTCTTGCATAAAAGCATTAAACATTGCACATAAACAAGACAAAGTTATATACAATCAGGCGGCCTTATCGCCAAGCAATCTTTTTAAGACAACTTTTGGTTAAAGAAAATTAAGTTGCAGTAGAGTGGGGTAACGTAGTGTAAGAGCAAAAGAGTGCGTGAAAGAAAGAAACAAAAAAAAATACAATAGAATAGAGTTGACAAGAAATGGATCATAAAAACTGATTATTATTATTTATTTAAACTAACAAATCATTTTTAAGAATCAAATAATTTAAAAACTGAAGATAAGTTTGGACATAATCAAAGCCATAATTTTAATTACCTCCAGCTCCCGGACTATGTGGCTACATTTCACAAGGCGATAGTAGCTCAGTTGTTCCCTTTATGGTACAAATTCATCTGCTGTTAACTTGGAAAATAGAAAAACGTCTAGGTTTACTAGTTAACCTATCGCGTCCAATCAGAAACTTGAGTATTGTTCGGCTTAGTCGTAGGATTTCTTTAATAGAAATTTGAGACGGGCAGCGGCATCTGCGTGCGAAATCCTATAAAAAACTTCGCTCACAAACCCGCCTGCCAAGCGTGGTGAGTATTGCCAACCCCCCCCAATGATAGAAATCATTGGGGGAGGCCTGTGTTCCGCAGTGGACGACCGATGGATGTTATGATGATGATGATGACGACATTAAGGCATAAAATAAATATTAGGAAAAAAAACATTAATTGAAAGAACACTACATTTTAGCTAGAAGCGATCTTTTAAACAACCTTCAAGAAACAATTGAATAAAAATTGGTAGGCGGTAAAGAGTTTATTAATAACGCTTTTTTTAAATTAATAGTTTGATTGCATTCCTCTCGAGTGTGTTATAAAGCAGGGCATTAACACGACTCATTTCCCTTTGTGTTGGCAGCCATTGTTAAGCACACTAACGCTGAAGTTTGGTGGCAAAGCCAAGGCGTTTTGAGGCGCTGGTTATACAGATGGCGTCGAGTGACCAGAAACAATGAGATTTTTTTGTGTAATTAATAATGTAAAATTACTTTAACTAACTCTGTATGTAAATATTTTGTGATAGCAACAACACAGTGGGTCGAATTAGTAAAAAAGTGATTTCTTTATATATTTTTTTATATGGAACAAATGACGTTATGTCTTTTTTCTCGCTACTATTTGGAACTGTAACGCTGATATTTATACTATATATGGTGGCTACTTAGGCACTTCCTATCGGCTATAGCATGCCTGCCGCGACTTGCTGCTTTAGCTGTAGTACTATAATGCTAAAATTTCGACATTTTGACCCTGGTATAATTACTGAATTTCGAAAATTAACTCATTAGTGTTGAGTAAATTCTATTGAAACAATAATTCTACATAATATACGTAAAATAGCACACTTTTGATAGAGATTTCATAAAATGTGACGTAATTAAAATTAAAGTTATGTCAATTATCGGAGTCTCAGCTATCATCCATAAATGGGTCGTGAATTATGATCCAAACTCATAGATAGATAGATAGATACTCCTTATTGCACACCATACAAGTAAAAGACATATGATTTTTACAGAAAGATGTACAATTTAGGCGGTCTTATCGCGATCGATCTCTTCCAGACAACCTTTAGGTAGAGGACAACCATTAAAGAAAGGGGAAGGTGTTGCAGAGTTCTTAAAATTCTCATAGTTTTTGACTTTTGGAAATTTAATTATCTACTACTTGTCTGATAGCTATCGCTTTATGGGCCGATTTTTTAGACGCCAGATAACTTTTATCCGACGAATAAAATTGACGAAAAGTTATCTGGGTATTGAAAAATCGACCCTAAATGTACCTAATAACTAGATTTTTTGCTTACGTTTGACCAAAACGTAAGTATGCCTACTAAAAAGAGAACATAAGCGCAAGAAGAAACCATTTACCTTAATAACTCGGTTAATTAAATAAAAACGCTATCATACGGACTCATAGGCGTAGAGATGCGACAATTTGCCAAGGGTCCTGGGTTGGATTCCCGGTACGGATACATTTAGAAAACGAACTTTTCTAAATTGCTTTGGTTTTGGGTGTACTAAGAGATGCCTTAGCAAATTTACGGTCAATACGTTGAAAGAAAAGAATGTTCATTCCATACTTCAAGACCATGATACTTATAATTGATTAATGTAGGTTCCTATATTAATTTACATTAACACTCATAATACGAGGAATAGTAGAGTCTACTCAAATAATTTGCGAACTATTGGTAAATTGTATCCCTCCTTTTTGTTCGTCGGCGAAAAAGGGAGAAGAACAAAAACAATATCGACAAACTCGTGGCACCGCCAGACAAAATAAAAACACTTTCGGTCGTTTAATAGCAGCCTTCAAAGTTTCTCTCCTTCCAACTTCGGCGGGGCAGATGACTGCTAATAACTGACTGTTGCAGTCAGCAATATAGGTTTTTGACGGAGTTTGTTTACTCTAACAGCCGATATAAATCAGTTTTGAAATAAAAAGGTCCTAAATTTCTGTTTACTTTAATTATACCGATTTCGACCTTAACTAACTCGATGCTGAGTGGACGCACGAGGCCGCTTAATAATAAATAAATAAATATTGGACAACATCACATAGCAATGTATGTGGCTGATCCTACGGTATGTAGCCAAAGTACTCTTGATACTGAAGGCAAAAACAACGACGGTATCACAACACCCATACCGGAGATCTTCTTCTTATATACGGTCAATCCCGGTTGCGTCCAAAGCCATTGCTTTGGAGCCCAGGGTCCGCTTTCCTTGATTTACTCCTACACTTCGCACGGTCTTGAGCGTCTCTAGCTGTGAGATCATTAACACCCATACCGGAGATACAAGAGAAAAGTTCTCTTTCTAAATTGACCCGACTGGGAATCGAACCCGGAACTTTAGCGATAGAATACTACCATAGGACCAACTCTGGCATAGGTATTCGCCTCTCGGATTAAAGTTTCTATTGTGTCTCGTTTTGTAGTTCAACAGCACAAGTTTGCGGTTGAAAGATCTATAATTTACTTACCCAATAATCTGTCAAGTTAAGTTAAGTGTCAAGGTACAAAGTTTTTGGTAATTAAACCACCTAAGTTTTTCATTTTTCTGTAAACATCCACTGTAATCATTTTACATGATGTGCAATTAAGAGTATGTAGAATATATCTACTTAGTTCAGCGTCCTAAATCATAAACATTATCATTACCTGTTTGCGGGTTCAATTTCTTCTAGACTTATGTGACTCCTAATCTCCTATTAGTAGTAGTTAATGTAGATGAAGACGGGTAAAATCAAGCGACTTTGATGGTTTACACTGGGATTTATTAATTTACAATTTATTAAACGTTTACAAATTATGAATAAAGCGAAAATGAGTGAGACTAATTGCCCGTGCAAGGGTTTTTATAGGTAGCTGCAGCGCCCTCTGTTGTGTTATTTTGACATGACGTAAGTTATCGATGCAGTGCTCGGCGATAGCATGGTCCTGGGTTGATGTTTCCAAAGCGCTCCGATAGATGGCTCATAGCTTAACATTACCTCTTTCAGTCATTTGCTAGACGTTACCGTTAGCCTCCCCCAAGAAGCGCCAAAGAGCACATTCTTGCGCTTTTTACATCCAGTCACTGCCATATTCCTAAGGTCGTTAGCCCATTAAGCTAGGAGGCGTCCTACTTTGCGTTAAATCATAATAATTCTAGTTAAAAAATTCAGCCATTCAGCTAGGAAACGCTAGATAGGATGCATCTAGCGTAGCCCTCTCTCTTCTTTACCACGGACATGCTTTTAGTTTTGTGTAAATATATTTTATTTTTAAATTACCTTATTTATTTATCAAAATTGTTATTCATTTATTGTACCAACACATAATGATACTAAGAACTTTTATGGGACATTGTTTTTTTTTTCGATGTTTGTCCCATAAAAAAAGTTTTTACATTATGAGTAGTAGAATCAGCTAAAGGCTATACAGGTGATGCGGAATGATGCGTATTTATAGTTACACGCTGTATTTTCATTTTTCGTTATTTACCACACAAGTGACAAAGTTCTGAAAATTTTACAACAGCGAAATTCACACGTCCCGAAATTATGGATGTCGCGCCAGAAGGGTTGTAACGGTACAAAGTTATGGAACTACTGCAGCTATACAACAGCTAGAGCGATACAACTTATAGCACCTTTGGTATTTGGTATTTGGTGTTTGTAGGTTAACACTACAATTAAATCCTTTGTTTGTATGAGTCAGTAAAATGATTCGCTTAAAGTAACAATACGTATTTAGGCTATTTTTAAAACGCTAATATCCACTACCACCTTATAAGGGCTGATTCTGATGCTTAAACATAGAAACTTTTTATATGAGATATTAAAAAAACAACTCCTCCACAAAAATTGTGAAACAGCTGGCCAGCCTACTGGTATGGAACAATTATTGTATTCTGAGGTTTTAAACTGTTTCGGGGTATTTCGAAGTCGACTCTATAATAAGTTTTTGTACTGTTGAATACTCCCTTATTTAATTCTTTTATATGTCTTAATGGCCACCTGCAACGAAGAAGATTCATGTTTGCTCAGAAATTAAAAAGTAGGCTAAATGCCTAGGTACCACTTTACTTGTGGTAAGTAGGTTCTTAGAAACAGGTACCTATTCTATACATACTAAAATGGCGTTCCAAACTTCATGAGTGTCAATATTCGATCTTCAGAGCTAAAGTTCACGCTCTAAAGTAACAAGTAACATAACAGCTGCACTATAACGCTTATACAGCGACACGGAACAACTTGAATTGAAGTTGCCGTAAAACACGACTCTTCGCCCCGGCTAGTTTTAAACGACTTTCAGGTAATCTGTTTAGGTTAGTTTTGGATTTAATCCTGTCTTGGAATAAGCGTGTTTGTTTGTTGTTCAATTATGCGGTAGATACTTAGTAAATAATACTGGATATCCAGATACTTTTAACGAACGTAAGGGATATTGAACTAAATCAAAACACAAGCCAATCTTACTTACTTACACAAGGTGAATCCTAAATAATAAAAAACGAGACTCTGGCACTATCATCATCAGTCTTTGAACCTGTCCTCTGCCAACAAACGCCAAAGCGAAGTTAAAAAAACTACGAACATAGAAACAGCAATAACAACCTACTATGCGTATGCGCATGCTTGGCTGAGTTACGGCATCATTCTGTGGGGCAACAGCACCGATGCAGCCTGTCTATTCACCCTTCAAAAAAAACTTATCCGAATTGTAGCAAATATAGATCAGACTGATAGCTGCAGACCGTATTTTCTTGAATATAAAATATTAACCTTACCCAGCCTGTATTTTTGGAAATGTGTAAATTTGTTCGAAAATATAAGCAATTCTATACAAAACGAGAAGATTTACCTTGCAAGTATACGTTACGGCATAAAAATAAATTAGTATTGCCATCTTCCCGGTTAAAACTAAATTCTTCAAGCACATTCAGTTCTTCTATAAAAATATATAATAAATTACCTGACTTACTAAAAAACGAAAATAACGACGTCATATTTACACAAAAAATAAAACAGTTTTTATCTAGTAGATATGTAAATGTTACTATAGCATAAATGAATATTTTATCGATAATACATACATAGGTTATACCAAATAGCTCAATTTTAATTATATTGTATTTTTATTATATAATAAACAAAATGTCATTAACACATAGGTAGATGAAAGCGCTTCCTCTCTCCTAGCCCCCAAGTTGCGTGCCCAACAGGGTCATAACACTGGTTCTTTAACTTTGACTGGTTTAATTTGTAACATTTATATGTACATTATGGTTTTGTAATAAATTATTGAGTATTGTGCAAGCAGCTCTAGGATGGATATAATATATTTTTTTTTAACAGAAGGGTGTCACTTATGAAGTTTTTTAAAACTAAATTTAAGAATTTTAAAAACCCTGATGTAATTTTCAGAGAAAGCTCGTCGCGACGAAAAATTTGCCTACTCCGTAACACAAGGCGAAACGATCGGCAAAGGGCCTTTGTAAATTTACTATCGGGCGTAACTATTGAAATAGCCGCATTAAGTGTAGACCTAAGTTTTTTTAATATATCATAATATTGTTAAGTTTCAATAATGTCAGCCTATTGCAGTCCACTGCTGGACGTAAGCATCCCTTAAAAAGCGCCAAAGAGCATAATCTCCCGCTTTCTTCATCCAGGTACTGCAAGCCATCTTCCTAAGGTCGTCAGTCCATCGAGCAAGGGGCGTCCTACACTACGATTGCCAAGGCGCGGTCTTGGATCGCGGTTTCATCGGTTCTGCGACAAATGTGTGTGTGTATGAGGGATTATATGATGGCGTAGTTTAACGTCAACATTGAAACCTTTTACAAAGTCAAAAGTGGTACCTTAAGACTTCATTTACTCAAAATGGCAAAAACTAAGAAATTTCTTGGCAAGTAATTCTAATACCAATTACGACAAGAAGTAATAATGGTTTGTACCTTATCATTTTCTTCCTGATTGATTTACTCATAAATGAACAAAATAGTTAATTTTATTTTACAAATTTAAACTGAAGCTCTGAACAAAGTATATAATTTACCACATTGTCAAATAGTATTTGTTGTTTGTAATATTTTTTTCTGTCGATCGGCATAATTATATTTCATAGGTGTACACCAAAATACGTCATTTTAAGTACTTGCACTTAAGGTATACCAGGCTCTATACAAAAAGTTCGAAGTCTTTTCAATTTCATAGGCACAATTATAACCTGAAAATAGCTTAACCTTACACCTTTCCCTATGTTACTTCTATTTGTCTGTTTTTGAATTTTGTAAAGAGTCTTAGACCGGATTCGACCGGATTGAAAAATATTAAAACGGGTGATTTTGACAGTGTATAAATTAAACTGAGAATATGTAAATGTCAAAGTTGTCACTTGTCAAATCCACTCCTGTCACCTCGAAACTGACATGTTGTCAACATCTAGCATTGACACTCTATTATCCTACAAAATTAAAATGTTGTGGCATTTTAAGTCAACCTAGAAGAAATGGATTACATGGATTTTGGTAGGTTTATCAGTTCGTTGATCGTTCACTCTTGAACTACAGAATAACAATACCGAGTATAGTGTATTGCTTGAAAAACGTAATCGAAGTTATTCAAGGGTTAATTCAAGCTAAATTATACCCGTAATAGTTATTCTGGTATAGCTTTGTGTTTGGTCGATTCGGCCCTTATTAGTAATTTAGTAAGTGCGTAAGTAATCCATCAGCTTGACATGGGTGAAGTTTACATACACCGTGGTCGTTCTCAACAATAGAAGATGTCCAAAAACTGTGTTAGCATGTCGCTAACGACACGCCTTTGAGAGAGATTTCAGACGTCCCCCCCTCCCCTTTGGCCTTTATTCTGCCGTCTCTTTGACAATATCTGTATTGATACGAATCGTATTTAACTGAGTAACTGAATTTATATCTTGTAAAATATTCCTTCAAAACGATTTGTTGAATTTAAACAGAAAATTTTCGATACAGTCTTAGTCTAACTAAAGGATTTGCATTCACAAAAATGCTAGTTTATTAACATCATCATCATCATCATTTTAGCCGTAGGACGTCCACTGCTGAAAACAGGCCTCCCTGAAAAGGGGGGAATTGCCAATACTCGCCACGCTTGGCAGGCGGGTTGGCTAGCGCAGTTTTTTATACTATTTCGCTGGCCGACGCTGCTGCCCGTCTTGCTACTGGAATTAGTCGCCTCTTACGACACGCCTCCTGTTGGCGGAAGGGAAGTGTATTTTTTACGGCCGTCCCCACACGGTAAAAGTAGGGTTAGTTATTCAAGGTCAAAGGTAAAAAAAAAAAACTGTTATTCGCGATTATCTCGGTTTTATACGTAAGTACTATAATTATTGTAAGGTCATCCGTGAATGTCTGTAAATACCTTGAATTTTAAATAATTTGTATCATTATTTATCAGTGAAAATTTTCACACATTTTAATATATTCATTTAATACCAATTTGTGTAATTATAAAATAATTAAACAAAACACTTATTGTACCTATTTCTTAATTTATTAACAGTAGATTTTAAATTGAAAAAATGATTAAGTATTTTATCTTTAGTATTTTTTACCGTACTCTATCGCAAAAACGAAAAAAATGTTTCACATAAAACGTGTTGTTATAAAATTTTATCATAGATGTTAACATCATTGAATAAATAGAAACCGGAAATCGCAAAAAACTGATGTTTTTTACCTTTGACCTTGAATAACTTACGACTCAGACACTTTTTGAGGTTTTATGAAACTTGCAATAACTTTTAGAACGCCGAAATTAAGATTTATGAAATTTCAGTTTATTATTACGCATTCCAAGGTTGAACGCTAATTTGACTGGACTAGTTAAGCGACTAAGGGCTTATTTTTCAATAGCCAGATAACTTTTATCCGACGAATAAAATTGTCCCTTCGACACATTTTTTATACGAAAACTGTCAACTTGTCAAACTTATTCTTAAAATAAAAGATATCTGACTGTTGAAAAATCGGCCCTAAGAGCTGATTTTTCTTTTATCCAACAAATAAAATTGACGTTTTGACACATTTTCTATACCAAAACTGTCGACATGTCCATTTGATATCTGGCTACCAAAAAATCGGTCCTAAATGAATTTCAGCAACCCGTAGTAAGCTCGCACACATCGCCTGCATATTCAAAAAATGACTACAGACTGTGATATTAAAATTTTAAGCCCGTGGGTTAAATCTTAACTCCAAGTGTGACCATTGCTACGGCTGCTACAGTCTACGGCGTAGCAACCCCTCGAGCCCCACCGGAAGTGTTCGGAACAAACAGAAAGCCTACGGGTTGTTTTGCATAGTTTTCGCGTTTGTATGCCCATTGCATGCACACCTACTTGTGTGTTCATATTTATTCAGCGCTGACGTCGCTCACGATACAGGTCCGAGTGGGTACATTTTACAGGTCTTTTTCTAATAACTGCAAATCTAAGGATTGCTTTGACCAGTTTTATTCCGCAGACCAAAATGCACAGTTAAAATTTAGACAAGATTGCAAAACAGCAGCTATTTATTTATATTTACTTAGTTTTTTTGACCAGACCAGAAAACTAAGATATTCTGTATAGAAATAATACTTCTACCTTTATGCATATACATTAGTCAAAAAATTTCATCTTAAAATAAATACTATTTTATTTTAAAAAATAGTCAAACCGCATTCTTGGCATTTTAAAGAGCAAATCTTTTCTTTTTCTTTCTTGGGAAATCGCCAAAACAAAAAGCTCTTTTGTTTTGTAACAGTCAAACAAATAAAAGATACTTATAAAACAAATTGTAGATAGGATAATATGTTTTATTTTAAATAAACTAGCCGATTTGGCCTGACAGTAAAAAAATTGCGTGAATAAGATCGTTGAGCACCTGCGAAGCTGCGACGCGGCGTAACTACTACAATAAAAAAATGATTAATGACCCACTGAAGCGGCGCGTAGCGACACTGTTACTGTTAATTGTAGTTATTGAGATAAGGAACAACGATGTGTTTATAATTTTCAACCTGTAATTTCCAAAGTAATACTGATATAATCTAGAAATAGAAAAGGATGCGGAATCAACATTAACAGCGCTTCCAACCGGCCAATCTGGAATTAAATGGGGGCGTATGTTCAGCAGTGGACGTCTTAAACGACGAAACGAAATGATAATGACTGACGTTGCTTGAATTGTACAGTAGTGTTCGGTAACTCGGAAATCTGGATTTTAGGGTAAAGACGGATCAATTACTGGTCGATTTCTTATTTAAATTTAATTATATACAGAAATAGTTAATGTGTATGCATGATACTGTTACTGATTTTACCTGCAATTACCTGTGATCCACAATAAATACATAATCATATGTATTTTCTTATTCTGATTCTGATATTTTTTATTTACCTCTAAATCTTATGGAACTAAAATCTATAACACACAGAGAAGAATAAGATTCCCGAATAGGTAACTTAATAAACTTTGACATACACTTTAAGTAAAAATCATTAAATTCGTATCACAAATTACAAAACAAGAATAAACCACGCATCCGTTAAAAAAACTTGATGAATTTTTATTGTTACATAAAAATACTTAAAGTTACTCAAAAACCAATTGTTTTAGTTCCACTGAAGATAGGTAAAAGCCTCTATCAACTGCAAAAGTGACGCTATGACCAATTTGCGTAAACAAGCGCAATATTGCAGCACCAAACATTGTTGTTAACTTTGTTTACAAACTACAAATAAACTTTGTTATCGTTTGAATCGCGGTGCGGAAGTTGCTAGCTCGGTTGTCGAATGTGAAACCGCAATAAAGTGATGTATAGTAGGTCCAATCATAACGCTCCGCTCATATCCGAGCACATCACTGATATCCGAGCTTATTAATTGGCGCTCTTCCTTATTCCAATGTTACTATTTAATTGTATTGTGTCCGTCTAATGTTTTTTTTCTTATGAGTAACCATTCCTCCGTTTTTTTTTTCTGTTTATGTTTGTTTTTATATTGTTTTTCTGTTGTATTGTGTGTCTTTGTGATGTCCATGGTAATAAATTTCCCATTTTTATTTCCCTTGTCAGTAGAGTATTTTATTTTATTTTCTATTCCATGCCACTTACTTAGACAGGATTTTAAACCCTGATAAAGTCAATAAAATAAATTTTATTTTGCAAACGTTAGCACAAAGAGACAAACGTTACGTTCACAGTCTTTTAAAAAAAAGTTTTTATTGGAACCTGCCGTAAGTGAGAAAAGTTATCGAACAGACACCTCACACACATTGTCGTTTCTGTGAAACTTATTGAGATTGCATAATGTGATGCGTTGTGTCTTATCTACAAGTTTGTTCGCATCGATCGTCTACAGAGCGAGCCTACTTTATCAACCTATCTTGTGGGGAAACTAAGTTTAACTGAAAATCACTGTTTATCGTACACAGGTATTGATTTATGTGACAGTTTGTATTTGTTGATTATTACAACCTCGAGGTACAATAACATCAATGTTTTTTCAAATAATAGGACGCTGAAATTGTCACAGCCTTAATGTTTCACTAAAACTGATTCACATCGAGATGACGACGATAGAGCGGTGGAAACTCAGAGATCGGAGAATCTCGTCTAACATGTAGTTTTTCATGAGTTTCAATCTATGTACGGATTTGAAAATTGCTCAGCGTTAGACGTTAACATCGTGAAGAAAGACATTATAATTATAATTATATTATTATGTATTTCAAATTCCCCGTAAATGAGCAGTCATGGAGCACTTATTTATAAAGTAGAAATGTCATTTATTTTCGCGAAAAAAATTCCGCCGTATTTGAAAGTAGCCAGTATAGTAAAACAAGTAAGACCTGCTTCATGAGTAGTGGTCATAAGAAAGCAAAAGAACATTGAACTCGAAACAGAGTTGTAATTTTCAAATTATAGACGATCGAGCTACTATTTTATCACATTCTAAGAATGGTAAGATTAGCAAGCATTTGCTACATTATTTAGTGACTTGACGTGCATTAGGTTTTACTGTTCTAAGAAAAATAAAATCGTAAAAGCTTTTAATGGTAAAATTATGTATATTTTTAAATTGTATTAGGATTTTTTATTCATGTTGCTTTTAGATGTTATTAAGAGTTGCTATTTTCAAATCATTCTTCTTTACCTATCAAGATGCAAATAATAACGTAACGTTATTTCTACAACTTACAATTTAAAAACTATACATACATTATAAAGCAACGATCACAAAAAACATTAACGTTAGTAAAACTTAGAAAACTTTAAGTAAGATATTTTTTGGAACAAAAAACTTATAAAACAATTTTTTTTTCGCTTAACTCTTATTTTAAGTGTACCTGAGTGTAGTCTACGGTGGTCTGCTACGAAGTACCGTAGTATAACCGACTACGACGTAGTATGCAAGTGTGCAACTGGCACAGTGAACGGAAAGGTCAATATAGTAGACTGGACTGCCGCTATATCAATTACTGTTGCACAACCTCCGGAGGAGTTGTGCAAACGAGTAAATAAAATTATAAATAAAATGTTCAATTATGTACTAACATGGGTTAAGCCCTTTATAACTAACAAATAATGAGTCATGTTACTTGAATTAATAAATATATTTAATTAAATTAAATATAGTTATTGGCTACAAAAGCTGACAGTGTGAATGTGAAGCATTTTGTTACAATAAACGAGTAAAACATAATTTTAAAAGATATCATATTTTTGATCAAACGATATGATTAAAATACAATGGGCTAGTTTCCTAAAAAAATCTAATTAGTCCGTCAGTTTAAATAACAGAAAATATTGGAAACGAATTTTTTCTTTTCTCAATCAAACAAAAAATTATGAAGATATACCCCGTTATAGTTCTGCGTAACGTCACGCCTTGCGACACTTTTTAGCAAGGCGTGACGTCACATGCTCACTTTGATGCGCATTATCTTTGTAGTTTTTTTTTTTATTGACAAAAGACAAAATATGGGTCCAATATCTTTTGATAATCTAACTGACGGACTAAATAGAATAATCTTTTTTTGACACAGGAAACTAGCCTATTGGCTAGTAGATAAGACAGGTCTTTGTCTTGTAACCGATTTGACAAATTTGACGTGATAAGAAAAAAAAAAACCTTTTTTGACATTCAACAAGCTAAAGTCATATGCATTTAATTTAGACATTAGAATAAGATTAATAGTCACAAACTCATGAAGTAGATAACTAAAGTAATTAAACCCTAAGATAAACTAACTTTATATAGTCATGATTCCAGACTTTCTGGAATTCTACTTTGCAAGTTTCCTAAAATCCATTTACATCGTTAATATAATCTCTATGATAATTCTCGCGTTAACTTTGAAATAATTGCCAGAAAGTGTTTTAATTTATAAACTCTATTGCTATAAAGTATTTTATGGGATCAAGTGAAAGTCAGTTTGTTTTATTAAAGCATTTTTGATATGTTGTTTTGAGAAGCATAAAGACATTGCCAAAATCCAAAGCTAAGTAGCCAATTTTACGAAAATAAAGTAATAACTAGTCGTGGTCTCCACTCAAGAACACGTCTACCCATCAGTTATCGGTTCTACGGCAAATGTGACCAGCCCACTGCTACTTTAGTTTGCTTATTCTTTTAGCTATACCAATCCTTTAGTTTTCCTCATTTCCGATTTTATCCTTCAGAGAAATCCCGAGTATAGCTCTTTCCATAGTTAGGCAAGCGCAGCGTGGGGCGCCCTCCAAGGTGGAGCGACGATATACGCAAGGCTGCTGGCAGTGGATGGAAAAGAAAAGCCGAGGAACGAGCACAGTGGCATGCATTGGGAGAGGCCTATGTCCAGCAGTGGACTGACGTTTATGATAGTAAAAACTATGAAAAAGCAAGGGCAAACAGTTCTTTAAATAAATAAGATAGAAGATAGGATAAAATTTGTTATTTATTTCAAAGACAGGTACCATGAGCTGGTAAGAGGTTTTGCGTGTTTAAAAGATTCAGATAGTACCATCATCATTTCAGTTATTAGACGTCTACTGCCGAACATAGACCTCTCCCAATGACTTACAGATTGGCCGGTTGAAAGCATGCACCAGTATTTTTGACAACACACGGTCGTTTACATAAACAAATATAATATTAACAACTAGCTGTCCCGGCGAACTTCGTACCGCCTTAATTTTTTTTCCCATTTTTAATGGTTATTCTGCTATTCGGGGCAGAGACAAATCCAACAAATCAAAGATCATAAAAATCAGTCCAGCCGTTTTTGGCTTATAAATGGTGTAACTAACCCGACTTTCTTTTATATATATAGATAGACCTGGAGTAGCCAATATAGAATCTTATAAAATAATTAGTGGGAATTAAAAACAGTAACATTTTTGTTACATTACAAAAATAGGACCTTACACAATTTGTAACTCTATATACTACGAAAAACATATTTTTAATTAATTGAACACCATGTTTACTTAACGAATAAGACACGTGTTTTGAATTTTACATTAAGGGCTGATTCTGGTACTCAAATACAACTTTTTCTATGACCAACTTCGATAAAAACGATGTCACATATTAACTTCTTAGTCACGTGAAAACGTTTGTCCCTGAATAATTATTTGACCAGATAAATCATTTTATAAGAAATTAAGCGTATTAGGAGTTACATTGTCATCTTCATTCACCTGCCCTGTTCCCAGGTCATCTAGAGTCGGCGCAGTATGTCTTTCTCTTCCATGCAATGCGGTCACTCGTCATCGAGCCATTCACTCTTCTCATTGACATCGCTCCTCACACAATCCATTATCTCTTCCTAGGTCGTCCTCTACCTCTCCACCCATGTCCATACCAAAACAAACGGTTTCCTTACATCTTTTCCGCTACATTTGCCACTTTCATACTTTGTCTAATATATACCTACAGTGTGTGGCCTAGAACCAGGGATAATATTCAAAACCGAGACTCTCTAGAATATTAGTATTTTTTTTTGAAAAGATTCCAGTCAGCCAAGCATAGGTCAATGTTACACCCAATAAGAATTTAAAGTTACGATTCACATTCAGTGTATTATTGCAAAACGATATTATCGCTAACGTTGTCAATGTCGTGTCAAAGAGACGTTCCGAGTAGCTCCGAATAAGTGCGATGCAGATTAACTCAATCGATCGAGTTGAGCGAAACTAGCATTGTTTGCATTACATTGAATTTACGATTAAGTTTGTTAGAAAATTTCAAAAAGTAAAGTTTTAATTAGAATTAGTTGGGACCATAATGATTCAATTACTAATGACCTATAGAGTCTCTGTTTTCAATATTATCCCCAGTTCCAAGCCACACATTGAATTATACTATACTACCTCTATATACCATACCGTGCCGTGTGGGGACGGCCATAAAGAATACACTTCCCCCCGCCAACCTGCGTTTCGTAAGAGGCGATTAATTACTGTAACACGAGACGGTAGCAGCGTCTTCGTGCGAAATCTTATAAAAAACTCCGCGCTCGCCAACTTGCCTGCCAAGCGTGTCGAGTATTGGCAATCCCCCCCGATGATAGGTCATTGGGGGAGGCCTGTGTTCACCAGTGGACGTCCTATGGCTGAAATGATGATGACCTCTCTATAAACGTTTGTATGAGTTTTTTTTTATTTGATGCCTGCATAAAAATAATTTTAATATTAAAATAATAATAATTTATTATAATTAAAAAATTTTTTTTTTATTTGACCAGATGAATCATTCTATAAAAGGTGTCGCGTATTTGGAGTTTATTGTTTTTCATTTATAGTTCAAAATAATGAATTTCCTGAAGTCACCGCTGGAAGACTCACCAAATCATCTGGCAACCCACAGCCAATATTCAACAGAATTTACGAGAGTAATTTTTGCAGCATTTTGTATGCGGCATACATATACAGGGTGTTAGGTAATGACCACCGAAAAGGTATAAGCTTTTACTTGCATGAACATAGGTATGGTGAAATCAGAAATATTAAGTTATAATTAAGTTTTATTTTATTTTCAAACAAAATTTAATTACCTAGGAACCGTTTGTAAATGTCTAGTATTCAAAATAATGATATTAACATTTTGACTTCACCGTAGTGTTTATATGCATATGTTAGCATATGTTTTTCGACATTATCTTTACTTGTCATAACCCTAACATCCTGTATAAGTTCAACATTTCGACGTATAAGCCTTCAAAAAATAAAATATGCCGACATAATTCCGCATCGCCCCTACAAAGGAACTCTTCAAATCTACAATTCAAAAGGCAAATAACTTACTCTCTGTATGAGAGGAACAATTTGCGCCCCTTGCGCGAATACAAAGAATATTTGTTCTTAACTTTTCCTTTATGCGCTATGTGCTTAGTCTTGGTGATATGATGAGGCGTTAATGTTTGAGGGGGATAATAGAGTTAGATCGAAATTGGTTTCAGAGTACCTTCCGAAGAACCGAGGATGCTTGTGATAAATGTCACTAAATATGGTTGGAATGGTCACCCATCCATTCACAACCGCGGCGTGGGTGGGATAACTTTTGTAATCACTATCATAGCGCTGCCGCTACAAGCACACAGCTTCCGTGCTTCGGAAGGCTCGTTAAAAGTTGGTTCCGGGTAATATCGCTTGATACTACTCGTAAAGCCATGTCAGAGGCCTTAGGGCGGCTTGATTACATCTGACAGTAAGGTTTAGTCACTGGTCTTCTAACGCCCTTTTTTTGATGCTGGCAAAATGCTTATCGCATACCGGGCCGCCTCGGGGGAGCAGCCCGGTTACGTAGGACTCCCTCGTCGAGAGACAGTGTGAGGAACTGTCCCCCGGCGAGGACACCCACTAAAAAACCAACGGTGTACCACGCTAACGTATGCAGGCGATACATGGGCACCCGTGTTCTGGAAAGCTATCCATGCATCGCCCGCGTATGGCTACTATGCCGGGCCTCCCTCAGGCATAAGTTTTGGATGATCATGTACACAACCTGCCCAAACACCTTACAGTTGAAGTGGGGCCTGTGCCTTGCAGTGAGACGACTTTTTTCCCAACAATAATGCTGGGAGAGTACGAAAAAAAAACCGGCATAGTACGTGTCTGGCCACGCGCAATGTAGGATTCCGTAGTATCCCGTCACAATATTATGCGGTATTTGCTACTTGTTTTACATTATTAACAACTAGTGAAGGTCAGACGCGGTGAAGAAAACATTGCGCGGAAATATTCATTGTGCGATTCACACAGTGTATGATCGCGGTCTGTGGAGGAACATTGTATGTGGTCGCGATCCTAATCAGTGAGGGACCGAGGAAGAAGAAGAGAGTGATTCCACTATCACTTTCTACAACACATACAAGATACAATTAGGGCCTTTAATATAACTTACCTAACTTGAAAAAAAGCTGTTTTAATTCATGTAACATTTAACATTCTTTACATACACACACTATATCCGTATGACTCCTTAGGTAGTGTACAAGCCCTCTATTCCCACTTCTAGTAGCCCTCGCGACGCGTTCCTTAAGGGAGTGTCTGTTTTCATAATTTCTTTCTTTCTTTTAAGATCAACTTAGTCCAAGATCAGTCCTAACACTTAATAATCGTCATTTTTGTATAAGCATATTTTTCCTTGGCCTTTCACTTAATTGATTGTGTATTTTAACTTCATTTTAACAAATTAATCATACATTTTTTACCGTAAGCAGTACCTAATAAGGTCTACTAAACTTAGTAAGGCCTTGCTGGCTTTTGACTAACAAAATTCAATTCTAAAATACATAAAATTTATTTGTTATTTGTTTATTCTGTAATATTTTACAGGATATTAATTTAATATTAACTTAAAAACTATTCTCTTACTCGCATATTTTTTTTTAGAAAACATTTTATCCTTAAATTATGGTTTCAAGACTATATTCTATATTCAATATTCTGTCAAATAATCATATAGTACCCATTTACGAGGTTTAAATGAAATTTTTGATACCGTCTTTTCTTGTCAAACAAATGTTTTGATTACGATTTCTTTGTTTTATGGTCGGAGGCCTTAATAAGTAGGGGTGATTAATTAAGGCCAGTTGCTAAGGGTTTTGAAAAGTTGCTTTTTAACTTCAATATAATTAAGCTAATGTTATTGTTTTTTCGGTACTTCATAAAAATGCATTAAAGTTTCATGACAGTCTTTTTAATTCTTTTCACTTGTTTTTAACAAAATACAGCGTCGCTTAGCTTAGGTAATAGGAAGGCCTTATTTGAATCATAAACCTTACAAGTAAAACCTTCGTGTGTGTGAGCTCAATTGATCAGCTTAAACTTAATATTAGTGTGTTTTAAAGTTTTTAAAACAATTTTATTTATATATCTTTCGTGATGTTTTATCATGAAAGCTTTTTAAATAAAATAACACACATGACACATAAAAGCCTAATCGTTAACGATATTTCAATCAAATAAAGTTTATTTATGCAATTTCCCATGCTTTCTTTTGTTTTATATAAAATGTATTTCACTATGCACCTGAGATTTCACACACGCCTTCCATATAAGAGGCTTACGATCTATTATTTTCGGATTTATCCATTTTATTTCAAAATATAGTTTTAAAATTCCCTCCACTGAAATTCATTTTTCAGAGGAATTACAGGGTGACAAGTATAAATTGGTGAAGTGTAAGGCTTTAAGCCTTCGCTATAAATATGAAATAGTTTTTATTTGGGCAACAACTACAGCGATTTATTACAAAATTTCTTATGAAAATAAATTAAGGCATTCTATTAATGTATTTTCACATGAAAACATTTTGACATGTCAAGTATCTCTGGTGGGTTTGCTGTTCTCTGGTTTTGCTTCTAGCATGTCATGCTTCTAGGTGAAAAGTGACAAGTGAAAATATTATCTTTGATATAATAAACTAGCATTATTGTCAATGCAAAAAACTATAAAGTTGAAATAGGGTTGTTCTTAAAACATCAACAACATCCTAGGGGCTGATTCTGGTACTCAAATACGACAACTTTTGCTATAGGACCAACATCGGCATCGCAAAAAAAAAATAACTAAGCGGTATGCGAGTTTGGAGTTAAATAAATAAATAAATAGTTTCCACAATCACACCAATTATCTAGCCCCAAACTCAGCAAAATTTGTACGATGCCGATACTGATTAACATTCTTAAATGTGTTTATAAACATCTGTGACTTACGTACGTACGTAGATAGATAGATAGAAATTTTATTTCGCAAACGTAGTTTGTGCTTATCACACAAACACTTACCCGTTGCAGGATTCGAACCTGCAACCGCCTGGCTTTGTTGTTTAAAGCGCGAACCACTACTACACTATACGATCGTCAATTTACCTTTCTGTTTATTTACTGTTTATTTAATTTTGATGTTGTCGACCATGACAATGTGACATAGCAAGTTTTATGATGGCAAAATTGTGTCGATATTCTGAGCTCAGTATAATTATGTCGGTCATACAGTATGGCACTTGATAAAATAACAAAGGACGGAACACTTAGCTCTTAAAAACTTGATTTTGTAAAGGTTGCACGGGGAGGAATGGATGTGGTATTATTACGCTGTTTTTATTGCTTCCAAAACAAACTCCTACGGCTACGACTATGATGATATTGTGGTCATGGCAGAATTGCTCGAAGACCTCGGCACAATGCTCGATAGCCTTTGTCGAGTTTCCCAACAGGTAGGCCTTCGGATAAACATTGACAAAACAAAGGTCATGTCGAATGCCCATGTTGCGCCCTACCCAGTATTCAACTCGGCTGGGCAGCGTTCGGGAAACTACACAACGTCTTCTCGTCTAATACGAGTATACCTCAGTTCCTAAAGACGAAAGTCTACAACCAGTATGTGTTACCAGTGATTACATATGGAACTGAAACGTGGCCTTTTACTATGGGTCTCATAAGAAAGCTCAAGGTCACACAGCGTGCCATGGAAAGGGCTATGCTAGGTGTTTCCTTGCGAGATCGCATCAGGAATGAGGAGATTCGTAAATGAAGAAAAGTCGCTGACATAGCTCAACGGATTAGCAAGCTGAAGTGAAAACGAACATTACTCAGTTACGTCGGGTCTGGGTGTTACGGTACCGTCGTTGGTTCTGATTTCTATATCACAAGTGCTTTAGCTACTTACCTCTATCAGAGCAATGTTATGTGTAGTTGTCCAATATTTATATTTAATGTATCAAAATAGTTTATATTTAAGTATTTACATAGCCGGTTTAATAATAAAACTTATATTTGTTTACATTAATGCACCATGGGCAAGTGAGCAGAGCTGGTTTCCTAAAAAGGTCTGATTAGTCCGTTAGTTGGATTATCTAAAAATATTGGAGACGTATTTTTTCTTTTGTCCATTAAACAAAAAAATATATAAAGATATAGCCCGTTAAAGTTTCGCGTGACGTCTCGCCGTTCGTCAGTTTTTAGCACAACGTAACGTCACGTGCTCCCATTCCCAGGCTTTGACGCGCTTTTTCTTCGTCATTTTTTGTTTGATTGACAAATGAAAAAATATGTGACCAATATTTTTTGTTAATCTATCTTACGGACTTAATAGAATAATATTTTTTTTACCCAGAAAAATAACTTTTTTTTTTAAAAGCCTCAAAATGTTTGTCGCCTTCTGATAGTTTTTCGTTTTTATCTTTACATTGACGTAACATATCCAACAAACGTTTCGAACATCCACGTTAACTGTCACTAAGTATCCAATGGAGCGAATTGACGAAGGCTTTTACTGAAAATTGTGACGGCCCCATCTTGGGGTTTTAACTCCACTTCCCTAAGTGGACGGCGCTTAGTGAAGGGTTGAGCATGTTGAAATATAATAACTATCTTTTGGAAGTGGTAGGAGGAGTTCTAACGAGGTCAAGGTTGTTTGTGTTTTTCATAGAACAACGTTCTTCTACTAAGTTTGTTAATGGCAAAACTTCTTATTTAGGTACATAGATAGCGAGCCAAAATATGAGTACATTAGTACATTACATATCTTCTGTAGCTTTAATCCTTGAGTCCGACTCACCACCAGAGAGCCTGAGAGGTCCGGCCTGTTTCGGCAGTTCTGGTCCCGTTGACGCCACCACTAGCGGGTTCGCCGCTTGGTAGGGTGCCCTTTGTACTCCACATTGGCCCGACCACGCCTGCTAGTATGGGGCTCGATACGTACGAGTCTAAGGCTTCGCTAAGCGAAGCTCAGACTCGTACGTGTCGACGGCGACCGCTAGTGGGGCGGACCTAGGCTGTACGCCTCCAGCGCACGCCACAACTGCCCGGTTAAGCTGAAGAATGCCTTTCTCAAAGGCACTCGCACAGCGATAGGTGCGTCCGAAAAACAAGCTCTATTCCTACATACACAGTGTTTTTTTTTAAATAAATAAATATCGTACAACATCTAATAAATTGTTTTGATCCTAAAGTAAGCAGCTAAAGCTTGTGTTGTAGAAAGAAAATAACAACAGTACCACGACACCTAGACCAGATACAACATAGAAATTTTCATTTTCTACATTGACCCGACCGAGAATTGGACCCGGGACCTCAGAGATGGCAAACGCCAAGTCTGGGCGTACTCGCCTCTGCGCTAGAGAGGTCATTTGGGTTATCTCTTATTCAATGAGACGAACATTGAATTGAACGTAAATATTTTGGGTTAAATATTTTAGCATACAAAAAGCTAAATTAAATACGGAATTTAACGTATTAATTGTAACTTAACTAAGCTTACAGCTTCGGATAACGCGTTAGTATGAGGCCTGTGTGTTCAATATTCAAAGATTTGTTAATAAAAAGCTGAAAATAAACTTGTTAAGCATTACTTTAAGCCGTCAGTATTTTTTTGTGTTCTTACACGCTACTTAAATCATGCTTAGTTAAGTATATTTTTTTGTTGGAATGATAGTTGTAGTTGTAGTGATAAGCTGTTTGGACGTTATTCGTTTCGAATGACAAATTAAAAAATATAGTTTGACACTTTTGACAGAGAAAAAAACTCAGAATAAAAAAAAAATGCATCTGTTAGATGGACGCCATTTTCTTAGTTAATCAACATATAAAATATGAAAGGTGCAGCAGATATTTTAATTAAAAAAGAGGAAGAGTATAAAAAAGTTATGATTATGTTATGACACAGACAAGTATTTTCTAGAACATTAGAAAATTAATTTTAATAATTAATTTCCAAACGTCTTCAACCTAAAGTTTCAAAATGACACTTAAAAACTTCTATACTCAAAGTGTACATAACTCCAGACTTATAAATATTATATTAAAATCTCTAAAGCAGGTGGTAGGTATCTCTGAAACTAAAAGTTTGTAATTTAATTAAATATCGATAGTTCTTAAACTTTGTAGGGCTAAGATAAATTAATCTATATGTATAAAATAAATCTCTATTTCCCTTGGTCATCGCATCACGCGTGAACGGGTGGAACAATTTCGCTAATTCTTTTTAAGTTGTGTTATTATTGTCAGGAGAAGGTTCTTTTGACAGAATAATCCTAAAAAACTAAAGATCTCGCGAACGGAGTTGCGGGCAGCAGCTAGTATTATATAAAAATAAATCCCTATTTCCCTTGGTCACGCCATAATTTGAGAACGACTTTACCGATTTCATCTTCTTCATCTATACGGTCAATCCCGGTTGCGTCCAAAGCCATTGCTTTGGAGCCCAGGGTCCGCTTTCCTTGATTTACTCCTCTACTTCGCACGGTCTTGAGCGTCTCTAGTTTTGAGATCATCATCACGACGTCAAGCCAGCATTTCTTGGGTCTACCCCTTTTGCCAGGATCTGGCGGTTGTGGCATGGCCAGACATTTGTTTCCTACATAGCTTGCCGGTTTCCGCAAAACATGGCCGTACCAGCGTAGACGACTCTCCTGCAGTTTGTCTGCAATACACGGACCCGAAGGCTATGCGCGAGTTCCTTACGCGGTCCTTCCGCGTGACTCTGCACATCCACCGCAGCATATTCATCTCCGTAACACGCAGCTCCTGCTTCTGTCGCTCAAGTAGCGGCCACGCTTCGCTGATTTTACTTTACCGATTTCATCATTTTTTGTTCAAAGTTAGCAGTCCTAATACTTTGCAGAAGGTTCTTACAGAAAAAAATAAAACAGTTGCTCAGAAAATCCTTTTAGAATAAACTGAAGACCACGCAAACGAAGTCGCGGGCATCAGCTACTTGGCAATCAATATTCTTTATCTTTCATCAGCATCAGCCTTTAGAAGTCCACTGCTGGACATAGGCCTCCCCTATAGAACGCCACAGCGAGCGGCTCAGGGCCGTTTGCATCCAGCGGCTGCCCGCAACCTTGACAAGATCGTCAGTCCACCGCGTGGGAGGCCTGCCCACGCTGTTCTTCCAGTTTGTGGTCGCCACTCGAGAACCCTTCTTTCCCAACGGTCGTCGGTTCTGCGAGCGATGTGGCCTGCCCACTGCCACTTCAGCTTTGCTATTCTAAAAGCTATGTTGGTAGCTTTGGTTCTTCTACGGATCTCCTCATTTCGGATCTTATCTCGCAGAGAAACGCCAAGCATAGCTCTCTCCATAGCACGTTGGGTGACTATGAGCTTGTTTATATGCAGCTTGCTTGTTGTCATCACTGGCAACACCCACTGCTCAAAGACTTTAGTCTTTAGGCTCTGGGGGATATTGGACGAGAAGATATCACGCAGTCTCCCGAACGCTGCCCAACCGAGTTGGAGAGTTCTTATCTTTATCTTATTTCAAATGTTTTTCTGACAAACTTAAAAATACGTATTAGATCATTATAATGAGTCCACGTTAGCTCACAGCTGGACAAAGGCCTCACCAAATCCAACGCAACTGAACATGATTTACAGCTGTTTTTTCCATCACTAATGATAAAATTACATCCTTATTCTTAATACCCAAAATAATTATTAAATTTCCGTTACAAATTTGAAACTGCAAGTGGGTAAGTCGTTATTGGGAATATGTATTTGCTTTTTTAACAAATACAGGCTATTACTGAACTGCCTATATCATAAATTTAAATTGCACGACAAATTGATTTGAAATAAAAAAGTTTATTACTGGGTAATGACTATTTGAATGATATGATAAAAATGTATGGAATCAAATATTGCCGTGTTCGCACAGGTACATTTTATCTTGTAATGTAAACATACTATTTAAAAAGAGGTTGACAACAGTGACCGATTTTCTTGCGCTGCTTCTTCTCGGGGCTAGCCCACAATATTGACCCGTAGTAGTAGTAGGGTAATAAAATATTGGGACGTGTAAAAGAGCTAAATTTAGGCATATTTGCGGAAATAAATTGCGATTACTGTTTTTTTTACAAAAAACAAATGCTGTCTTGGTTTTCGTCTTGAAGCGGTTGCGTCGTATACTTGGATAAAGGTCTGAGAAAGCGCTTTATTCAGCACATAACAGAATTACTAAGAAAATTTTAAACAGAGAATCTTTCAAGTTTTAAAATGAAAAATAAATGGAAACCTCGACTGCTTTACGCTTTTCCCCGGGCTTAATAAAGTCAAGTCAAGAACAAAGACTAATTACGTGGTAACGTTGCAAAAAATGGTCTCCTCGAGTTAGTTCCCATCTCGTTAGAATCCCATTCGTTGACAATATCTTAGTGTCGGGTAAGGAGTATTGAGTCCGCAATTAATTTGAGTTTGGTTGCGGTCGCCTCCAGACGCGGTCGGGGTGGTTTGTTCCACTTGGGTCCCGCTTTCACAATCTTCCTAAATTAAAGAACTTGCACTCTACCTTATGGTTGTCTGGAAGAGATTAGTTTGATGCGATAAGACAGCCTAAATTCTGCAGCTTTCTATAGTGTGTGTAGTATCTATCTATAGTGTCACTATTTGTATGAATTATACAGGGCTATTTGTAAAACAACAACCACCGAGGGGCTGATTCTGGTGCTCAAATAAAACAACTTTTTCTATCGGACCAACATTGAAATCTAAAATATAATTTTCACTTCTCCATACAAACTGATGTCTGCTGGTGGCGGCTTAGTATGGGGAAGTGTTTTTTTTTTGAGATTTCAATGTTGTACAAATAACTTTGTATAAAACTGTCATGTGGCAGTATTCGTTGTGATCAAAGTAGAACGTGCCCCACTCAGAGACACAAATGTGCAGGTCCGATACAAATGGCAAGTCGGCCACAGCGATCAATTATAAAACGGAATTGGTTCTGTACGCAGTCGTACCGCCTTCGTTTAATGTATTGCGTCATTTTAATCACGAGGGGAAATTTGGTTAGGGGTTAGGAGTTGCCAATTAAGCAAGCCTTGAGACGGAAATCTAGTCGAGTTATATATTAATCAAGAGTAAGGTCACCGATTTTGATACTAAGATCTCGAATTCGCTCCGGCGGGGCGTGCAGCGACGCGTCTTAACTATACCTAGTAGATCCCACTCCGCGCTACTGAACACAGATGTCCAGCCTCCTAGCATGACCACCAAAACACGATATATCTATCATATTTTTACAGTTGGTGTCGATAAATCGCTATATTTTTTGGTGGCATCGAGTACATACCCTATACAGTGTGTAACGAAAGGGTGAAATAAAACTTTAAGGGGTTATTCTACGGCTAAATTACATCAACTTTTTCTATGGGACCAACATCAAAATCTCAAAAAAAAAATTGACGTTTCCATACAAACTGATGCCAGCTGGTCGCGTTTTAGTATGGGAAAGTTTTTTTTTTGCGATTTCGATGTTCGTCCCATAGAAAAAGTTGATGTAATTTAGCCGTAGAATAACCCCTTAAAGTTTTATTTCACCTTTTCGTTACATCCTGTAGAGTAGCAATACGAACCATCTTTCTCCGAAACTAGTAAGAGATTTTTAAATCACATTTAATATGAAATGACAAGTCCTGTTAACTCTCGCCCATACAAAAAAGTACAGATACAGATTAAAAAATGGCGGAAATTTCGTCGAACAAATCATATGACATTTCTACTCTATAGGGTATGTGCTCCATGTTTGGTGGTCTTGCTAGGGGGGTTGACGTGTCTTTGTAATAACGCAATGGTAAGCGTTCCGCTGTCCACGAATTCACGTCACTCAGAGAGCGATAATAGGTGGAGTAGACGGGTTCTCGAGTGGAGACTACATTTTGGCAAATGTAGTGTAGGACGCCTCGACCGATGACCTGATAGAAAGATGGCTGGCAGTGGCTGGATGAAAAAAGCGGGAGATCGTGTTCTTTGGCGCACGTAGGATGACATGATGATGATAATGATAAAATTGATGATAATACACAGCACATTAACTAATACTTTATTTATAGAAAACAACATAAGTATAAAATATTGGCTATATACTGGGTTGAGTTAGGAAAATTGTCAATTCGAAAAAAAGCCGAAAGATCTAATAAAATTAAGTTGTCAATTTTATATGGAAATACACTTTTGCACAAATTTACCGGCGTTATTTAGTAAACGATACAAACATATAATTCAAATTATTCGATTAAATCGAACAATTAAAAATCTAACTTTGATAAATTGACCTGAGTCTGTGTTGGAAGACGCCACTGCCAAAATTCATAGTCACACAAAAATGCTTATTCTTTACTTCAAAGTCAAATTAAAAAATCATTTATTCAATTTAGGACAGAAAACTGCCACTTATGAACGTCAACAATAACATTATTGGCCCATATGGAGCAGAACATGTCTCCTTATTTTTTGTTTTTCATGTCGTTGTGTGGCGTATTTAATGTCTCTATCAGCTTTATGTTCCAGATGTTCAGCTGAATTTGTTGTTCAACGCAACAAATATTCTTCATAATACACAAAACTCAGTAAACTTAAGCACCAGATAATTTCGAGCACACAGTTGCGACCGTTCCTGTTTTCTTTACACAGCCGCGAGTCCCAGAGGAACTCCGCGTAATCTGCTTAAAGTTGTGGCAATTAGTGGGGGAATAATTAAATTTAAATAATAATTAAGCCGCGAACAGGTGCACGGGGAGAGACGCTCTCAGGGTACTTAGTCTTGAGAACTTTGATGTGCGGAATGCAGAAAAATTTGGCGTGGGTACTGGCAGGTGGTAAAATTTAATCGCACTTGCTACAAATAAACTATAATTTTAGTAACAACGATTAAACTATTGGTATAAAATAGGAATTGAGGACCTTATTATAAGACGATCAGCGTAACCGAGAGGAGCATGCCAAAATTGACGTCGCCATCTCTGAGGTCCCGGTTTTGATTCCTGGTTAGGTAGAGACAATATATAGAAATAACTTTTCTGTATTGTCGCGGGTTTGGTTGTTGTAATACCGTCGTTGTTTCTGATTTCTATCACAAGTGCTTTACCTTAGGTAAAATCAGAGGAATGTCCAATATTTATTATTTATTATTGGTTAAGTGATTCGGGCTTTAGAATATAACGTCAGACGATCCCGAGTTCGCAAATGTTCACGCGCAATTAAACTTGTGTCACTTGTGTGTGTTGTCAATACTTATTTTAGAGCTAGATATTTGGTATTATTTTTGAAAGAGTGTATTATTTAATAAGAGTGTATAACAGTTGATCATACTTATCCAGCTGAAATCATAACCCTAACTTTTAGATTTGCCGTTCATTTGGGTAAAAATTTGCTTCGTCAAAGATTAAGACATTTTTTGTCTCTTTTTCATACAAACTGACACCTTCAAAAGGATGTTAAATACCGAGTTAGTATATTATTACTAGTAGGTGTAGTTCAGGTTAAAATTAAGCTAATCCCAAAATGCGTTAGACCTGGGCATGCTCTTAATAAAAATATGTTAAAAGCAAGATGGAGCAAAGAAACGAAACGAAAAACCATTTTCGAAGCTTTCAAACGCTCTCAAATGCTTCGATCCATAATCCCGATAAAAAGCAGTCGAATTCAAAACGAGTGCGGTGCGAATCCCCCAAATATTCCCTATGTCTGCCAAAAAACCGGGTAATGCAATATGGCACGGGGCATTTATTTTATTTTTATTGCCCCAAATCCTTGAGAGCCTCCGGCTTGTCGCCTCCCAGTTTGTTCAGGGTGACTGTTATTTTGTTTTTCTAACAATCCTAGTGTTGTGGTGTTGCTGAAATGAGGTTACCCGTATTTTACGGAGTGTAATAAGTTTTGTAGCTTTTTTCAGCCGTTTTAGAAAGAATTTAAGAAGTGAAGTGAAGAAGTGAGTGGGGGATTTTGTATTTTGCCTATTTATGGCATATTATGTACATATTGTATCGTTGATGAAAGAAAGCTTTAAGTTTTAAGGCAGACCGAACTTCATGCGGGCGAAGCTGCGGGCGGAAGCTAGTATAAATATAATAAAAATAAATAGAAATATTCGACCACATTACATACATTTCTCTGATCCTAAGTAAGCTAAAGCACTTATGTTTTACAAATCAGTAACAAAGTCGGTACCACATCACCCAGACCTGAGACAACATAGTAAATTTTGTTTTCTACATTGACCCGACTGAGAATCGAACCCGGAACCTCAGAGATGGCGACGCTTAGTCCGGCGTACTGGCATCTCGGCTACGGAGGTCTTCAACATTTGAACTATTATCTAATTTGTAGTTATACTGAGGTACTAGGGGAGACCGGGGATAGTTGATTATAGGGATAGGTTGCCTAACTAACAAAAACATTACCTATTTAAAGGTGTTGCATTTTTCAACTGGGTCAAAAAGCCGTTGCTTCTTCCCGCTTAATCACCGGACACTCGACATTTCATTTTCGCGTTTAGTTGAATGACTCAACACGTTAAAACAGTCTGGTTTTTGACATTTATTCAACCTACCCGTGTAGTCAACTATCCCCGGTCTCCCCTATGCACTGTAAATTTATAAGTAAGCATCTAGTAAACTCGATTGAGGCATCACTATCGTTTAATATATTTAGCTATGTTATAATAGAATTATTAGAGCGTCTGTTCCGCAGCTAACAGATTCACCTTTGTTCGTACTTTCCAGACGCTGTCGTTTGAGCCGTCGCGCGATGGGGTGTGGGACAAGTATAAAGCGAAGTCTAGTTCAAAATGTAAAGCAAAGTTTTAAAGAAAATTTAGGTACTTATTTCGTCTACAAGGTGAATTTTCGTTAACTTTGAAGCCACAAATGACACATACTTCTGCTCATAGACAGCAACTTTTTTTAAAATACCAACATTAAATATAATTTATTGTTCTTCTTTGCATTCACAATAATATAGCTCGTACTTTCATATATTCATATTCATTTATTCACTTTGTAATGTAAACTAATAACAGTACAGTAAAAAGGCATAAATAGATGGTAAGAAAATAGTTACATTATAAACCTCCATGAGGCATTCGTGAACTCAATTATTTGATAAAATTAGTCGTAACAATATCAGCATTCCATATAAAATTATTGAACAATATCTATCCTTTCAATTAATCGATATTTAAATAGGTTAAATGTCGCATGCTTCTAAATTATAATAATTATGTCAATAATGTTACCTAGTATTTATTGTATTACAAATATGTAATAAAATTCAAAATTACAATTTACAACAAAAATGTTTACTTAATTAACATACAGTATAATGTTTTTTTTTTTATTTTATTAAACTACAATTTATCGTTAAAATATTCATTTAATTACAGTACGTCTTTTCAATCAATAACTTTTTTAACTCTATCGAATTTGACACCTTGGAGGGCCTTAACAGAGTTTTGCAATTTGTTTAGTTTATAACGACGTTCAACGAATGGGCACAACCGCACAGCTACCACGCGGCATGCACAGTGGCCACATGAGTTTTCGTGTCGTCTAGCCAATGCCATTAGAATATTAGAATAGAATATTTATTTATTTGCTTAAGACACAGTATAAAAGCTGTTACAGAGTTAGAGTGGATTGTGCACATGTCTTGCTTCATTAAGATAGCATGCAAATATAAATTAATTAAATTTAACACTGAGTTTAGAAAGTCATAATAAAATTGAATACTAGTTAATTATAAATTAATGGAATTAATGGCACAATAAAATAAATAATACAACATTCAAAACTATTAATTAATTCATTTCAATGTCAAAAAATCTCGGATGTCATAGAAGCTGTGTTTATTCAGCCATTTAAACAGTCTATTTTTAAACAAATTAATAGTGAGTCCCTTCATTTCATTAGGTATTTTATTGTATATATGAACACACATGCAAATACAGCTTTTTTTGTATTTACTTGATTTTGGTATATCGCTAAGTATCAGTCTTTGAGGATATCTTAGTCTGGTATTACCAGCTCTCTCGAAAAGCGTTGGGTTTTTGTGAACGAATATTGCCACTTCATAAATGTAAAGTGATGGAAGCGGCAATAAACCCATGCTTGTAAATAGTGGTCTACACGATTCAGAAGGAGGGATACCACATATAGCCCTAATGCATCGTTTTTGCGCAATAAATACCCGATTTTTTAATGTGCTATTGCCCCAAAGTAAAATTCCATACCTAAGAATTGATTCTATGTAAGCGTGATAAGCTAAGACGGCTGTTTGTCTACATGTTACGTTTTTAACTTGTCTTAAGGCATGTACAAATTTATTGATTCTTGTGCAAACGTTATCTAAATGTATTTTCCAGTTTAAGTCTTCGTCGATTACTACACCAAGAAACTTAAGGTTTGATGTTTCCTTTAGGTTTGAGATATTTAAATTAAAATTGTATTTGTCCTGTTTACATTTATTAACCCTTGTAGCTAGTCCAGTCAACAAAGTAATTTCTTACTATGTATCACATTTATTAAAATGTATGTTTAGCAACCGCTTGAACAAAAAAACTAACCACTACCAACCCAGTCAGAATTATTTTATTGAACACACAAAAAAAAGTTTTTTTTAATCGGACTACTGATGACGACTTTACATCGACAAAGACATATTGCGTTGGAAGGGGTTATATTGTATGAAATTCGATTTATTAAGATTAATTTTTAAATTATTTGCATTTAGCCATTCAATTATTTTGTCAATCGTATTATCTATGTCTATTTTATGATTTTTAATGTGTTTTTTATCCTCGGATGTCACAATGATGGATATGTCGTCAGCGAATAGAATGCATTTGTGGTTAGTAACATGCGTTATGTCATTTACATAGAGCAAAAATAGGATTGGTCCCATCACACTCCCCTGAGGGACGCCACAGGAGTTGTCCCTAAATTTCGATGAGAATGTTTTAACTTCGCTTCCTTCAATATTTTTTATTGTTACACATTGTTGCCGATCATTGAGGTAGGATGTAATCCATTGCAGTGGGAGACCTCTGATACCGATTTTTTCTAGCTTGTATAACAAAAGTTTGTGATCGACATAATCAAATGCCTTTGACAAATCGAAAAACAGTCCAGTGGTTAGACGTTTCTTGTTAAGGCTTGTTAATATTGTTTTTATCAGATCAAACATGGCATAGGTAGTGGACTTATCTTTTTGAAAGCCGTACTGTCCACTGTCTATGATGTTGTGTCTACTACAGAAATCACTAAGTCTTTTGAGCATGCACTTCTCAAAATTTTTCGAAATGATTGGTATTAGAGTGATGGGCCTATAGTTTTGAGTGTCATTCCTATCCCCTTTTTTGTATAACGGTTTGACTACAGATATTTTTAGGCTATTTGGAAATGTTCCTGAGGAAAAGGATAAGTTGATAAGGTACGATAGGATGCTTACTATTTCGTAAACACACACTTTAAGTATTCTAGTATTAATACCATCGTAGCCTTCAGAATTTGTATTTTTGAGGGTCATAATTTCAATTTTTACTTCCTCGACTGTCACAGGTCTAAGAAACATTGAGTCTGCTTTTGTCATTATTTTGAAGTCATATTTTTTTGTATTTAATGTCGAATATCTTGTCATATCTATAAAATAATTATTAAATGTATTAGCAATGTCAGTTGGGTTTGTTACTGTCTTATCATTAACTTTCAGGGCATTTATATTATCTTTCATACCGTCTGTACCAGATAGTTGGTTTTTAATCACTGACCACGTCGCCTTGCATTTGTTTTTGCTTTTGTTTATAAACTTAATGTTGGAATTTTTTTGAGCCGTTTGAATCGATTTACTTAATATTTTTGAGTATCTTATGTACTTTAATTTACTGTTTGTGGTCTTATTATTATAGAATTGGTGTCTTAAAAATCGTTTTGTCTTACAACATATTTTAAGACCCTTGGTTAACCACTTCCGCTTATTTTTATTTGAATTATTTATGTGAATTCTAATAGTTGGAAAACACAAGTCATAAAACAGGCGAAGCGTGTCATGGAATTTTTCAAAAGCTAAGTGTATGTAATTTTCTCCATATATCTCTGACCACGACATATTACTCAAACATTCTTTAAATTTACATATGTGTTGAATACAATAATCTCTTTTATATATATAATGTGATTTAGGTGTATAGTTCTTTTCCTCTACTGGGAAACTCAATACCTGAGCTGTTTCGTGGTCCGATAAGTACAAAGGTAATACTGTAGCAGTCGCATCTTTAATATTGCTGAGAATATGATCAATGCAAGCTTGTCTACGAGTAGGAGTTTCAATATGAATTCGCATGTTATAATTATTACTTATATCATTGAGGTAGCTATTAATTTTTCCGGTTTTAAGAGTGTCGATGTTGAAATCACCTGTTATAACTGTGTTTGTATTCGTCCTGTAACGCTTAGATATTTCGAAGAGTACCTGATCGAGTTTATTGATGAATTGGCTTGGATCAGATGTAGGTGTTCTATAGAGACAGATAACTAGTAGCTTGTGTGCCGGTATTTCTATACCACTTGCTTCAAAAGATTTCGGTATTGTAATTTTTTTTAGAAATGTCAAGTCTTTGTAGCTAACGTTACGTTTGGCCAGAATGCAGGTTCCACCTCGCCGCTTTTCTCTGCAATATGCCGTAGCTAGTTCGTAACCACTAACTTTTATGTAGTTGACATGATCGTGTCGTAGGAATGTCTCGGAAAGACATATAAGATCGGGATCCGTACCAGAATCCCGTAGCTCGTCAAGTGTTATTTCAAGTATATCTTGTTTAGAAATAATGCTAGCGATGTTTTGGTGTAAAATGGTAAATGATTCAGTGGTTTTATTTAGTTTGGGCTCGAAAAAAATTATTGTTTTTATTTTGCTTTGGGAAGTAATCGGTGATGTATTTTTGCTTTTAGGCTTTAACGGTGTTTCTGCATCTGAGTTATTAAGGGAGACACAGGTACTCGTAAACGGTCTGAAATAGTAAGGGATTGTACCTTTTGCGATATTTTTGATGCCCTTAATATCTCCGTTAGATGAATTACTCACTATTAGTTTCTTTAAATTCTCTATATCTAAATATTTTTTGTCATAATCAATGCAGTCAACAATAAAATAATTGATTTACAAACTGCAGTCAAATTATTTGCATTACAAAAAGCAAAGTGACCGTTTTTGTACTTTTTGCACAGATTTTGGATCGTGTTATTAATATTATTTACATTCAAATACATGTTTTTAAATAAATTCAATATTACAATGTCATTTTGCTTAAATCTAGTCAATAAATTGCTCAGTTGCAGTAATAATATCTTCATGTCATAGTCGTTTTCTCCAATACACAATTATTTTATCACTTGGCGTAACATCATCATCATCATCATCATCTATACGGTCAATCCCGGTTGCGTCCAAAGCCGTTGCTTTGGAGCCCAGGGTCCGCTTTCCTTGATTTGCTCCTCCACTTCGTGCGGTCTTGAGCGTCTCTAGTTGTGAGATCATTGGCACGCATGTCAGCCCTCACAACGTCAAGCCAGCATTTCTTGGGTCTACCCCTTTTGCCAGGACCTGGCGGTGGCGGCATGGCCAGACATTTGTTTCCTACGTAGCTTGCCGGTTTCCGCAAAACATGGCCGTACCAGCGTAGGCGACTCTCCTGCAGTTTGTCTGCAATATCACGGACACGGAGGCTACCGCGGATGCGCGAGTTCCTCACGCGGTCCTTACGCGTGACTCCGCACATCCACCGCAGCATATTCATCTCTGTGACACGCAGCTCCTGCTTGTGTCGCTCAAGTAGCGGCCATGCTTCGCTGCCATATAAAAGAACAGGCCTAATGATGGACTTATAGATCTGTCCTTTAAGCTTAACCGGCATTCTGGGGTCACAAATGACACCAGTCACCTCTCGCCATTTGGCCCACGCAGCAGCAATGCGTGCTTTGACGTCGCAATCGATGTCTCCGGACGCGTGAAGTACAGATCCAAGGTATTTGAACTGGTCCTTGCGCTCGACCTTGTCTCCGCCTATGCGAACGGGTGTTGGATCTGTAGAGTTACAGGCCAGGTACTCGGTCTTCGCCACATTGAGTTTCAGACCACCGCTCTCAAGCGACTGCTTCCACTCGTTCACCCGTCTCACCAGCCTGCCCCTGTCCGCGTCCACCAGTGCGATATCGTCAGCATACATCAGCAGCCATGGTGGCTGCTCATGTGAGTCTCTGATGCTGTCTGACACAACGTCTAATATCACACTGAACAGAAACGGACTGAGGACGGAACCCTGGTGTACTCCGACGGTGATGGGGAACGGTTTGGTGTCGCCAACAGCGGTCCGAACCATAGAATCGGAGCTGCGGTACATGTCCCGAATAATGTCAATATATGCCTCGGGGACCCCTTTGGATCTCAGTGCCCACCAGATCACCACTCGAGGGATACAGTCGAAGGCCTTCTGCAGATCAAGAAAGAGCAAGTGCAGAGGCGTGTTCTTCGCCCTGTATCTCTCCATGACGGTCCTTAGGGCGAAGACAGGGTCCATAGTACTGTTGCCAGGACGAAACCCATATTGACACCCCGAGACATCACACTCCTGTCGGATCCGGGAGTCCACAATCCGCTCAAGGAGCTTCATGGTGTGGGACATGACCTTTATACCGCGGTAGTTGCTGCACTCTTGCACTGATCCCTTGCCTTTGAAGACCGGAGTAATAATACTCATTCTCCATTGGCTCGGGATCAGCCCGCTTAAGAGTATGCGGTTGTAAAGGTAGGTTAGGATGTCCACACCAAGAGGGCCCATCGCCTTCCAGGCTTCGATTGGGACTCCATCGGCTCCGACAGCTTTACGATTCTTCATGCGGCGAAGAGCAAACTGGACTTCTTCAGGCGTTACCGGTGGTACTAGTCCCTGATTCGGAGGGAGGTCCGGTGGCTGCACCTCTTTGTGCTGCTTATTCAGCAACTCGTGGAAATAAGAGCGCCATCTCTCCTTCACCGCGAGGTCCTCGCATAGAAGGTTGCCCCCAGGGTCTTTAACACAGCGACACTGGGAAATATCCTGTGCCGCTTTGACCCTGGAGCGCGCTAACTTATAGATTAGCTTTTGCCCCTCAGACGATTCCAACTTGTCATAGAGCGTATGAAAGTGGTCTCGCCTGGCTCTGGCTACAGCTCTCTTAGCAGCGCGTTTTGCACCCTTGTACGCGTCGTGGTCTTCAGGAGATCTGGACGCTTGCCACTTTTTAAAGAGGGCTTTCTTCACCCTAATCTCCTCTTGGACTGAGTCGTTCCACCACCAAGTCTCCTTGTCACATTTGCGACCGCCCTGAGATAAGCCAAGCACCGCTTTCGCTGCATCAGTGACGGTTGTCTGAATCCTATCCCAGTATTTTTGGACTGGTTCGCCATCACTACCGTCGCACTTGTCGCCGATAGTTGAGGCGAACTTCTGGGACGTGTCTTTATCAAGCTTCCACCATCTGATTTGGCGTCGGCAGCGCTCGATACGCTTGATCTTGGGCTTTACGCGGAGATCCATGACAAGTAGACGGTGTTGTGCAGCGAGACTCTCACCGGGTATGACTTTGCAGTTGGCCACTTTACTGATGTGGTGTCTCCTGGTGAGTAGGAAATCGATCTGAGTGGCATGCCTCCCGCTCCTGTAGGTGATAAGGTGCTCGGTTTTCTTTTTGAAATACGTGTTCACAATGGCAAGGTCAGCAGCCGCACACGTCCGCAGGATATCCCCACCTTCTGCATTACGACCACCGTACCCATAACCACCATGAACACGCTCAAACTCCTCACACCGTTCACCCACATGACCGTTCAGATCGCCACCCACAACAATCCCCTGCGACAACGGGATACCGCTAAGCACTCCACCAAGCAGACCCCAGAACGCCATTCTCTCAGCCTCGCCACAACCGGCCTGTGGCGCGTAAGCACTTATCAAGTGGGTGACAACCCCTTCGACAAGCACCCCCACGACCATCAGCCGATCGCTGTAGCGTTTCACTTCCAGAATGTCGTTCTGCAATCCTTCGGAGAGGACCACGGCCACCCCATTCGCTCCACCAGGTGCACCCGTGTAGATCAGTTTGTAGCCATTCCCAATTAACCGGGATCTGCTGCCTCTCCACCGAGTCTCCTGCAGGAACGCCACGTCCACCCTCCGCCTGAAGAGTACGTCGGCCAACTCCCTCGCGCGTCCGGTTAGTGTGCCAATGTTTAAAGTCGCGAAGCGGAGTTTCCGGTGTGGGGCTCTCGTCTTTGGCCGTGCCCGCCCGTGACACGGTAGCCCTAGCCCACTTGTCACAGGAGTCGGGCGATGCTCCTGCGCGCCGTTTTGCGGCGGCGCCCTATCGGTGACAATTACTTTACAATGACGTACCATGTTGTGTGGCGGGGTTGGCTTTTACAGGAGCGACTGCCGTCCGACCCCCCAACCCCGAAAGGAAAGCCTGCGCCAGAGCCTCGTCCGTTGTTTGGCAGGTGCACCGACTGGCAGGTGAGGTTGGCTTGGGCCCAAAAGGTCTTGGTTGGGCCCCTTACACCCTCACAATCACTTGGCGTAACATTTACATTAATGCAATCTTTCAGGATATCCGTGGTAAGTGCATAGGGCTTTATTTGACCTTCAATTTGGTATTTATCATACATCGTGTGTTCTCTTGATTGGATAAGGGCTGATGACAAGCCGATGCACTGCTGAGAGCCATAAATTAGTATCCTATTTTTAGGAATTTCTTTATCCGCTGAATATAGAGATGATCGGTTGTGTATTAGGTGCGGCGAGATTCCTATGTGAAGTTGCGCTTCCAGGCTGTGGATTCGTTTTATGAGAATTTGTATTTCCTTTTCTGCGGCTATCAGTTGTTGTTCTAGTGCAGTTATTTGCTTTAAGAGGGTCGATGAACTGTTTTCTGAGTTTTTAGTTACTTGGTTTGATTTTAACGGCGTATTGCGTAATAGACGGTTTTCTTTTAATGGAAATAGGCATAATTTTTTCAATGTGTTATTTTGTTTGTCAGTTTAGTATTTTGACAACGGAGTACGTTATTTACAAGAATATAGTTTTCTATTTCATTCTGTGAACTAGCGAGTTTTAACTGTAGTTGTTCTATGTTTTCTTTCATTTCAGTTATCGTGATAGATTGAGTTGCCAAGTTTGTGACCGTGCTATCCATACTTCTTTGGAGCAGTTTGTCTGATGTTGAAAGGGTTTCATCAGACAATATATCGTCCATTGTCAGGTTATGTGTGTCCTGTAGTCCTGTGGAGTTTAAAGGCGTAGATACCGATTCTGTGTCATTCAGCGTACTCGTACCAGGGAACGGATCGGCTATAGTAGGGCTATTATTTGAAATAGATATTGGCGAAGACTGCTGTTTTTTTCTTGTTGTTATGTACGATGGCTCGGATGGATCTGATTTGACATGACATCTTTTACACTTCCATAACTCTCTTTTCTCTGGATCTTTTAGACGATGCAACTTCTCAGAGTAGCCTATGCAGTCAAATTCGTATGACTTTTGGCATAGGAAGCATTTTATTGTGTTTCTACTATCAACTTTGCCTTTGCACGAGTAGCACGTGACTTGTGGTGACATCTGGTGGCTGATGTTTGAAACTTTTTGTTTCCCTTTAGCAGACATTTTTAAGCGCAAAGGTAAAGTAGAAACAATTTATTTCCCACAAAAAGACAATGTACATTTTTTATTTTTTAACTGAGTCTCGAACCGGTGCTTTCTCGGATGTGAGGTGCGTACTATACCAATGCTCCACCGGCACGTTAACGAGCCTGACGAATTAACTGTACGATTACGAAGTAATTTGTTCGTTAGAATTTTGAAGTTGGTTTTGAATGAACATTATTTGCAGACACCAACACTTGATAATTTATAAATGGAATAATGATTGTTATATAAAACTATTTAGTTTATGAGTCCGATAATACCTTAATCACTTACGATAATCACTTTTTGGACCACAGTTTTGATTATGTTTGTTTTTTAACACTGTTTGCAAGTTATTTAACACAGAGAAAGTCACTTTGGAAGTAGTTCAATTTCACAAATAAATAACACAATAGTATTTGGATATTTTCCTTTGCGAATACTATCACTCCCTAATTGCCTTGAATTCAATAGTTTTTTCACATTTTCGTTAGTAAAATATAGTTCTTTATATTTTAAAATCAAAATAGTACACAGACTGATTGTTTATACTGCGAGATGACGCAGCCGACTCTTGGCAGTGCGCTTACTGTCGGAATGACACGGCAAGGTATTTTTAGGTGACGAATAGTAATGTACCTTAAAATTATAAAACTACGATTGAAATTGCAACGATAATGACCTCAGCAAGGCGTGGTATGCTTAGGAATACCGAATTATTAATATCAACCCTATGGACATCAAATTAAGGTGCAATACTATTCTTTACTTAAAAATCACTTGCCGTGCCATCGCGATAGTAAGCGCAATCCCTTAATATTCACAATCGTTACGTCTCTTCAAAAGTATTTGAAAAATGCATGTATAATAGATTGATACATTTTTGTAACAGATTTGACCTGATTAGCATTGATCAATACGGTTTTCAGAAACAGAAATCAACAACCTTGGCCATATTTATACTGTTACGTTACGTGCTGACAAACCTTCATAACAAACACATTACCACGAGTTTGTTTTTTGATCTATCGAAGGCGTTTGATTTTGTTTCGCATAACATCCTTCTACAAAAATTAGAAATTATGGGAATCCGAGGAATACCACTACAATGGATAAAGTCATACCTTAACAATAGACGACAATGCGTAGTCATTAGAAAGAATAATGGTAAAGAGCTTGTGTCCTATTCCTCGGAATTAAGAGAAAACAACTGTGGAGTCCCACAAGGGATCAATTTTATTTCTATTATATATCAATGACATAAAGCATAAATTGTATTTTATATGCTGACGACATCTCAATAATTGTTACTTCTAATAATAAAAACTATTTAATACATGACCACGAAACTGACATTAATAACACAATCGACAAAATCATAGAATGGCTACAAGCTAATAATTTAAAAATCAATCTTGATAAATGTAATTATATTCAATTTAATAAAGCCAAGCAAGAAAAATACAATATTAAACTCGCGATTAGAAAAATTAAAGAAGCAACACAAACTAAATTTCTTGGTTTAATTGTTGACCAAGATTTAAATTGGAAACTACACACAGACAGCCTCTGCAAAAGAATACACAAATTTGTATATGCTTTAAAGCGAATTAAAAATGTCACAAACCTAAGCACAGCTATATTGACCTATCGAGCTTATAAAGAGTCTATCTTACGTTACGGATTAATGATATGGGGCAAAGGCACTGACAAAAATAGGGTATTTATTGCACAAAAAAAAATTATTAGAGCTATTTGTGGAATTCCTTCTGATGTGTCTTGTAAACCATTGTTCAAGAGTCTTGGTCTTCTAACATTGCCAAGCCTTTACATCTTAGAAATCTGCACTTTTGTAAAAAAACATTGAAACAATTTTAAACAAGCAAGTGAAGTAAATCATAGGTTAAAAAGAAACCCACATAGATTAGTTAGCGAAATGCCAATAACAATCAAATATGGCAAAAATTGCTTGACCATGTGTATACAAATATATAATAAGTTACCAAACTATTTTAAGACACTTAGTCCACACATATTTAAGATCAAATTATACCAATGGCTAAATGAAAAGAACTTTTATGATATTAAGGAGTTTTTAAATAAAGTGCATTCTTACTAAAATTACTAACTAATTAAACTAACATTATCTTTTAAGTTAAATATTGTATGCCTGTTAATAGGTTAATTGTGTGAAGCGACTAGTTTTTACGATCTTAATGTATCTTATCTTATCTCTGAGCCCGCTAAATAGATCTCGTTGGTATGTCTCAAACTTGAGCCACTATAATCTATTCCGAATATCCGCTGTCTCTTATGTTACGAAAACGTCAAAACAGCAAAGTTCATCAGTCTCTGCCGGTAACGTCATTATGACTCAATCAGGGTCCATTGACGACGTGCCGTAAGCCCAATGTGATTACGTCACATTACTCGCGCCTTCTCGTCTGTTCGTCTTTCAATGACGTCATAGTGTTCATAAATTACAAGGAGGTAAGTAATCCGTTTATGGGAAAACGTGACATCGTTCAAAATTTTCTTCAGAAGATAATATTTCACTTAATATTACACTTACCTTATCCATGGTCAAAAACAATGAAATTAAGACCACAAAATTATAATTCAGAAAACATAAAGATCACACAGAATAATAATAGTATCTAATAGGCACCGGTTCAGCGTATGCTGCAGAAAAGCAGCGTTTATTTTTGAAAATGCATTAAAACGCAAAAGAGTAGTCAAGGACAAAATTAAGTACTTCGCCTTTGTTCTTTTATTCTAAACAGACAAAGGATATTTTTACGAATAAGATAATGTCAGTTATAACAATACGATGTGGAGTCTATGTGAAAATCCGCTATGAAATAAAAAATATTCAAGATAATATTTCACTCTACAAAAGTTTTTAAGATTTAAGATTGTGGGTAACACCAAAACATGGATAATACAAAACGTATTAATCGTGCGTCGCAAGGACGCCCAACCTACTTATCAGACCCAATGTCACTGTATCTCAGCAGAATGACAGTCGCCTAAATACTAAAAAATCAAGAATTTGAATCCTACTAGAGGCAGATTTAAAAAAAAGTTAAATATTACCTTTGATTGCTGAATGATGATTTAAAAAAAATTGGAATCAATACAAATGTGCCATAATCTAAGTTTAATATCTTAAATCAGCCATTTCCATTCACATCTGATTACCATCACTACACTAACATTTACCTACAAACTAATAATGTAATCCTAATATCGTGCAACAATATCGTTGAAGGGAGACCGAGATTTGTCAACAGCTTCCGAGTTCATTACACATCGACCAGGCCATGTGACCTCTTGTATACTAAAAACATACGATAGCGTTCTTGGTATGCGCCTGCCACTTTTTTACGGCATAAATCTTAGATGACACTTTCCAAAATATTTATTTTGAGCCGAGAGGCAAGCATACCGGACTTGGTGTCGCTATCTCTGAGGCCCCAGGTTCGATTCCCGGTCGTTCAATGTAGGAAAAATAACTTTTCTATATTGTCTCGGGTTTGAGTGTTGTGGTACCGTCGTTGTTTCTGATTTCTGTAACACAAGTGCTTTGGCTACTTACCATAGAATCAGAGCAATGTATGTGATGTCGTTCAATATTTATTTACTTCATTTTTACTTGTGAAAAACACATCATCGGGCTCAGGGCAACTGACTTACTTGATTTGTTAACTTGTGAGTTGTATTATTACCAGTGTTAATATAAAAATACAACGTAAGAAAGCTATACTCTTACCAAAGTCTGCTTTTTAAACCTCCATCGGGCATTTTCGTCTGAAACGCCCAAAATTTATCTCCGTATTCTCTCATTTTATAACCTCCTCACATCAAACATGCGAAAGTTTAGGACGCGGGTGGGAGGCCAGCCTAAACTGGTTTCAAATACATTTGGTATTCAGCCGGTCAATATGAAGAGACGTGCATAATTTAGAGACCACTAAATAGGGGATCGTTTAATATTCAAAGGGTTGGGGACAATATTTTGTTTCCTATCAGAAGGGTTGGGTTAAAGGGAATGCCTGATTCAGATTGCAGGAATGGTATGAGTAATTAAGCGATGGCTTTTAATGTGTGTAATGTTTGTTATGTTATGATGAGAAATGTGAAATATCCGGCAACCATACTGGCTATTAAATTTTTAGGTCATTTACTTAATGATATTATTGCAACATTTGGAAGTGATCAGCACTGTTATGATGCATTTATGGAGATAATATTGCTTTTTTATACTGGCTAAAATTAAAAACAAACTTGGTGTATTTAACCTAAGTGACGACCTCCGTAGAAAAGACGCGAGCACCGGACTTGGTGTCACTATCTTTGAGGTCCCGGGTTCGTTTCCCCGATCGGTCAATATAGAAAAATAACTTTTCTATATTGTCTCGATTCGGGGTGATGTCAGATGTGGTACCGTCGTTGTTTCTGATTTCTGTAGCACAAGTGCTTAAGCTACTTGTCATAGGATCAGAGCAATTTATTTATTTATTTAAACTTTATTGCACAAGTGGGTACAATTGGCGGACTTAATGCTATACAGCATTCTCTACCTGTCAACCTTAAGGTATTGCAGATAGTGAAGTTTGTGGCGGAGAATAAAGTAACTGACAAGAAATAATTAGAAATAAATTACATAAGAAAAATACATAAATGACAAAATATTATTTAATACCTTTGCTATCTTCAATACTGCATTTGTGTTTAGCAGCGACTTTTTTGAGAACAAAACCTGCAGCTGTCAGTAGTAACAGTTTAAATACTACTAGATAATGCAAGATGTTAACTACTGTTTGATTCCTTTTAAGTGTTGGTCTATCCCTACGGTGCTGCACGCCCTCACACACGTCATGCATCTTCCTAATAGTTAAAAGTAATCTTGTGAACCCCGCGGGTCGATATCGAGACGTTCTCCTGACACCTGTGCAAGACTGACCGAACGCTTTCTCCACGTGATTTCTTTGGGAGCTCTCTATAGACTGTCGCAGTGTATTGCGCCTTGTGAAGTGATTACCTGGACCCTGCCGGTACAAACCGGCAAGTACCTAGATATAAGTGCTCAGACCTGACCCTTTTGACCACCCTTTTTTCCAGCAGTATTTAGCTCCACGTTTGATCCACTGCCGATCTTTCAAACACAAGATGTACAATGTACATACTACTAATGAGTATGTCTGGCAAAGTATAGGTTACTCTTGACCGACTTTATAATTTTATGCTAATTCATTTATTTAAACTTTCTTGCACTGCAGCTCTGGTAACAACGCATTATTAACCAGATAAAAGTGACAAAAGGTTAATGCAGATAATGTAGTTTAATGAATGGGTGATTGATGTCTAATTTCATACATAGATAATGTAGTCAAAGTTACAGATACAAGAAAGAAAAAAAGAAATATCACTGTTTTCTGTAACTACAAAAAAGAAATATCTGTCTAACAAACCCTAACCAAAGGGTTACACGTGCCCTTAACTAAGTTACCTCCCCTCATCAGGACTAATGAATGTACATCATGTCACGCATACTGATTCTCAGAATACAAGTAATGGCGTTTTGAGGTTATGTTTGAAGACTTGTTTTTATTGCTATTTGAAAGCAGTGCGTGTTGCCAGTAATGACTTGCGGCCCTGAGACGTGGTCACTGGTCTTAGATTATTAGACTTTATAACAAGCTACAAGTCAAGTCATCATGCTAAGAGAGCCGAAGAGAGTATGCTTTGCGTTTCTTCGCGAACTAAGAAATGGACTGTTAACTTACTAAACAAGCTACAAGTCATGTCAAGTCAGCGTGCTATGAAGAGAGCATGCTTGAGCTAAGATCCGAAATAAGAATATCTGTAGAAGAACTAAACTAACATAGCTCTTCGAATTTAAACGTTTAAGTGACAATAGGTAGAACACATCGCTCGTAAAACTGACAGCAGTTGGGAAAAAAAGGTTCTTGACTGGTGACCACGAGCTGAAAGACGCAGCATGGGCAGGACCAGTGGTCTGACGACTTAGTTAAGGTTACTGGAAGCCACTGGAGAACCGTTCTCGAGTGCCGATCGCAAACTGCACGTTCGCCAACCGTACGCATCTTGTGCAAACCCTGCGTGCAAGTAAGGTTGGGAGCTATTATTTAACTTATCAATAACAACATGCATAAACGGGACCAAATAGAAATTCCATTGTTATGCGGTCTCATGATACCGCTTGAATGTTGACAGGCTGATCAATATCCAAAAATATCTGTGAACCGAGAACTGCCCCAGTCCATTCCATATCTATCAACGCAGACCCAGTGTTTCGTGACGCGGAAAAAATCATACCTTTTAGAGAGAAAGTAATGGGGTGTCATAAGGGGTGTAATTTACAAAATTTTCCCCTTCATTGTAAGATGATTTTGCTTGAAAGGGGGCCGATTGCCGTGACTTGCCGAAGGGGATATGTAGGAGGTAAGAAACGTTAGATACGCCGTTTGAGATAATTCTGATATAAACACCGACAAATGATGGGTTAGTGATTTCGATCTTCTCGAAACAAAATAAATCCTATGTTATCTGCATGAGTAATAATTATTATATAAAACTAAAATACTTATTCGTAGTTCTGTCAATGGTTTCAATTAGTAGGTTATTCACATCACAACACAACACTAACACTGTTAGTATGTTTGAAAGACCGACAGACAGAGTTACATTTGCATTTATAATATTAGTATGAGAAGTAGGTATAGGAATAGTAGGGATAATATATAAAACAAGTGAGGATATCAGTATGTTTATCCGTTATCTAATCGCCATAGTACAAGCTTTGCTTAGTTTAGGGGTTAACTAATTGGTGTGATTTTATTGACATTAAGTAAATAAAAAAAGCAGTGTATATTAAATGCCGCATCCAAATATTAAGGTTTTCGGCATTCCTGTCAGAGGGCGGAATATGCGCTTAATAATACTGAAGGCTAAACTGATTTATCGTCCTCAAAACGGATAACATTCGCACCTCTGAGGGTTTTTGAGTCACTCTTTGTAAGCATCCCTCTGTGTGCGCTCTTTTATTCAGCATCATTGCTGTTGGGAATTGAACAATGCTTAGTTAAGATTAAATATGATGGCTAAGTCAAATTAATGGTCAAGTCTTATCAAAAGTAGTACCTACATTAGAAATAAATATTAGTACATATTAGACATATTAAACTTCTACTAGAACGTTTCAATTGTAAAATATGTTTTTCTTTCTTCTTCTTCATCTTTTTTATCTATACCAATCCCGATTGACCAATCCCGATTGCGTCCAAGGCCAGGGTCCACTGAAAAAGAAAATATGTTATTCCTTATTTTTATCACAGTCACAGGTTTTACTACGTATTAAACCTATGGTTAACTAATTAAAACGCACTTGCAACAATTAAAATCGGATTTTTAATCACAATAATATTGATAGGCCTTTCTATCTGCAATGTCCCTCTTTACAATCAACAAACAAAAGCCACTAAAACGCCTGCCAAACCGTTATGACATGTCACATCCCTTGATACCTTTCTTTTATTTACCGTCGGACACAAAACGGGCAGTGTTGTAATTGTTTGCCATTCCATATTAATTGACTTGCGGGTACTGCCGTTAAACGGTTTTACGTTAAATCGAATGAAATACAGAAAATGGAGAATGAAAATTTTTGTCCGAACACAACAGACGATGTACCACTGTGCGGGCTGATTGTTTTAAATGTCAGTGTGATTAATGAGATCGGGTGACGTTTTTTGTCGAATAAAACTCGCATTTGGTGCCACTGGGAATTTGGATGTAGTGACAGTTCGATTGGGATTGATCGAATCAGATTGTTAACGATGCGGTTTGGTCTAACTAATGGCTGTAGAGTGCAAAAAACAGGAGTTTGACTGGTGTTATCACAAACATGATTTTTAAATTCGTTTTAGACTAGCATTTGTATCTGTATCGTTTGTTACCTAGAAAGCCTTGAACAGGCTGTAAGCTTAGAAAAATAACAGTGAAGTCAGATCAATAACCAAAAAAAAAAAAAGTTTTTAATATTTTTTCAAATATTCCCGTTTTCAATTAAACCAAGAATTTTCTTATCATGTTACTAAAAACTCTTAACCGTGGACTCGGCTATAAATTAAGGCAAGTCCTTCACATTTTTTTATTTGCCTTCCCTCCACACCGTTACTAACGTGCCATCTTTTTCTCAAAGGTGCGCTCATTCTGCGCACTGTGCATTGAAAGAAGCTTTCAAAAGGAAAGTGTCTCGGTCTCAATGTCCCCTTTTAACGATAAAAAGGACTGAATGCATTAAGCTTAGACTAAGACTGAGACGGTTTGATACTTCCTGGTGTTTTGAGAATGCCTGTTTTAAATTTAACAACCATTTTTAATTCCAATCTTTCTCCAAGCGCTTAGAGCACCTTAAATAAGGTGTTATTGAAATAATTCAATACGAAGTACGTGTACCCAGATCTTATATACATGAAGTTACTTGTCTATGGAAACTTCAAAAGCAGTAATTGTCCCAATAGTCTAGTCAACAACTGGTGTAATACTAAATCAGGTTATCATCATCATTTCAGCCATAGGAGGCCCACTGCTGAACAAAGGCCTCTTCGGCCATCATCATCGGGGGGGATTGCCAATACTCGCCACGCTTGGCAGGCGAGTTGGCGAGTGCAGTTTTATTATAAGATTTCACACGAAGACGCTGCTGCCCGTCTCATGCTACAGGAATTAGTCGACTCTTACGACACGCTTACTGTTGGCGGTGGGGAAGTGTATTCTTTACGGCCGTCTCCACACGGCACACTAAATCAGGTACATCAATCTATACAGACACTGAAACTACCAAAACATGTTTACATAAATCTCAAAAAATCGAACTTTCTAAACACTTGTTGGTTGAAAATGATGCAGCACCAATCAGGACTCTACTTGGCTTAAGCCTGTGCTGTCTTGAAAAACTGGCAACAAAGTTGTGAAAAATAAACACAATACTAAATAATAAATAAAATAAAATAAGTTTATTCCATTAACAAAGGTAATGCCTTAAAAACTAGTACATTGGAGCCTCCATTTAAGCAAAAAATGCCTGTGTTTGAAGGTTCCGCTCTTCCATCACTATATCCATACTTTACAAGGCAGTATACAGTAACTTGTCTCAATAAACATTTCTTTTTCACAGTAGTAGTAAGTTTGAGTATTAAATAATTAAGTATCTATATTATGTGTGTGTGTGTGTGTGTGTGTGTGTGTGTGTGTGTGTGTGTGTGTGTGTGTGTGTGTGTGTGTGTGTGTGTGTGTGTGTGTGTGTGTGTGTGTGTGTGTGTGTGTGTGTGTGTGTGTGTGTGTGTGTGTGTGTGTGTGTGTGTGTGAGTGTGTGAGTGTGTGTGAGTGTGTGTGAGTGTGTGTGAGTGTGTGTGAGTGTATGTGAGTGTGTGAGTTATAGTGTTTGTGTTTGTGAGAGTTAATATGAGAGTGTATAATTAGCTATAAAGTATATGATTATGCAATACGCTCCAGTAATTGTTCAATTACTACTAATAAATGTCAGTTTAACTTTTTTTTTAAACAACATCACATACCTACCATTGCTCTGATTTTAAGGTAAGCTAAAGCACTTGTGTTATGGAAATCAGAAACAACGACGGTACCACAAGACCACAAGTAATTACGCGAAAGTCATTCTGTCTGTCTGTTACGTTTTCACTCCTAAGCCGCTGAATTCTGTACATTCAGAAAACACAGGATTCTAATGGTCCGGTTCCACTGCCAGAGGGTCGCGGAGGACTGATGACGGTTGCTCCAATTGTTATTAAGTAGTGGCCTGGACGCATCTAGGTCAAGCGTAATGTTTTTTTTTCACAATAAGCAATTTTCCTTGGTTAAAAAAAAAATTTGCCAGTTACATTATTAAACAGTATTTGACCCTTATATTGTCTTTTGTCAATCAAACAAAAAATGACGAAGATAAAGCGGATCAAAGTTAGGGAATGGGAGCGCGTGACGTCACGCCTTACTATGAGTATCGCAAGACGTGACGTTAAGCGGAATTTTAACGGGTTACATCTTCATCATTTTTTGTTTGATTGAGAAAAGAAAAAATACGTGTTCAATATTTCCTGTTAATCCAACTGACGGACTAATTAGATTTTTTTAGGAAACTAGCCCATTACCTCATTATCTAGCCCCAAACTAAGCAAATCTGGTACTATAGTTACTAGATAGCGGATAAACATACTGAAATACGTTTATAAACATGCATGACTTAGGTACAAATGTTCGTGCTCATAACACAAACCCTCGCCCCTTTTGCGGAATTAGGACCCGCAACCTGGCTTTGTAGTCCGGCGCGCTAACCACTACACCAGTTGGTTGATTAGGAAAGGAACAAAGCTAGAAAAAAAAAAGTAAAAGTAAGAGAAGTATGCCTATTACATCCCACTGCAGGGCACAGGCCTCACCTCTACTATGAGGTGGTTTGGGCCATGCTCCACCACGCGGGCCCAGTGCGGGTTGGCGGAGGTATGTTGTAAGGCCAGTGACATAACCTGACTCTCAGATGTTATTAAGCCGCCCTAAGGCCTCTGAGTAGATTTCACGACTAGTATCAAGCGATATTAACCAGAACCAACTTTTAACGTGTGTTCTAAAGCATGGAGACGCTTGTGATGAAATGTCATTAAATATAATTAGAAAGGTCACCCATCTAATTACAACTGCGGTGTAGGTGACAAAACTTAGGTAATCATTACCAAAGCGCTGCTCCTCTAGAAGAGATATTCTAATAGGGATACCATACATCAATGACAAGAAACATCGCCTACACAATTACCCATAAATAACATTGTCTTGTATTTTAGCTTCTGCAGCAACCAAATTTGTGTTAACACTGCGATAATTTTATATTGTCCCGATTCACGCGGTACTAGTTAGGAAAAGGCCTTTACATGAATCGATTTGCTTATATGTGTATTTCCAAAACTTGAAATTTCTATTTACAATGAAAATGAAAATGAAAATTTCTTTATTCGCAATGCAACTCTCAGATACAATTTCTTGCACTGTTTTCCACATTAGGTTTCCCTGTGTCTTGGAATACAGGCTCTTCCTTAATTATAATAGTTTTTTTTTACAGTCAAGCAAACGACAGCAATAGATCTTACAATTGACAATAGCAACTTACTTGGGTCTTGATGGGGTTCTTTAATATTTTTTCTCATAACAGTAGGTACAAACCTTCGTTTTTTTTAATTGGGAGAGGCCTTCGATCAAGAATACACTAGATAACGCCTCGCTTATTAAAACAGTAAGACAAATATGGCACCGTCTTACTATATTATTGAGTAAAAAATAAAACCGACTTCAAAACACTAAAATGCTAAAAATAATTCTAACATACAGTCGAATTAAGAACCTCCTCCTTTTTTGAAGTCGGTAGAAAATCGGCACATATTTGTCGAAGATAGGTAACAAGAACCACAACCAAAATATTATCTGGATATATATTTGTTGATTTTCTCAATAAGTTCTAAATCAATTACGATAAAATTTATATGGAACCACCTCTGAAGTATGGTCTACCAAACAAAAAAAGAATCATTAAAATAGATTCATAATTGGCGGAGTAATCGCGTAACATACATACAAAAAAAAAACATTCAGTCGAATTGAGAACCTCCTCCTTTTTTGAAGTCTTTTTTGAAGTGGCGCAAGGCGTGACGTAACGCGGAACTTTAACGGGCTATGTCTTCATCATTATTACATTACATTGCATTGCATTATTATTTGTTTGATTGAGAAACGATCAAATACGTGTCCAATATTTTCTGTTAATCCAACTGACGGACTAATTAGATTTTTTTAGGGAACTAGCCCATTGTGCATTTTTTTGTAAAAATAAAGTGTGACTTTTTTGTATGGAGTACAATAAAGAGCATTTGTCTATCTATTGCGAGTTCTTGTCTTCATTTTGAAACCCTTACCACTTGCATCTAATAAAAATCGATCCGTGTAAACGCTACTTACATTCAGGTGACGCAAATGTAAGAACAAAGCGATCGCTTACATCTGTTCTCGCCAAAATAGGCTTTGTCTAACATCGAACTAAACAATGGCGCCGACAAAAGTGTTGCCTATTGTGTAAGGGCTAATGTTGACATAGTGGCTATGAATTGGAATAATTTTAGTTTACTTAGACCCCGTATTCCACCATACAGGGCTAATTTTTATTAGTGCAAAATACTTAATCATCATCATCATCATTTCAGCCATAGACGTCCACTGCTGAACACAGGCTTCCCCCAATGACTTTCATCAGTGGGCGGATTGCCAATACTCGCCACGCTTGGCAGGTGGGTTGGCGAGCGCAGTTATTTGTAATATTTCGGACGAAGGCGCTGTTGCCCGTCTCGTGCTACAGAAATTAGTCGCCTCTTACGACACGCCCTTTGTTGGCAGTGGAAAAGTGCATTTTTTATGGCCGTCCTCACACAGCAGTAATAATAGTGATAATAGTCATTTATTCAGTATATAGACCCTCTTCCAGGCACTTATATGCGTCTCATAAGTAAATTTTAATAAAAAAAAAAAAACCGACTTCAAAACACTAAAATGCTAAAAATAATCCTAACACTTAAGTACTTAATCAGTTACTTTTGGAGTCGGTGCCAGCCGATGAGAGATTCAATGTTTTTGTTTGCACCGACTCCAAAAGTAACTGATTAAGTACTTAAGTGTTAGGATTATTTTTAGCATTTTAGTGTTTTGAAGTCGGTTTTATTTTTTTTTATTAAAATTTACTTATTTCATCTATTTTTAGCGATAAATCCTAATCTAACTGCTGAACACCGATTTCATCCCCTATTTTCCTACCCTTAGGGGTGATTTTTATTTTGCAAACTTTTATCATAGCATCTTTGAAGTATAAGCTATTCAATAAAACAAAAATCATCAAATTCGGCTCATATTTGTCGAAGATAGGTAACAAGAACCACAACCAAAATATTATCTGGGTATATATTTGTTGATTTTCTCAAAAAGTTCTAAATCAATTTCGATAAAATTTATATGGGACCACCTCTGAAGTATGATCTACCAAACAAAAAAAGAATCATTAAAATCGATTCATAATTGGCGGAGTAATGGCGTAACAAATATACAAAATAAAAAAATTTAAAAAAACATACAGTCGAATTGAGAACCTCCTCTTTTTTTGAAGTCTGTTGAAAATATAGCTTTGCCCTACTACCATGTCGGGACTACATATCGGCTGGTGATGAGAAGAAACGGCGCAACAAACTTAGTTACATTTGTCGGCTTATTTTCCAGGAAATACAGTTAAAAGACATATAGTAAGTGCGAGCTATGTAGGTTAAATCTATGCACTCGTGTCGTTTATATAATCGTCTACATAATATATATATATATATATATATATAAAGAATATGTGGTTACAAGGTTATTCTTGAGTTACGTGACATTCTGTATATAATAACATCGAACTTTTTTCGATATTTTGATGTTGGTCCTATGATATATTTTTTTATAAGTATGAGCAGTTACGTAGCTAAGGTTTCCCCCTGTTGGGCAAAGGTCTTAGCTAAGTGCCCCAATGCTTCTCTGTTAAGGGCCAAAGTCTGACAATCCTTACTGTGCCCCAAATCGTTATGTCAGTGTTTCTTTGTTCGTCTTTTTCGGCGATACCCATCTTCAGGAATCCATTGAGTAGCGACCTGGGTTAGAACAGGAGACGTATTTTTGAAGCATTAGAAATGAATCTCCAATTCGAACACGAAAACAATTCGTGTGAAATTCATTTCTATTGCTCACGATTTTATGCATTTTTGAATCACTCGAAATAGGTGTTACTATTAAATTGAAATCTTGTAAGTATTTTTGTTTCACGCAGAAAATATTATAAACCATAAAGCAAAAACTCATTAACGAACGTAAATAGAAAGTTATTATGTCAAGTTGCTGTCAAACATACGTTTACTTCTCAATGTAATTCTTCCGTACTTTCTACTAGTAGAAAACAAAAACGAGTGGTCGTTGCAGAATTCACGGATGAATTTTCAAAAATAGTGATTTTATGTATTTGCATGCAAATCTTGCGATTTCGTATTCGGATTAGAATGCGCATGATTCAAAAATACGTCTCCAGAACCTTTTATTAATAATTGAGTAGGTACAGTCAACGGCAGGTCTACCCAAAAAGATAAGTCATTGAACCGATTTTCACCTTTAAGTGCGACACGTTGAGATCAATATCGATTGAGAAACTTTGACGTTTTGAAGTAGGTAGACGATCTGTTGTCTGTACTTTGTTAGTGACGAAACTTTATAATTCATCGTTTTATTTTAAGTAGTTAAATATCTTTCAGATGGCAGCGAAGAGGCCGTCAAGTCTTCGGTCTTAAATGCCAATAAGTATTTTATTGTGAAGTTTGAACAACTTTGTTGGAATTTTCCTAATAGCCCATTTTGTTGGCAGAAGTCCTGTATTACGGAAAGTCATAGCAAGTGGTCTCTTTGTGTCTAATTAATGTTAATTACTATTACGTGTCTCAAGTCGGAATCTGTTTATAGCTAAGACAGCAAAACTTTTTGATAACTTAGTATGCGATAGTTCGCCTTTTACTGGGTCTACTTTTTTTCCTAAATTGCAAAATTTCCTCGTTTGGTACCTCGTAAAATAAGGATGTTAATTCTTTACTTTGAGACAGTTGGTGTCTACTGTGTGTGTTGTGCATGTTTATTTTTTTTTTTAAATATATTTTTGCTGCTGATTAGTTTTTAGAGGCGTTAAAATTGCAGATTCTGGCTACACAGAAGTTATAGTGGTGAGAGTGAGTTGTAAGTCTTGTCCTGGGTAATATAGCAAGTTAGTAAGGTTTGCATTAATATTAAAACAGCTGAATTACGACAAAGATTATACTAATTTTAATTTATGAAACTAGTGTCTGAACTCTTAATTTTGACGGAATTTCGTTTTTATTATTATTCTACTTACATATTTTGTGCTGCAACATATTCTTTATGAGGACTTTGCATAAAAAAATCTGATTAATTTAAATCGTATATTTTTGTATTCTAAAAAGTTGCCATCATCATCCTCATCATTTCAGCCATAGGACGTCCACTGCTTAACTTCCTGCCTGCCGGCCTGCATCTAGCTGTAATAGATGGCTGATTGATTGATTGATGGCTGTAAATTTAATTAATCGTTTTAAAAGCGACTGAAAATCAAGTCGCTATCACTACACGTTATTAAACCGTAAGTATTCAAACGATCAAACTCTGTCATGTTTTGAAAATACTTGGCCAACTCGTAAATTTTGGACGGGTAGGGTGATTCTGATGAGTTGTGTACAAACTTGAAGAAAATTTTATGGAGAAGCAATCACTGCTAGGTTTATTTGGTAAATGGTAATAAAACAGTCTAAGTCTGCACAATCACTCAAATAAGTTGCCTCAAATTGGCTTGTGGTGCGTGAATAATTAAGAGAGTAATTGTAAAGGCACTAATGCTGCTCAATGTCATTCATTTAAATGAATACTATCTCATATATTCATAAGAATAATTAAAATACAAATAATTCAATTATAATAAAATACTTAACTATATGTACATATTCTAAAACTAAAAGAATGTAATAGTAGATTATTCACCAAGGGGATAAAGCACTATTTTATGTCACGGGCGCTATTTTGAATACTGAGCGTAACGAAGGACTTCAGATTTAACTCCCGAGCGCAGCGAGGGTGTTAAGAGTTAATTCCTGAGCGAAACGAGGGAATTAAGGCTGAGTCCTGAGTGCAGTGAGGGATTCAAGCGCGCCTAAGACAAAACAGCTTTGTCCCCGAGGAGTATACTCTACTTTTCACCTTTTGCGAGACAATAAATAGCAAGGCTTAGTAAAACAGCATTTATTTAATATTATTTCAGTACTAATCATATTAAAAGTAGGTTTAATTGGTACAGTAAATTACAAAAAATATAATTTCATCTTTTTCGAATATTATTTACTTACGTATTTGCAACTTCTTGCAATACTCGCGGCTTTCGTTTTATTTTAAATTTGTTATATTCTGCGTGCCATGTCCAACTCTTTTTTTAAATAATTATATAATAATTATTAAATGTAAGCTCGGCTCAGCCGCGTTTACATTACAACCCGGCTAACGCCAAGGGCTATAATGATTTGCTTTGAGTAAGGTTAACATGATAAATAATAAGGCATTGTCGAGCAGGCTAGGTGGTGTGAAAAAATAATAAAAATCGTTTATTCTCACAACAAACCATTTCTTTTAATAAGAGTACAAAACGTTTAGTGTATAATATATGAGCTAAGTGAAATCGTGAAGATATATTTGGTCGAATAAAATTTTAAATGTATAAAATCCAAATTATACAGATTTTGTATTATTTATTCATTCTAAAGATCTGCTTAATAACGCTTTATAGAGTACGCAATAGGTCTTGAAACCCATAATACGCCACAATAACCCAAAAAAGAAATTACCTTTGTACTTTAAGCCTCATCGCTTCACTTTACGAGTACTTTTACCTTTGATAACAGAGTAATCGCGATTGGTACTCCACTGCTCATTGGCTTTTAAAATGCCTTTGAATTCAAGAAAAATTCCTATTTCGTCTTACATTTTAACGAAAAATCGTACTAATATTATTATAGCGACATCTATCTCGCCACATACGAACTAAACTGACGTATCCTACGCAATATTAAAGTTATCCGAGCGATTGAAACATATAAAGAAGAACCCGACAACAACCGGCGGGCAGTAGCCCAGCAGACACAACACCCGTCTGGTCGGAGGATCCTCCCTTATCAATGGGGATGAGGAACTTTACACCCTGTTCCTCACACCCCTAAGCTGGTGACCCCGAGCATGAACGTCAGCGCAGCGTTCGCAAAGCTACGTCATCGCGACGTCATCATCACTTCCTCAAGCTTTCGAGCAGCGAGTTTATTATTACCGAGTGAAATTATGAATGTTAAAGTGTGGATGTTTTGGTTAATAAATCGAAGGTTTAATGGCTGAACTGAATTAGTTAAAATCAGACATATCTAGCATCGGCTGATTTGGTGGCAGATATGTGTCAACACAGAATAATTATTATTATAAAAACAGAAAAAAAATACAGTATTAAAATAGATTAAACATAAATTGGTTTTTTGATTGAATAATAGTTCAAAGAGAACAGCTATAGAAGGCTGTTGCCTTCTATAGCTAGCTTTTTTAAACATCACAATGAAAACAAAAAAATAATATACCTAACCTTCAGCGGATCATTGCACTTTAAAGACTAGTAACATCCTTTACACTTACCAACCTATTCCATAAAGTATAACTGAACCCCTCAAATACCCAAATAACATCATTACTAGAATCTGCTGGGTCATATTCAGTGATTACGTTCATAAAACTCTTCTTTATTGTCCTGGTACGAGGCTTCTCATTCAATTTACATTTCACAAGGGAGCATTTGAAATTTTGACTGCTGTTAAAATGGCACAGACTAAAAACACCAAAGAAACTATACTACTACTACTATAGCCGTATTAATTCGACATTATTTTTGTAAACTTTGACGTAAAAATAACAGCTTTAGTTCAGTTTTTGGTCAAGGTTAGGCCCCAAAGCAGAAAACAAATTATGTCTTCTGGAAAAATAAACGCAAGGAAGAGTAAAATATGCCGCAGGAAAACCCTCGTAATTAAGATATGGATGGGATGGTTATGATTTATCTAGAATGTCAGTTTAAAAATACAAAAAGGCCAATATCTACCTCGCCTTTAACTATACATTTAAAAAGCACACAAAATAACCTTAGAAATGTTTGTGCACAGTTGATGTGCTCTTATACAGGGCTCTTTTTTTTTGCGATTTCGATGTTGGTCCCATAGAAAAAGTTGATGTAATTTAGCCGTAGAATAACCCCTTACAGTTATAATTCACCTTTTCGTTACATCCTGTATAAATAAAAAATATTCTAAACAACATTTAGAAACGAAAAAGGTGGTACAACCTATTAATGGCATTAAGGGATATCTTGTGATAGTTCTAAAAGTACCTCAATAAAACGATAATAAATGAGATAATGACTTATTTACCACTATCATAATCAAATTTATCTTCACTGCACTTTAATTTAACCAAAACAAATCTATTTAATGATTTTAAATAACATTAAATTATCCTTTTGTGTAACTGTCTCGCTCAAACGCTTTCACTGGTCTGTGTCTATCACCAATGACTCCCATCCCAATTTACGTACCTAAACCACTTTCGCGATAGCCTTTTGTTATAAACACTAAATATCCAGTTATGTATTACACTGATTACACATTAGTTTTTTACTAACTGAAAATATTATTTTACTCTGTGGTCCACCAGTTTCGCATCGCAAGGGTTTTAAAATTCTTAATAAGAGTAACTTTAGGACGGTAAGAATTCACGCATCGTTTTCTCTCAGTGCCTTATAAATATGAAAGACCTTTATTATAAGAAAACGAAATGGACGGATTTCATTTTAATATCGTGTTCAATAAACAAATGAACACAAAAACCACACTACGGGCCAGTTTCACCACTTGCTAATAAGTTCTAAATAACCTATCTGACTCTTGTTTTGACAGATAACCTACACAATTAGCTGTCAAAATAGTGCAAGTGGTGAAACTGGCCTTTGCCAGTCACTTAGTAAAGACTCTAATAATTTATAAAAAGGGTAGGTTGGGTTGTTTGTCTGTGTGTCTGTATGATTTCATAGCAAACTCTACTCATAGCACTATAATTGATAAACATTAGAACTAATGATAGAACTGACGGCCGATGGGGCAGAAAGGTTCTAGAATGGAAACTTAACGGTTAACCGCAGCGTAGGACGTCCACCCACAAGGTGGACAAACGACCTGGTAAAAGTAGGTAAGTAGGTAGGTTAAAAGAGTGGAAGACGCTGGATGCAGTCCGCTTCCAACCCGCCAATCTAGAATGTTCAGCGGTGGACGTCTTATGGTTGAAATAACAATGATGATTATTGATCAAATATGGCAAGGAGATCGCTTGAACTTTAAGGAAAGATACCAGAATATTTTAATAAGATTATTGTTTTTTTATGTTTTGCATGCTTATTATTGACAAATTAAAATGAACAAAGCAACATGATAAATTATGTTTTATAAGATTCATTAAATCCACTTCGAAAGCAAATAATATTCTGATTACTAATTACAGAAATACCGAGGAGGTAAGATACTGTATCAAATTACTGTATACTTGGTTTACACGTTCTTACAAAGTTTCAAATCAGAAGTACCTTGGTCAAACTTAATATTCCAGATTTGATTACATTAAACGGTGTGTTAACAGTCAAAGGTCAAATCAATTTACTTTTTTTAATGATCCCCTTTTGGATCCGCTCGACCCATTTTAAAATTCTCATGTGCCAGAATGCTTTCCAAAAACATCAAATATCTCTAAATAAGTCTCTTAGGCAATGTTACTAAGTAATTTAACCAATAACTAGAAAGAGCATCGAAGCTAGAACCTCAAGGGAAATCTAAACCTGACTTCGTATCTACAGCGAATTTAATAACATGAAAATTGTTATGCCCTTTCGTATAAGACACATAGGAGTAGTTGTAGTTTTATCAAAATGCAACTCGATTTCAGACTTAAGTGAAAAATTTTCAGGAAAAATAATTAAGTAATAGGGTTCTGTAGTCAAAATTGCAAAACGGTGCCCAGTTGTATCATGTCCATCCGTACGTCAGTCTGTCTGGCTTTTCACGGCTTAGCGCAGAGGGTTTCATTCCTAGAAAGCAGTAATTACATATGTGTATTAATACCCATACGTATATTAATCACGCCGTGTGGGAGAATAAAATCATTTTTTTTTAAGTTTCTCCCTTTTTGTGTCTTGACGACCTCCGTAGCCGAGAGGCGAGAGAACTTGATGTCGCTATTTCTGAAGTCTCGGGATCGACCCCGGTCGGTCAATGTAGGTAGAAAAATAACTTTTCTATATTGTCTCGGGTCTGAGTGTCGTGGTACCGTCGTTGTTTCTGATTTCGGTAATAAAAGTGCTTAATGTACTTATCATAGGATTAGAGCAATGTTATATGATGTTGTCCAATATTTATTTATTTAGTATTTAAAATAAGGTGCACTTTTATTGAGAAATATGAGAAATGTGGAAAAACATTGTATAATAACGATGTTGAAAGGAATACTATTACATTTTAAACTTTCTTGTTGCATTTTTTAACTAACACTATGCACTAAACGGGTATTATGCAACACATACCTTATTTTGCGTTATTGGTTTGGTAATGTGTTGCATAATACCCGTTTAGTGCATGTTAATACTATCACAGCTAAGTAGGTAGATAGATACTCTTTATTGCACACCACTCAAAACAACCCGTACAGAGAAACAATAAATTTAAATTGGTACAATTTAGGAGGTCTTATCGCTAAGAGCGACCTCTTCCAGACAACCTTCAGGTAGAGGAAAGTTTGAAAAAAAAGTTATTTACGGAAGGCGGTGAAGAGTTTAGAATATTAGAAGGAAAAGTAATGTATATATTTAATATATTACATAATATAATATAATATATTTATTACATAAATACAAAAAAAAATACATACTTACACATTGTTATAATTAATGATCATACATAATCTAAATACATATAAGTACTTACACTAATTAATAACCCTATTAATATGAATATGGATTTTGATACCAAAAGTGAAAAACACTAAGTTTATATGTTACCGAGTTAACTGAGATGAAAATTACTTAAATGATGTTGTTAATTGAATCATAATTCTTGTAGTAAAGAGTTAAGAAAGAACGTTAAAAAAATATTACTATACACAAACACTCATTTTATTGCAAAAATAAAATCTTATGATTCACTGCAGGCAAAAAATCTTAACGTGGATAAGAAAGGTACATCCATTGAAACACAAGTGCTCATAAAGCCCACATAGTAAAGGGTTCATAGTAATTATTTCTTTCGCATCTGTTTCCAGGCATTGAAGGTTAACTCCGATATTTTTTGTAAGTAAACAGTACGTATGACAGTCAGCTCTAAAAATTATGTCCAAAAATAGCTATTTTCTGTTGTTTCTTGAATTTAGTTTATTTGTTTATTAAAAACACGGTTAGGTACTTTATGATTTAAGACTTGTATGATTCACAGTCAGATTGATTTCTGTGCTAATTTAATTACAAGTCATAGACTTATTTGTGCCGTAAAGAATACACTTTCCCACCGCCAAAAGGAGGCGTGTCGTAAGAGGCGACTAATTCCTGTAGCAAGAGATGGGCAGGAGCTTTTGTGTGCGAGATCTTATAAAAAACTGCGCTCACCAACCCGCAAGCGTGGAAAGTATATCCCCCCGATGATAGGTCATTGGGGGAGGCTTATTTTCAGCAGTGGAAGTCCTATGGCTGAAATGATGATGATGATGGTGATGAATTTTAAAATTCAATTCATGTAAAACATAACTTTATTTTAAAACATAACCAAATAAATTTTACAGACACACATAGTTATGTGTGTCTGTAAAATTTATTTGGCAAATAAAAAGTAAAAAAAATTATATTTCCATTTGTGTTTTTTTTTTTGGAAACTTTATAAAATGAAGTTGACTGTACTTCATCTCAAATTGCTTCGCAGAGTTGTTTCAGTTCAAAAAAGAGAAAGACACGCTCAATAATAATTTACGTATGGTAACGTTGGAATAACAATTTTTGTATAATAAATTAAGGGAAATATTTTTTTCATAAAATCTTTTCGGTAGTGGGTAACATACATTTTGTCCCATTAAAAGTACTTTTATTTAATTTTACCTACATAACTACTTGAAATTTACAGGACTGTTCAATTTTTTTTCTTAAAAAAAAAATTAAACAGTTTCAGAGTGATGGGCAAACATGACTTGAAGTTAGTTTTTAAGTACATTTTTATAAATACAAACAGAAATAAACGTTAAATAATAAATTAAATAATACATTTAAATCTTATAGTTTTATTTAATTTATCTTGGAATTTCTTCTAAAATAATATATTATGTTTTTATAAGGATACCAAACTTTAAAAGTTAAAAATAAAAATTATTCAGGGGAATCGTTCAAGGCAGCCCGAGAAATCAACTTACGTTGTTTACAAGTAGATACTCTGGTTTTCATTGTATATTGATCAGTTCAGTTCAGATCAGATGTTTAGTCAGTTAGCCCACAACTGTCCCAAAGCAGTGGTAAGGTAAAAAAAAGGGACCCGTAAAAGAGCTTAATTTAGGCCTATTTGAAGAAATAAATTGGTTTTAAATGAATTTGCAGTTGTAGTAATAATATGTTTAATTGAATATTCATATACAATCAATTTGTGTGACTGTGGAAACTCTTTATTTATTTATTTTTATTTATAATTCACCTCGTTGAGTCAGATGGCGCCGCCATTTTGTTTCTATTAATCACGACGAAATAAATACAGTTATTTAAAAATGAAAACGGTTTCTGGAGTACTGTAGAACTGCATTTGTGTATCTTAATGACACGGTTTGTGTTCATTGTCTGTTACAAATTAAAATTATCACCAAGTAACCAGCCACTTTATACAATTAGTCGAGATTTTGACTACTTAAATAAATATGACGGAATAGGGCCGAGGAATTCATCGGGTATATGTTTGTCTTCGCTCATATTATTATGGAAGGCAGAAATAACTACACGGTGAGATAGGTAAACAGTGTGTACTCAAATTAACCAGTTACAATACAAAATAAACTACGATTGCTCTAATGATTCAAGATTGAAAATGCGGTGATCTTAGAAACACGTGCGGTCACTACAACGGTTCATACTCCAATCCCTCTCGCTACCACACACCGGGCACAGACATGTTTTCACTACTACAACTGTCACTACTACACTGACAGACATTAAACCGATAAAGAGACACATGTCAACATTGACAAGTAATAACAGTGACAGCCCTCAAACTAACATTAGCGACCGCTACGCCATCTCTGATTCCACCTAGGCGTTAAACCTGACGTTTAAATCAAGGATTTATTTGAAGAATTATTCGATTAATTGTGTTAATTCTGCCCTCCACTCCGACAAATAAATATTGAACAACATCACATACATTGCTCTGATCCTACGGTAAGAAGCTAAAGCACTTGTATTATAGAAATCAGAAACAACGAAGGTACCACAACACCCAGGCCCGACCCAACATAGAAATATAAATATAAAATAATGTAATTCAGGACAGTTCTTTAAAATACCACATTGCAAATTTGAACGGTTTAAATTAATTATAATTAATATAAACAAAATGGTGGCGCCAACATCGCGTGTGCCATCATAACTGTCTTACTTGATCAAGCTTAAATCTTGCCTCTAAGGCTATTAAGGTCTCGCAAAAATAAAAATGTCTCGTTGCAAAGCAAATCCTCCAGGTAGTGTGTAATTTATAAGAGCGAGTAACGGTATTAGGGTATTTTCTAGCTCTAAAAATTCCATCCTAATAAATCTAGATTTTCTTAGACTGCTGGCCAACCTCTTGGGATATTCCAAGTTTAATAGCCAGTGCAGGCGACTGCAGGATCTTAAGTGGCTAACACAAAACGCTGTTTTAGTTTTAAATTAGTTCAAAACTGAGTAAAAACAGTTTAAGACATGATATTTTAAAGAAACAAAAAACTTTAGCTTGGTAAGTACATAGCATAAAACACAGTGTAGCAATAAATAAAGGGTGTAAGAAAATAATAAAACACTTTTTAAAACTTAGACATAGATACAACAGGTTTTACTATATTAGGTGCAAGAGAGAAATAGTTTTTTTTTCTAGGATTTTTTTTGAAGTTGTTAAAGCTAATTATCGCCTAGTAATTGTTGCATAACAGCTTTCTTCTATGTAATAAAGTATATAAATAAATTTAATAAAACTAATTTTCGCTTGATAGGCATTAAATTATTCTTTTAATATTACTTGTTTACGCTTTCAATGTTTTGGTAAATTTTATAAAATCTAAGCATATTATTAGTTTAAGTAAGAACATTTGTATACCAAATGGCTTTTATTGTAATTAACAAATTTTCTTATAATGTTACATTTGCATGCTACTATTGTAACCTAAATAGCAGTTACCTACGAGTATGAATTACTATTATGACATCGACCAAACCCTATTTAATGGTAAATAAACTACATGTTTATATTTGTAAACCCAAAGGTTTAGCCTAAGTAAAAACTTAATTGTAAAAAATATTTAATGTATTTGCAAAATCATTGCTCGAAAATATTAATTTACTGATGGTACTTATCCCACCCAACTGAGCGGAATGTAAAAAGCGGTGCGAGCAAGCGGAGCATTATCTCAAATGAAGACATTATCCGAGAGCGGCGCGCGCGCAGACTACGTGCGCCGAGACTTGATTTGTTTAAGCAGCCTGGGAAATTGGGATAGATGATGCAATGAATTGAAAATATCTAGTTCGGATGAAATCCATTTAAACATACCTACATACATTTTTGTTAATAGACAGCAGGACACTTTAATAACTATGTTAGTAAAATTATTAGTGCTTTGATTGATTTGATTTGCAATGAGCAAGGATAGGACTGTCTATCCTTTCTGCTACCACTTTCAGGACTTAGTGTTGTAATTATCCTATTTTCGTTCTTAATTTTTTTCTCATAACATAATATTAATGATAGATTCATGTGATTTTATTAATTTTTGCTTGCAATTTTTATTTTTCTTCTTAAAAGAAACGAATGGTAATCATAATTTCTGAATTGACCGAAAATTTAACAGGATTGAATCAACAAGTCACACAAATCGTGTCGTCATACTAGTCAACTAAAATATAATGAGTTTCCAACAAAAAAAGACAATCGTCCACTGGCTACGGATATGAAAGTTGAAACGCTCCCAAAAGGGGCAAATAACTCTTGGTGTTTTACGACAGCCAACGGCAAGTGTGCCCCAATAAAGGCGCTATAAACCACAAGCGTCTAGTGGACTGGGGGCTTTATACTTGAATTATATCGCTGTCTTTTGCATTACGGAGCTGGATACTTTGGGAATACGCTGCAGGCTTAAACAAATGGAGCAGATGTGTTACTGCTCATAAATAGAATGATCTAAGAAATAGGTGCATCATCATCTTCATTATCAGCCTTTGGTAATCTGCTCCCCTCTCTGCCTCCCCCATAGAAATTCTCGGGCTCTGCCCCCCTAGTATAAACACTAAAACACGATATGATTATAAATGACACTAACAGTTTTTTTAAAAATAAGATACGAAAGATGTAGCCGCCGCGTTGAATTTTTATCGAAACAGCGATCATAATTGAGGTCACCGGAACGGCAATTCAACAGCCGCTATGCTTAACTATCATATTTTTACAGTTGTTTTCGATATATTGTATACTAAATCGTGTTTTGTGGTCATTCTAGGAGGTCTGAGCCGATTGCATCTAGAGCAGCTACCCGCAACCTTGACTGAGTTTCAGTTCACCGGATAGGATTATCATCATCGTTATTAGAGCTGACAAGAAGAACTCATAAGAACAAGAGAGAAGAATACCAAATTATGAAAACATTTAGACGCGCTAAACATTTTGTCCAGAGCGAACACGCGAGAGCAGGGAAGCGCGGGCATAGAAGACAAAAAAATAATATTAGACAACATCACATACATTGCTCTGATCCTATGGTAAGTAGCCAAAGCACTTGTGTCACAGAAATCAGAAACAACGACGGTATCACAACCCCCAGACCCGAGACAATATAGAAAAGTTTTTGACCGACCGGGAATCGAACCCGAAACCTCAAAGATAGCGAAACCAAGTCTGGTATGCTCGCCTTTCGGCTAACGGAGGTCGTCAGTACAGAAGCAAATTATGGACGCTGCCATAAACATAACCATGTAATTGGAAAGGGACGCACGATGAAAGCATCGTTAGCAAAGGCCATAGAGCACATTCCCTATACTAAGAGTAGAAATGTCATATGATTTATTCGACAAATTTTTCCGCCATTTTTTAATATGTATCTGTACTTTTTTACATAGGCGAGAGTTGACAGGACTTGTCATTTCATACTAAGTGTAAGTGAAAAATCACTTACTAGTTTCGGACAAAATTGGTTCGTATTGCTGCTCTATAGGGTGTGTGCTCGATGGCAAAGGCTAACACAGTCTTTATTAGTGGCGCGGGAAACATACTTAATTACGTAAGTTTTTTATTTTATTGCCCTCTACCTGAAGGTTGTCTGGAAGAGCTCGCTATTAGCAATAAGACCGCCTAAATTGTACATCTTTCTGTAAAAATCATGTGTAATTTACTTGTATGTTGTGAAATAAAGAGTATTTATCTATCTACTTTATCAGATGTTGAAAATACAGAAACTGTAAATAGTTGAAACCGGCAAACACCTACATCAATACAAAGAAAGCAAGAATATAACACTCGCCAATACACAACGGTATAATGAAGTTATTTTTATTAAATAGTGTTTACAAAACTTACATATAAAGTTTCTGGATTATGATAAATAAGACCTGCCCCCCTAGCATATGTCTACCAAAACACGATATGATATGATAATTATGGTATAGCGATATATCGACACCAAATTTAAAAATATGATATATTTAGCCGCCATTTTGAATTTTTATCGAAACAGCGATCTTAATATGTGACGACGATTCAACATGGCAGCTACATCTATCATATTTTTACAGTTGGTGTTGATATTTCGCTATATCATATCTTGTTTTAGTGCTCATGCTAGGCAGGCAGATATTAGACTTACAATACACTAGCTTACGCCGGGGGCTTCGCCCGCGTGGAGTTCGGTCTCTTACTTAATGACCAACTAATACATTATTTTAGAACAAAATTGCGTTCGAACAAGTGATTATTTCTTAAATCATGCTCTCTTTAATGTAAACGAACTTATGAAATGTTCATTTTCTGACTTACACACAAAATTTAATTTCTATTGTCATGCTATTTTATTTAAGTTGAAATTATTTTATTATTATATTTTATTATTTTTCAGTTATAAATTAAGTAATTGTAAATTATTTGAGAATGTAATTATAGAAATTGTAAATTTTGACGTACCAATGTTATGCAATGTAACGAAATGGTTATTAGGTATTTTTTTTTTTTAAATTTTGATTATTAGAGGTTATAGTGGGTCAACCCTAAAATATAGACATGCTGTCACGAACTTTTGAGGATTAACAATTCTGTCATACTTGATTTTTACGCAGTGCACAAATATTTCACGTTTTTGTATCATTTTTCATTGATGTTCTGCTCCTATTGGTTGTAGCGAAATGTTATATAACTTATACCCTTCCTCAATAAATGGACCATCTAATGCAAAAATACTTTTTCAATTTGGACCAGTAGATCCTGAGAATAACGCGGTCAACCAAACAAACTTTTTAGCTTTTTATTATTAGTATAGATAGTAGAGATGCGCCGAGTAGCACTTTTGCCGAGTAACGAGTACCGAGTTTTACTCGGTTTTTTTTTTTCCAACCGAGTACTCGGCGAGTAACTCGGTTCAATCAAATTCCTGTTTCGGGCGCGTAAACGAGTACATACAAGATTGTTTGTAGGAGGTGTGTAGTACCTGGTGATTGTTGACATAATGAGTTCACTTAAAAGATCACGAATTTAGACATTTTACGACGATATTGAAGAAGATAAAACCAAAGTGAAATATTCTTTATGCAATTCTCTGATTTCGCATAGTGATGTTGGACGAAAGGCTTCTACGACGGCAATGTTACACCATGTTAAAATAAAACACACAAAAGAATAACACTGTTGTTTAAATTATATCTACCAAAATATATTGTTTTACTTAAACCGAGTATACTCGGCATTAAAACCGAGTTATTCGGCCGAGTACGAGTATTTAAAAAACCGCCGAGTACGCCGAGTACCGAGTATTAACCGAGTATTAACCGAGTACTCGGCCCATCTCTAATAGATAATGATATATGATAATCTAATAAAAAAATGAATCCCTAATTCCTTTGGTCATCGCATCACGCGTGAACTGATGAAACTATTTCGGTAATTCTTTTTTTGTTGTGTTAATTACTGTCATATAGATAGTTACCAATAAAATGAAATTAACAATGAATTAGATTATTTACTCAAATTAGTTAAAGTTTCTGTGTTACTTTGCATGTAGGGCCCATATTATGGATTTGACTATAAACTTGTATAGGTAAAAACGTGTTTCTTTTTGCTAGTAACTGCATTTTTTTTTGTTCGAAAACTATGAAAGGGTAAAAAGTTCTCAATGAGCGATTAAGTTGCGGCCTCGTTACCCTGAAATAAAGCGATTAGTGCCTATCTGATAGGAACGTAGAGTAGGGATTGTTAGAAGTGATATTTGATTTGTAGAGGGTTCCGTACTTTGTAGGTGCATTTAAATAGTTCAGAAATCTAGTCTCGAAGTTTATTTACAAAACTTAATTTCAAATGTATTGTATACAGATTTTTCCCGGTACTTGTACCTTGTCCCTTTACCCTACTTGATATTAACTGAAAATTTTTATAGTTCAACATCAACGGAGTGTACCCTATAAATTTTGATTCCCTTGAGTGTCCTCGAAATATAAGCGGCCGTGTTTTTTTTTCACAGCTTCAAGAAACTGACCTGAGTATATGGTTTTAATTTAAACTCGAAACCTCCACGCGTGCTCGAGATAAAGGGTCTTAAGGCGCCGGGTAAGGAGAATGCACGTAAAAGAGGTGTTTTGTTGTGTACCTACCTACAAGTGTGTTTGTGTGTGTGTACCTGTGTTTTGTACCTACAAGTTTTCTGGCGAAAATACTGGATATAGGATATGGAATTTAATATATCATGTAACTTATATGTTGAAGTTTTTCCTGTTGTATCTAAATACTAGTTATTATTTCATATAAACACTAAAAAATATTTCAAAGTACCGCAAATATCGCGAGCTTGTACACATTTATATTTTAAACGACGTTTTTGTTTAGCTTCAAAGTTGGTTTAATTATTTATAACATTTAATTAAGAATTAAGAACCAATTAAGAATTATAAGGTTTTTTAATGGATTTTACTCTTAGCGCCTTATTTTCCATGAGCGGATATTTTGCTCGCAATGATAATCCATTTACACAGGAGCGCAACGGATGGATGTTTAGTCTGCGAGAAGCATTTGTATTATCTTAGGCACGTAATGGAAGTCGCATTAGTCGACGCTTAATGTTCAAGGTCACTTGCCTTACCCGGCGCCTTAACAGACAGACCGACGAACAGACGGACAATAATATAGGGTTCCGTTTTTTTCTTTTGAAGTACGGAACCTTAATAATAGTCTGGTTTCCTCGTATAAGGGCAACGAAGGTCTGTCTGATGGCAATGCAATGATCGGACTCGCCGCATCTAAGATTAGATAGGTACATTAAAATTTTATTATTAAATGATATCTTTTTTTTTCCATATTAAAAAATGTTTTCTGTTTGAGTTGTAAGGACAGAGAGAGCAGTTTAATCCGTTACTTTTCACTATCCCATCCAGCAACATAGCTCTTTGACATGGTTAACTCTAATGGCCGACGCGTAGACGCCTAGTAAATATAGACTTCCAAGTTCTCGTAATGAGTTTATTATGAACGTCTGATGACCAGCTTTATAGCACGGGCCGACGGTGCGAAATTGTGGTCTTTTTGTTATCGGAGTGATTTGCTTGTTAATAAACTTTTTTGCCCGCGGTGAAGCAAAGTAGTTTTGTTTTAGTTAGTTAAAGGTTTAACACAAAGTCAGGTATCTCCATTAGAATACGTAATTAGTTCATCATCATCATCATCATTATTTCAGCCATAGGACGTCCACTGCTGATCAGTCTCCCCCAATTGCTTCCAGGTAGGCCGATTGGACGCGGCCTGCATCCAGCAGGTTCCTGTAACTTTAATCAGGTCGTCTGTCCACCTACGATAACGGATAAACATACTAAAATACATAGTTTATAAACATCCATGACTTATGTACAAAATAATGCTCGTGCTCATCACACTTTCATTTGCCCCTTGTGGTATTCGAACCCGTCTGGCTTTGTAGTCTAAAGCACGAACCACTACGCACCAGGTCATCGTATACATGTCTAGCTAGAGAAAATAATCTATTCCTGGTACCATAATCAAGCTATCAACTTTTTGAGCAATAAATCTAAAAATAATCGAACCTTATCGTTTAATATAGAAACTAATAACACCTCCATAATTTTTTCCCCCAAAATTAAAACGTTTGATCGTTAGTCTAAAAATAGATTATTAATTTATCAAAGAGCTTTTTCCTGTTGTTTATTATAAAGCGGTTATAAGCTTTTAAATATTTTAGGGTTCTGAAGCCAAATAGCAAAAAGGAAATCGAAATTTTGTCCAGTCTGTCTGGCTATTAGCATGTCACAATTATTTTATTTTTAACTTAATATTTCTCGTATCAATGCTAAATGTCAGATTAATATTTTTTTATTGGACTTATACGGCAGTATAAAATAAATAGTATTACAATGTATTGTTAGTAATTTAGGACTAATTAGATTGACAACTTGATTTAGGTACATCATCATCGTTATATGATTATGATGCAATGACGATTACTTTGACGGTAGACTGCACTATTGGATAGGCCTTTCCCAAAGTATGTTACTAAGCCCAATCCTCGCCTATTATTTTCATTCGTTGCCAGCAGCCTTGCGTATAATTATCACTCTACCTTATCGGAGGGCGCCCTACGCTGTGCTTCCCAAGTCGTGGTCTCCACTTAAGAACACATAAGGATATGGCAAATGTGACTTGCCCGTTACCATTTTAGCTTGCTTATTCTTTGATCTATATCGATTACTTTAGTTCTTTGTTAAACCTGAGTTTTATTCTTTAGACCAATATGATAATATCTGTTTCACAGAGTAACATCATCTTGGATGTAACTAGCATTTTATATAAATGCAAAAAATAAATGTAACATTAGGTGCAACGATTTTATCAACCTGACGAGGGTTTGAGATTTATTGACTAATAAAATAAATAAATATACGACAACATCACATACATTACTTTAATTCTATGGTAAGTAGCCAAAGCACTTATGTTATAGAAATCAGAAGCAAAGACGGCACTACAACACCCAGATCCGAGACAATGTAGAAAATGTATTTTTCTACATTGACCGGGCGGGAATCGAACCCGGGACCTCAGAGATAGCGACACTAAGTCCGGTATGCTCACCTCTCGGCTACGGAGTTCGTCATTTTGATAGGATGAGGTGAAAAGAGAGATCTTTGCCCAGCAGTGTGATTTAAACATTAAGTACCAACTACGTCATCAAAATAATATCATCCAGTTTAAAATGTAGTAAATAATGCCTATACAGGGTGTAACGAAAAGGTGAAATAAAACTTTAAGGGGTTATTCTACGGCTAAATTACATCAACTTTTTCTATGGGACCAACATCGAAATCGCAAAAAAAAAACACTTTCCCATACTAAAACGCGACCAGCTGGCATCAGTTTGTATGGAAACGTCAATTTTTTTTTTGAGATTTTGATGTTGGTCCCATAGAAAAAGTTGATGTAATTTAGCCGTAGAATAACCCCTTAAAGTTTTATTTCACCTTTTCGTTACACCCTGTATACGTCTTACTTGATGGCACAGGCCTCACTTTAACTATGAGGTGGTTTGGGCCATATTCCACCACGCTGGTCCAGTGCGGATTGGTTTAGCGGTGTTGTAAGGCCAGTGACTTAATTAACCTTACTGTCAGATGTTATTAAGCCACCTTCAGGCCTCTGACTAGGCTCCACGGCTAGTATCAAGCGATATTAACAGAGACCAACTTATAACATGCCTCCCAAAGCACGGAGATCCATGTGATAAATGTAACTAAATATGGTTGGAATGGTCACCCATCGAATCACAACGGTGCTGTAGGTGGCTTAACTTTGGTAACCACTACCAAAGCTCTACTACCACTGAGCTACAATAACTTCAGTTTAAAAATACATAAAAGTCACTTAGTCGATTTTCAATTTATATCAATCGAGAAAAAATATGTTTTGTGTTAGATTTAAACTGTTGACTGTATTTTACCAGTTTTCAATTCCTAAAAATAAAAACCTCTACACAGCTTACATGAAAATACACTTTTCCTAAAATTCTATCTATGATTCAATCACATTTAAACCAGACGGTATAAACTCCAAATCCGTACTCAATTTCATTTCATATACATTGTTTCAAAGATACTAAGTGGTGACTATGTTGTCTTCTTTGCATTCTAAAATGAACCTTATAACAAGCCCATAAGAACCCTCATTATTCAGTTTGCCTAAATTCCGCAGGCGTTTGGTTCAGCGTATACTTTGCAGTGATTATGCTTATATGCATAGCTTAAACATATCAGCCAGCTCTATGAATCTACTTTGTTGATTTTAAGCACATTTTTGTCAAGTGTATTGTTGCTAAAATTCTGGTTAAAGAGCAGAAGTAGCGCTAGGAGAAAGAAAGACTAGTAATAAAGTTATACAATATCTAATTTTAAAATTTGTTTTTACTTTGGTTTGTTAATCATTTGCAAAGTGTAGCTGGATGGAGAAACATCTCGTTAGAATCCGCCATTTAATGTAAGCTAAAAGTTTAGAGTTACTTTTCGGTAAAAATATTACTTAATAGACAATGTTATTTTCGGAAGTATTCATAAAATTAAATGTTCCTGTAGATAGGCTGATAATAGTTGCCACTGACCAGAGTGGTAAAATAATAGTACCAGTTATCACTTAATAGTTAACTGTAACGAGTAAAAAAAGGAACTTATAAACAGTACTTCTTCTATGCTTATTAGCATAAATAATTTAGTTTAATGGCTTAACGGAAATGCGTAGTCAGTGCCTTTACTTAAAATTTTTAATTATTAAAGTAAAGTGGCTGTATTCTCTATACTTTGTCGCATATGCACATCTTATTTACTTAAGTGGGGGGCCTTTTCCTCAAGGAAATTGCTTTAATCTGAACTCGGCTCGTGAGTCTGCGTTGACGCGATAACTGCCACTTAACTTGATATGCGTGCGTTTGCAGTTTGTTGTGCTCACATTTTATTATCATCGGATGGTTGGGACGACTGTTAAAAGTAAGTAAGTATTGGAGTTACCTTATATTTGAAGTATTTAAAATTATTTTCCAAATGGGGCAGACGTAATCTTGAGTGGAGAACGCGACAGCAAATGCATCATGCTCTCTCACCAGGTGACGACGATGATGTATTCAAAACTGCTGGCAGCGGATGGAAAAGAATAGGATTCGAGAATCAGTTTTGAAGATTGGGAGAGGCTTGTGTCCAGCAGTGGACTGACGTAGGATGATAATGATGACTTAGTTTTTGAAGGGCAAATCTTTTAGGTTGAAGCCAGTCGATTTATCGAGCAAAAATACTTTTTTCAACATAATATTCCAGCTTTTCAATACTCGATTATGTGCGGCGAAATAAAAAACCGATAAGGCTGAAATATAGCCGAATGTTGCCGTATTGGTATTTAACAATGCCGTACAATAAACCGTTAATCCGAGTGTGACGGAGGTGATAGAGACCCTGTACTACGAAAAGGGTTTGCGACCGTTTACACGATAATCGCTGAACATGAAAATATTTTTGAGCAAATAGTAGGTACAAATGAAATTGTGGGAACTTTTGGAACTCTTTTAGAAAACAATACCATAAGATAGTGTTGCCGAAAAAACGATAGTTTCGCAATCGATAGTTGAATGCTAAATTCATCTATACGATCGATAGGACAATCGATAGTATCGATACTATCGATAGTATCGGTAGTACTATGAAAAATATCGATACTATCGTTAGTATTGCTGTTTACCGATAGTATTGCATTAAAAGAGATATCGATACTATCGATACTATCAATAGTATCGATAGAATCGATAGACTATCAATAGTATCGTTTTTCCTTCAACTATCGATAGGCTATCGATAGACAATCGATATTGACCTATCGAGCGGCAACACTACCATGAGAAGAACTTACTTGAAAATTAACACGACCAGCCCTCTTAGCATGACCGCCAAAACAGGATATGATATAGCCATATATCGACCCCAACTGTGACAATATGATAGATATAGCCGCAATGTTGAATCGCCGTGCCGGTGACGTCACATGTTATGATCGTCGTTTCGATAAAAATTCAAAATGACAATTAAATCTATCACAGATAGATAGATAAATAGATAGATACTCTTTACTGCACACCACACAAAACAAACAGTACAGAGAAACAACAAATTTAGAATGGTACAATTTAGGCGGTCTTATCGCTAAGGTCTTATCATAATTATTTTGAAAAAAAACAAAATACAGCTGGCGTCGATAAATCGCTATATTATCGTGTTTTGGTGGTTATGCTAGATGGGCAGATTAGCGTGATGGGTCCGGATTTGATTCAGACCAATACCAAAAACAAATTTGTATAAATTGGTTTAGGACTAGAGTGCTGGGATAAAAAAAAAACTTGCTTCCGCAAAAATGAAGTCGTTGTTATTGTCGTGAAACACAAGGATATTTTTTCTTATCTTCATAATTAAAACTATGTACCGGAATGTTAATATGTGTATTTTTTGTATTAAATTAATTATTTTTTGCTAGAATTATAATTTAGCTATCAAATTATAATGTTCATCTCGCATAATTACGATTATTACAAATCTCGCTTACCATAATTAGAAGCCAGGACTCTTCCTGAGCGCGCAGGAAAATAATTATTTAAATAAATAAATGAGCGTATTTTGAAGTATCACAATACAATATCACCTTTGTGTTAAAAGCGTCTTTCAGAACATCTATACTTAAGAAAACATATGTATTGACCCAAACCGGAGATCGAACCCGTGGCTCTTTGCCTTAAAGTTGCACCACCGCGCTACCACGCCAATCGGGTCAACTATAAAGTCTATGTTAATGATGCTATGGTAACGGTTGTGAGGTCGATATGATTCATTCGTAACCAAAACAGTACGGAGCGGTGTTAAAGAGTACCTTTTTACCAGTAATTTAAAAGTAAAACATATTTCTCTTCATTTTTAAGTCTGGTAAAAAGATAAAGGTTATTATTTTGTTGGTAACTTTAAAGTGAAAGTGAACAGTGAGATATAAATTAAATACTAAACTTGATACATCGAATGATTTAGTGTTGTGATTGTGAGTGAAGCAGTGATAATCAAACCATGGTTACCTACATAATGTTTGCTCAATAGTAATGAGTTTACTAACATTTAAAATAGCATTGCATCAACTAACACTTAGACAAGAAATAATAATTGACTGATTATTTGAATAGATAAAAGGTATTTATTAACCTTAATTTCGAATGTAAAGTGGTGCCAATGACAAACAGTTCATTTCGGAAAGCAACAACACATTTTATAAAATAGTTTAAAAAAACAATAAAATGTCTAACAAAACTTACAATGATTTAATGGTCGAGACATCTGAACTCCTCGGAGAAGCAACACAAGCAGATGAGGCCGTCTTCGAAGGAGGTGCAGCAGATAGGGTAATACTACAACCGCTGCTTTCAGAACTGCGTATCAGATACACGGTACTCCTAGCAAAGCTAGACGCAGTGTACGATCAGCTCTTGCAGCCACAAAAGCGCTTGATAGTCAGGAGGTTGCTAGAAGCATGCTTAGGAAGACTGATAGAAATAAAACATGATCTTGTTGAGATTCAAATGTCGGACTTTACGTACGATGATGATGAGGTAATAAAAAGAGAAACTAAGATAACAACATTAGTAAGCCATCAATGTCAATAAAAAAATATTTGAAATGAGATTTTAATAATATTTAAATTTTAACAAAGATTCTTAATTTCATTCTGCTTCCCGTAATTGTTACTATGTCTTTTGTTTTGATTTTTATGCGGTTTTACATTGCGATTACTATAGCTTCTCAGCTTATTAAAACGATACAATGTAATTATAATTGTATTAAGGACCAATATCCCATGCATCCCAAACCGATTAGTTATTTTTGGCGTGATCAGTGTAGCTATTTTATGTTCTGATTACCTTAATCAACTCCATACTTTATAATAGAATAATAATCCGTTAGCAGGCCTGGTATCATATTGAGTAAATATTGAGTGTTATTGCATTTGAAATAGAAGAATATTAACTTCTTCCAGACTCTTCACAAGCTCCAAGTCACACCATTTGAAGCGGAGCCCTGCATACCCCAATACTTCATCAGGGAAAGAGAAGAAGAGTTCCAAAGCAGGAGGCAGTTCATCATTGATACCCTGACAAAGCTAGGGCACGAACCGCCGAAGCCAGAACCATTGGTGTTAACTGAACAGCAAGCCGTGTTGATCATACAAAGTCATGAGAGAGCTCGTCAAGGGAGGTTAAGGTAATATTTAGAAATACTTGAATGGAACTCGATATGGCATAGTATAAAAGAATGAATCATCATCATCATCATCATCATGTCAGCCTATTGCAGTCCACTGCTAGACGTAAACCTCCACTGAAGAGCGCCAAAGAGCACGATATCCCGTTTTTTTCATCCAGCCACTGCCAACAATCTTCTTAAGTATGCTAAGTTGATCCATCAAGCTGGGATGCATCCTACACTAAGTGTGCAAGGATGTGGTCTCTACTCGAGAACTCGTTTACTCCACTTTTCGTCGGTTCTGCGACAGATGTTTGTTACCTAAAAATACATGAACAATCCATTAACAATAATTTACTTAATTTTAGAGGACAATTCATGAAGGAGATACGTCTTCTTAAAGAAAAAGGTCGTGATCAAAAGGGAGAAATGTCTGCGTCATCAGCTACTGCCATTCAAAGAGTCTGGAGAGGTTTTATAGCAAGAAGAGTAACAAAAAAACGTAAACAAGAGGAACAACTCCTAATAGGAATGGAGCTGCCTCCCTATTATGAATCGGAAAAAATGAAGAAGGCTGAGGAAGTAATTTAATTCCTATTTTTTTGTATAATATTGCTTATATTCATGATTTTTAAAATTAATTTTGTGCAGACACAAATATCTCAGATTCTTACCTAAACATCTGGATATAGAAAACACACACATACCGATATATTGTTAAACTTTTTCACATTAAATTTTTTAGCCATTTATGTTATCTTTATTGCTATTTTCATAGTGATACTAGTGCAACAAATCGTTGTACCATGTAAGGTGAAAGAGGCTGACAACTGTGACACAGTTCATACTAGTACAGCTGTCGACGTAGGTACCTATACCTCATGAAGTGTAAGCCTATTAATTATTTTCTAATTGTATCTATCTTAATTTATTTTAAGGTTAAAATTGTATATTGTAAAGTTTATTAAACATATTCTAACAAGTGAATTCACAATCAAAGGTTTAGTTAAATTTATTATTCTTTTGCTTTTCAGGTCAAAGAATATCGTCGTAAACTACAAAAAGAACGAGCTGAAGAATACACTAAGGCTCTAGACATAATTGAAGAGCAACTTCGATCTCAACACGGAGCAAGACTCAATGAGCAAATAGGCGATGAGTTGAGGAGATGGATCTCTGAGTATTATGAACGAACTGACAGACTACCTGAGATTCCGTCTGAAGAAAGCGGTGGCAGCAGAGCTATGTATAGCAGACAAGGTATTTTCTTTTCCTTAAAATCATAGCCTTTTAGTTTAAAAAAGGTGCAATGTGTATCATTCATTGAGTGTGTGTGTTTCTCATTCAAACAATACATATTTAACTAACTAATTTAGTAAAAGGTTTATAACGCAAAACTTCATAGTGACTGATTATGGTGATCAAATACAACAACTTTTACTATGGGACCAACATGGAATTCTCAATTTTTTTTAGGTTGTCATACAATGATGTCAGCTGGTTGCGACTTGGTATGGGGGAATAGTTTTTTTTGTTGCAATTTTGATGTTGTCTCCATAGAAAAAAATGGTGTATTTGAGCAATCGAATCACACCCTAAAATGTTTTTTGATATTTCAATTACACTGTTTTTATTTACCAAACCAAGATTCAAGTTATTTTTATGATTTCTTTATAAAAATTAAATCCAAGTTGCCCGCGGCAGCTTAGAGGTTGTTATATGTAAAAAATTACAGGTACTGGTATGGAGAGTGAATTAAGTAAATCATCTCCAGTATCATCTGGGGGATCTAAAAGAAGTAAAGACAGCAAAGACAAGAAGAGCAGTAAGAATGGTGACGCTAAACCAAAAGAAGAAGGAGAGGATTTAATCACATACAAATGTACTGCCTCAGCTTTCTTGCAAGATATGGTTAATGCTAATGAAGAGTAAGTATACACTGTGGTTCACTACTATCACATTAGTCCAAAAGGCAACAATTATTAAAAAAATTAACTAACCTTAAGACTAATGTAACACTTACAATGTTTCCAAAAGGTTTGAAGATATCTGGAAATTCAAAGAAGATGTAGACAACACTCACGAAAGATATTATAAAGACATGATAGAAAGAGATAAGATGGTAAAAATAGAACAAGAAATAAGAAACATCGTAGACGAGATGATGAGAAATGAGTTGGAATTACTGCAAGCTGCGTATGACAAGGATAAGGCTGTAAAAGGGAAAAAGTCCAAAAAACCACAGAAAAAGGTATAATAATATATTGATATTATTATACCTTACTTGCTTGCAATACTTGCTTTGTTTAGTCAAAAATTGAATGGGTTTGACTTGAATTCTACGAAGGAAGTAAATAAAACACAAAATTGGTATTAAATATTGTAGCAATAACACTTTTTGCAATTTTTTTTAGGTACGAAGAGGAGGCAAAAAAAATAAAAAGAAGAAAGAAAAAGATCTTACACCAGATAGAACAACAGAATCTCTTTTTGAAGAACTGGTATCTAATGGTATTATCAAACCTTACCCTATGGTAAAAATAGACGATTTTATTGGAGAAAAATGCTACCTTGGTGATGAGATGAGAAAAAAAAACCAGGACCCAACACCTTGTCTAGGTGATATCAGACAGCTAATGAAGGAATATTGTATCCTTCCACTTGGTTCAGAACACGTTAGAACTAATGCTCCTTTGGTTAGATCTGTACTTATTTCAGGTATGAAAATAATTATTTAATAATAAGGCAAAAAAAAACTGCTTACTAAAAACATACTATATTAAGTCCATAAATATATACTTACCTGACATAGTCAGACAAATTTGTAGCCCAGTGGTAGAATAAAATTTTGGTATTATACGTATTAGCTATCGTACCTACCTATAATTTCATTACGTCGGTTGTGCTGTATCATCTATAGGTTTTTTTATTAACAGGTCCATCTGGCAGTGGTAAAAAGATGCTAGTCAATGCTATTTGCAGCGAAGCAGGGGCTATGCTTTTTGATCTAACACCAGCAAACATAGTCGGAAAATACCCAGGCAAGACTGGGCTGATTATGCTGATACATTTAGTGATGAAAGTGTCTAGACTTCTGCAGCCATCTGTAATATGGATGGATGAGGCTGACAAACCTTTTGTGAAGAAAATTCCGAAAACAGATAAAACTGATCCGAAGAGGCTAAAGAAGGATTTGGTAAAGATTATAAAAGGTAGTAATGTTTTTCTTGACCGTATTTTTAGAGTTACAACCTGTTGCCGTTATCTAAGCAATAACACCTTAAATTACTGCAGGCTGTAGAAATACTATTTATAATACGATATAAGACTGCGATCGTAGGTACTTCTCTTTAAATGGACTAATCAAATTAAACTTCCTCTTTTGATATTTCATAGTAAAATTATTTTCATTTAAAAAAACCTAGATGTAAAGATTGTACATATTAAAAAACCTTTTCTAGGCATTTATCCAGAAGACCGTGTTCTCTTCATTGGTACATCAAAGACCCCATGGGATGCGGAACAGAAGCTCCTCTTTCAATGCTACAATAAGGTGGTACAGATACCGAGGGCAGACTACGGAAGTATATCCTTGATGTGGAGGACGCGACTGCATAAGGCCGGGGCTTTATCTCCAAGGCTGGATTTGAGCTGTCTTTCGAGAGTGTCTGACTCGTATACTCTTGGTAAGTAAACAATATAGTAGAGTCGCGCACTCTACGTTTTTGTAAATAATATGACAAATGTTTTCACAACCAGCATGAGAAAAAAATTACTGTATAAAGGCCATTGTAAAGGTCCAGAAATAAAAAAAATGATTCAAAATGTCACTATAAATTAGTTGCAAAGCAATACATGAGTAAAAAAGTTGTTAATACAGTTGCTAAAGATGTCTACTGCTAAATAAGAGCCTCTACTCATTTCTAACGTATCCTGCTTCCAGTTAATATTTCACATTTTTGTCAGATATCCATCACCAGATCCACCATCTACATTTGAGCTTGTTTATCTACTACAGAAGTACCGATGTAATTTCGATATGTATTCTGGCATCAGGTTTTTTTATGACTTCTTATTCATTTGTAGGAACACTATTAGCAGCTCTTAATGCAGTGTTGACCACTAAGCGACGCCTTCAATTGCGCGTGCGCGCTTTGACTGCGCAAGAGATCGCTGTACAACTTAGTGCTATGGAACCAGTATACGCTGAACAGGTAAGATCGCACACAAAACTTTTCGGATATAATTTCAAATGTGTATGCTAGAGACGACAAGTTAAAAATATATCGGAAAATTTGCCGTGCCCAAAACCAATTACACGATTTCTTTTGATTTTTTAAAATTGACTATACTTCGATATAGCAAATACCACTGTCGAAAAAAGAATTGGGTCTAATTATGTTTTAGGATTTGATCAACCTTAGTTTTTGTTACCATTGTCATGCCAAGATACTAAGTAACTGATAAAATTCCTTGTGCAAGTTACAAAAATTGAATTAAATTAAATTAAATTTAATACGCATTTAAGTGTTCTCATAATCTATAGCTGTTCTTAAAGTAGAAATATATTTCAATGTTTCTGTGCATGCAAGTTTTGGAATATAATTTAGTTTGTTACATAAATACATGTTTAGTATTACCTGTGCTCTTGCAATTATATTCTGTTTTGTGTGTCTAAATAAATAAAATAAAATAAAAATTCCTCATGAGCAGATGATTCACAATATTAGAGCACATAAATAATGTCTATACTTAGAGGGTTAACCGCCCCACTATTGCGTTTGAAGTCAGATGTGTGCTCAACAAACTAACAACAATTAAGCTAGTTTTTCACTATTGGTCTCCGAGAGGTCTATGATGTATTATAGATAGATAAATGTTAGTGTAAACATTTCCATTCAAAACTAAACGATATATATTATAATTTATATCTCACGATGCACCTATATTTCATCATCATCATTGTAACTATAAGACGTCTATTGCTTTTGAAAATTCAAATCATATTTTTAGGACGTTGCCGCTGAAACGTGGTGGTACAAGACACCAATGGAAAAGAAACGACAAAAGATCTTACAAAGAATTCAAGAAATGGCAATGGAGGCTGAGGAGAATGGCGCAAAATAGTTTAAGTTTAGTGTTTTTCTACAATAATGCCTTTTGGAATAATGTGTTTCAGAGGTTTATAACTTTTAATTTAAACTTAGAGTTATTTAATAAATCTGCATATATTTTCAGTATTGTACATATTTTTACTCCCTTATTATGTTTATAGCCAATTCAATTTTCAAAAATTATCTTAATACAGTCATTGATTACATGTCAAACAAAATTAAATATGACAAAGCAAAGAATCAGCAAAAATTAAACTATAAACTAAAATTATTTACCATTATCAATACATACACAATGTCAACCCATGAGCGAATGTGCCCATAACACTCGCAGCATTGCCCCGCTGAATTGCTAATGCTACGAGTAGCTTCTGTACTAGAAAAGCTCTCGAACGAGGATCACCAGTCCTCACCCTCAGTCGTCGACCTACCTCCGCTACAAAGCTCTGCTTCAGACCCCCAACAGCCTGTAGTCTCGACAGAAAAAAGGGACAAAGTTATAAATGTCTTCTAGGTTCCTGTATTTTGAATGCTTTTTAAGCGCCGCATGTTACGTGTTTCATGTTTGAAGGCATCAATGTTAATTCCACAAAAAAAAGAGCAAACTGCTGGAGAAATTTCGTTTTAGATGAGGGGGATGGACTTAGATGTATTGCTAACTCCATTGCTGAACTGCCTGATGTATGTATGTATGAATTTAAATCGCATGCCAAGATGATTTAATGAAAAAAGGTTTTACACTGTAAATGACTATTTAAATGATAAAAATGTATGGAATTAAATACTGCCATGCTCGCACAGGTTCATTTTATCTTGTCATAAGTCATAAGTCATAAGTCATAAATAACAAAATACATTGTGTTGGAAATTAATTTAAGATTTAAAAATAATATGTAATTAAACACATTGTGTGTAATATAAACACACTATTTAAAAAGAGGCTGACAATAGTAACCGAGTTTCTTGCGCTGCTTCTTCTCGGCACTAGCCCACAATATTGTCCCGAAGCAGTGGTAGGGTAAAAAAATATATTGGGACGTGTAAAAGAGCTTAATTTAGGCCTATTTACAGAAATAAATTGGTTTAATTGATACTTAATATTTTTTTATTTTTTTTTAATTTTTTAGGATTTGGCGTTGGTCCCATAATATGGGAGCCATAGTAAAAACTGTTGTACTTGAGCGGTAGAGGTTAACTGATAAAATATGACTGTTTAACTATAACTAAATTAACGTGTATAAAACATAAATGTTGTATATTCTATTCTAAACACTGTTAAGCTCTTAGGGCCTGATTCTAGTGCCTAAAAATAACAACTTTTTTAAAGGACCAACATCTTAAATTTAAAAAAAATACGGACACGTGATATCATTTGTACAGTGATTATTTTGTGTCCCAATTTTTGTTAATCTCATAGACACGGCACGGCTGATCCCCTAAAGATTTTTTTGCGTACGCGTTGCTTACAAAGTTAATTAAAAATTTTGGTCCTGGATAAAATATTAATTGAAAATCCATTTTCTCCATTATTACAACACTGATAAAATGGGGAAGTGTTAGAAGTCCCTACCATAAAACTTGTAGTACTTAGCGAACAATCTCAAAGCGGGACTCAAGGCGCTATCCACACCTGGGCGTTCTCACGAATATTGTAACGGTTAGTTCACTGATATCCGTGTAAGCGGGCGCGATTCACAAAATTTAAATAAAAAATACCTACATTATTTTAAAAATGAGTTTTTCGTCTATGAAAATGTCAACAAAAATTGAGGCGATCTGTCGACGAAGGGCGCCCATGTAGCTTAGCAGATAAAGGAACTAAACACATGAGATGAGTATAAAAATACTTATCCACATTTAAAAAAATATATAAAAAGGATAATAAAATAGACGATTATTTAAACGACAAGATTGCATGGGCCTTATTTTTTGCCAAGCTCGCACTAACTCTATGTCTTGTAGCTGTATTTCCTGTAAAAAAACTGAAAGGCGACTGAGTTTGTTGCGCAGTTTCTTCACATCACTAGCCGATATGTAGTCTCGAAGCGATTGTAAGTAAGGCAAAGCTATATTTTTGGGATGTATACTTATAAAAATAACTCCCGCTTAGTGAAATTTAAAAACTATTATTTGCATTGGTTGCAAATAAAGATTTGAATTTGAATTTGGCAGAGGGCTAGTTCCAGTTGCGGACTGACTCGGGTTGCTTAAGATGTTAAATGCTTTTTCCCGCTTCCGCTTGTTATTGTGAACAGACCCACAAGTAGGGGAGAAATTAAAGCCAATATTCGATTGAAAAATCGTGTTTGAAGATTTTGACATCGCATCTTGAAAGGGTTGCCTACCCTTCTAAAAGATTCGGGTGTTATAGAGTTTAGAGTTAGTGCTAACGATAAGAAGATTGTGAAGATTTTATGTGAGATTTTAGGGTCTATTTTGAATAAATTTTGATGCAATCAAATAAACATTACTAGAATGTTTTTTTTTTGTAAATAGGATTTAGTACCTACCTTCCTTAAATTATGATTCACCAGCAACATATCAGTAAACATTACAATTCAGGGTTATATGACTAACACGTGTAAAAGATATGTCTTTATAGGAAAATACAGCGTTTAACAATTTGTCGACTTCAAAACAATTATATAAAACGGGAGTACTTTATTGAACAAAGAAAAACATTAATTAAATTTTAAAACTGGCATAAGTTGAAAAGTTAATCTGAATTTATAATTTTTTTTTTTAATGAAAAATTATCGAATACTGCTTGTTTGCATTTCTGAAAGATGTCGCTTTCGCAATCTTTTAAGTTATTGTAAGTCCGCATACACATGTACAGTGGGGCGCACTTACCTAGGTAGCTAGGTAGATTAAAGATATTTGTCAAAGGGTGCCTTGGTAGATGGCAGGGGACAGTGATATTTATCTGTTGAAGCAAATTAGGACAAGTTAAGTTTGGGTGAATAAGTTTATGCAACGACAGTTAATCCAAAAGTTTACGCCGATCTTCTAGTGAACTCATTTTAAAATGTAAGAGACAAGCTGAGTAGTCAGCACCTCGAGGACAATCTTTACTTATAAAGGCAAGTTTACGAGTGAAATTAAATGTTATTAAATGAATAAATTCTTTAAAAAATAACACCAATTATCAAGCCCTAAACTAAGCATGATAGCGTACTAATGCGGGATTCGAACCCAGACAACAGCATAACGCAAAAGGCGAAACCAAATAACAAAATAGTAAGTCGATTTTATCTCTTTATAGTGGATGGTTTAATGATAACTGAGCGGAGCGTAGCGTGTCTTACATTCTCTCTTACATCTGTGGTTTAATAAATTGAACTATCATTTTTATACGTAATACTCGTATAAAAAAATGAAAGTCTTTTGTCATCTATATTTTTATTAATTGGCTACCATCGACATTTTAATCACCGTGATTGCAATTCTGAAAAAGGTCAAAAAGCCCAAATAAAACCAACAGACTTATTGTCGGCTCTTTCACTAAAACACGGCATTTAACAGACCAATGTTTTACTCTTCCATTAGCTGAATACAATTCCTTTGCGTCACTACCAATAAAAGAGTTCGAAAGAAAAACCTGCCGCATGAACGGAAAAACAAATCACTTTGAGCGTAGCCGAAAAGAAACAGTCTAATCTTTGTACACTAAAAGTTTAACAGTTAACAACAGTAGGTAATATTAATATTAAACAACATCACATATTGCTTTAATAGAATGGTGAGTAGCCAAAGCACTTGTGTTACAGAAATTAGAAACAACTACGGTACTACAACACCCAGACTCAAAAAAATATGAAAAAGTTGTTTTCTATATTGACCCGGCTAAAAACTTTTATGACAATTTACTAGTGATGTTTCATTTTCTTCAGATTTCGTGTATCGAGCTGGCTGTTTTATTTGAGCTACACTTCGGATAAAAACGGGTAGCACTGTTTTTCACCCTCACAAAGGCCCTTTGCAAATGCTTAAATATACTAACAAAGTAAGAAAAACTGGAAATCTGCGTTAGTGAGCTGCTGAGTGTACCTTTGTGAGAAAACTTGAGTTTTATACTTGCACCCTTTTTGCTGGCGGCACTTTGTGCTCGTTCGTTTGATCGAATCGCTTATTTTATGTGAGGTATGGTTTTTATGAAGGTATATTGTGGTAGTACAAGAAATATGCATTTTAAAATTGTTTGAAATGAAAAAAATCCATTGTTGCATCTGGAAATGGTTAAAATGATGATGATGACTGTTGCATGTAAACAAAAGTAATTCATCGAAATGTAGAGGTATATCGTAGTTTAGGAATAAGGTTCGTCAGTTGAAGATACATTATATGAATTAATTACTTCACAAAACTAATAAATAACTTGCCAAAATAGTCTCCCTTTAAACATATTATTATTATTTAATACTTGTGCCATGCTTTGCTGTGACGTAAGAAGACAAGCGGTTTGAGGTTCCAACACTGAAAGCGAATATGTCTGTTCGTTATCGAGTAAGCTTTTTAGTCTGGGCTAAAAAATGGGGTGCTGTAAGAAGAATTTGTTTAAATTCATACTTAGTTACCGAACCCAAATCAATCAAATTATTATGAGACAACTTTGCACGTATTTTATTTCAATAAAAAACTATCCGCCTAATCAGTTGACTAACTCAAGAGATGGTATAAGAAAAGACAAAAAAATCTGTTCCATTTAAAACGTTCTTAATTGGAATAATTTTATTAGTGTTTATGCTAGGCAAGTATTAGCGAGTTTTTAATTATTTTCAACGAATAATTAAAGCCTCTAGCTACAAATAACTAGTTGTAAACAGCATCAAACATGGCCATTATCAAATTAACGCGAACAAATCAAACATGAAACAGTGCAGGAAATCGTGCACAAAATGCAACGGCATGAATAGATATCTGACGTCAATTCGCCAATTGGAATATAACGAAGTGGATGCACTCCTGATGTTCACATTTGATTTGATATCAAAGAGATAACATTTAATGTACGGAAGATTTTTCTGTGATCATGGCACGAAACAGTGTGTCGAAAAATCGAATACTTAATACAAACAACGTAATTCCCATGTAACATACATAATTACGTACCATACGTAAATATATCAAAACCTAAAACTATTATACTAACCAAAAAAGTTTAAATAGAAGGTTTATTTTTAATTTTGTCGTAAAATCAGTAATTACTTATTAGTTTGTTTTAGTACTGTGCCCTGTGGGGACAGCCATAAAGAATACACTTCCCCACTGCCAATAATTCCTGTAGCACGAGACGGGTAGCAGTGTCTGCGTGCGAAATGTTATAAAAAATTGCACTCGCCAACCCGCCCGCCAAGCGTGGCGAGTATTGGCAATCCCCCATGATCGTCATTGGGGGAGGCCTGTGTTCAACAGTGAACGTCCTATGGATGAAATGATGATGATGATGACTTACTCGTTTCCTTTAATCTAAGTAATTATTTGTTACTTATAATTCTGTTTATTTGATGAATTAATTAATACAATATGACTGTAGTTCAGTGGCGTCAGCGCTTTGGTAGTGACTACCAAAGTTATGCTACCTACGACGTGCTTGTGGTTGGATGGGTGACTATTCCAACCATATTAAGTAGCATTTATCACAAGCATTTCTGTGCCTTGGGAAACACGTTAAAAGTTGGTTCCAGCTAATATAACTTTGTACTAGTCGTGAAGGCTAGAACACCATCTGACAGTAAGGTTTAGTTACTAGCCTTACAACATTCTTCCACCAATCCGTACCTGGTCTGCGTGGTGGGCTATGGCCCATGCCACCAACGAAGTTGACGTGAGGTCTGTACCCTACTGTGGGACGTACATTAGCATACTTTACTTTACATAAAAATAACTAAATGATCTATGGTAGACCAAATATCATGTCAATCATTGGATACAAACAAGCTTCGAGATTTTCTAACTACCAGGACAAATTGCAGTTATACTTATACCTATGTGAATATTTTTTACAAGTTTCAACTTCATCAGTAAGAGCCATGCGTTCAAGATACTAATAATCATAGTATGAAAATTAAATAAATCGTATTATTCACAAAAAAATACAATAAAAAAATGCGTTGGTATCAATAAAATGTCCATTGTGTCTCGTTTTGCTGAGCTGAAGCGTAAAAGCGTATTTGTCTGAAAAAAGCCAATATTTGCTGTGTGGCCATAAAGAATGCACTTCTCCACCGCCAACAGGAGGCGTGTCGTAAGAGGCGACTATTTTTTGTAACACAAGATGGGCAGCAGCATCCGCTTGCGAAATCTTATAAAAACTGCGCTCGCCAACCCGCCTTCCCAGCGTGGCGAATGACTTTAATCGGGCACTGATATTGAGGGAGGCGTATGTTCAGCAGTGGACGTCCTATGGCTGAAATGATGAAGCCAATAGAGTACCTATTCTCTCGTCATTACCGAGACTACGTTCACTTTTAGAGCCTAGCCTAGTGTCCGGATAAACAACGCAGGTTAAACTCTCGGTCAGCACATAGAATATTCATGCGAGTAAACACTGGGTACGGGCCTCTGCTAATTTGGTTTTCGCTCGTCTTGCTCGACTGGATTGAAGCTGAACGCCATAATAGGAAGACGGATGGTGTGCATTTTAGTTACTTATTATTTTGAAGTTTTAGTGGTTTGAATGCCAATAAAATGTGAAATCGTGTTAATGAATAGAAATACTTTCATCTTCAGAAAGGTTCTGGAATGGAGGACACGTACCGGCAAGCGCAGCGTAGGACGTCCACCTACAAGGTGGACAGACGACCTGGTAAAAGTTGCAGGAAGCCGCTGGATGCGGGCCGCTTCCAACCGGCCAATCTGGAAATCACTGGGGGAGGCCTATGTTCAGCAATGGATGTCCTATGGCTGAAATAATGATGACAATGATGACTTTCATCTTGCATTTACAAATATATGCCCTGGAAAATATACAACATATAGGTATAATCTGAAAGCCTTTTTTCATTTGTTTTACTTTTACGAGATCAAAATAAACACAAATAAGTAAAAACCTATATTTTTGGTTTGGTATTTTTTTATTTCATGATTATACGAGTAAGTCTACAGTAGTTTATAACTTTCAGTGATTGAGTTTAGCACTTCGAGTCGATACGTAGACCTCTTAAAATGTATAGTTTGAAGAACTTTCACAACTAATAACATAATATAATAATTATGAAACTAAAGTAAAGTATGCTTACATAATGTCCCACTGCAGGGCACAGGCCTCACCTCAACTACCTATTAAGCGGTTTTGGGCCATGCTCCACCACGCGTGCCCAGTGCGGATTGGCAAAGAGGTGTTGTAAGGCCAGTGACTTAACCTTACTGTCAGATGTTATTAAGCTAGCCTAAGGCCTCTGACTAGGCTTCACGACGCGTTTCGAACGATATTAGCCAGGACCGACTTTTAACGTGCTTCCCGAACATCGAGTACACACCCTATAGAGCAGCAATACAAACCATATTTCTCCGAAACTAGTAAGTGATTTTTCACTTACATTTAGTATGAAATGACAACTCCTTTCAACGCTTGCCCATACTAAAACAGCGCAGATACAGATTAAAAAATGGCGGAAAATTTTGTCGAACAAAATCTTATGACATTTTTACTCTATTGGGTGCTCCATGTTCCCGAAGCACGGAGATGCTTGTGATGAATGTCACTAAATTGTTGTTGTTGGAATGGTCACCCATCCACTCACAACCGCGGCGTTGGTGGCTTAACTTTGGTAATCACTACCAAAGCGCAACAGCCACTGAGTCACAAGCAGCTAATTATGTAAATGAAGATTTTTTGCTTAGAATTTCCGCTCAGTTACGCCGCTGTCGCCTCGGATGTCGTCAGAGGACATCATCTTTCCTAAAGATGCCACATGAGGTAGCGGAATACGTTGAGGTTTCTATGTCGGTGTTGAGTACTTTTGCATTCATCTGTCTTGCATTCAATTTGAGGAAGGGCGGGCATGCATGCTATTTACATTTATATATAGGCCTTCGCGTGCTACGAAAAAAAAATCCATTGTTTTCTATTGTTTTTCCGGTCTGTCACGGGTAAGCGGAACGCGAAGGCATAAAATATGTTTATTATACTTTCCATTGTACAATTTCCCTCTTAAAATTAATAAACTTATACCATTAGATTAAGACTAATAGGCTTACACTTTATGAGGTATACCTATGTTGACAGCTGTAGGTACTAGTATGAACTGTATCACAGCAATCAGCGTCTTCCACCCTACATGGTACAACGATTTGTTGCACTAGCAGCACTATGAAAATTGCAATAAATTTAATATAAATGGCTAAAAACTAGAATGTGAAGAGGTTAAACCATATAATATATATCTATATAAAACAAAGTCAGGTTAGTTACACCATTTTTATGTCGAGAACGGCTGGACTAATTTTTATGATCATTGATTCGTTGAATTTGTCTTCGCCCCGAATAGCAGAATAACTATAAAATGGCGGACATAATTACAATATATATATATATATATATATATATATATATATGAAGGGGCGGTACGAAGTTCGCCGGGACAGCTAGTAATAATATAATAGTTATTTTCAGTGTTTTGGCATAAATAAGCCTTTACTTGTGATATGCCTATGCCAGCATAACTGAGCGGAAATTACGTGAAATAATTGCATTTTCAAATTTTTTAATTTATTTAAGGCAACAAACATTCATGTAAACATAAAGTAACATGGGTAAAGTGAGTATAACTAAAGACCTATAGCGCCTATAACTAAACTTGCACAATATTTAATACTTGTTGAGCCACTCTTAGGACTAAAGGACAACAATTTTTTTACTAAGTAAGGTAACCAGGTAACATCTGATGTGCAATTTATAGTTACTTATAATACTGACAAATTCAAGTTCAAGTAGCGAGCTGAGAATTGCAACACTTTGTGTGATTTATTGCTAAACTAAATTATTTACTCGATAAACTTTGGAAAAGAATGGATTTGAGCTTTGGTAATGCTGTATTAAATAGATCAATATCTGCGAAATCTTTATTGTAAACGTTAGTGGAACGATACACAAATGAGTTACGCATATAATTTTTTCGATATCGTGGAGTAGATCTCTTTTTAAATTGATTTTAACTTGATACCTCCACTCTTACACGTTCCTAAGTCTTCCTTAATGCGCTACGCTGCGCTCGAATCTGTCAGACTAAAACTTTGAAGTTATAATAGCTTTTTGAGTTTTTGACTGACAACAGAAAGTTATAACAGTGTAAACGGGCCCATTTTTTAAATCAACCCTTTATTATCAAGGCTCTAGGGACCCCAAAACGGTTTTTAATTTCCCTCGTCCCCAAACTAATTAAAACAATCCAAAGACAAATTCACCGTAATGAGGTCGAAATTAAAATTCCGTGATTGACACCGGCAGCTGAATTAATTGCTTCCTAAATTACGGTAATTTAAATATCAAAGTTAATTGTTTGACTTAGCGAGTGGCGACATTCTTTAAATTGAAATACGTGAACCTTTTTTAACCTTTAAAAATGTATTCCCCTTAATTTCCCCCTTGGGTTGAAACAGTGTTTAAGGCGACGGGTAAGGCAAGTGACCTAGAGCATTAAGCGTCGACTAATACGACTTCTATTACGTGCCTAAGATGCGATATTTGAGGTACTTTAAAAATATTTTTTTGTGTTTAAATAAGAAATAATAACTAGTATTTAGATACATCAGGAAAAACTTTAACAAATAAATTACAATGATATATTAATTTCCACATCCTATACCCAGTATTTTCGCCAGAAAACTTGTCCAAAAACATATTTTTGACGTATATTCTCCTTACCCTGCGCCTTAAACGGGAAACAAGTGTGTTTTAGACTATCTGAGGTCTCATATCTCGGTCCCTACCGGATCCTGTAGCTCAAAACTATTTATCGTAGAAAAAATTATGTATTTAAAGTAGTTTTAGGGTATTTCAAAACAGTTTAAGTTCAGATAAGTTAAATATAAGTCTTTTAAATTTCTACAGTAAGTCTTAATATTCCCCAAAATACAATTATCTGTGACCTATGATATATCTGCCTATGAACAAACAGATATATCTCAGGATATGGAGAAAAGAAAATGGACTCTTTCTCTATATTCGGTCCGACGGCAGTTTAGGATCGTGACTTTGTCTTTTTAGTCACCCGAATGTCTCAATGATCGGGATTTCAGGGTTTTTACCAGGAGGTCCGATGACCGTGTTGGTTTTTGACCACGTTGTTTTTTACTCTGTCTTGATTATGAAAATTTTCGAGGTTATTAGGTGGTTGTGGCGGTAGACCTTGTGCGTAAGGTCTCCAAAATAAACCTAGTACATGCCGCTTGAAAACATATTGGACAACGAATCCCTAACACTAAGAACAGAAATTACTTTATTAAAGAGCTCAATTTTCATCATAGTGACACTACGTGGTTATTCCTACAATAATTCGGTGTTACGCCCGTAATCCGGTGGCCATACATCGCGTTCATCCCCTTCATCCCCTTGTCATAAGCCAGCAGGTGGCACTAACGTAATAATTTTACGAGATCCAAGCTAAGTTCGTGAGCACTTGGTGAGTTGAAGTATGTGTCTACTAATAGTGATGTAGATTTATTAAGATTTTATCGATGCCGACATTATTGAAATCATTTTTAAGATCAACCTGGAATGCAGTGTAGTTACGGGATATAGTGGCTTAAATATTGTTTTTTCATAAGTTAACGAGTTTTGAGTAAATAGTTAGTCTTAATTCAAATAATTATGAATTGATTGATTTCAGATGTTTATCGTCGATGTTTAAGGTCCTAAAAAAAGTCCTAAAGTTTTTTTAGCAAAGCACCAATTACCACTAAAGCACAAATTATATCTAAGTAAAACAATGTTATTAAAATTATTCTTAAATAATTGGGTATCATGATCAAGATGTATCTCTACGATTTAAGTAACAAGAAATCTGCAAGTCACGCGAGACACACAAATGCCCAACTGTGAGTACATAACAAATATCTCTCTACCACCCAGTCACAACATATCTCCAGCGTTTAGGATACCTGTAAGTTTTCAATCGATACGTCTCGAGATCCGACTTACGCTGCGAAGACGGCGGACTTATCCCAGTCGCGAGTGACTGGCCCGGGCTTAACTCCGTCCGGCAATCAGGACACGTCCTTCGTCTGGGACGTAGCGCATGGTACAAGTTATAAACTAATTTACTAGAATACTAAACTTAATATTTATTTTACTTTTCATAGTAATTGTTTATATATTTATTTTAAATAGATACTCCAACAGCATATTTCTGCAATTATTATTATTAGGCCAAGCCACAGTGTCGTGTTTATGTGATTGTAGTTCATAAAATGAAATGTTTAGATCTATACTTGATTCATCACTATCATCATCATCATTTCAGCCACCAGGACGTCCACACATGACTGAACATAGGCCCATCCCCCATTGACTTCCAGATACTTGATTACTTCAATAAAATAAGGCAGATATTTTAAAAGTATAAATATGAATACAAAATTTATGATTATTCTATTTTTTTCAAAAGATGTTATTCAATTTAGTGCCACTTTCCTTGCTGATAAGTTCCGGATAACCTATCTGACACTTGTTTTGACAGATAACCTATACAATTAGCTGACAAAAAAGATAGGTTATCTGGAACTTATCAGCAAGTAAGAAACTGGCTCTTAAAATCTAAAAGCTTTTGAGTTCTATCTTGCACCAAATATATTTCTAAGATAGAGTCGATAATACTAAGACTTATCGATGTGTACAGACATCACTAGGTCGCAATATTGTAAAGAGATTACCGTCTTTCAATCCCTCTGTTAGTTTTGCTTTCGGCAATTCACACTGAGTGTTATGTTTAGTTAATTTGCCAATTGCTGTTCTTTAGAAACCTAATATTAAACATTTTTGAGACACGTCTGATTATCACAGAAGGTATTGTTTTTCTGACTGTTAATATCGAGTTGGTATTTACACGATTTGGATCTAGGTACTTGTTTTTTTGCGAGATATGAATTGAAAATATCTAACTCACATAATGGACTTTTTTTAAATATTGGACAACATCACATACATTGCTCTCATCCTTTGATACTTAAGTAGCTTAAGCATTTGTGTTACAGAAATCAGAAACAACGACGGTACCTCAACAACCAGACCCGAGACAATATAGAAAAGTTATTTTTCTACATTGACCGACCGGAAATCAGACCCGTTAAATAAAGTCTGCATACAACTTATCTACTGATAACTTGATATCTCTGATTCAAGCGAATCAATCTTAAAGACTTCAATTTGTGATTTTAATACAGTTACATTTTTAAAATATAAATAACTACATCCTCTCGAAACAGATGGGTTAATTGATACATATTTATGTAGTCTCATATATATATATTTAAATTAGAATTATTTATTTAGATGTTTTTTTTTCATTATCATCATTATAGGACGTCCACTGCAGAACATATTATGCCTTCCTCAGTGACTTCGAGATTCGGCAGATTCTTTTCATTTGTCTGCCTCATAATAGATAATAATATTACTATAAATGCCTAAGCTAATTTAAATATTGTAGTCTGTGTTGTGTGCCCAAATAATAAAAATAAAAATATTTTGTGTATCCCTAAATATGTTTAAAATATTTAACTTAGCGACTGGGATGTAATACGTTGGTACAATATTATTATATGTTATGGTTATGTAAATACAAAGGGATGTAAACAACAAGTCAACTTCGACACTTTGTAATTTCCCACAGGTATGCGGTTTCATTCACTCACTTAGTCTTGTTTGTACAAAAAACGCAGGGCTGTCAAAGACTGATTATGATATTAAAACAGTTTTATAGCCATTAAATGTTATTATGATTTCGTTCTGTGTGACTCGGTTCACAATATATTTCAATGCGAGATTGTGCCACGTTTAATATGGATTTTAATAATAACATGTTAATTATAAAAATACAAATAAAGGAAAACCAACTGCAACTAAAAAAGGAAATAATCACTATGATGTCATGCAAGGCCAAGTATAGTGACGAAACATAAATATCTAATCATAGATTAACATTTTTCATCAGCATACTATTTCGTACTTGTCCTTGCCCGACTGCATAGTAATTATTTACTCGTTTTTAGTTGAAATCAAATTTAGGTATTTGCATTTATTAAACGCCTTAATTAAGAAAATACTATTCCAGGTGTTATTATATTTTAATGACTTTAGTATGATTTATGTCGTCAAGGTATCACAAGAAATCTATTAACAAAGAAACTGCTGAATCTAATTGAACGAAATTTAAATGGGGCTTCGATATTTACGACAAAATAAAACTTCAATATAGTTACGCCAAAAATATAAAGGTAACCATATTTATACCGTTTGCTTAGATTTGGATAATATACACTTTTAGGAAGAAACTATCGCAGTTCATACATTATTTATCGTACTTTATGGCCACTACCATAACTAAACAAAATATCACTCCGCGGCAACCCTGCGGATGATAAATGACAATGACGTCCCATGCCTCAGGAGTGGCGTTTTTCCATAACCTCCCATACGAAATGACTCGCGAATAGCTTTATAGGATTCGGGGTGTTTGCGTTAAATTGACTAGCCTGGATGATTTATGTGATAAGCTGTGTTTTGGAAAAATGCGCTTTGGGCTGTGTGGTTTAATGAAACTAGTGGGGGCAATGAACTTTGGAAAATGCGGGAGATGTGCTACAAAAATGATCTGCTCTTTTCTATGATACGTATCTTAAGCACTTGTTTTACAGAAATCAGAAACAACGACGGTACCACAACACCCAGACCCGAGACATTATAAAAAAGTTATTATTCTACATTGTTCGACCGGGAATCAAACCCGGAACCTCAGAGATAGCGACACCAAGTCCGGTATACTCGCCTCTCGGTTACGGAGGTCGTCAATTACATGCTTGGATGACGGATAAGCCATAAATGTAATCTTGTTCTCATTTGACGGCCGCAATGGATAGACCCCTCATTACGATTGTCCATTGTAGCTGTCAACCGAGAATAAGATGACGTCGCCGATGACCGACCGGTAGATGCGGCTTATTTAGGTACCAATGTATGTCTACGACGTAATTTCTCGTTTGACGGCTGCACTGGACAATCTCCTCACTCTTAAGAAACACAGCTAAATGCGTTTTGCAAAATGCGTGCCGTATTTCGCGACAGAAATCTATGCGAATCTAAAGTATTTCTTTATTCACGACAGACGACGGCCAAGACTTGCCTGATTTACGACCAAGAAGCAACGCGTTCTGCAAAACATAGAATATAAATCAAAGCGCAGATGGTAGGAATGCTCGGTCGAATGTTTTTGGTAGATTTCTTCTACGATTTGAAACATATTTAGCGTACGATTGTGAAAGATGTAAGATTATGACGATCCGTGTTTGGTATTTGTTTGATAAATAAGTAAATAATCGCTATTATAAAACTAGATATAGCAGCAGCTAACTACGAATCTTCTTCAATAATGTAATATTGTTTCTCAATCACGTAGAAATATGTCACATGTCGAAATTGGGCATTCCTAAAATATATTTGGCAAAATATTTCAAAAAATATTTGACATTCCTTTAAAAAAATATTGGTACTAACGAAATATAATACAAAAAATAAATAAAAACAAAAATTTGGAAAAAATTTAACAAAGCTGTTTGTTTTGTTAACAACAAAATGTATACTGACATAACTAACCATCTACTTATCAGCCTATATACAACTTCGTTAAAAAACCAAATTAATTCAAACCCTCAAACCTAAGTAATTTTCAGCTGGCTCTAATTGAAAAGGCTTTGGAGTTGATCTTCATTTTACAAGTGAAATTAGTCTTGACAAGATCTCAGTCTAAGTGAAGCCATTTCTCAAGTGGTAACAAATGAGGCGATTTGTGAGAAGAAAAATAGTAATGAGGCCTAAGATTGCTAGAAAAAAATTTAGGCCCGGATTGGCATACCAATCACAGTCTTTTGCCAGATTTTGTTAAATTTGCGTACGTTGGCGTTGAAAAATTTAATAATTTAATATTAGATAAGTACTGATACTTGCGTTTCTATTGATGAAATCTTATATCAATTAAAAAACTACCCTAGTCCAGACAAATAACTTACCAAGATCTTCAATTCAAATTCTTTATCATTTATTGCGCCTTATGTGTACGATTAGGTGTTTACAATGAATTAGATTTAACGGACCCTGTAGGGCATTGCAGTTTTAGTAATTATATATATTTTGCTTATTATAAAATTAAATTATATTTCATTTTATATTGATAATCATAAATTAAAGGTTATATTTTATCAAAAAAGGACGTTACTTAAAGTAGTATATTTTTAAGAAAAACTCCTCTAGTAATCTTGTTCTATACTAAGGTTCATGTAACACAGCATACAAAATATTTAATATTATGACCGTGTGTCAATGTATCTCATCATCATCATCATCATCATTTCAGCCATAGCACATCCACTGCTGAACAAAGGCCTCCCCCAATGACCTATCATCGGGGGGATTGCCAATACTCGCCACGCTTAGCAGGCAGGTTGGCGAGCGCAGTTTTTCATAAGATTTCGCACAAAAACGCTGCTGCCCGTCTCATGCTACAGGAATTAGTAGCCTTTTACGACATGCCTCCTGTTGGCGGTGGGGAAGTGTATTCCTTACGGCCGTCCCCACACGGTTCATATCTAACGTCTTGGCATCGCAATACATGCAGTTCAATTTCAATACAAAATGTACTATTCCCTTCTATGTGGTTATCTTTATGAATAGCCCCGCAATAGCATGATGGTAGTGCAAACTAATCTAATCAAATAGATTCATTATGATCATAAACAGTCCACGTCAGTTTACTGCTGGACATAGGCCCATCCCAATGCAAGCCACTGCGCCCGATCCTCGGCTATTCTTTTCCGTCCACTGCCAGCAGCCTTGCTTATATCGTCGCTCCACCTTGTCGGAGGGCGCCTCACGCTGCGCTTGCCTAATCTTGGTCTTGGTCTTACTCTATTTTATTATATTATAATCTTACCGTCTCAGCATACCTATGCTTATTCAAAGTCAGATAATGGCTGATTTTTAATATTTCTTGACATTAAAATGTAAACAGACAAAAAAGCAAATGTATTGTTTTCTGCTGGCACAGCTGGTATCTGAGGTATTCAAAGTAAGATCGGTTTATGTATACGGGACTTAAAAGCTATGGTTCGGAGTTGGCGTGATGCCGTTCACAATCGCTTCAAATGAGATTGGATTTTTGATGTTCGTAATCGTTTTCTTACGAAAAAATGTTTGCTACATCTAGGGGTATTCTCAGGGGCATTTAGATACTTATAAATAGCAGTAAGATATTACTGAAAAAATGTTGCAAGGTAATATATTTACGATATTATACTGATGTGTTTCTTGTTGAAGAAAAACCGGCCATGTGCGGTGAAAAACTGTTATATTTGACGACCTCCGTAGTCGAAAGCGGTTCGCCGTCTCTGAGGTCCGATGTTTGATTCTCGGTCGGGTCGATGTAGAAAACGAACTTTTCTATATTGACACGAGTCTGGGTGTGGTGGCACCGTTTTTGTTTCTGATTTCTATAACACAAGTGCTTACAGTACTCACCTTAGGATCAGAGCAACGTTTGTGATGTTATTGTCCATTATTTTATAAAAAAAATTAGTAAAACTAAAAACTAACCTGCTACTCTAGACTATAAATCTATCTTAGTGCCTTTTATTCCGTTGTGCATAATCTTAAATTTTTTAATTGAATGATAATAGCTTATGTATAATTTAATTTCAAAATTTAAATGTCTTACCCAGACTAAACATGTTGGGTATTCAAATTATTTTCAAAGTCAAAGTCAAAGCATTTATTTGCATAGAATAGGTAGATAATTTAAATTACAATACAATCTTATTGAGTAAGTACAGTGCTAACTATTCTGCGTAAGATTGTCAGCATGCAAAATGTCCGTTGAGGAATTCGTCGATATTATAAAAACAGCAATATATAAGATATTTTTGGTTACCTTGTCTATACCATATTTATAAAATCAGTTAATTTCAAAAAGTGGTTCTATTTGTGCAGGAGTAACTTTTGCAGGTCTAAAACCAACGAAGAACCAAATAAAAAAGTGAGAACCTACGTCTAGGCTATTATTTCCTAATGTTAGTTCTTACAAATAAGAAATTTAACCATACAAATAGCTATTCCAACCAAATAAAAATAGTTAGAACCTACGTCTAGGCTATTATTTCATCAAGTTAGTTCTTACAAATAAGAAACTTAGCCCTACAAATAGCTATTTCAAACTTGTTAAATTACTTCCCGTTTCCCTCTTTATTGTTCCTTATATTCTAGAGGGACAAACGTGTGAGTGGTCATTAACAATAAATAGGTACAAGGGTTCTCAAGAATTCTCATTACGTGGTTACTCCTGGGAATGGGGTCGGGTCTTTTGGGACCCCGAGTCCGCTGAAGGGTTACGTACAATAAAAAAGCTCGGATTCAATGTAATGTCGCAGGCATTTCGACTAATGCAGCCGTTTGAATTGTCAAGATATTTCCGTGAAGGTCCTTTTTTTAAATGCCTGTTCCGTTACATTAGCATAATAATACCTGTCATGGCATGACAGCGTTATGTCCAATTTACCATAGTTACCAAAAAAGTTCCAGCCAAAGAAGCCTCTTAATACGCGTTATTTGAGTATAAATACTCAAAATGCGTATGAAACATAGTGTTTTCAAAATAACATACATTTGCCAAAAATCCTAATGATAAAGTGATCCGACAATAAATTATAGCTTAGACATTAAACTCATATTTGTATCTTATTTGACAAAGCGTTTAGTTGAAACATCTCTCGATACAAAGACTAGCTTATACCTTGGCCAACGGATTAGCCTAGCTATCCAGTGTAACGTAGCCAGCCTTTTAGGCATCTTTCTCTTTGGGGAGGCTTACGTCCAGCAGCGGACTGCAATAGGCTGACATGATAATGATGAGCTAGTTGCGAGTTGCCGATTGCCACAAAAGGAAACCAAAAGTTTCTTCGTGTCCATAGCGCCTTAGTAAAACTTGAATTAGTATTAATAAAGCTAATAAATAAAAGTGTCACTGTCAGTAAGAACCAAAATTGACAAAGATGTTTTGTGCGCTTAACCCTTATAAAGCATGTTGTAACTTCAAAGCATATACAGACCTCTCAGGATACATTTTCGCCTCACACCCAACAAATTGGTCCACTTCAGAGGTGGCTATTAAGCCTTGTTACATCCCTTAGAGCGTATTCACGCCCTAAACAATATTAATAGACAGGACAAAGCAGTAAAACGTCCAAACTCGAGACACGGTTCAAGTTTGTGAACAAGATATCAAATGTAACGGCTGTAGGCTTAATAAGGCCGCTATCACACTGTTGCTACTTATGGTAGAGTAAAAACATATTTATTGCATTGTGGGAATTGTTTTATGAAGAATCTCTAACTTCTTTTGACTTTTGGATCTATTTTAAATACGATGTTTTATATTAATTAACACGTTAAGTCTTTAAAACCGATAAGTCACAATTGTCATAAACGTTCTTTAATAATTTAATATGTTAAGGATGTTAAGGTAATCAAGAAACAAAATTATTACATAGAACTTCATCTTCTGTATTTTTATGTGTTCCAGCACAATATGCCTGTGTACCTAGAAACAACACTTGCTTCTATACAACGTTTACATAACACAAGTATGCCGTGTAGCACGAAACCAGAAGCACTGCAGTTGGCTACAGCGATGCCGCTGCATTTGCAGACTGCACTTTAAATCTGTCACGTACCTTGAAAACATTTTATTGAAACAAGCCTTGGTGCCAGTGACAACAGCGCTCTGGTGTGTTTACCAAAGTTAAGCAACGCCGCCCACGCCGCGGTTGTAAGTGGATGGGTTACCATTCCGACCATATTTAAAGACAATTATCATCTTATTTCTCCCATGCATCTTCTGGCTTCAAAAGGCACTTTAGAAGTTGATCCCGGCTAATATTGCTTGATACTAGTCATAAAGTTTAGTCAGATGCCTTAAGGAGGCTTGATTACATCTGACAGTAAGGTTTAGCCACTGGCCTTACAACAACCCTCCACTAATCCGCACTGGGCCTGGTAGAGTATATTAGGGCCAAAACCACCTCATAGTTGAGGTAAGGCCTGTTCTCTGCAATGGGACGTTTAAATAGGCAAACTTAAGTTTTTTTTACATACAAACCAGTAGTGGTGCTGCGGTTGACTGCAACGCAGCTGCTGCAGACGGCCGTGTAGCTCAGAACTCATTGCATTTAAAGACAAACAGACTAGTAGTGCTGCTACAGTTAACAGCAAGTGTGTAGCTATACTTGCAGCTTGCAGTTGTAGTCTACCGCTTAGCAGCAAAATAATAATAGTACTGACGTAGCTCAGCTAGGAATACTATCTTAATGTAGTTTGGAGCACTTGGTTCTATAAAACCATAAGCATTTCTTCGCATTTGCCCCGCACTGTGAGCATTACATACTAAGAGTATATTTTAATGGTAGCTGCGATTTGGCAATGGATTTTATATATTTCTTTCTGTAAATAGGATCTTATTTAGTGACGTCTATCACAAGCATCTCCGTGCTTCGGAGATCACGTTAAAAGTTGGTCCCGGCTAATATCGCTTAATGCTAGTCATGGAGCCTAGTCAGAGGCCTTAGGGCGGCTTCATAACATCTGACAGTAAGGTCGGCCTTACTACACCCCTCCACCAATCCGCACTGGGCCCGCGTGGGAGTACGGCCCAAACCACTTCATAGTTGAGGTAAAGCCTGTGCCTTGCAGTGGGACGTTAATATATCTAATTGACGTCTTCTACATGACTTTTGGTTAAACTACATTTTATTCAGAATTTAGCGAAAAACGAATCAGCAAGCCCATTTTGTATTAACCCTTACACTGCGATACGGTGTAATTGTATCCCGATTTGATGTTACCATGTCCCTTTTCATTAGGTTAGTTCGGTTTACATGATGATATGAATAAAACATACAAAGGGCTAAGACCAATTATTAACGAGTTGTTTACAAGTGGGGTATTTCGGACCCAGGGTCCGATAGACCCAAATGTTTATATAGAAGACTGTTTGTGTGGGCGGCTAATGAAATTATAGTAAATGATGTTAACTAGGATTAATTGTCTTCATTAAGTAAAATAAGAATTAATATTTTGTTAACTTAGGTTATTTCAATATAGTCTATATTTTTAAAAAGGGGATACGTCTAGTGTAGTAGTCCGCGCTTAGCGGCTGCGGGTTCGAATCCCGCAAGGGGCAAATGTTTGTGTGATGACCCCGAGCATTTGTACCTAAGTCATGAATGTTTATAAAAGTATTTAAGGCCCACTTGCGCACCACCAAATGGCTTTAGTACGAGATTAAGACATCTATCTGTCTCTGTCAAAGCCATACAACCTGACAGCAACAGAATGATATTTAATACCGTGTTAGTGGATAGTTTGCGATTAAACTCGCTAATCCTGACGTGCGCAAGTGGGCCTAAGTATGTTTATCCGTTATCTAGTCGCCATAGTACAAGCTTTGCTTAGTTTGGGGCTGGATAATTGGTGTGATTGTGAAAACAATTAATAAATTTTATTTATATAATAATCTATGTGAGACTTCAGTTATAGTTTTGTTTTAATATCTGTTAACACCAACATCAAAGAAAACATTCCTTTTGCCAAAGAAAATTTAACGACAAACTTAGTTCGTACCCAAAAGTTTTATGGCGACCATACACACCGTTTGTGACCACAGAGTAATCTATTAACAAGTTTCTTGTTAGGAGTCTGCCCTAATTTAATCTGCAATTTGTTAGTAGACCCTAGCAGGCATCTGCTAGGAAGTTGAAAGTTTTGGGGAACTGTAATTTTAGGGTTAGATTTTAATGTTGTTTTTTTAAAACCGGCCAAGTGCGTGTCGGGCGACGCGCAATGTAGAATTCCGTAGTTGCCCGTCCCAATATGCGGTATTGTCTTCCTGTTTTACGCAATTAACAACTTCATCTACCTAAGTAATTTTCTTCTTTAAGTACTGACAACGGCAGGCCAACCTAGCCAAAAAGTTAAAGGTCATTCAACTGATTTTCTGACATGTAGAAATCAATATTAATTGAGAAAATTTGACTTTTTGTGCTACGTTAACGAGCTGTTGTCTATTCATTTTATAAGTTTACTCGGTAATTTGTAAAGTAGTAGTAGATCGTTACTGTGGTAACTTTTTTCAACATTTTATAGAGCAACTATTTAGTAACTATTTAGCTGGGAGTGTGTTCACACTTGACTTTAACAAAAATACCACCATACAGGGTTATTTGCGAAACATCAACAACCTCCTAGGGGCTGATTCTGGTGCTCAAATACAAAAAAAATCTATGGTACCAACATCGAAATCGCAAAAAAAAATTCACTTATCCATACTAAGCCGCCGACCAGCGGACATCAGTTTGTATGAAGCAGTGAATTTTTTCTATCTCTTCTTTCTATCTGATATTTACATACTAAATATTAAATATTTATGCTATTACAATTTTGACATCTACTTTTGACATGTTCATTTTATGCTAATAATATCTGAAAAAAATTTTACACTGTCTCCTGTTTACCATGTACACTGTTCGAACCAATAAATGATTATTTTATTCCACAAATACTTGACATTGGCAGAATCACTGCTCTACATAGACAGCGTGATTAGTCCATAATTAAATAAAAAAGGTTATTTTATGTTATTTATTTTACAACTTTATCGGCGTGATTAAATATATACCTATACAAAATTACGACTGTGGAACGCCGAGCATAGTCTTTTCCATAGCACGCTGTGCGACCTGGAGCTTTTCTTGGAGCCCTTAATGAGAGGCTACGTTTCAGTTTTATTATATGTCATAAGGTAACACACACACTGCTTAAAGAGAAGTAGCTCTTCAAGTATTTTGGACGAGAAGACGTTGTGTAGTTTCCCGAACGCTTATTATTTCATTGCCTCTGATAAAAATTAGAGAAGACACGATTGAGTATTCAAACATAGGTATCTGATATTTCTTTTAAAATAATGTAATTGCTACAATCTGAGTAACATTGAACAAATGTGTTTGCGCATCTAAACGCGTAAAAGTAATCTGTAAGTCCAGTAGCAGTATTTTAATATTTACCTACCATTTTTGTGCCTTACCCCTGATTGGGAACCGTTTGATAACAAACTGACGACAGGAAAACCATGTGATACTATATAATTTAGCATTAGTGAGATTATTAGATTTAGTATTTAGTATACGTGATGTCCGATCAAAAAGAAGACTGGTGTGAAATGAGATAGCTGTCTAATCTTAACTACGGTATCATTGCAAGGTTGCCAAAATGTTTAAGCACATTAATTTGTCAAGGAAGTCAGGACAAGCGGCAAATTTAATTTCCTTAATCGGCTAAATTTGTTTCGTCTGTTCGAGTGGACTGCGTCTCAGTGATTAAACCTGTTTGGACAGGATTGTAAATTGTTTTGATGCGCTTAGGGGCTAACAAATTTCTTAAACGTGATGGAATTGAGACTAAATTCGGTTTAAATTGACGGCTACATAATTTGGGTGACAAGGAATTATTATTGATGGGATACCAAAAATGGATATAAACGTTCACAAATGATTTACAACATAAACTGGTCAGAGCGGTAGTACCTTTATCGGTAGTCCCATGTCATGTCTGTGGTATGATAGCTTGATTTTGGATTGTACATTTCGAATTGTATGCACTTTTAGATAGCACTGGTTAAATAGCCTTGTTCTAAATGATTTAGATTTCCTGATCTTGGTCAGTTACAGGGATTGGATGGATATTCTGATTTGCTGGATGTGGGATCATGATCAAATGAACGTTGACTTAAATGATATTAAAGTTTAGGCGTTAGGTAAGGACCACGGTTTCAAACGCCCGAGTGCTCTTCATGTACTAAAAACCTGACTAAAAACTAGATTGTAGGATTTCCTGGCTTCGATTGGTTTCGAAGTATATCAAGAGTTATACATGAAATAGACGTTCAAGAATGGTGTTGTCTTATTTAAGTAAGTTCAAAGAAAGTTGGCTGAAAGGCTCTGTATGGTCTGATGGGGGATCAAAGAGAGAGAGAGAGTTACAATTTATATGTATGCTGCGTTTAGATATTACATTGTAAGCAAACCTGAACACCACTGTCTTTAAGAAACGTTTTGTTATTATGTAATTAATGCTAAACAAATAAGTTTATAATTGTCATTGTTAAGATTAATATTACCTCTATTTAAACAATTCAAGTGTTTACTGCATACATAGTTTTCAATAAATTCTAAGTCCTAAGATAAACTATTGTAAACATGGCATTACATTAATTATTGCATGATCGGTACATAGACTACATATACATTGACTGGTGCTATTTGGCAGGAGGGCAAATAGCGACGTCCAGTGTGAGTGACGTTTGCAAACTATAATTTAAATGAAATTGCTTTATTCTTAATAAAAACAGTGGAAACGCGAATTTAAATATAAACTATGTTGATCGGGCTGACGAAGCACGCGCCGGCTCCAACAGATGCATATTGTAGACAGGATAAAATGCTAAAATGAAGGAGATTAACAGAGACGATAAGATCTTATCGTCTCTGGAGATCAATGACGAATGCAAACTTACCAAGTGCTTATCACACAAACGATAACTTTGATTCGAGACCATAAATAGCGTTCAAAAAGTAGAACTTGAACTTATATCATAACAGTTAAAGTTTTACTGAAACACAAATAATATGGTACTAGCAGCACAAAATTTTGAGAATAGTGAAAAAAATGTTAACCCCTTCGACGTCTGCAGCTAGCAAAACGTAAACAAAAACTTTCTCCAAGGGTGTAAATTGTTAAACTTTTACGAGCCCCGGCTCGACCATTCGTTTTACATCTTAACTAAAAGGAGGATCATAATTTACAATTAAGAAAATTTACAACTACTTTCGAAGACAAACAGAAAACTAAAGCGCCACTCCAATTATAAGTTTCAACGACTAAAACTGCTAAGTGGGAATTGAATTAGTGAGATTAGTGATGTTCATTTGTGGAGATGCTATTTAAACTAGTAAGATTGTTATGAATTTGACTTTTAACCGACATCAAAAAAGGAGGAGGTTCTCAATTCGTCGGAATCTTTTTTTTAACTATGTTCAGCGATCATTCGTTACTACGTAAACCGATTTTAATAATTCATTTTTTGTTTAAAAGGTAATACTTTCAGAATAGTCCCATATAAACTTGGTCCCAAATAAGGTACAATAAGGTAAACATCGCATGAACTCCTTAACACGCCAACTGATTTTTGTATCTATGTTACACAATATCTTTGACAAATGTGAACCGATTTTGATGATTATTTTTTATAACTTTATTTTTTTATTACTTTAAAGATTCTATGATAAAAATTTGCGGGAAAAATTTCACCCTTAGGAGTCGAATAATAGGAAATGTAATCGCTGTTCAGCATTTAAATTTTGTTTGCACTCTTAAGATCTGTTTTGATTAGGATAAATCACTAAAACTAGATAAAATAAGTAAATTTTATAAAAAAAAGAAAACCGACTTCAAAAAACTGAAAAACTAAAAATTATCTTAACACGTAAGATACCTAATCAGTTACTTTTGCCCTCCTAGCATGACTACCAAAACACGATATGATATGATATGATATAGCGATATATCGACACCAACTTTAAAAATATGAAGGATATCGCCATATTGAATTTTTATCGAAACAGCGATCATAATAATATGTGAGGTCACCGGCACGGCGATTCAACATGTTGGCTATATCTATCATATTTTAACAGTTGGTGTCGATATATCGCTAAATCATAAATCATATCGTGTTTTAGTGCTCATGCTAGGCAGGTTGGAGTCGGTGCCAGCCTTAATCTAAGTTTTCGTTTGCACCGACTCCAAAAGTAACTGATTAGGTTACCTTACGTTTTAAGATTATTTTTAGCTTTTCAGTTTTTTGAAGTCGGTTTTATTATTTTTATAAAATTTATATAGAATAGAAAAGAAAAAAAAAGTCATCATTTCAACCATAGAACGTCCACTGTTGAACACAGGCCTCCCCCAATGATCTACATCGGGGGGGATTGCCAATACTCGCCACGCTTGGCAGACGGGTCGGCGAGCGCAGTTTTTTATAAGATTTCGCACGCAGACGCTGCTGCCCGTCTGGTGCTACAGGAATTAGTCGCCTCTTACGACACGCCTGCTGTTTGCGATGGGCAAATGTATTCTTTAGGCCGTCCCCACACCTAATAAAACTATAAAGGGTATCTTTTGTGTCAAAAAGGCTCAGCATTTGTCATTTGCATTGATAAAGTTTGTCTAAAATAGAGATAATACCGTCAGTTTACTGTTTGACACAAAAAATATGCGCACGTGGCAAGACAACTCACCTTAATCATCAAATCGAAGTAAGAAATCAACATGAAAAACTAGACAAATGATTTGCTAAAGTTTTCTTCCAGTGCATTCAGGCCCTTGATAATTTGGAATTTTTATTTCTGGATTAACTTAAACCGACAATCGAACCAAAACATTAAACTCTGCATAAACTGACACAGATTCTAAACATTACTGATAAATATGGAAAAGTACATTATTTTTAGCTGATTAAAAAATAAAACTTTTAGCAAGTTCCTACATTTTCCATTTTTTCAAAACTTCAATTGAAAACTGACCCAGACGGTTCGTTAACCTGTCCAGTGTCGGGTGTTTTTTAACTCAAATGTCACTGGGCGGATTGAAAACAAAGTTTACATTGAGTCACTCAGAGTGGACAGTGGCCTGAGTGTATTCATAGCGGAGAGCAAACAAAATATGGAGAAACGGAAGTGCCCGGTGGGTTGTCTGGTTAGGTGCCCTACCATTGGTTAACATTTCGATTTTTTTTAAAAACCCTGCCAGAAACATTTACTTAAAGCTAAAAAAAGTATTATACATTGAAGTCCAAATTCTCTAATCACTTTAGGGATCGATTCTGATGCTTATGCTTTATTAGACCAATATAAAAAATAAAATCTATAAATATAAAACAAAGTCGGGTTAATTACACGATTTATAAGTCAAGAACAGCTGGGCCGATTTTTATGATTTATGATTTTTTGGATTTGTCTCCGTCCCGAAAAGCAGAATAACTAATAAAACATCGAAATATTCACGAAAAAAAAACTAAGCGGTACGAAGTTCGCCGGGATAGCTAGTTAAAAACAAAAGCTAACAATAGGTGATCGATTTTCTTTTTTATTTCTATGTTGAACCCATACAAAAAGATGGTTAACCTGAATCAGCCTAAAAGAAGTGTTGCGTATTTGGAGTTACAAGTTGTATATTTAACAACTTTTTTTTTGCAAATAGTAACGTAGGTAGCAATAACCATTGACTTTACCAAATTCGGAACAGTATGTTTATTTTTAATGTAAATTTGGAAAAACTAGGTATAAGGTCCCGGGTTTGTTTTCCGGTCGTGTAAAAGTAGAAAACATACTTTTTTATATTCTCACGGGCCTGGTTGGTGTGGTACCGTTCGTTGTTTCTGATTTCTGAATCTCAAGTGCTTTGGCTACTTACCATAGCATCAGAGCAATGTATGTGATATTGTGGTCCAATTTTATATTTATTTACTTATTATTATCGGCATTCCGATTGTACGGAAATAATTCAACAAACAATAACAAGTCAAATTCGTCGCATTACTAGTCATAATATTTCATCTTTGAAGAACCTAGTCGACATAAAATATTACTTTGGTACAAGAAGTAATTCGCTTTGCAGAGCGCAATCCTCTAACAGGGTCATGTTTTTGCTCGTAGCCCTTAGTAAGGGCCACAGGCTGTTTAGAAATGTTCCCGGGATTTCCATTTCCAATCCCGGCCTCTGTTCCTTTGTGCCGATTCCGGAACACGGGGATTTGCGGGAATTTTCGGCCGCTTTGCGTCTATTTTAAAGTTATTCCTAAGTTTGTTTGAGAAACGCATATTTGCGTTTTGCATTTTTATCTTTTTGAATAAACACATTTTTGGGATTGCTAGCTGTGAGAATGAATTATTTTTAGACACGAAATACTTTGGCTGTTATAATTAGACTTTGTTTAAATATTTATACATTAGTAAGTATCCAAAGCACGAGTGTTATATAAAAATACAACGACGGTACAAACCACCCACGACTTAGAAAAGTTCGTTTTTCTACATTGACCCGACCGTTTAGTTTAGACATTTAATGTAGCACATTTGCACAAAACGCCATTTTTTATTAATAAATGTTTATAAAATTAATAATCCCCCCCCCCCCCCCTTTCGATTGACGAAAAGTGTTTGCCTTGTCAATTTCAAGCAAATAAATCTTTTATTCGCTGTGTGCGCGATGACAGCGCCCCTAGTGACCACAAGTATTGTTGACTTAAGATCTCTCTAATTATGGCAACTGGATGGTTTAAGAATGATTTTCGGATTGTATTTCTTCGAAATTAGAAAAAGAAAAAGTTTGTGCATATTATAATAAGTGATTTTCTTACTCGAACTAAAATATGAATATTATAATACGAACTGGATTTGAATCGATACAACATGATATAACTTTCTAAAAAAAAGTGCAAAGGTGCGAAAAAGGAAAGAATTAGTATTAGCACAGCATGTGAGAGACGTTAAAGAGCTTAGAACCAACGGACAAAGCTATTTAATAAGAGCTATGATCATAAGATAAACGTCTGTGACACAAACCCCCAACAAACTTTTTTCTTTTCACAGCAGCTATCCATTTATTTCTATCCATCTTGATGTTGGAAACGAATAAAACATGCACGAACTGGTTTTCCCATTGTTTCTACACTTTATTACACAGCACGTACTGAGACCCATATCGCGAATTTTAACGTTTTTACTTTAAAATACTTAATTTCGTTAGTATGGAATTCTATGGAAATATAGCAATTTGACACAGACAGTCCAGAGTTATTTCACATTTCTGCCAACTAACGTGCTGCGATCGATTTGACGTCCCCCACCACCCACTTTGCACATAGCGAATAGTACATTCATTATAATTGATAAAACAATACGCCAAAATATCAGTCATATAATTGTGTCGAAGTTTAATGTATGTACAAGAATATAGATTTTTTACCACAACAACTCTTAAAAAATAAAACAATTTGTGATTATTTTTTTCAAAAAATGGCGCTAGTTCACTACGGATTTTTGTTTAAAATTAAGCATATTCACAATCAAACATTATGTCACAATACTTTTGATCTTAATTTATTCGAAATGTGAAATTTTATTGACAATCCAATGTAATAAGACCCAAAAACGATTTAAAATCTCACCCTTAATCCAAAATGTTTGATGCACAAGCGCCCGCTCCATAGCTACGGCGAGATTTTGTGAAATGGCTGATAAACACATTAGGTGATTATAATAATTACAGAGTGGAAAACTTTAGTTATTTTAAATTCGGGTTGTGATGAGTATAATTTCCAGCACATGTATATCACTGCATTTTTCTGAATCCATCAAATTTTATAATAAGTGTGGATTTTATGTACTTGAACTGGAACATTCAAGTATTACTGGATGGGTCGCTTAGTTCGATATAACAATTACCTTTTTATTGAACCGATAACCAATGATAGACGTGTTCTTGAGTGAAGATCGCGACTTGGCAAGCTCAGTGTAGGGCGCCCTCTGACTAGGTGGAGCTTTGATTATTAAACGCAAAACTGCTAACAGCGGATGAAAAAGAATAGCCCAGGATTGGGTTGCGTGCATTGCCTGCCAGCAGTCCAGCAGTGGACTGATTATGATAAATATTGCTTTAAGTCGTTACGCTTATTCAGATGCCTCAAGGCAGGTATGGACATTATAAGGGCCTCGCGAGCTAGCCTCGCGGTGTGGATACGCGTTTGCCTCGCGAGTCAATTTGAACTCGTCGGTGAATGGCGGTGCTCAAAGGGCGCTCAGTGTGAGCCGTCCAGTTGCATGGGACGCTTGCGACGAGGAAAAATGGTCAAACGTATGATTCCGCCTCGCAGGCTCGGCTTGGCTTAACGTTACCTGTGTAGACGCTAATTGAGCGCACCGCGAGGCTGCCTTGACTTACTGCTCAAACGAGCAAACTCGCGAGCCTCGTAATGTCTACACCCAGCTTTAGAATGGCTTATAGTGGCTTGTCTACATGAGACACTAAGCTGGGTCTCTTGCCTTGCAACATACCTCTTCATCAATCCACAATGAGCTCCCAAACCATCTCAAAATTAAAGTTAGGTATGTCCTCTGCAAACAGACGTTGATACTTTACTTACTTCACTAATATGTTTTTGACACACAAATCTGTAGGTATATATACTCGTATATTAAAACACTTGGAGCATGAAATTAGCCGGAGGCGTACCATTAGGAGTAGCGGCACATTCTACAAGAAATAATGTTGGGCATCGTCATCGCTCAGACAACTTTTGAGGGATGTTTCTAGAAGAATGTTAACGCGCAAGCAGAGGGTTGTTTAATTTTGAAGTCTATTTCTTTTTTTTAGTTTACTTTTTTGCACAAAACCTCACAATACCTATTTAAGCTTTTATTTATTGGCCCTTATTAGAAGTGCTATCTATTTTGTTAGGTACTATTTTAGTGTGTATTTGGGTTGACAAGAGTTGTGGACTTGTTTTAGTGAAAAAACACTGATCACTTTTGGAGATAGTGGTCTGTATTACAGCTCTTTGGGGTATGTATTCGATGCTTTCATTACCTACGCTCCAAAAACTATAATTAAACCAGTACTTCACTCATAAAATAATTATACAGGGTTATTTGTAAAACATAGGGGCTGATTCTGGTGCTCAAACACAACTTTTTTCTGTAGGTTCAACCATTGAAATTGCAAAAAAATAATTCACTTTTCCATACTAAGCCACCGACTAGCTGACATCAGTTTGTATAGAGCAGTGACATATTTTTTTTAGATTTCAATGTTGGTCCCATAGGAAAAGTTGTTTTATTTTAGCACCAGAATCAGCCCCTAGGAAGTTGTTGATTTTTACAAATAACCCTGTATGTAGAAATTTGTATGCCTGTTATTCAATCAAGGATAATAAATAGTGTTTTTAACACATAGGTTAACTTTTATTTCGCTTTTGTTCCCGAGAGACGATTATTCATTACCTTTTAACTAGATTCTGTAGTTTAAGCATAAGAAATATATTAGCAGGAAAAGCTAGAACTTAAATAATTTCTATTCAAGTACCAAGCAACACTCAAACGCGGCACCACGCAGGCCGCAACTGAAAATGGAAAAAGTTTGATTGTCAGATTTTTTGTCACTCCATGATTTGGGCATTTTATTCCGAATACACTTTCGGCGGGACCATCTTTTGTTATCTAAAATAGCGGAAGTTTATTTTTAAGAGCGGCCGCAATATAAGATACTGTCGCATTCTTTGTTGATGAATTGACGATATTTTTTGAGGAAATATTTACATCAGATGGATAAAAAGGAATTCCTTGAAACATTTTTGATGAGTTCTGTTTATATCTTGTTATTTATGAGTTTATATAAAAGTATGAGATAACTTATTTACTCACTGACATCAAACGAAATCTTGCTAGGTCTAGTAATAGACCTACGACATTGAAAAGGTATCGAAACTTATCGGCATACCTTAAGTTACAAGTTCCTAAAATAACTTCAATGTAATTGGAATGTTGACACCATTAACAAATAATTTTAAAAAACCTGTATTTAAACGAGAGAGATAGAAATAAATCAGGTCCGTGGCGTACGCCCCCCGTGGTGGACGCCCCCGTGGTCGACGCCCTCGGTCAGTTTAATTTAGTTTGAACAAATTTTTAATCAAATGCTGCCTGCATTTACACTAAAAGGCATAAGATTGTAATATATTATATCATAACGATTCTTATTAGAAATGCTTTTATTTGAATTTATGTTTTAATTTTTTTTTCAATTAATTCAAATCATATATTTATTTAAAACGATAAAAATCTAGTACAAAAATTGGTATTTAAATCACAGTTTTACAGACACAGTCGCCTATATCAGGAAAATTACCGCAAATAATAATTGACTGATCACTTTATGACACGGCAAAATATTTGAAACTATTTGAAGCTTATAATAACCACGCATGATAAATTTAATATTTTGTTTAGGTTAAGGTACACTTTTGACATTAACTGTACTTAATGCAAAAGCACAAAAAAAGGATTAATAAAATTATTACATTCGGGGGCGTCGACCACGGGGGCGTCCTCCACTAGGGGCGTACGCCACGGACCCAACAAATCAATATCAATATTGGACAACATCACTTACATTGTTCTGATCCTATGATAACTGGCTTATGCACTTGTGTAACAGAAATCAGAAACAACGACGGTACCACAACACCCTGACCCGAGACCATATTATTATAGAAAACTTATTTTTCTACATTGACCGACCGGAAATCGAACCCGGAACCTCAGAGATAGCGACACCAAGTTTGGTATGCTCGCCTCTCGGCTACGGAGGTTATCAAATAACACATTATATTTACAATTATTTTATGAATTGACCAAAACCGAGAATCAAACCCAGGGCCATTTACTACACCAACCTAATGGTTGGACAAAAAAAATATAATATCCAGGCCTTAAATGATTTTGTGAAAATTTTATGTTACTATTGACTATCCTGTACTTACTCTTACTGTACACAATACTCACCCAATGGGGATGCACAGGCAAAGCTAAGCTCAAATGGCGCCACCGTGTTTGGTCTTGTCAACCGTTGACAACTAATGTCCACGCAAATGTAATAGTAATATTTTTTCTCCTACTCGCTAATATGGCGAAAGTTTGACAACTTATATATTTTTTTAATGGACTCAATCCCGCTCTATAAGCGAGCAGTGGTTCTGCCAATGTCGAGTGATTGTTCACAATTAATAAAATTGCTTAGTTTTGTTGGTTTTCTTGGATTCAGTGAAGGCTACTCTTCCCGTAGAAGCAGGTTTCAAGACGCTATCGGGTCTAAAGCAAGTTGTATTGAGACAAATCATTTGACACTCGATGCGGCGTTGAATACAATTATATTTCAATAGTTTCAAATCTTTATCACTTCACCAAACATTAGAACACAAACTACACCAAACTTGCACTCTAAAGCTCTCTAAATGATAAATAAAAACCATAAAAATAGATCGACCATTCTTTTCGTTCGACCCACCGACCAACCGTTGTCAACTAATGTCCACGCAAATGTCAAAGTTCTTTTTTTTTCTGAGCTCGCTTATGACGCTAGTTTGACAAATTATAGTTTGACAATACCTTTATCGTATTCATTATTTGGTCAGTGGGAGCAGTGACAGAACTATTGTTGAAATAATCACTACGCTACGGGCAAGACCAAACACAACACGACACCTTTTGGGATAAATGTGCAGTGTGCTTCCCAATTAGTTCCATATAGTGTGTCAAAGGCAGACTAGCCCCTCTCAACCTGTTTGTTTGTGGAACGATTTATAAAACTTTTTCGCTATAAAAATATACATTTTTAAAATTAAAAACGAATATCCTAATGATTTTGAAATCCATTTTTCATAAGCAGATTGACCTACCATCAGGTTATCATAATTATCACAGTATTTTTTTTCATTAGTATAACCGAGGAACTAGATCGGTTTTTGTTATACAAAATAGGTACTAACCTTGTAATTAAATTGCGAATTTAAGAAGTTTGGGATTCTTGTTAAAAATGTTTTTTTTTTCTGTGTTATGTCGATTTGTTTGGACGGAACCATAAAACATTTGACAAACGCGGAGACTGCTACAGATACTGGGTGCCGGTTATCGAATTGTTGATTGAATATCGACATGAATGACTACATAATTTACTTTTGAGTTTTGGAATACTATTGTTTGTATAACTACATTTCAAAGTGAACTATTGACAGTTCGGCAACACTACTACTTACCAAGTACAGATATTAAAAATTAAATTAAGATATTAAAGTTGGTACCTTTACAAAATAAGGAATAATTATTTTTAATTCTCAACGCTCCATAAATATTCTTAGACCTATCTAAGCTTAGCTGGAGATCCCCAGAAGGGTCTACTCCTACTAATTTATCATAAAATCCCCTTAATATTTAATGCAAATTTTAAGAGGGTTTCGGATTTTTCTTTTCATTACCAAGATAATTTCCTCTTCAGCTGGTCGACCCCTAATTGTATGGAATAAATCAAGTGCATTTTCTTTTGTTAGACGTAAAATATATTTTAATTTTCAACCGACATCAAAAAAGGAGGAGGTACTCAATTCGATTGCATGTTTTTTTTGTTTGTATGTATGTTACGCGATTACTCCGCGAATTATAAATCGATTTTGATGATTCTTTTTTTGTTTGGTAGATCATACTTCAGAGGTGGTCCCATATCAATTTTATCGAAATTAATTTAGCAGATTTTGAGAAAATTACAAAATATATACCTAGAACACGTAAGTACCTAATCAGTTACTTTTGGAGTCGGTGCAAGCTGATCAGAGTTTAAATGTTTTCGTTGCACCGACTCCAAAAGTAAGTGTTAATATTATTTTTAGCTTTTTAGTGTTTTGCAGTCGTTTTTTAAAATAAACAATGTGTAATTTGAAACGGCACCAGCGTTTTCGTTCAAAATACACCAGTGCCTAAAAAAGAAAGACGGCCGATAGGGCATAAAGATTTTAAAATGAGGGCAAGCGTAGCGTAGGACATCCACTCACATGGTGGACAGACGACCTGTTAAAGGTTGCAGGAAGCCGCTGAATGCAGGGCGCTTCCAAACCAGCACATCTGGAAGTCATTGGGGGAGGCCTTTGTAGTAGACGTCCTATGGCTGAAATGATAATGATGATGACACATGTGTAACAATATTTGAGGATAAGGCTGAATTCGTGAAATTGAAATAGTTTTCTAAAGAGACCTAGGTCAAAATACAAAAAAATATCCTTCCACACAGACTGTCAATTGGTCAATTAAGTAGATAAACAAGGTCTAAAAATATTATTCATATTCTCAATGTATGTTTGCCCCTTGCGGGACTCGAACCGGCAACCATTCGGTTTTGCAGTCTGAAGTGCAATCCACTACACCAGCCATTGTCTCTCTGACTCACGTCTACCTACTCCTTTATAAATAAAAGTAGACAAACGTAAATCGACAGAAAAATCTAGACTGAGTAGTCTAAGTGGGATTTTTCTAATAGCTAAAACACTATAACTGATTTTAAGAAAATACAATTATATTATGACTTCTATTGAATAAGCTGTATAGAGAAACTATGAAAGTAATAAAAACTACTAAGCAGGGTAAGTATAAACTAAGTTAAAATAGTTACGAATCGTTTAAGACCGATCCGCGGAGTGTTAGAAAACCTAATAGAAATTGTCTTATTTTCAGCCGAAAAGTAAAGAAATAATAAACGCTTCTAGGATCAATTAAAATAACTACTCAAAAGTTATACAAAAGCGAAACGTAAGCAATCAAGAGGCCGTCCTAGAAATCGAATTATTTCTGTATATTTTTTTCTCTACACTAACAAAATCTTCATATTTTTTAAAAAATATAAATTTTATTTTATTAAAAATGAATAGGTAGTAAACCTAAGTCAAAATTAACTTTAAAATCAAGCGCGCAAAACCGATCGTTTTTCAAACCTAGGTAGGACGTCCACTACCCAATAAATTATCAATATTATCTTGTAAAGGATCAACATTGTTGACGCTTTATCCCGCATCATAGATGCACACAAGCATAAAACTGTATTTCAATTTTGCATTGATATTAGGTGCACGGAATCTTAACTACACTTGTATTAAATTGTATTCTGTAGTTGTGTCTTTGCATTAATAGAATAAAAAAATAAAATAAAAATAAAAAATATATTTCAGACCAACTATGTCCATATGTTAGTAGTTAGTTAGTTAATACATGTTAGTTCGACGACGAAAGTTTTGACGACCTTTTGCCAAGAGGCGAGCATACCGGACTTGGTGTCGTTATCTCTGAGGTCCCGGTTTCGATTCCGATGTTTTCATAGTTATTCTGCTATTCGGGGCAAAGACAAATTCAACAAATCAAAAATCATAAAAATCGGTCAAGCCGTTTTCGACTTATAAATGGTGTAACTAACCCGACTTTGTTTTATGCATATTATTCCGGTTTCGATTCCCGGTCGGGCAATGTATAAAATTAACTTTTCTATATTGTCTCGGTTCTGGGTATTGTGGTACCGTCGTTGTTTAAGCTACTTATCATAGGATCAGAGCAATGTACATTACATGATGCTGTCCATATTTAAGTCCGTTTTTCTTGGCTTGTTAAATATTGTAAACAATGCGTGACAAAAAAGCCACGGCGACAAAAATCACACTTTAACGGTCGTCAAGTATTTGAGATTATGTGTCAAATCTCGGGATAAACTTCGGAAAACAATCATAAATGATTCTTCCGCGTCGAATTACGTAGGTACACAGTCAAAGGCCGGGCCTGATGACGCCCTGAGCAATCAGCCTCCAATTAGCCAGAACAGGCAGTGTTTGACTAACACGAATGAGAGAGGCTTTTCGGGACTTCAAAAGGGATCGGATTCTGGATCTAGTTCATTTCAGGACTTAGTTTGTGTATTTGGAGAAATGTGTTATACACAGAATCATGTTTCTTACTTTATGCTAATTTGTGGTACAAGTCAAATTAATATACAAGGTGAAATTGTTAGGTGTGTCCAGGCGATTATTCCGTTAAATAGTTTAATTGCAAAATAATGCCAAATTTTAAAAATAAGGTCCATAGTACAATATAAAAATACGGCTTTTTCGTAATTAAAATTAATTTTCGTATTTTTGAAATGAAATTTAAAATTTCTGAAATGCGCAAGGCGTATGCCTGTGATTTCTGATGTAATATGGGCATTCATCAGATATCACAGGCGTACGCCGATGCAGCTGCAACATGGATGATCGACTTTACTTCAAATCATATTTTTTACGAGTTCTTATTATTTACACGCGAATAGAAATAATAAGAGTTGACTGATTCTAAATCACCCCTCATAATTTAGCACTATTTTTGGAGTTTTTCTTGTTGGTCAAATAGTAACAGTTGCTTGTATAATGTTTAAGACTTATACATTTTGTTTTACTGTCGTATACTCGTATCGTGTACACAAGAAGATGCTAAAACTCATTACAGATGATTTCGTGTCTTCAAAATAATTTACGATTTCTATAAATCATGGTAAACAACTTTTGTTCTATGACTTTTTATATATGCAAATATATTTTATAGTTTTTCTATACCAATTCAATCAGGTGTTTGGTACTTTTGAGTATACAGGGTTACATTTCATAGTTAGTGCCAAATTTTACAAATAAGGTTTATCAAACAATATAATAATACTAATTTATCGTAATTAATTTCAGTCGTCGTATTTCTGGAGTAAAATATACTTAAAATTTCCGGAAAAATAAAATAAAACGCGAGACGCGCCATTATTCATCAGAGATCATAGGCATACGTCGACGCCGCTCCAACAAGAACCTCATGCAGTGCACATACGGTGCAATTTAATCGTGTAATCGCAAAGTTTTTACATATTCTATTTTTCAAATGCAGAATGGAAGAATAAAAATGAAAAAAAAAAGTTTTTCACGTAGATCGATTTAAGTAGTTACTGAATCTGAGTAGTCCCTGAAAAATTGGCACTACCGTGAAATGTAACCCTGTTTAAGTCGATAAATTTTCATGGAAAGTAAAAGTTGTTGTACATGATTAATATAATATGTGGTTACAAGGTTACCATTAGTTACGGGATGTAATATATAGATAATGACGATTGTTAACAGTAATTAAACTTTTAAAAATTTTGAATTTAAAATAAGTAATGTCAGTTTTAACAAGGATATTTCATTTTTTCCCATTTACGACATTTTGCTATCCTGGAAACTACACTTTTTTTTAAAACTATTGCACAAAACTCATAAAAGTGTACGATAGGTGGACTTAATGGTAAAAGCATTCTCTGCCAGCCAAACTTACGGCCATGCAGAAAAACAGGTTTTCAATTCAGTATAGGTTAAACAGTATTTCTATTGATCTACCGAAGACATAGTTGTGTTGTTTCAACAAGGACAGTTTGATTATGTATTTTTAGTGAAACATTATCCTTGATACGAATAAAAGTAACTATGTTAATTCTGACGCAATGCAGTCCTGTTATGACAGATACCTCATAAAATTGGTTCCGATTCGTATTTATTAAAGCTAATAACTTATATTCAACCCGCTATCTGGTAATGGTTTCATAAAAATGGAAAACGCCATACAGATACGTTAACGAATAAAGCGCAGAAGTATTAAACATATAAAATTTTAAAATTACCTTTTTATTAACTTGCAAAGACACCATAAATTGTTATGATCACGAAGTCAGAAATATACAAATACAACTACTAAAAAAATCTAAATAAATATTGTTTACTGTCCCATTATAAAGATACTAGATAAATAGATCAGATTCAGATTCAGATTCAGATTTTTAATTGCAAGTCACATGAATAGCAAGATGTTACAGGATAGGTAAGGTACAAGTATCTTGATCTAGGTACTTAAATTGTTGTCATTGTTTTACTGTTGACTTTATTCTAGTTAATATTAATACATATTCAGTCAGTCTCATAAAAAAACCATCTCATTTGAGCAAAATAATTTAAATGATCTGACTAACTTACCTAGTGACGTCCGATCCTTAATTGTAAGCAGTGCCGTATACAGAAGTGCATACTGCATTTTAAAAAATATAAGGACGAGATTACGGAATAATTATCTTCTCGTAGAAAGTGAATATTATTTTTTAATTTACTATATTGTATTATTAAAATAGAAATTAAGTAAAAAGGAGATAATTTAAAAAAATATTGTTGTATATAGAGCTGCTTGTATGTTTGTCGTTTACTACATACATCCCAGTTATTGCTTTATTGCCATAAAACGCATATGCTGTGCCAATTTTAAAAACATTTGGCATTGGATTTGCATGCGATGATGCATTATTGCATCGTGTTTCGCTAAATATTCAGATCTTGTACTGAATTTGGTTTCTGGAGATTTGTTGTTAGCGACATGATGGATAAAATGACCAATACTCTGTTTTATAAGGTACTAGCTTCCGCCTGTGGCTTCGCTCGCTTGCAGTGTTCGGTTTGTCAGTTAGTCTGTATCATCATCATCATTATCATAATTTCAGCCATAGGACGTCCACTGCTGAACATAGGCCTCCCCCATTGACTTCCAGATTGGCCGGTTGGATAATAATAATTGAACCTGGAAGGCGGTACCACTCAGGTAGTAATAAATGTTGAAAACAAACCTATATGACCTAAGTATGTATGTGTGTTCACTTATATTACATATGCGAATGTTTGGTTAGATGGATATTTGTTACTCAATCACACCAGAACGGCTGAACGGATCCATATGCAATTTGGCACATAAATAGATTAAAGCCTGGAGTCGAAGTCGAGTTACTTTTTACTCCAGAAAAATGTACGGTTTTCGAGAGATAAAAGATAACTGTCATTATAGATAGCGCTTCATACCGTTAGATGTAGTAGCTGTTCAGTTGGCAATATTTTTTAAATTTAAAAATATTATGTAGCAAATAAAAAATGGTCTAGTGTAAACTAAACTAACCAACAAAATCGCAAGTAACATCTAGCATTGAATCTTTATTTAAAAACCAAATTGGGTTAGTTACTTAATTGGGTTAGTTAATTTATAAGTCAAGAATGGCTGGACCGATTTTTATAATCATCGTTTCGTTACATTTCTTTCCGCTCTTATAGTTCTAATAGTAGAATAACATAAACAAGGCACAAACACTTTTAAAAACATGGGTTAATCAGGAAAAAAAGTACTCGCTTGAAGAGGCGGTACGAAGTTTGCCGGGACAAGTAGTAAATTGATATATTTATTTGCACTTTTCACAGGTATCGTGCAATATAACACGAAGCCACAGCTTATTGACCAAGAGCCCGCAAAGTGAGAAGCATAACACCTCAATTTCGCCAGGCATTCCAGCTTTGTAGAGAAATCTTGCCGCCGTGCATTTTGACACGTTTTCAGGTATTCTACGGATTTACCTACAAAGCGTTATATAAAAGCGTTTGTTGCACTTGCAGGTTTTGAACGTATATTAAACTAAATTAGTCAGTGTCTAATATTTACATATCTTTATGCATAAGTTTAATGAAAATATTATTATTAAAACTCCATAGTCACTAATAATGATCTAGCTATCAGCTGTTACAAGTTTTTTATTTTTATTTTTGTTGGCCGCTTTTTTAAAATTAATTTTATTTAAGCACCAATAATTGTTTTAGGCACAATTTTATAACTATTATTGATTTATACCTTTATTGTGTCATAAGGTGTGTATCCTAAATGTAAGAATGTTTCGAATTCGATCAAACACATGCACAACAATTTTATGCAAGTCTTACACTTGGTTGCAACTACCCTGCGGCCGCACAGCTACTTAAAGATCATAGGTTTTCTTCAGCAAGACCTACTTTTATAAAGCCACTCTTGTACGACCAAAAATTTCAATTTGTATTTTCCTAGGAGAGGCCTATTAGAGGTCCAGCCTAGTGCTAAGAATATCCCTAGACGTGTGCTGATGATATAAAAGCAACTGATTTGTTGCCTGCATTCAAGTCGCTAACTTTTCCCATTTTACAGTTGTTTATCACCAAAACACTTCCACATACAGCCCCCATAACTCATCGATAAGTACTCCATAAAGAAAGTGTCCCCGCCAAATTTCTCGCAAATCTAAAAACAAATATAACAATTTGGCTTCAGAAGCACGTATTGAGCAATAAATTTCATCCCCTTCACCAGAATGACTTCCCGACGTTTTTTTTAAATCGAACAGGGGGCGTAATTTTGGTTCGACACCCCAGAGAGAGATTTCATCCCCTGTTTTTATTTTCGTGAAAAATATGCTGGATGGCGTTAGCATATTTAATCTGCGATGAGGTTTTGTCAAAGGAGAAAAATGGTGCTTGAAAATCTAATAGATGAGAGTGCAATGAAACATTGATAGTGTTTTGTTTATTTATCCGCAAGTTCTAGTATGCACAGTTTGGTTGGTTGAAAGTGTATAGTTTCGCATTTGAATACAATATCGATGTATTCACTAAGGGAGACCTATGATCAGCAGTGGACGTCCTATGACTAAAATGATGGTTGGCTTTGAAGAAAAACCTGCCAAGTGCGTGTTGAGCCACGCATAATGTAGGGTTCGTAGTTGCTCGTCACATTATTCAGTATTTTTTTACCTGTTTTACATAATTAACAACTTCATCTGAGTGATTTGCTTTTCAAAGTACATTTTATAAGTTTACTCAGTAACTTATAAAGCCTACCTAGCTGTGATAGTTTTTATTGTATCTTCGTTGTACTACTCTCGTGATATTTTTCACATTTCTTAAAGCGACCATTTAGCTGACACTGAGGAGGGGGAGGGGTGGGGGTACGGAACACACTTGACTCTAATAATAAACATAATATTAAAGCTTAATTTTAAGCAAACGGATTCCTAAATCGAAAAGATGATTATCCACTCACATTATTTTTAATGTCCAACTACCTACACCCTAAACCATGGAATAGACGACAAAAAAAACCATACCCACTTTCCATGTAGGGAAGCAGAAACACTTTCTGTTACCGGTGATTTGATATACCTACTTACATTTTGTGACGTAAATAAAATTAAAAATTAAGTGTAGATCTATTTTAATAGTTTCTATTTATCACTAGCTATCCCGGCGATCTTCGTATCGCCTCTTTACAACTTTTTTTTTTTCGATGTCTGTGTCGATGTGTTTGTGTGTGTGTTTTTTCGATGATTAGCTATTCTGCTATTCGAAGCGGAGACAAATCTAATAAACCAGAGATCATAAAAATCGATCTAGCCGTTCTTGACTTATAAATGGTGTAGCTAACCAAGAGTGTAAGTTTAGTGTAGTTTGTTTTCTAATGTTTGGTGAAGTGATAGATCTGAGACTATTAAATAAATAAATAAATATCGACAACATCACATACATTGCTCTGATCCTATGGTAAGTAGCCAAAGCACTTGTGTTACAGAAATCAGAAACAACGACAGTACCACAACAGACGTATTGAAATATCATTGTACCTATTCAATGCCGAATCGAGTGTCAAGTGACTTGTCTCTAGACAACTTGCTTTAGACCCGTTAGTGTCTTGAAATTTACTATTATGGAAAGAGTAGCCTTTACTGAATCTATGAGAAGCAATAAAAACTAATCACCCGTTATTTAATGTCAACACTATTCAAGAAAATACTCGTCATTGGCAGAATCACTGCTCTTCCTATAGAGCGGGATTTAGTACATAAAAAAAAACCAAGTGATTAGTTATTACATAAACATTTAGGGCCTTACTACAAAAAAGATAGACTAGGTTTAAACACTGCCTAAAGATTAGCCAACCAATTAAAAAGTATGGTAACATAACCGAGACATGTGTGATGTGTCAACATTCCAAATTATATGGCTATTCTTTAGACATGCTTTAAACCTAGTCTATCTTTTTTATAGTAAGGCCATTAATATTTGGCCTTTATCAATATTGCTACGCGATGATCAGGAAATTTGTGAATTCAGAAATATTGAACTTCACCCAAGCGCCATAAAATCACGAAAATCATGTAATATAAAGTTTGGTTTTGGTGCTTCGTCGACCATTATACATCTTTAATAAAGTTTACCCTAATCTTACCTTTAAAGGTAGCATTCTCAACATACACTGAAGATTAAAGACGGTACACACAGACAAAATAATGTGTAAAGCGAAACAAGTGGCGGATACAGCCACGGTCGTCCATTACCCGCTTCCGGAGATACCTAACTCGGGGTTTGTGATTTACATGTGTGCAGACTCTTCAGTAAATAAGTGGTAACAGACATACTCGCATGCGAGTACAAAGCCGAGGGAGGTCCCAAAATCTGGACACGTAAGAATAAAGTCTGGTATTCAGTATCATCATTACAGCCACAGAACGTCCAGCTGAACACAATGACTTTCATTGGGGGTTGGGGTTAGGAGTGAGTATTGACTCACCACGCTTGGCAGGCGGGTTGGCGAGCGCAGTTTTTTATCAGACGCTGCTGCCCGTCTCGTGCTACAGGAATTAGTCGTTTCTTACGACACGACTCCTGTTGGCGGTGGGGAAGTGTATTATTTACGGCCGTCCCCACACGGCACAAGTATTCAGTATAGTTGTAGGCATAATACCGGGACACGTGTTGCTACAATGTCGTGCTATATTGTCTCTATCTTTCTTGACAGACAAGAAGTCTAGGGATGTTATATCTGGATACGTAAGAATAAAACCTGGTATTCAGTAGAGTTGTAGGCAAAATACCGGGACACGTGTCGCTACAGATGTCTTCACTTGTACCCAAGTAACTATGTGATCGTTTCTTAGAAGTATTTTAACCTAATTCTAACTGACACATCGACTTAAAACTTTGTAAATATTTGACATTCGGATGACAATACAATAATTTGATACCGTCGTGCTGATCTGATGATGGAATCAGGTGGTAGGAAGTAGAACTCTTCAATGCTTTTTTAAAACCTTTTTGTTTGGGCTCATTCGATTCGTATTGACGAGTCCAGCCAGTGCAAATGTAAGTGTGTTTTATAGTTTTTTTAAACTATGATATCAATTATTGACACACAGGTCATAAGACAAGAAGTCTAGGGATGTTACATAACACGTCCCAATATATTTGTTTCCCTACCACTGCTTCCGGACAATTTGTGGGTTAGTGCCGAGAAGAAGCAGCGGAAGAAACTCGGTCACTGTTGTCAGCCTGTTTTAAAATTAATATTTTTACAAGTTTAGGTGCGAGCTAAGCAGTTTTAAATCCACATATTTTAATCATTTATATAATTACTAACGGTGTAATAACCATTTTTCATTAAAATCATCTTAACATGTAATTTAAGTTCAAATATTGGCGTTCAGCAAGGGAAAATGGTAATTTATTAAAAATACGAATACATTTCCCCATGAATTAACTTCCTACCTTATGCAATCTGAAATTTGGAACGACAAGTTTATCTTTACGCCGCGTATTATAGTTAGCAGACATTAGTATTAGTGTCGAAACAACATAAAATCCATCCGTAAAAGTGTTTTAGCGAACTAGATAGATAGATAGATAGATAGATAGACACTTTATTGCACAAAAACATTAAAGGTTATTAAACACAAGACACAGTTATGTACATTCAGGCGGCCTTATCGCCAAAATATAAACATACTTAGAATGTACAATAACAATGGTTGTTTGCGAATAAAATGGCGTTGACTGACCCAAATTTGCTGATATACTAATTTAATTGCCTATCTGAGAAATTTGATAGTGATAAATTCCGAATAAGGTTTGGCCTGTCAAAAGTAACTGACTTAAACAATAATCTTCTATTGAAGATTGTTTAAATTTCATTAATTTTGAAATATTTAGGCTTTCTAAATATTAATCTTCCAGCCAAATTACATCTGTGTGCGTTTATATCCATCTATTTCAATTAGAACAAGCCCCTAATTAATGCGAATGTCTCAACGTAATTCACAATATAAATCATTATTTATCTTTGCTAAACTTGAAACTAGATTTGGTCATAGATAAAATAGATAAGTAGGAACAGTCCTATGCATCTGTGTCTGGAAATATTTGAACAGGTGCTTTGATGTAGCTTGGAAGTAACCATTTTCAGTCCAGCATTCTCTAGAATAAGCGATAAACAGTACCTTATAAGTGTCGTTAAAAAGTATAAATAAAATTTAAACAATTTAAAGTAACATGTACGAAATGAGGAGATCCGTAAACGAACAAAAGTCGCTGACATAACCCAACGGATTAGCAAGCTGAAGTGGCAGTGGGCGGGGCACATAGCACGTAGAACTGACGGCCGATGGGGCAGAAAGGTTCTAGAATGGAGGCCGCGTACCGGCAAGCGCAGCGTAGGACGTCCACTCACAAGGTGGTCAGACGACCTGGTAAGGGTCGCAGGAAGACGCTGGATGCAGGCCGCTTCCAACCGGCCAACCTGGAAGTCAATGGGGGAGGCCTATGTTCAGCAGTGGACGTCCTATGGCTGAAATGATGATGATGATGTACGAGATACTGTGGAATACATGCATAGGATGTATGCCACATGCAATAAGTGTCAGTACAATGGATTTTTTAACGGTTCTAGCCCTATTTTGGTACTCGGTTTCTTCTTTTAATAGAGTTAAAATGAATTTCTTCTCAACAAAAAAGGACGAGATTACAAGAGACAAGAATTATTGTTTCGGTACATTGTATGCGAACAGATTATGGAACAACTTATTTATTCTGACTATGCCTGGGCCTAACTTCAGGGATCATACAAACTAATTGTGTTGTGGAATTTGTTTGTATCGAATCAGTTAGTATTCGTTGTGGATACTTAATTTGTGGGTAAACAACCCGCAAATTAAGTATGGCTTCCACTAAACATTCGGGTCAATTATGTTATTGGGGTTCCGGATAAAACGAATTATTGTTGTTTATGTTAGTATATTTTGTTACTTGTTCTTGCTAAAATGTCCTGATTTTTCTCTAAAAAGAAACAAATATTAACATTAATGATTAAGTTTCAGTTATTATATTTGCTACACACAACATTGACTAATGTTTTTTTAATTTTTTGTTTCTTCTTTTTAACAATTACCTTTTGTGTGTCAGTAATATATCTAAAGTGTATCTATCATTAGTAATTTCAGATTCAATGTTGCAAAAACTATAAATAGTCATCATTGATTTTACCAATCAAACTTTGTTTTATAGAAGTACGAACTCTCGAGCGCTCCTTAAATATCTAGCGATGATCGAGACCAACATCTTGAAAGTCCATTAAAACCAGTCCAAGATGGATGTCCGTTCCCCGTACAAGGAACCCCACTCGGCGGCGGAAGTGGTCGGAAATGGCGGCGTTTCCGTTCCGCGGGCGATGTGTAAAAATCGCCAGCGCGTTAATTTCGGCGCTCGGTAAATTATTCGGTTTGTTTTCTCTTTGGCTGTTGCCTTTTCCGCTTGTAAGTTGGCAGCACTTCTTGCTTGGAGCCTTTTATTTTTTTGCGAAAGGTTCGCCTCACCTGATGGAGTATACCCTTTTCTTTTTTGCTAACAAACGGTTGAGCTTACCTGATAGTGAGAGTAGTTTTATTGCGATGCTCATTTGTTTTTTTGTGGTGTTGCTTTTCCATTAACAGCACAATATGTATATATTTGTTGATTGTATAACGTTTATAAATACACTTTCATTATTTTTCAGTTATTAGCAGCTGATCGAAAGCTATCGAAAGGGGTAACCTTAAGTCCTGTTTTGTTCTTGCAGTTAAAATTGGGTTTTATTTATCAACTTGGTACCTTCATCTTTTTATGTTTAATTTAGCCTAGATGAACAATTTATTTATCGTTTCGAAATGTTATTAGTTTTTTTGTTGTTTCTGCAATCACAATAATTATCTAGCCCCAAACTAAGCAAAGCTTGTACTATGGCGATTAAATAACAGATAAACATACTTAAATACATTGTATAAATAATAAACATCTATGACTTAAGTACAAATGCTCGTGCTCATAATACAAACATTGTTCCCTTGCAGGATTCAAACCCGCAACCGCTAGCTCTATAGTCCGGAGCGCAAACAACTACACCAGACGGTCGTCAGCTCTTTAGTATAAGAAAACTTTCATTTGAATTTGTATCGCCTATATCGCACCGCCCACAAAACGTCTCTGTTTAGCCTAATGGTCGACTGGTAGAGAATGCCTCATGGCATTAAGTCCACCTTTTGTATGATTTTTTAATCTGTGCAATAAAGTCTAAATAAATAAATAAATAAAACTACCCTTGATTTTACTAGATTGAATTAATTAACAGATAATCTCCCCGTATCTATTAAATTAAGAAGTAGAACTTGCAGTACTGAATTACATTAAATTACAGTTTAGTTTTCCAAATTATTTCACGACTGCTCATAAAAGAGTGTATTGTATACTTGACAGAGAGATTGAAAAACATTTTATGCAATGATGAAATAAATTCCCCTGTCTAAAATGACATGCGTCAGCCAACACACCAATCGTCATAATTTCAAAACTTTCGAAGACTTAAAACATCCTTGTATGTGACAAGGCACCAGATAAGATTTGATTTTTGGCATGAGAATATCCTAGGACATGCAAAAGTGATCCAATATAAAAGAGAAAGATTTTTGAGTGACTTGAGTAGTTAAGAAACTATGGTATGCCTATCAGATGGAACACAGCGTCCTTCTACTCCATGGTTTTATTAATTTCTGAAAGTCGAGTCCCTGAAATACCTTAGCAGGTTTGAAAGAAATGTTTTAAAAACAGATGTTCATAATTGTGATGGAATTTTCCGTGCAGAATGTGCCACATCACTGTTTAATGTACTATGCCGACATGTGTAACCTAACTTGGCGTTTATATATGTTACGCTCACAAACTAAAAACGCTCATTGAGCGAAAAAATAACTCACAAAGCGTTGTGATCACAATAAAACATCCACATGGCGAAATAATCACAACGCGTTGAGGTCGAATATCATGTCAGCTACGACACGAATTTTGCTATGTGGTCTTTCTGTGATTGCCACAACGCATCTTGAGCGTATTCAATAGGGCCATAACACGAATTTAGCCATGTGGATTTTTTTACTGTCATGTGACCACAACACGTTGTGAGCTATTTATTCGCTCAATGAGCGTTTTTAGTCTTTGAGCGTAACTTATACACATAAAGCCTTACCACTAAAATAACTACTTTTTTTGCACAAAACCCTAAAAAGTTACCATTGCTAATTAGCAAAGGGAGCTGAGTGAGCTAAGCGAAGTAAACGAAATGCTGTTTGTTTACAAATGAAAAATAAAAACTAAGAGCATTACGTTTTATTCGATTCGGAAAGTTCGGTTGTATACAGAGAGTTATTTGTAAAACATCAACTCCTCAGCCTCCTAGGGGCTGATTCTGGTGCTCAAATACAAAAAAAAAAAACTATGGGACCAACTTTTTTTTTTTTGTGATTTCGATGTTGGTTCCATAGAAAAATTTGTTGTATTTGAGCACCAAAATCAGCCTCTAGGAGGTTTTTGATGTTTTACAAATAACCCTGTGTAAGATTTTGGTCACACAAAGTGGTTTTTATTTTTTTGAATGTCTCAAACCCCATTTCATTCACCTACAATAATTTTACCGTCTTGAATTTCGCTAATGTCCCCTTTTTCAACCGACTTCAAAAAACGAGGAGGTTCTCAATTCGACTGTATGTTTTTTTTTTTTTTTTTTGTATATTTGTTACGCGATTACTCCGCCCATTATGAATCGATTTTAATGATTCTTTTTTTGTTTGGTAGATCATACTTCAGAGGTGGTCCCATATAAATTTTATCGAAATTGATTTAGAACTTTTTGAGAAAATCAACAAATATATACCCAGATAGTATTTTGGTTGTGGTTCTTGTTACCTATCTTCGTCAAATATGAGCCGATTTTGATGATTTTTGTTTTATTGAATAGCTTATACTTCAAAGATAATATGCTAAAAGTTTACAAAATAAAAATCACCCCTAAGGGTAGGAAAATAGGGGATGAAATCAGTGTTCAGCAGTTAGATTAGGATTTATCACTAAAAATTGATGAAATAAGTAAATTTTATTAAAAAAAATAAAACCGACTTCAAAACACTAAAATGCTAAAAATAATCCTAACACTTAAGTACCTAATCAGTTACTTTTGGAGTCGGTGCAAACAAAAACATTGAATCTCTCATCGGCTGGCACCGACTCCAAAAGTAACTGATTAGGTACTTAAGTGTTAGGATTATTTTTAGCATTTTAGTGTTTTGAAGTCGGTTTTATTTTTTTTAATAAAATTTACTTATTACTATACAGGGTGTAACGAAAAGGTGAAATAAAACTTTAAGGGGTTATTCTACGGCTAAATTACATCAACTTTTTCTATGGGACCAACATCGAAATCGCAAAAAAATCAACACTTTCCCATACTAAAACGCGACCAGCTGGCATCAGTTTGTATGGAAACGTCAATTTTTTTTTGAGATTTTGATGTTGGTCCCATAGTAAAAGTTGATGTAATTTTGCCGTAGAATAACCCCTTAAAGTTTTATTTCACCTTTTCGTTACACACTGTATATAGGGTGTGTAACAATAGTATTACAAGCTGTCCAGTGCGGCAAACAGGGGCGGTTAATCCTGCAAGCCATCATCGCGCGTGAAACTGCCTGGAACGCGGCCAGTTCTATTATCTCGCGTTCTGTGTGCTATAGTGTTAGCTGCTATTTAGTACGCCCGTTTAGGTATTTCAGGTTACGTCAGATTAGTGGGATGTGTATGTTTATTGATGTATCGCGTCAATACAGCCTATAGAATTAAAATTTAGAAGTGTCTTGCTCAATAGTAATTTTTTTGTTGCAAGCGTGTATAAACTGTCGGATTCAACTAAAACTGGCCTTTAAAAAAATCCCTGTGGGTAAAAATAGTTAAAAAACTATAGTCTATCCGACAACGTCGCTACCACAATCATGTAACTCGATATTGTTCTAGAATCGAATGTCGAATTTAAAGCTATTCAGAACAGCATTCTTCCTAACCAACCAGTGCTTCGATTCAGAATCCATCGGTAATTTTACCGTAACATTTTTTTTATTGATAATGATAGAATATCTGTATTTATAAAAACTTGCCGTAAACCTACATTAAATGAATGAGTTTGTGATATTAATATCATATTCTGAAATATAGAAGCACATCCGTCTATGAACAATACAGGGTGAATTTTCAAATTCATATTGTTCCCACAAAAACGCGACAAAGAAAGCCCGGGCGAAACGGATAAATCATTTTCCAGGTGATATACGATCACATAAAGCGTTTCCGAAAGCAATTAGTTGCTGTTACGGCCGCAAAATGTAGGTACAACACAAAAAAATTGCGGTTACGCACTGGGCGGAAAACACGCTGCGTATGTACGAATATGTGTTGCTCTATTATATAGATATTTTGAATAAACCTACTTAAATAGCTACCACGTAGGCGTATTACGCACATTTAGACAAAGTTTTTCTTAATTTTAATAATGTCTTAGTAATTGTAAATTCTTTAAGAGACGGATTAAGGACAGTAAGCCGACAATAAAACTATGTAAGTCCTAATATATTGTGCAGTTATTAGTTAATTAGCATGATACACAGTTTTCTCAGGTCACTTTTTTTTCAAAACACAAAAATAGTTCATAAATAATGTTATCTAAAAGTTAGGACGTTAGGACGTCAAAATCTAAAAATAAAGTGAACTTTTCATTTCATGTTAACAAAAAATAATTTTAATTAATTTAGGAACTTTCTATAACGCTAGTTTCGAAGGACATAAAACATCGCGTTTTTTCGCACAGTCGGTGATGAGACTTAATAAAAATAAATATTGTATCGTACTGGAACGTTTCAGCTTTACGATATGGCCACAATAATTTAATACCAGCCCGTGGATTAGGTATTTATTTAGGTACACTCGGCCATAAGTTTCCGTACGCATACGTGAACTCTATCTCGTATCATTAAAGTTCAGTTTACCTTGAAGGTACTGATGTATTTAATATATCAATAAGATCGGTATTGGTGGCTCATTTTATGGTAACGGCCCAACTTCGACGTGAATCAACCAGGGTTCCAGTTTAGTACTCAAGTTAATATTCAATTAATTCGGTTAATATAAAAGTTGGAAATTTTCAGCGCTGAAAACAGGAAACTTTTAAATTGTTTCGTAGCTGGGAAATTGCTATTTTTTGCTAGTTTAAAGGTGCTGGCGTTATCAAAACTTTGTCAGTGGATTTAATTTAAATAAGTAATTACTGTCAGGTATCGTCAGCATTCGTTAAACAAAAGATGACTACTTAGGTTCACCGCACACAAGGGCCATTTTCTGTATGCAACAAATCGCCATTTATCGTTTTCTGCCGCCACCACTAACCATAATAGGCCAACACAAAACGCCGACACAACACACTGACACTTGCCACTATCAACTCAACTGTTTTAGTTATCAATGTGCATCGAACACTTAGGTAAGTAGGGAAAACGACAGGTCAACCTACCCAATAGTTAAAGGATTAAAACGACTTTGAACTATAAATCCGACATGAAGAGTTCGATATCAATTGAAAAATTTTATCGTTTTGTGATAGATTGACAACCGGTTGTCTGTACCTTAAAGAACAGTAATACGGATCATCTATCTTCGAAACTGATAAGTGATTGACCACTTAAACTAAGTTTATGTTGACAAGTCTTGTCAACACTCACCTGGACTTTACCTTTTTACCGTTCCTGAGGGTACTGCAAGAATGCTTACGTACATCGTAGTCCTAACATATTAAAATACCATTTATTTGTGTCAAACCTCTGTTAAATTTATGAACAATTGAAAAAGTTCGTGTTTTAACCTGGCTAGTTTTAGATGTTCATATTTGGCCTCACTCAGCTATGGAAAGGTCGATGCTTGGAATTTTGTTCAGTTATAAAATTTGAAACGAGGTTATCCGGCAGCGGACCAAAGTAATGGACATAGTCCAAAAATGTAGCAAGCTAAAGTGGCAGTGGGCTGGCCACATCTGTCACAGAACCGATAAAAGGTGGAGTACTTGGCAAAAGTAGTGTAAGACGCCTCCAGCTCGGTAGACCGACGACATAAGAAAGACAGCTGGCAGTAGATGGATGAAGAAAGCTGAAGACCATTCTCTTTGGCGCTTTTTGGGGGAGGCTTTCGTCCAGCAGTAGACTGCAATAGGCGGACATGATGATGATGATGATGATGATACTTGGCTCAATTGTTCCCGATGCAAAACTTTCGATAACGAATTGGCAACTGATAAATCGAGTGATTCTCTTCTAATGTTAAATCATATTGAATCACGTAGGTTTCCGGTCGATAACTTGTTATCAAACGATTCTGAATTGGGGGTCAGACCCCTAAATAAATAAATAAATATTGGACAACATCACATACATTGCTCTGATCCTTTGGTAAGTAGCCAAAGCACTTGTCTTACAGAAATCAGAAACAACGACAATACCAAAACACCCAGACCCGAGACAATATAGAAAAGTTATTTTTCTACATTGACCGATTGGGAATCGAACCCGGGATCTCAGAGATAGCGACACCAAGTCTAGTGTACTCGGTATGTAAAGGCGGAATTGTTGGACAAAATAAATGACATGTCTACTCTTTAGGGTTACATTGCAAAGGCGTGCCAAATTTAAAAAATAAGATCTAGGGAACATTATAAAGAAGCTTCTTAATCGTTATTATTTTTAATAATCGTATTTTACGAAAAATTTACATTTAAATTTAAAAATTACTTTAAAATATCCGAAAATAAAGTCAATAACGAGACTACGCAAGCTGCGCTGCCATTTATCAGAGGCCTAGGTACGGCGAGCTAACAAGGACCTTACATAGTGCACATACGGTGCATTTTTTCATTAATGAGTTAAATTATCCACGCGTATGATTTTTAACAGCGGATAGGAATAATTAAATGTGAAAAAAAAGTTTTGTTCTTTGCATAGTTCGATTAAGTTACTGATTCTGAGCCACTGCTGAAGATTTGGCACCCCTTTGCAATATAACCCTGTATGTGCCTGACGACCTCCGTAGCCGAGAGGCGATTATACCGGACTTGGTGTCGCTATCTCTGAGGTCCCGGGTTCGATTCCCGGTCGGTCAATGTAAAAAAAATAACTTTTCTATATTGTCTCGGGTCTGGGTGTTGTGGTACCGTCGTTGTTTCTGATTTCTGTAACACAAGTGCTTAAACTACTTATCACAGGATCAGAGCAATGTATGTGATGTTGTCCAATATTTATTTATTTATTTATTTATGTGCTACTGCAGCCGACGAGCCTTAATATTTTCTCTAAAGGTGGCTTTAAAACAAACAAGCAAATGCTCATTCTAGTTATACCCTTACTCTTAAATTCTCTTTGTGCTAACAGAGACAAAGCATTCTTTCGTTGATCCCACAAAGCTATTACTTAACCTTTACTATGGTTACTTTTGTGCATTAGGAAATGAGAATTATTTTATGCAGCTTTTAATAAAACAAACATGTCTAGGCATGCCTTAGAAATATCAGTTCACACGTCCACTCACGGATTAAAACTCGCCGACGGCATGTGTTGGGAATTTCGCAGAAATTCAATAAAGCGCACTCAGCGACCTTTGCCTACGTTGTTCACGCTGAAAGGGTGCAGCCTTACTGTTAGCGTTTTACATATAGTTTAATGACTTAATTCACTTTTGTCTCATTGTAAAAAATTTGCACGTAGTACGCCGAACTGACGGCCGATGGGAAGGTTTTGGAATGGAGGCCACGTACCGGCAAGCGTAGTGGGACGTCCACCCTCAAGGTGTACAGACGACTTGGTAAAGGTTGCAGGAAGCCGATGGATGCAGGCTGCTTCCGACCGGCCAATCAGGAAATCACTAGGGGAGGCTTATGTTCAGCAGTGGACGGCCTGTGGCTGAAATGATGATGATGATAATATATATTTTTTTAAAGAACACAAATGGAAAGTTAGTTTTGCACAAAGAAGTCGTGCAAAGCCAGGATTCGGAAATTGTCAGGAATAGTTCTCAGTCTAGTGTTTCTCAGCTCTTCCACCTCGCAGCAGGATAAATTAATTTCAAGACCTCAAAGACAAGAAGATTCAAAGAGATACCGATAAAAAACAACTATTATTATCGATCACTGGATCAACCAACTGATCATAAAAATCAATAAGAAAAGTTTTGTAAGGAAAGAATGACAATTTAAAATTGTCGTTTAATGTGATTTGAACCACTTTGACTACTACATAACAAAAACTAAAACGCAGTTTCACTTGGTCAAATAAAGTTTACGTTAACATGAAAATAGATTGATTAAGACCAGCAGACCAGCTTTTATAAAACTTGGACTTCTACCACTACCTGCGCTGTACATTTTTGAAATTTGCTGCTTCGTAAAGAAACACGACAAATTATTCATGAAGGCTAAAGATACAAACTCAAGGCTTAAAAGAAACCCAAACAGATTGGTCTTAAGTGTCATCCCAAAATCGCAAAAATATAACAAGAGTTGTGTATCATCATCATCATCTATACGGTCAATCCCGGTTGCGTCCAAAGCCGTTGCTTTGGAGCCCAGGGTCCGCTTTCCTTGATTTGCTCCTCCACTTCGCGCGGTCTTGAGCGTCTCTAGTTGTGAGATCATTGGCACGCATGTCAGCCCTCACAACGTCAAGCCAGCATCTCTTGGGTCTACCCCTTTTGCCAGGACCTGGCGGTGGCGGCATGGCCAGACATTTGTTTCCTACGTAGCTTGCCGGTTTCCGCAAAACATGGCCGTACCAGCGTAGGCGACTCTCCTGCAGTTTGTCTGCAATATCACGGACACGGAGGCTACCGCGGATGCGCGAGTTCCTCACGCGGTCCTTACGCGTGACTCCGCACATCCACCGCAGCATATCCATCTCCGTGACACGCAGCTCCTGCTTGTGTCGCTCAAGTAGCGGCCATGCTTCGCTGCCATATAAAAGAACAGGCCTAATGATGGACTTATAGATCTGTCCTTTAAGCTTAACCGGCATTCTGGGGTCACAAATGACACCAGTCACCTCTCGCCATTTGGCCCACGCAGCAGCAATGCGTGCTTTGACGTCGCAATCGATGTCTCCGGACGCGTGAAGTACAGATCCAAGGTATTTGAACTGGTCCTTGCGCTCGACCTTGTCTCCGCCTATGCGAACGGGTGTTGGATCTGTAGAGTTACAGGCCAGGTACTCGGTCTTCGCCACATTGAGTTTCAGACCACCGCTCTCAAGCGACTGCTTCCACTCGTTCACCCGTCTCACCAGCCTGCCCCTGTCCGCGTCCACCAGTGCGATATCGTCAGCATACATCAGCAGCCATGGTGGCTGCTCATGTGAGTCTCTGATGCTGTCTGACACAACGTCTAATATCATAACAAGAGTTGTGTATCTATGTGTGTTAAGATATACAATAAAATTCCTGATGACATAAAAAAACAGAAAATCAATGTTTTTAAGACTAAATTGTACAAGTGGCTTATTGACCAAAGAATTTATGACCTAAAAGAACTACTTGACCGCACATCTCATTGACTCGATTTAATTTGACCAGTTAATTAAAAGTGATAATACCTACCTAGTAATTTAGTATTCCAATCGATGTTATTAATTTATCAATCTAATTATATTATAATTGTCTCACGCATAATGTATCTACATTTAATTTAATTAATATTTGCATGCTAATAATCCTGGCAAGACATGTGAACCTTTTTTAATGTAACATCTTTATACCATGTTCTTACGCAAATAAAATATTATGATTATGATTATGATAAGAAGAATAGGCTCTAAATAAGCTACAAGAACCTCCTCAATTGGTGAGACCAATTTATTATAATCTCTCTTAAAAAACAAAACCGGGTTAGTTATACCATTTAGTCAAGAACGGCTAGACCGATTTTTATGGTCGTTGTTTTGTTGGATTTGACTCCTCTTCACATAGCAAAATAACTAAATCACGAACAAAATAAGAGTCGGTACGAAGTTCACTGAGACAGCTAGTTTCAAATAAAAAAGCGGAATTTAAACACGCTGTCACTGGGGCCTCAAACAAACAGCTATTTTAATTAACTACGACGTTAGAATTTTCTTTATTAACCGCCGGAAAAAGTGTTGCGTACAACGGGATTAATTGAGAAATGAAAAATCCAATTTTGTATACCAGTACAATTGTAGATGACACGGCAGGCTTGCTCCTCGCAGGCGGATGAGGCGACGCACGCCAAAACAAAACTCTTTATGTTTGTGGTTGAATTGATGATGATGATGATGATGATTATGGGTATCAGACAAGGAGATGTTATTTCTCCGAAGTTGTTCACGAACGCACTGAAAAATGTCTTTAAGACACTGGATTGGAAAGGGACAGGCATCAACGTCAACGGTGAATACCTCACGCACCTCCGCTTTGCCGATGACATAGTCATCATGTCGTAATCGCTGGCGGATTTGTAGAAAATACTGCATAGTCTTAACGCTGCCTCGAGACGACTAAAAACTAGAAGAAGACTAAAGTGCAGCTTGGCTGGGCAGTATTTGGGAAGTTGTTTAATATCTTCTCATTGCCACTGCCACAATTCCTGAAGATTCCTGAGGTATTCAACCAGTGCATCCTACCAGTGATGACCTACCAAAACGTAGAACATGACAGTAAAGCTGGCTCACCAACTTCACGTCAGTCAGCGAGCTATGAAAAGGTCAATGCTTGGAATTTCGTCAAGGGATAAAATCCGAAACGAAGTTATCTATCCGGCAGCAGACCAAAGTAATAGACACAGTCCAAAAATGTAGCAAGCTTAAGTGGCAGTGGGCCGGCCATATCTGTCGCAAGACTGATGAAAGGTGGAATAAACGGGTTCTCGGATGGTGACCGTGCCCTGGCAAACGTTGTGTAGGAAGCCCCCCAGCTCGATAGACTGACGGCCTTGGGAAGATGGCTTGCGTGACTGGATGAAAAAAGCGGGAGATCGTGTTATTTGACGCTTTTTACTAGTTTACGTCCAGCAGTGGACTACAATAGGCGGACATGATAACGATAATGATGATGGGTATGAGAAGATAAGCTTCAGTGCGCGCTCGAGCAACGCACACATAGACGGCGCTTACGGACATCGAGTAGTTCAAACCCGGGCGATCCAAGATTTCGGGTCCGTTAGCGATGTCATAGTCTGCGTTGCTCAAACGTGCATTAAATTATCTTAACTTTTTTTACCCATAACTATTATATGTGACGAACAAAAGAATAGAATACTCCTTAAAACCACTTAATCAGCTGCTCACATGTACCAACTTTTTTTATAGAAGCAACTTTCAAATCTGAAATAAAAAATGATAAGATTCTTCATACAAATTATCGCGATCGATGACATTATCATCGGTGCCAGCCGATGAGAGATTCAATGTTTTTGTTTGCACCGACTCCAAAAGTAACTGATTAGGTACTTAAGTATTAGGATTATTTTTAGCATTTTAGTGTTTTGAAGTCGGTTTTATTTTTTTTAATAAAATTTACTTATTTTATCAATTTTTAGTGATAAATCCTAATCTAACTGCTGAACACCGATTTCATCCCCTATTTTCCTACCCTTAGGGGTGATTTTTATTTTGTAAACTTTTAGCATATTATCTTTGAAGTATAAGCTATTCAATAAAACAAAAATCATCAAAATCGGCTCATATTTGTCGAAGATAGGTAACAAGAACCACAACCAAAATATTATCTGGGAATATATTTGTTGATTTTCTCAAAAAGTTCTTAATCAATTTCGATAAAATTTATATGGGACCACCTCTAAAGTATGATCTACCAAACAAAAAAAGAATCATTAAAATCGATTCATAATTGGCGGAGTAATCGCGTAACAAATATACAAAAAAAAAAATATATATATATACAGTCGAATTGAGAACCTCCTCGTTTTTTGAAGTCGGTTGAAAATATATGATAAATCGTATAAATAGTCGGGCGGTCGCGCCGGCGACACAGTCGGTTTTCGCGACCGCCAGGCGGAAAAACCTTTAGGGCTTAGTCCAAGATGGCGGACAATGACTTTTGAAAGGCTATATTATAAAACAATAAATCAATCTAGAAATATTTGTATTTATACATATTATGTATCACATAAATTAGTATAATTTAAATTGATAAGGCCTGGTGATAATAACTTAAATTGTATTAGTATCCAATGGACTTTAATAAAAGCCAGGGGTTAAACCTTTTTCATGAACCAGTTTCTTACACAAATATTAAATTTAACGACACTTTAAGTAGGTAATATAATGTACGAAGCACTCAATTTTTTGAAGATTTCGATTTTGTTTTCATAATAAAAGTTTTGAGGAGTGTCTTAACATTTTGTGCACCCTATAAATAAATAAATAAATTGTTTCCACAATCACACCAATTAGCTAGTCTCAACTAAGCAACGTTTGTACTATGGCGACTAGATAACGGATAAACATACTTAAATACTTTTATAAACATCCATGACTTAGGTGCAAATGCTCGTGTTCATCACACAAACATTTGCCCGTTGCGGGATTCGAACCCGCAACCGCTGGCTTTGTAGTCCGGAGCGCGAACCACTACACCAGACGGTCGTCAAATACTTACCCCAGGCTATCACATTCATAGACACCACATTATAAAGTGAATAAATGAATATAAATAACTCAATTATACGATAGGTATACCTACATTTCACTAACACGTTTTTCTAATTAATTAATATATTCATTGTGTTACACACATTTTACATAAATTAACAAAGATATTTTTTTTACATTATTTTTATCAAAAAAATACCTATACGTCGTCGGCTTTTAACACGCTTTAGCAATGCACAGTAACTGATAAGATGAGGAATCGCTTTTACATTATATTCTGCCCAACTTAATATAAGGCTAAAAAAATAACTGATGCTTCATACATCATCGAGGTAAATTGCTATTTACCTGCTAGTTTTATGCTATTTAGGTACTACGGAAAGGGCCATGCTCGGTATTTTTCCTTGCGAAATCGAATCAGAAGTGAGGAGATCCGTAAACGAACAAATGTCGCTGACATAGCCCAATGAATTAGCAAGCTGTAGTGGCAGTGGGCGGGGCACATAGCAAGTAGAACTGACATCCGATGGGGCAGAAAGGTTATAGAATGGAGGCCACGTACCGGCAGCGTAGGACGACCACCTACAAGGAGGACAGACGACCTCATAAAGAATGCAGGAAGCCGCTGGCCGTACTCGAAGTCATTGGAGGAGACGTCGACTTGATTTTTGAACAAAATGGGACCAATCTGGAGGTATACTCTTCCAAATGACAAAATAATTTTTCAAATCGGTCCATTCATGGCGGAGTTCTGAGTTAACAAACATGTAAAAAAAACATACAACCGACTTGAGAACCTCCTCCTTTTTTTGAAGTCGGTTAAAAGGGCCCAAATCCCGTAAATTGATATTAGTCGCAATCCGGTGTCGATCCGCTCCTAGTAACATTACAATCACAAACGGCATTCTCGTAAACTTTTAGTTTGACGGAAAAATATAAAAACTATCATTAATACGACTGAAACAAAAGCAAAAAAAATTTTTTTTGGGTCATCCATTTTCAGTCGCATTGCAAACTATAATTGTATTTTTTGGGTTTACGAGAATACCGTTTGTGATCGTAATGTTACTGGGATCGGATTGACACCGGATTGCGGCTATTGTCAAATTACGGAAATTGGACCTCAGGAGTTGTCGAGTCCAAAACATAGAAAAGTGTGTTTTATAGATTTAAAATATGATATCAATTTTTTATTATTTTACTAATAAAAAATATTCATTGTTAAAAAAAAAATACTCGAATTTAAAAAAAATAAATTAAAAACTCATCCTGTTTTATAGAATTATTATTTGATAGATTACATATCTTACATACATATAATCATTACATATAATCTTAAATACTATAAATATTTTAGTAATATAATTAATCTTAATGATTAATGACCAATATATTGATACAGACGAAGATATTATTATCTACTTAATGGGCTAGTAATGTTTATTTGCCGAAATGTATTTATTTATTTAAAACTTTATTGCACAAAACTTTAAAAAGTGTACAATAGGTGGACTTAATGCTAAAAGCATTCTCGCCAGCCAACCTTAGGGTCATACAGAAAAACAAATAATGGGTGCGGTAAAGGTCCGATATTAGAATTACCTTACATTAACAAACTATGAGGTAAGCTTAATATGATACAAATAATTACCTAGATAAATAAAATCAATGCACAATATATATACATATACTACTTATATAATGACTAAATAAACGGACGTACTATAAATAAATAAATAAATATTGCAATTATGTATTGAAATATTTATGGAGTTTATTTTTAAATGTAGAATAAATTACTTCAGATTTTAGACAAACGAATGAAATCACGTCCTATTTGAGGATTAAAATAATCATAGAGCATAGTAAAGATAAGATAAGATTGATAAGAATAGAGAAATAATAATTAACAATATATTGATTATCTTTATTGATTGTGAAAAATACCCTTATAACAATCAGACTAATTGCCTTGACAACTAAGCAGAGCTTGATGCTTATAGTACGTAGGTACTTACGCACTATACAATCTCAAAAAAAATCTATATCTCGTTGCTATAGGTAGTACAATAAATATAATAAATATGAGACAACATAACATTGCTCTGATCCTAAGGTAAGTAGCCAGAGCACTTGTGTTATAGAAACAAAAAAAACGACGGTACAATAACACACAGATCCGAGAAATCATAAAAAAGTTTGTTTGCTACATTAACCCGACCGGGAATCAAAGCCTCAGAGATGGCGGCGCACAGTGCGGCATACTCGCCTCGCGGCTATGAGGATCGTCATCACATAGCGTCTAGTCAACAAAAAATGTTCTAAGATTTAGCATCCTTGCGACTTTATTAAAAAAAAAACAAGTGAGAAGGTGGTAACCGAAACAGAAGTCTATTTTTCAGGTTAAGAAAAAAATAAGCGTATAGTGGCACAGTGATTTGCCTGAAACTCAAGTGCTCTTTGGTTCGATTCCTGGTTTAAGGCATTTCAGAAATATAGGTAACTTTTTAGGGTTTCGTACCTCAAACGGAAAAAAGGAACCTTTAAAGGATCAATTTATTTGTTGTCTGTCTGTTTTCATTGAGAATGCGTAGAAGTATATAAGACTATTAACTTTTTTGTATGGAGCCTGGCAAACGTAAAGTTGCAAGTAGCCTGAAATAACGTTATTTTCGTACATATAAACCATACGTTACTCCAAATAAAAATAACTACAAACAACAAATCTCCTATGACAAAATATCGCAAATGATATACTTTGTTCAGAATTTCAATGTAAATAAAAATAAATATTGCACTTTCAAACTGAAATTCCGAAAAAAGTATATAATTTACGACATTTTATTAAAGAGTATTTGTTGGTTGTAATTATTTTCTTTGTCGATTGGCGTAGTTTCATAGGTACACCTAAATAACGTTATCTATGGTACTTGCAACTTTCGGTATGCCAATGAGGTTCGATGCCTTTTGATATAAATATCGAATACTCAACTCTAAAATCCCTTGAAAACTCATAATCGTATTTTTTGATTGCGTTGACTTTGAAGTTTAATTTTTCACAGTTTATAGAGTTTGCAGATTTAAGTATTTATTATTGATTTCAACTTGATAACTCCACGCGTCCTTGATTAAAAGGGTCTTGACTGACATACAAAGATCGAAGTGATCCTTTGAAAAAATAAAGGTTCCTTTTTTTCTTTATGAGGTAGGTAACCCTAAAAATAAGCCCAATGGACTTAGGCATAGCAAAGTTCTGATGCTATGCTAAAAATTACATAATTTTAATTTAAAACAATCTATTTAATTCTTAAGATAAGCTATCAATCCCTACACTAATTGTTTATTTAATTAAATCCACTCAAAGCCATAAAAGTGGAATCTTAAAAAACCGTTTTGTTAACTCAGCGGTCTTTTGTCCGCGAGTTTGACTAGTGTTTTTTTTAGTTTTGTTTTGTAGAGGCTACAGTCAGCCATTAAAAAAGTGTACTGCACTTAAAACAAATATTCAAATGAGGCTCGTATGAGTCCTTAAGTTCCCGTACAAAATCTTATAAAAAATTGCATTTTGAATGGTTAGCTGTTTTGTTAAATTCATTTCTGAGGTGTTTGATATTTTTTGACATTTTCCTTAATATTTGTCCGCAAGTGTAATTACGCATTCACGCATAATGTTTAGTACTGCTGGCCTATAAATATCTCTTGCGATTAAAAATTATGTCAGAGGAAAGTGAGATCCAGGGGACGAAAGTACTGTTTAGTTCATCATGTCAAACGTCTACAAACTTTTGTTATTGCTGGCTTCGCTAAGCTATGGTAAGTAGAACTATCGGTTAATTTTATTGACTTTTTTAATCAACATCTCCATCATCTCCATTTAATTTTAACCATTGGATATCCACTGACTTGACATTGACTTTGATACGCATTTGATACGTGTTTGTTGGATAAGATAAATAACCGAATAAATCTTAATCGACTTAATTTAATTTTAATTAAATAAATTAAACACCGAGCATAGCCCTTTCCATAGCACGCTGTGCGACCTTGAGCTTTCTTATGAGGCCCGTAGTGAGAGAGTTCCTTGCGAGATCGAATCAGAAATGAGGAGAACCGTGAACGAACAAAAGTCGCTGACATAGCCCAACGGATTAGCAAGATGAAGTGGCAGTGTGCGGGGCACATAGCACGTAGAACTGACGGCCGATGGGGCAGAAAGGTTCTAGAATGGAGACCGCGTACCGGCAAGCGCAGCGTAGGACGTCCACTCACAAGGTGGTCAGACGACCTGGTAAGGGTCGCAGGAAGACGTTGGATGCAGGCCGCTTCCAACCGGCCAATCTGGAAGTCAATGGGGGAGGGCTATGTTTAGTAGGACGTCCTATGGCTGAAATGATGAAATAAATTTAAATGTTTTTAGCGAACATAGCGATAACATACGTGTATGTAACGTAGGTCATAAATTATAATTGAAAAACACGACTGCCGCCATTAATTTAATTTTTTTACATACATACAGGGTTCATCCCTTCAAAACATTTGACTCCTTTTCGGGCAATCATGTTAAAAACTGGTTTTCTATCCTAGGATCAAATAGCCACATATTTTTTTAAATTTTTCAAAAAATAATATTCAGACGAACATAAGCGTAAAAGAAAAAAGAACTCGAAATGTTTAGTGCAATCCAAAAAGTTTTTTTTTTTTATGGAAAAGAAAACGGCGCGCGATTTCTATATTTGAATAAAAATTTAAAGTTTAACATTTAGATAATATTTTTAATGAACATACATTATTTGGCACTAAAAACGAAGCCCTCATTCTTCAATCAGAAGACCGTCTGGTCGTAGTGGTTCGCGCTTTGTCGTCACAAAGCCAGTTGTTGCGGGTTCGAATACCGCGAAGGGCACATGTTTGTGTGGTAAGCATGAGCATTTGTACCTCTAAATCCTAAGAGTTTATAAAAGTATTTAACTGAGTTTATTTGTTAACTAGTCGCCATAGTACAAGCTTTGCTTAGTTTGGCATAATCGTCTTTATAAAAATGAATCCCTAATTCCCTTAGTCATCGCATCACGCATTAATGGATAGAACGATTTCGCTAATTATTTTTTTGTTGTGTTAATTATGGTCAGGAGAAGGTTCTTTTGAAAGGAAAAATTAAGAATGTTGCGCAGAAAATCCTTTATGAATAAACTTAAGACCACGCGAACGAAGTCGCGGGCAAAAGTTAGTTGTTAATAAATGTTGTTTCAAAGGTATACGATTACTACTCTTGATAATTGACATCATCGGGCTTTTACTACTACTATTTTTAGCCATGTGTCAAATAACATACAAGCGGAAAATAACTGAAACAAGAACACTTCGTTAATTGTCCGTCTGTCTGTCTGCCCTTTTTATCAGGACTGCGTTTAAAAGTAAAATTAATATCAAATACAAAGTCTGTGAGAAAATCAAACTTCTAAGTCAACGCAAACAGAAGATACGGCTGTTTAAGAGGCCGTCCGTAGAAATTGTCTTATTTCCGTACATTTTGTTCTCTGATTGAAAAGACGTGAATGATAATTGAAACATAATAACACGTTATTTTAAAAGATTAGTTCTTATTCTTGCATGTGGTGGAAATATATATTTCATATCATTTTTTGAAAAAAGGTAAATCACCAAACGTACTACCTTTATTTCAGAAAAATGACGTTCGAATAATTACCATTGAACATCGGTTAACAAGAGACTACAAGTTATCCTGACGATAAGTTTTTAATATTTGATTGAAGATATAGTCTATTTGCACATGGATTGAATACTTTTTTTTTACATTCTTACAAAATATAGCAGAAAAACAATGCTAAAATAGTATAAAATTTTAGAAATTTCCATTCAAATATCATTTATTTTTCTGCCTTTATGAACAACTATTATAAGATTTGAACAACACACAATAATCTTCAGGTATACTTTTAAAATAATATTTATTTTATTTTATGAAAAAACCTTTTTTTAGTAGTATACCTAAGTTAAAATTAACTATAAAATTAAGCGCACAAAACCGATCGTTTTTCAAACCTAGGAAGGACGTCCACTACCTAACAAATTATCAATATTAACTTGTAAACAATACAATATTGTTGACGCTTCATCTCGCATTATAAACGCACACAATCATAGAACTGTATTTCAATTTTGCACTGAAATTAGGTGCACGGTCTCTTAAGCCGGACTTCTAAAACTCGCAAGGGAATTAAAACTTACACTTGTTGGGTACTCCTCGTTGATCTTAAAACGTAAAAAAATTGGAAAGAATAATGTTTATCATAATTAAAGGAAAAACAGTCCAAAAACCGTAATTTTGTAATAAAAAAAAACTATTAATTACCATCTTTTTTGTCAAGATAACACTATACGACAGGCTTGGAAAGGCCTTAATAGATACATAATTAAATGTTAATTGACTTATTTTTTTAAAATAGTAAATTAGTTACATGATTTAGAATTAATTAATTAATTAACATACACGCAATGACGTAAATACTAGGAGATGGAGGAAAAAACCCTAAGTCGATAAAAAAAAATAAAAAAAAACATATTATTATCAAACATTATTTTTCACTAATAATGATCATAGCTATCAACTTTACTACAAACTAGTGTGTATCTAAATAAGCTTGCACTTAACTAACAATGCAAGAACACAAGCATACCTATGTTTTTATGTTATCTTCACTTGTAACTAACTGTATCAAATTTTAGAAGTAGTTTTTAACATACTTTTAACTGACGTATCGATTTTAAACTTTGTAAGTATTTGACATTCGGATGACAATACAATAATTTGACACCATCGTGCTGATCTGATGATGGAGCCAGGAGGTGGATAATGGAACTCTTCAATTCATCATCATCATCATCTACGGTCAATCCCAGTTGCGCCCAAAGCCTTCGCTTTGGAGCCCAGGGTCCGCTTTCCTTGATTTACTCCTCCACTTCGCACGGTCTTGAGCGTCTAATTGTGAGATCATGACATGCATGTCAGCCCTCACGACGAGTGGAACCTTTCAATTACTACTAGTAAAACCTTCGTATTTGGGCTCATTCGATTCGTTCTGATAAGTCAAATATATACCGAGTGTGTTTATAGTTTTTAAACTAGCCTACAGAGGCACCCTTGAGGCCAGAGTCCGACTCACCCCCATATCGGGCCCGCTAGAAAGGAGCCCGACAGCGGTCCGGCCTGTTTCGGCAGTTTCGGTCCCGTCGGCGCCACCACTAGCGGGTTAGCCGCTTGGTAGGGTGCCCTTTGCACTCCATATTGGCCCGATCACGCCTACTAGTATGGGGCTCGACACGTACGAGTCACACTCGGCCGGGTCGCGGCGACCGCTAGCGGGGCGGACCTAGGCTGTGCGCCTTCAGCGCACGCCACAACTGCCCGGTTTAAGCTGAAGAATGTCTTTTTCAAGGGCACTCAACGATAAAAAAATAAATAAAAAAAAGTTATTAAACTATGATAATTTTTTTTTTCGTAATTCCTTTATGGACTGATTCTGGTGCTTAAATAGAACAAATTTTACTAATGGGGCAAACATCAAAAATAAAAATTTGTTCTCTGTACTATATGATGACTGTTACGTTTTGTTTATATTTTTTAAGTTTTCTGATTGAAGTTGTTGTTTAATCAGCCCCAAAAAGTATTGCGTAAACAAAAAATAACTTTTTTAATTATAAATGTAGTTAGTATTAGTATTCAGTTTTACCATACATGTCAGCAATGGAGGCCACGTACCGGCAAGCGCAGCGTAGGACGTCCACTCACAAGGTAGTCAGACGACCTAGTAAGGGTCGCAGGAGGACGCTGGATTTAGGCTGCTTCCAACCGGCCAGTCTGGAAGTCAATGGGGGAGGCCTATGGTCAGCAGTGGACGTCCTATGGCTGAAAGATGATGATGATGATGATACATTTCAGCTCTGAATTTAGGGGTTATAACTTCAGTGTTTATATACTTTATATTGATTTAATTAACAGCTTACGCTGGCATTAATAGCAAGTGCGCTGTGCTGGCCAGGACTAAATCAGGATGGGTGTGCGGCAAGGAGCGCCTGGCGCGTCATGGCGTACCCTACGCCAGCTTCCGTGGAATCCCCTACGCTAAACAGCCGTTAGGAAAACTGCGCTTCCAGGTAATGATTTACTACATACTGGCGACTTCTTTTGAATTTTGAATTTGAATTTTGAATTTTTGAATTTGAATTTTTGAATTTGAATTTGAATTTTTGAATTTGAATTTGAATTTTGAATTTGAATTTGACTTCTTCTGCATAGACAAACAGATAATTAAACATGAATAATAAACATTGATACCTACAACTAAACATACATAATAATAATTGTAAGATTATCAACTAGCGCAAATGTCGGATTCTCCCTAAAAAGAAATTGTCCGAAAATGGTTTAATAATAGCCGTTATAACACCCAAAAAGTAACGTGTGTGAATTTTTTTCGGAATAAAAAACCAAGCTCAATAAAAAGTGGACATTTCTTTTCATACCACGCACCTAATTGGGGATCTATTTTGTCTATATTTTCTTACATCCTTCCAAAAACGCTGTTTTAATTTCATGTTTCTTTTATTAAAATCTTTTATACAGAATAAGGTCCAGCATTTAGTTATGTAATGCTAGCTGTAGCCCGCGTCTTCGTTTGCGGGTCTTTGCAAATCCATAGTTAGTCTTAACTAAAGACCACGTAAACGAACAGTAAACCAAAATTTATTTTATAGGAACTTCGAAAAGCACAACCCTGGGATGGCATCCTTAACGCAACGATTGAGGGCCCCATTTGCCCCAACCAACCTATCCTCTTCGGTCCCCTCTTACAGCCTCATGCAGTGAGCGAGGCGTGCATTTACGCAAACGTGCACGTACCCATGGACTCCCTCCCAAACCCTGGGGAAAAGGTGAAGACTTCTGGAGGACTCCCGATCGTAGTGTACTTACATTCCGGGGCTTGGGTCAGTGGGTCGGGAGACACGGACTTTTATGGACCCGAATATATAGTCGGCAAAGGCGTTATTGTTGTGACATTCAATTACAGGTAAGTGTATAACTTTTACTATCCCAGTACACCACACAACTGAATAAGCATGTGCTTGCTGATCCGATTACAATAGTGTTTTATTGTGTCTGGTTTTACCATATGGATGTCCACATTTCAAGCCAAAAAAATATTTTTTTGTCTTCTGTAGTACCTCAAAAGGAAAAAACGGAACCCATGCCCTAAAGAATCACTTTGTTGTCCGTCTGTCTATATATGTCAAGACCACTTATGTTACTTAAATCTAATCCCTTGAAGGTATGGAAAATTGAAACACCTAAATTAACGTAAAAAAAGGCGGTTAATGCCGCACAAAACGTATATTCCGACACTCTCAAGGGAATAAAATTATAAAGGGTACTTTTTGTTAACCTATAAAATTTGGCAAGTAATATCCTGTCATAAACTAGAAACACAGGGAAACAATTGAAAACTATATATTTGTAATTAAATTGTAATTAAACTGCGAGACTCGATTCCTGAACTATTTATAATAATGTACCTACAAATTTGTACGGAAACCTCGGTGGGCAAGTCCAGTTTTTAATTTAAATACTATATTTTGAACTACCTAAGGCTACGATTAAATACATTGTAATTTAACAGGTTGGATGTTTACGGTTTATTGTCACTGAACTCTACCAAAATTCCCGGAAACGGTTCCCTTCGGGACATGGTGACGCTGCTGCGCTGGGTGAAGACTAATGCGCGTTACTTTGGAGGAAACCCTAAGGAGGTTACTCTTGCTGGTCATAGCGCTGGATCCGCTAGTACCCATCTATTGTCACTATCGCCTGCTGCCGTGGGACTATTCAAAAGGTATCAATTCTTTTTGAAGCCAATTTCCGTAATTTAACAGTAGTCGCAATCCAGTATCGATCGGAAATTTAATAACAAAACAGTATTTTTGGATTTTTTTAATTTCATGTAAAATTATCAAAACTATCCTAATACGACTGAAAATAAAACAAAAAATAACAAAATGATTTCTTTTATTTTTATTTGAGATCGCATTAAAAAACTAAAATTGCATTTTTCGGGTTTACGAGAATACCGTTTTCGATAGTAATGTTACTGGGAGCAGATCGACACTGGATTGGGGCTACTTTTAAATTACGGGAATTAGGCCTCTGGTCAGTTTTAATTAGCTTGCATTTTATGCCATTACATTATTTCAAGTATAAAATTTTCATTTCACTTTTTCAACTGCCTCTGGTGAATGCACAAAAAAAATGTTTAAATCACTTCATTTGTTTTAGGATCTGGATGATGAGCGGAGCTGCTTTCCAAAGCTTTGTCAGTACTTCTCCTGCTTACGCCAAAGTAACCTCCGACATGCTTATTGAATTTCTTGGTTTAAACACTACTGACCCTGATGAAATCCATGATCAGCTGATTAAGATCCCTGCAGAAGAACTAACGAGAACCACTAAGAAGATACTTGATGAACTCGGTATCGTTAGCTTCCAACCTGTGGTGGAAACACCACGTCCTGGTTTCACCACCATTCTTCCCGATACCCCAGAGGCGCTGATGGCCAAAGGATACGGGAATAATATTCCTACAGTCATCGGTTTTACTAACAAGGAGTGCGAAGGTGCACGAAGTAGGCTAGACGAAATCAACATTGTACAAGTAGTAGAAAACAATCATCTAGCTACTTTGACTCCCAGTGTAATGTACAGTTACCCGGCTAATGTAACAGCAGTGATGGCGGAGAAGGTGATGCAACGGTATTTCAGTGGGGCTCCTACCATGGAGGAGTATTTGAAACTGTGTACCGACTCGTTATTTGCGTACCCCGCTTTGAGGACTGCGCGGGCGCGGGTGCAAGCGGGCGGTGCGCCTGTTTATCTTTACAAATACGCGTACAACGCCGAGTACAGTGCCTTGAAACTGTCGCAAAACTATTCATATGTAGGCGCCGGTCACTTTGAAGATTTGAACCATGTATTCAAAGTGAACTCTTGGCCCGTGCCTGAGAGTCGAGCCGATGAAGCAATGATAGATTTGATGTCGGACTTGTTTGTCAATTTTATTAAATACAGGTGAGTATTAAATATATAAATATTTATAAGACAATATCACATACACAATCATTGCTCTGATTCTGAGTAGATAAAGCACAGGTGTTATAGAAATCACAAACAACTACGGTACCAGAACACCCAGAAAATAGGAAAGGGTCATATATTCAGACATTTACATATATTATGGCCCAAACTACCATATAGCTGAGGTGAGGCCAGTGCCCTGAAGTGGGACATAATACAGGCATACTTTCCTTTTTAAAACTTTATTTCTAGTTTTTAACAAGTCTTGTAATATTATGTTATTATCATTGCAGTGTCCCGTCACATGGCGATGTATCGTGGCCCCCGTACCCGAACAACCAATATCTTTACATAAACGACCCACAGGATCACCAGTACGTTGAGATCAGCGAATATGATCAGAGCATGGTTGAGTTCTACGATACCTTTGCCGAGGTTTGAGAGATAGTACAAAGGCTACTAACACTGCTTCATTTATTTTGTCTTACTTGCGACATTTAGGTCCACTTGCGCATCTCAGGATTAGCGAATTTAATACCGAACTACCTATCCACTAACACGGTATTATACATCATTCTATAGCTGTCATGTTGTATGGCGTTGACAGAGACAAATAGATGTCTTAATCCAGTACTAAACTAAATCGGTGGTGCGCAAGTGGACCTTAGTTTTATGTTATAACTGCTCATAACAACTACGTACACCTCTTTAATTTTGTGGTAATAACTAACTACTAGTAAGTTAAACTTGTTGTTTACTTTGTTACAATATTAACTATTAATAGTAAAATAAAGAAAATACAAGTTTGATTTTAATAAATGAAATTTTACCTAAATCTTTTTATTTTATTTTTATATGAAGGCTTGGCTATATTTAAAGGTTATATGAACTGAGAAGATGTTATTTGTAAAAGTAAATAGATTTAGATTTATTTACCCTTTACTCATTAATTACATACATAAAATCCACCTATTAATTTTGAATAAAAGCAATTAAACATTTTACCCGCGCGATGCAGTAGGAACAAGTCCATTACGTTAAAACAAATCCGGCTCTAGCAAAAAGGCATTACACTGAAATAACGATGAGACTTATTAACCGCTTTTAATCCGCGTAGATTACCAAAACGTATTTCAAAAGTCGATTTATCATGATACACGGTGCAGAATACACATGCAATTTAGAAGCAGTAGCGATTTTATTGTTTGTATAAACGTAGTCAGTTACTGCATGGACCTCTCACTATCGTTAATTAAAATAAAATAAAAAAGACTTTCTAAAAACTTAAAAGTTAAAAATAATATTAACACATAAGTACCTATCTAATCAGTTATTTTTGGAGTCGGCGCAAAAGAACACATTTAAACTCTGATCAGCTGGCGCGTTTCTCCCAATTGTCGGTTTAAATTCCAAAGCTGGTGAAGTTAAACAATGGACCAAAATGGTCTCTGTTACCAATCGTCCTAGACTTATTTCTAGAAGTGTTACTGCGGTGCTTACAGTAAGAACAAGAGACACGGCGAAGTTAAGTCATCAACTAGTAAAGAGTGATAAAACGCTAGAAGAAAAAGCAAGCATCGACCGTTCCCGTAGCTTTTGGCTCTAAATAGGCTACTTAAACGCACATAGCGTTTGTATTTCGTCCACAATGTGCTAGTAAATAGTTTTTTCAGTAGCTACCACCAGAGGCCCAGTATTATGCGGTATCTCGTAGGGTCTATGACGTTACCGAGAACTTAAAGCCAGTATCATCATCATCATTACAGTCATAGGACATCCACTACTAAATATAGCCCTCCCCCAATGATTTCCAGATTGGCTGGTTGGAAGCGGCCTGCATACAGCAGCTTCGTGCAACCTTTACCAAATCATCTATCCACCTTGTGAGTAGACGTCCTACGCTTCACTTGCCAGTACGTGGCCTCCATTTTAGAACTTTTCTGCCCCATCGGTAGTCAGTTCTACTTGTGGACTTTCCATAGCACGCTGTACTTAATAATACTTAATATTACTAATTTATTTTGTACATAGGCCCTCTTCCGGGCACTTATACACGTCCCAAAATATAGCTTAGTCCTACCACCGCTTCGGGACTACATATTGGCTGATTAGTGATGAGAAGAAACGGCGCAACAAACTCAGTCTGTGAGCAGCTGTTAGCTGTGCAATCTTGAGCTTTCTTTAGGTGTGAGCTAGTATAATTGTTTTGAAATGAGCCAAAAACGCTAACGCTTGTAACTTGCTTCTAACCCAGCATAGTGAGGCAACATGATAATTCCGCTTTCACGGTGCGCCCAAAATCTACGATTATTCAAGGATTTGCGAACAGCGCTGTATCTGGTTTAATGTGAAAATATGAGAATGACTGTATAATTACCGACGAATGGGTATTGGCAATAAATTGTGTTTAAAACCTCGTTGTTTATGAGTAAATGTGGGACACGGTGCTAGGAATTTAAGATAGGGGTTTTGTGGGGTTTAATTTTAAAGTTTTATTTTGATTTATTATTATGAAGGGGTTTTGTGGTTTTAATAATGCCTAGCAATAAATTTAACATCAGAAAATTTCATATCAGTAATATAGTCTTCGTACTTGAAATATTATTGAATCACTGTAAGAATAATTTACTTAATTTCCTATTAATTTTATATTAATTGTACTCAACATTAATATAAAACAGTTGAAATTGAAAACGTTATTAAATTGAAGAAATTGAAAAAAGATACTTCATCATTTCAGCCATAGGACGTCCACTGCTGAACATAGGCATCTCCCAGTGACTTCCAGATTGGCCGGTTAAAAGTGGCCCGCAACCAGCAGCTTCCTGTAACCTTTACCAGGTCGTCTGTCCACCTTGTAGGTGGACAAGGTGAGGTGGACGTCCTACGCTGCGCTTGCAAAAAATATATAAAAAAAGATACTTACATAGAAATAAATAGTAAGATTTTAATTAAAATTCTAGTTGCTAAACAAGCTGAATGCAGTGCCATATATCGTTATTTGAAGAGAAAATACAATAGCAAAAATGAATCTAAATAATATTATACCTCATTAACACTACATTGCCGTCATTAACTATAGTTTATTAGTCTTCAGGCTGAATATAACCTAACTACCTTGTCTAGTTACACCTTAACCATGTCCTAAGTATTTATGCGTTTTACAGGCCTATAAATCAACGACCGAACGAATAGCATCGTAAATGTGTACAGACCACACCAAAAGTAACAATTTAACTCTTCTTTATTCCTTTAAACATAAGGGTGCAAATGTCACATCTAATATGGACCTGTGACATGAAGGACAGGTCATTGAACTTCGTAAGGTGAAAAGGTTGATTTTCAATTGTACTATAAATAAATATTTCAATAAAGGAACTATCAATCAGGTGTCGGTCACATAGTTGTTTGATTTAGTGTTAGATAAAAATTACGTTTTTATACCACACCATATTGAGCCACAAATAAACCTACACGTACGTTTTTAAAGCGCTTTTATACTTGGCGACCTAGACCCAATTTGACCAAAGGCAAAGAAAAACTAGTTTAGCCATTACGGGAATAACTTTACTCCTTGATAATTCAAGGAAGTTATCCAAGAGTTAATACTTTTGTGTACAGTCTAGTTCAAATACAGAGTGAATGATTTTATGATTTTGATATTGGTCCAATAATGAAAGTTTGTATTGTATTGTATTGTATTGTATTGATGTATTCATTCACCTTCATAAATTTTGCAACTGTTCGAAACAACACTGTATTAAGTGTTTTATAATTTTGTAAATATGATTCTTATTATTATATTATTATAGTCATCTCCATTACAAGCGAAATATTTCCAGCATAAGCTGACCTCAAGTCATTGTGTTATTTGATACAAAAGATCGACCAGTTTAGACTGGTTAGTTATAGCCTAATGTGGTGTTGACTGTACTTCACGGGATTAATAGCCGTGGGCGATAAATAACAGAACGATAGCAATGAATGTCACCAAAATGAAAAGGTAGGACATAGTTTAATAAAAGTGAGTTTATAGATCGCCAGGGATTTATAGTTATTACCCTTTTAATTTGGGACGTTAATGTTAAGTGGACGGACGTGACTAGAACAGAAAATGATTTTTTTCTTATTGATAAAGTGGTTAGCTCTTTGGACTAAAACAAAACAGTTACAGGTTTGGGAGCAAGTGTTACTGTGATGAGCATAAGCGACGGTTGGAGAAGAAAAAAATCAACCGTCGGAGAAGTAAATAAATAAATAAATATTGGACAACATCACATACATTGCTCCGATCCTATGGTAAGTAGCCAAAGGTAACTTGTATTACAGAAATCAGAAACAACGACGGTACCACGACAGCAAGACGCGAGACCATATAAACGTTTTTTTTTTCTACTTTGACCAACTGGAAATCTAAACCATCCTGACTAGCATGAGCACTAAAACACGATATGATATGATATGATATAGCGATATATCGACACCAACTGTAAAAATGTGATACATACAGCGGTTAAGTAGAATCGTCGTCACATATTAAGATCGCTATTTCGATAAAAAATCAAAATGGCGGGTATATATAGCATATTTTTAAAGTTGGTGTCGATATATCGCTACATTATATCATATCATATCGTGTTTTGGTAGACATGCTAGGGGGACAGGACCTCAGAGATAGTGATACCAATATTTTATGTAAGCACCTATAACAATATCGCATAATTTATTATTAAGTTAATATAACTAAGAAATTGCATAAGACCCCGTTATTATCTTTGCAAATAGATAATTAATTCTTATAATTTACTTACCTACTTAGAAAGAGTAAACATTTATTAAAGTTAAAAATATTGTACACGGACTTAGCATTAGCCGTCGCCTTAAATAATAATACCTTACACGCATTACATGGTACAGGTAGATAATTAATTACTAAATAAACGTCAGTTCACAGCAAAATATTGAAAACACAGTTTATTGAAAAATATCGTGGCCGAGTTTATTGCATGTCAAAATATTTTTATAGTTATTGTACCTGCCGGGAGACGATGCTGTTAAATAAGTATTAATTTTCTGTTTGTCATTAGTTAAGGTCGTTAAATATTTATTCGTTAGATTGTTAACGTTAGTTTGTGTTTTTCTTTTGAATTTGATGATGACGAGCTCCGTAGCCGAGAGGCAAGCATTCTGGACTTGGTGTCGCTATCTCTGAGGTCCTGGGTTCGATTCCCGGTCGGTCAATGTAGAAAAATAACTTTTCTATATTGTCTCGGGTCTGGGTGTTGTGGTACCGTCGTTGTTTCTGATTTCTGTAACACAAGTGCTTAAGCTATTTATCATAGGATCAGAGCAATGTATCTGATGTTGTCCAATATTTAATTATTTTTATTATTTATTTATCATTAATTTCAAAGTAGTTACAAATAATTATTTTAAAAAAGGCGAAATTCATCGCACTTGTGTTAAAATCAGAATCAACGATGGTACCACAACACTCAGACCCGAGATTACATTGACCCGACCGGGTATTGAACCCGGGATCTCAAAGTTGACATCGACAAGTCCGACGTGCTTGCCTCTTGGCTACGGAGGTCGTAGAAAAAACAAAAGAACTTTAAATATAGGGGCCAAAATAAAAAAGGCACGTATGACTTGTGACTTTAAATAACTTCTTTAGTGGACAAAGATAATAAAACCATTTAGTTGCCAATAGACTAACATAGTAATAGATTGTGTTATAATACATTTTATACGACCTCCGTAGCCGAGAGGCTCCGGACTTTGCGTCGCCATCTCTGAACCCGGGACGGGTTCGATTCTCGTTCGGGCCAATGTAGAAAACGTTCATCATTGTTCGGGTCTGGGTGTTGTAGTGCCGTCATTGTTTCTGATTTCTATAGCAAAAGTGCTTTAGCTACATAACTTAATATTTATTTACCATAGCAACCACTAAATGAATTTAAAGTGCTAAATAATTTCTTCTGGCGACACACACACTCACCAACCCGCATTGGACCAGCGTGGTGAGTTATGGTCCAAAACCCCCCAACAAACATATGTCAGTACAGTCAAAGCAATGGCCCCAAGTTCCCGGCGGCGACAGGGGCTGTTCTAGCAATGACGGTAGTGAGAACACTTCTGAAGCCAGGGGTGCGAATAATCTCCGGGCGAGATCGACAACCCGTCAAAAGACCCAGGCAAATATAAAAATGGACACCGATTCTTTAAATATTTTGACATATAATGTTCAAACGCTACTATCTGACGAACGCCTTTTTGAGCTGGAAAGCGCACTGCAAGACATTAAATGGGATGTGATAGATATGTCGGAGGTGAGAAGGAATGGAGAACAAACCGAGGAAAGAGACAATAGTGTGTTCTATCACTTTGGCGAAACGAAAGGACTTTATGGGATAGGGTTTCTGGTATCAAAAAAGTGGAAGAATAACATTGTTGAGTTTGTTGGCTATTCTGAAAGGGTTGCAGCGCTTAAATTGCGCCTAAATTCCAAAAAGTATTTAACTCTTATCCAAGCCTACTCTCCGACTTGTAGCCACAGTGATGAGGAAGTAGAAGACTTTTATGATGTCCTAAACAGAGCCTGCGACGAACAGCGAGGTACGTGGACCGTAGTACTCGGAGATTTTAATGCTAAAATCGTACCCAGGCAACCAACCGATGACTCCAAAGTGATGGGGCCCTACGGACTAGGAGACCGAAATGGCCGAGGAGCTCGACTTCTATCCTTTGCGTTTGGGCAGAGTCTTAAAGTAGCTAATAGCATGTTTTACAAAAAGTCTCATCGTCGCTGGACCTGGGCTTCACCTGGGAACAGATATAGAAATGAAATAGACTTTGTACTCGCATCAGACCATAGTATTATAAAGGATATACACGTAATAAATAGGATTAAATTTAGTTCAGATCACAGACCAATTCGAGCAAAGATAAAATTCAATTTCAAACTAGAAAGAGCCAAACTGTACAAAAAACAAATTAAACCATTAGATCACTATAGTATATCAAACAATTACGAACTTTTTAATTTAGAACTGTCCAATCACTTCAATAGTTTAGATATCGAAGATAATTTTGATGTAGATACTCAATACGATGCTATTCTTTCTAGCATAAAATCTGCGAGTAGCAAAATAGCCCAAAAGAGAAAAAACGATAGGAAACTATCAAAAAACACAAAAGACCTAATTGAACGAAGACTTAAGACAGAACTTGGCACGGAGGAATATAGAACGATAAATAGGCAGGTGAAGAGAAATATAAGAAAGGACCTACGAAGTTACAACACGAATATGGTAAAGACAGCCTTACAAAATAATACTTCACTAAGAGCGGCAAAACAGGGATATTCACGAGGTAAGACCTGGATAACCGGTTTACGGGACACTGATGGGAAAAAGCAAGGCAGTCGCGATGGGATCATCAATATATGTACAGAATTTTACAAATCCCTTTATTCCGATAGTTCGAATCTCGGGGAACCCTTAATAGAGTACCATTGTAGTGACAAAACTCCCCTCATAACCGAACATGAAGTAAACGTGGCTATCAAAAGCTTGAAGTACAGTAAAAGCCCTGGGGCAGATGGTGTCACTTCTGAGGTTCTTAAGCTGGGAAAACCGACTGCGGCCTTTTCTTACAAAATTATTTAACACGGTTCTGTGGACTGGATCCTTGCCACGCAAATTCTGTCATTCAAATATAATTTTGCTTTACAAGAAAGGTGAAAAACATGACATTAATAATTATCGACCCATCAGTTTAATCTCGCATATCTACAAATTGTTTACTAAAATAATTCAGAACCGAATCGCCCACAAACTGGAAAAACATCAGCCCCCTGAACAAGCCGGCTTTCGTTCACACTTCTCTACCATGGATCACTTACACTCTGTCAATCAATTAATAGAGAAATTCAACGAATTCAACAAACCGCTATACCTAGCCTTTGTTGACTACTCGAAGGCATTTGCCAGTCTAAGACATGAGTCTATATTCACTGCTCTGCAAAATCAGGATATAGAAGCCACCTATATACAGCTCCTTCAGCTCATCTATCAAAAAAGCACCGCTGATGTCAAACTGCACGCGCCCGGTCCTTCATTTCGAATACTGAAAGGCGTCAAAGAAGGGGACCCGCTTTCTCCGAAATTATTTACCAGTGCCTTAGAGGAGATATTTAGAGACCTAGCGGACTCTTGGAGATCGAAGGGTATAGATATTGGAGGAAGAAAGCTCACGAATCTTCGTTTTGCTGACGATATTGTTCTCTTCGCCAATACATCTTCTGAACTAGAAGTCATGCTCGAGCAGCTGAGCGCAGCAAGCTTTGGGGTTGGACTGGTGATGAACGGGTCGAAGACAAAAATGATGACCAACGCTACTAAGGACACCATAGTAGTGGAAGGGCAGACAATGCAATACGTTGACGAGTACATATATTTGGGCCAGATAGTCTCCTTCGAAAACAGGCAGGACAAAGAAATCGAGCGTCGCATCGATAATGCCTGGAAGAGCTTCTGGTCCATGAAAGCTTATATGAAGGGCAACCTTCCCATTTCGCTAAAGCGAAAACTCGTCGACACTTGCATCCTGCCCATTCTTACGTACGGAGCGCAGACCTGGTCTTTGACCGAGAGTCAAAAGTCCAAACTCAAAGTTTGCCAAAGGGCTATGGAGCGGAGCATACTAGGTGTAAAAAGGATTGATAGAATCCGCAACACCGCCATCCGCTCCAAAACCGGTGTCGCAGATGTAGGCGAGAAAACTGCAAAGCTAAAGTGGGAGTGGGCAGGACACGTGTGCAGAATGCATCCAGACAGGTGGGCCCAAATCGTCACCCGATGGGTACCTATAGACGGCGGTCGCCGAAGAGGTAGACCCAAAAAAAGATGGTGTGACGACTTGGTTAACTTAACGAGGGATTGGGAGTCATTGGCGATAGATAGAGATCGATGGAAGAGTCTGGGGGAGACCTTTGCCCAGCAGTGGGATTGAAAAGGTTGATAAAAAAAATAAAAATAAAAAATTCTTATTTAAAAAAGATTAACTGAATGGCTTAATGACAAAAATTTCTATAGTGTTAAGGAATTTATTGACAACTAGCTAGATTTTACTGACATTTTACTATTGAAATTTTGATTCCAGACATTTTTATTATTGCAATTCATGTAGGTAATAACATACAATTTGCATGCTATTTTTTATTAGCGAAACATGAGCTCTTTTTATTGTTAAGTGTTACCATTTATACCGTGTTTTGTGCAAATAAACGATTTATTATTATTATTTATTATTAAAACATGATTTTTTATTACATAATCTTAAAATGTTTATCAAAGAAATGTTGAATATTGCAGGACACTATATTGTAATAATGATTTAGAATACAAAATCCTAGTTAACACTCCTGCAACGAAGTATTTAATTAGTGTGAAAAGCTTAGTAATAGCTTAAGAAGTAAAAACGGCTCATTGTGCATTTTTAATTTAGCAACATTGTTGTATAATACAGGGTGGCTTAAAACACTGACATTAAACTTTTTACTGGTGGTTTCTTAGTAAATAATTGAATTAATTTTGAGAACAGGAGTGGTAGCAGCTCAGTGTTCAGTCTTGCCAAATATTTGCGGGTCGCGAGTTCAAGTCTCAGTGCGACATGGCGGACAGACCCATAGAGTACATTTGTATAATTGAAGAGACAGACCAGCCACTGATCACAGATCATGTAAAACTACCTACGTTGTGCTTGTGCCACACCAGACACCACAGACAGAGCATTACCAGAGAGGATGCAATCACTGGCCGGCGCTCACAAGTGGTCAGTGCTGAGTTGTGTTGTCTCTGGTATATCGTTTTTTGTTATAATTATTTATTTATTATTTATTAAATATAATTATTATTACTATTTTAATTGATTGATTATTTGAAACATATTTTTTTTATTTTTTTTTATTAATTAATTAATTTGATTGTATGTTTAATGTTAATGTTACTTGTTTTGTTAGTTTTTTTTTTCTTCTCTTTTTTATGTTAGTGTTCAAGGCCCCCGGCAGAGAAGGCAGAATATCAGTGTCGTGGCAGCCCCAAGTTGCCACGACAAATACTGAGCGGGGGACCTTTTTGGTACAATACATATATTTTTTCTTTTATTTCTTTTACCTGTAATTTTTGTGTACCAAATAAAATTATTCTTATTCTTATTCTTACCTCTGCATATAATAATTTATCATTTGTTTGAAGGTGAAAATGCTGTAAGAACCGTCATAAGCAAATTCAGATAAAATTGTTTAGCTTGAATTGGCTGAGAGATTGAAATAGTAGCACTTAATTTTATAATATTATTTACTTCCACTTACTAATTTGCATGCATCTGTAACTCTACTTTAAGAATTCCCAAAAAATAGTTTTCTAGTTTGGGAATTATTTAAACTAGAAGTCTCCTAACACATCGCTTTTTATTGTTATCACTATTTAAAAATGTGTTATTCTCTTGATGTTTTTCATTGGCGATACAGTTTCATTCCTAGTTCGATAGGGGATTACAGAATGATAGTGAACTCTAATTAAGTAACTACATGCTTGTGTAACTTTGTAATATTTGCATATTATTAAGTTCATATTTTAACTGCATAAGAACTACTTCAAAGTTTGTAATTAACACTGAGCATTGGCATTTAGCAAGCACGATTATCAAAGACAGCTTTTTTATTATGACAACTTGTTTTATTTATTAGGGGCGACATTTCAGTGCAAGAGACGTCAATTTCAAGTCAAATTCTAAAATAATATTGAATTTATAACATATGTTTTTCCTACTGTCTAAAATTTTAATCGAACCCGTCAGTAGATAGTTTGCGATCAAATAAAGGCGTAAGTGAGCTTTCAACGACTAAGTGGGTTAGGATGACATAGACAAACATTTTGAGTCACAAACATATGCTAAATGTATCCTGATAGATCGCGAATGCTCCCCAATCCAGAGTCAAAGGGTGGAAAGAACCCCCCCCCCCCCCACCAGCACCATGGGCCAACTTCTTTTATGTACCGCATGCTCGTCAGTTGCACGTCAAAACCTGTACCGCGGTACTGCGGTTTGTATGGCGGAATAGGTACTGATTAACAAAAAAATACTAAAAGGCATTTACGTTCTTTTAAAAAGATAACAACACTCTATTACCACTTATTATGAACCCGTAAATGTTCCGATTACAAAATCTTTTAGTTTCACCATAAGTGAGATACATACAGTGACTAGTGGTTTGCCTGCGACTGTGACGCATATTGGTACAAATCTTTTCACCCCTTTTTACCTTTTGTAGTTTGTGCTGAAGAATATTTTCACAAAATTATGAGAGGAATATGAAAGTTTTACACAAATTTTAACCCTTAATTTCACGTTTTAAGGGTTGAATTTACTAAAATTCTACCTTAGCGCTGACTAGCAATATCAAAACAACCTATCTTTTGTAGTATAAAAACTATCTGTTGCCCGCGACTTTGTTCTCGTGGTCTTTCCTTTAAAGAAATTTGCAACTTTATAAATTTTTTCTTTCAAAAGAACCTTCTCCTGACAATAAAGAACACAACAAAAAAAAAATAGCGAAATTTTTCCATCCATTCACGCGTGATGCGATGACCAAGGGAAATAGAGATTCATTTTTATATATCATAGATTTCAGTCTTTACTGGGTGCAGAAAGCGATCAGAGAGAGTACCTAAATATTTAATTCATTATAAAACTTATTACCGTTATAGTTGGAGACCCATGATTGGAATATAATGTGCTTCAGATCTATGTCGCCAGGTCTAATTAAACTGAAAACCATTAACTACTTAAAATAACAAACTATTGACGATATTATGAAATTTTACACTACAAAAATCCTAAGGACAGTCGGACAATTAACATGCAGTTCCTGTCATCTTAAATTTGAAAAAGGGTCATCATGTCAGCCATAGGACGTCCACTGCTGAACATAGGCCTCCCCCAGTGACTTCCAGATTGGCCGGTTGGAAGCGGCCCGCATCCAGCGGCTTCCTGCAACCTTTACAAGGTCGTCTGTCCACCTTGTAGGTGGACGTCGTACGCTGCGCTTGCCGGTACGTGGCCTCTATTCCAGAACCTTTCTGTCCTATAGGCCGTTAGTTCTACGTAATATCTCAAATATTTATAATTGTGAATGTCAATTTTTTGAATGAATGACTGTCAACCTTTTTGATATAAAAACAAATAGGTATAATTCCTCCAATCCTTCACATTACGCACTTTTCACATACTGCTCGCTTTGTAAGTTTAGGGTGGAATAAACATACTGTCTCTGCCTCTTTTGTGCCTAATAATAGAGCAATTTACATAGAAATGCACTTAACTTTTTTATCTCATAAACCTGTGGGTGAAACAAGACATATTACGCCACACCTACATGCAAAAATTAACTTGTCAGTCTTTATTAATAGACAATGGTAATTATAGAGTCACCTAAGCCGTTGAGACCATAAATTAAAGAGGTAGGCGTGATTTGTGACCAACAGGTCGAAACGCCGCGGGCCAAGTTGATAGCTACCGTAAGGTTTTAGGCTTTTGAAGTGTTAAAAAAATAACTACACTAATGTTACAGTGGTTAATACAATCGTCTTTAAATAAGTATTTTACATATTATGACACAGTTAACACGTTAATTTCTTACTAGGAACCCACTTTATATTGGTAGCACTAATCTACGGCTATAATTTAAATACGTAATCAGTATATAAGTAAAAACTGCATCAAGGTCTCTTTAGTTTATTACGATATGTCTGGTTTTTCATTTTTAATTAAAAACTATTTATATTGTATTCAGAAATTCTTTAAAACTAAATTCATTCAAAATCTAAACAAAAGAGCAAAGATAATACCTAGCTTATAATATTTAAAACCTATTTTACTATGCCATTTAGTATCTGCTGTATGGGGACGGCCGAATTAAATACATTTCCCCACCGCCAACAGGAGGCGTGTCGTAAGAGACGACTAATTCCTGTAGCACAAGACGGGCAGCATCGTTTTCGTGCAAAATCGTAAAAAAAACTGCACTCGCCAACCCGCCTGCCAAGTGTGGTGAATATTTGCAATTCCCCCCGATGATAAGTTATTGGAAGAGGCCTTTGTTCCGCAGTGGACGTCCTATGGCTGAAATGATGATGATGATGATGATGATGATTTTACTATAATATTCTCGTTTTAGCTGGAAACATTTTAGCACGCAGTCCTATTACCTATATTAAAAAAATTAAAATAACCAATAGATTAACAAATACAAAATTACATTCTGACCTTAGCAAATACATCAGATTAATATTCATCGAAGAACGCCTTTGATTTATCTATTGCTAAGCCCAAAGGAATCACGATCCAATAATTCAATGAAACATAGCGTTCATATTATTATGTGCCGTTACAGCCGTTGTTTCTTCTCTTAATTAAAACGTATATTTTCTTACACCAAATTAACATCTACCCACAATGTTTGATAAATTGCCATGCAGAGATTATGGCCTTATTATTTATTGAATTAGAATAATAATATGAGAACTAAGAACAGCCATTGGTACATTATTAGCTTGGAAAAGTTGCAACACACTTTCATATTATACTTACGGGTGACTGATAATTCGACCTATTCCCGATAAGGGGATATAGAGGGGACTATTCTTAACCAATTTTAATATCCAATCGTACCCTATCCCAAAATTAACTAAATATAATAACTGTAAGGTGCTTGTTGCTCAGCGGCGGAAGTGCTGTTGTGATTGGATAGGTGACCATTCCAACCATATTTTGTGACATTTCATTTGCCACATATTTCAATGTCCATTTTTTCAAATTGTGTAAGTATGTAGATAAACTCTACAACGATGTACTCCAATCGTTTATTCGAACAGAATAGTCGTATTACATATAAATTTCCGTACTAAATAAGTATTTTAAAATCCAAGTGTATTTTTCAAGTGAAAACCTGTGGAATAAGCTTCAGGAACCAAATACAGAACTAATGTATTGAGTTACGGCAGTGAAGGATTTCTGTAAATACTGCTCAGCGATTTTTGACTTTAAAGTTTCAACGTTAAGGTTTACAGTTGGGGAAGTTGATTGTTGGAAAAATTGAAGTCTGCATATCAGGGAAATTCTGGCTTGTCAGGTATTTGGGTTATTGTAAATATATCGGAGCGTTTCAAATGTAGGTGGAACTTTATTTACTTATAATGCGCTCAGGTCTAAGGTAAGTAATTACCTGCCTGTGTATTGGTTTACAAATTTATATAAATTATAATATTATGCTGACCACACTGGTTATCGGTTCTACCTACGGTTCTACCGCAAATGTAACCATCAATGCGATTCTCTAAGCACAATAGGCTATGTGCTGTAGATCATATTCCATGCAAAACAGCTCTTTATAGAGGGAGTGTTTTTGCTATAGCACCAAAAATATAAAATAAAATCCCCAACTACATCAAAAAATGTAATGACTTTTTTGTTTTTAAACAAAGTTTTTTTTTTTAACAAATAACGCATTTAACTCAGTAAACGAACTTTTACAATCAAATATTAATAACAATCTGATATCTGTTCGACTGCCGTAAACCATAATTATATTTTAATTGTATTTTTTTTTAAATCTTTGACATTTTAATAGTACACTGACTTTGTATATATTTTTATGATATTTGTATGCTGACTCATGATATATGTATGCTGACAAGGCTGATTACAGCAAGCACATTATTTATTATTATTATTATATACAACATTATTTTTTACCTGTGTATCACAAATAAATGATTTGATTTGATTTAATTCAAATGTCGTAACAGCTGCTATAACAGCGATGAACGCACGATTGGTATTCTCTTATTTACTTTTCACTGTTCGACACTAGCGCCGTACGGCTGTGGACGGCGTGATAAAGAATCAATAATTTGTCATTTCTGCTATGAAATTGGTATTCTGAAGCAAAACTTTCAACTTTGACGACAGCCTCGCCGTACGCTTACGATTTTAAGGCGACGGGTTAGGCAAGTAACCTTGAGCATTTAAGCAATGCGACTTCTATTACGTGCCTAAGATAATACAAATGCTTCTCGCAGACTAAGCATCCATCCGATGCGCTCCTGTGAAAATAGATTATCATTGCGAGCAAAATATTCGCTCATAAAAAAGTAGGCGTTAAGTGTGAAATCTATTAAAAATACTTATAATTCTTAATTTGTTGACTATTTAAAAAAAAAAACTTAATCCTAAAGGCACAAAATTAAATGTTATAAATAACTAAACTAACTTTGAAGCTAAACAAAAACGTCGTTCTAAATATATATTGTACAAGCTCGCGATATTTGCGGTACTTTGAAATATTTTTTAGTGTTTATAAGAAATATTAACTAGTATTTAGATACAACAAGAAAAACTGCAACATATAAGTTACATAATATATTGATTTCCACATCCTATATTCGCCAGAAAACTTTCCCAAAAACACCTCTTTTACGTGTATTTTCCGTACTCTGCGCCTTAAATGTCCCAAGATAGACGCAGTGGAATATGCAGTATACCTACGTCAAAATTAGTTCTCGGTACTCTCTCTTGTGGCACTTTAAATAGGCACACAAAATTTGCTTTCATTTGTATGGGACAGATACCTAGTGCATGTTTATTTCAGGTCAGTGGTAGTATATTGTTTTCTTTAAAAAAAAATTACAGCATCTACACGTAGTTTTAGTTGATCAATGGTATCTACTAGCATAATTGTATAGTGGGCAGGTCAACGTACCCGAAAAGTTTATTAGACCGATTTTGAACTTTAAGTCCGACACATAGAGATAATAAAAGAAGGTCACCTGAGTACATCGGCAATAAAACACTCAACTTTAAGTTACGTGGTAGTAGGCAAAGAGGGCGGCCAAAACTGAGATCGTTGAGTGTTGTCAATAAAGACATGGAGAGCTACAATCTCACAGAAGAAGATGCCAAGGATAAAGAAAAGTGATGGCAAAAGAGCAAGAAAGCGGACCCTGTCACAAGACGGGACATACGCTAGGAAGAAGAAGAAGTCCAACACATACTCGTAGAGGAGGAAAATTTTTCATTTTTAGTAGGTTGACATGTTGTCTGTACACTACTTTTAAGAATAACTTAAACAAAAACATAGTAGGTAACTATTCTCACCGCAAACAAACAACTTCTCGTCCAACATGAAAAACCTATCAAAAACTGCGGTAACGGCACACAATAGTGATGTCTGTTGGTTTATTTTCGGCTCTCTCTTTGTTCGGTCGCATCGGTGATTTTGTATGCGAAAAAAGAACTAGGACCGTGACAGAACAGACGTGTGGTACGGATTTGTTATCTAAAAGTTTTGAAATGATTCATCTTTATTTTTCATAATGATTTTCTTTTAATATCATAGTTAAAAAACATTAAAGAATTCCACTGGCCACCTCCTAGCTTCTTCATCAGATGAAATTATTGTTCGTCATTCGAATGTCACATATATACACTTACTTACTTATTTAGTTATAAGTTAGAATAAGTAATATATATTTGATATATTTGATGTTGCTCCTATGGAAAAAGTTGATGCATATGAGCAGCTGATCACGTGGTTTAAAGGAGTGTCCTATTATCTTTTACACACTGTATAGTAATAAGGAAGGAGTTTTAAAACCGATTTCCAATTAGTATTAATAATACGTAGTCACGTAGCCCAATTTATGAAAACGCATTTAAATCCGTAATTAAGTCTTCTGCCAGAGACTATAATAATTGAGGTTGGCTGGCGCAAATTAATTTAGTGTAATTAAATTTAAGTTACTTTAAGTAATAAATTATCAAAATTAGTTGTTACGTAGGTATATCCTAGAACTGATTTGGCAACACAAAGCAATTTCCAAAGAAATATCTTCGACGCCATAATCGACAAGTTTCACAAACTATATTTTCAAAAATTTGGCCCTGGCATTACGGAATATATGCAATGGATTATGGGCCTAACACCCATAAATTGTATTCGATACTGCAACGGAATGCGTTTAATATTTCGCTTTTTGGTCGCTACCCGGCTAGGGGCAGTGTGTCCTTTCATAGAGATGGGCACGGTGGTCAAATCGATATCTATAATTGTGGACTTTACTATTGTTTACAAAGCAGGAACATTTTTTTTTTACAAACTGACTTAAATAGACCGCCATAAATAAGTACCCACTTATACACGTCCCAAAATATAGCTTTGAATACTTCAGGACTATAATATCGGCTGGCGATGAGAATTTTCAGATTGCAGTTCAAAGTCTAATGTAATTCCCAAAAAGTTATTGAATCGACTGCATTTATATGATCGTCTGAAAAATTTATATATGTACTGACCTGTCTTACGATAAGTAAAGTGAATTAATGCATTACTGTGGAGATATACGAGAAAAATGTTTTAAACATGTGCATTTATGTTTAAAACCTACTACCTAATAATTAAAAATTACTTGAACAAGCGATTGGCTATTGTATAATTTTAAAGAATTTATTGACGTATGTTTCAAAATGAAAAAGTTTACATTTTAATAAATATTAATGAGTCATCAATTAACAACATAATAATATATTATTTTTTAAATTTTTTATTATAAGATTTGTTATAACTTCCTAACAATATAATTTTATATTTGCGCGTCTGCTTGCAGGCAGAATACTAATGATTCACCAAACCTAATATGACCTAAATGTAAAACAATATTTTTGCAAACAAATATTTTATTTGATAAATTTTAATAAAACGTCTGCAGAAAACTCAATTTAAGCACAAAGCAAATAATGTACTGATTTTGAATTTTAAACAAACGCAAAGTTTTAAATGTTTTACAAAGTTCGAACACAAAAAACTACTTTACGACATTCTTGTACTTAATAGATTTGTATCTTTTACCCTACTTTGACAATTTATTTCAAAGTAATATTCTATATACGTACTATCGGAAATCCTATCTCAGAGAACAATAGTTATAAATATAAATCCATTCAACCCTCCTCAATATCGATAGTCGATAATTCCTAGCAACAGCTCTAACAGGCGATAAGAAGGCAGACGGCGAAACAAAAGCGCTATCGACGCGAATTTCAACAATATCCAAGCGGCGCGTAAATCACGCGTCCGCCGTATTGTTTATCCCGGCGTGTTGTACATTCGAGCGTTGTTCTTTTTTTGAATAGATGTCATCGATAAGTTTTGTTTTAGAATACTTGGCAACACTGTTTTGCTTTCTAATGGAATGGATTTCGAGAATTATTATCTATTCAGTACGTATTATGCAATATATTTTTTAAATTTACTAGAAATCGGTTACTTAAGTAAATACTAAATATTGTCAATGCACTATTCATAACATTACTTAGAAGTTAGTATTTAGTGCTAATTAAAATGTTAACGTCTTATTCCGGATTTAAAAGGGAAACATTACTCTTTAAAAGTTACCACTCGCTCGAACGGAGAGTAAAGCATGGTGAGATATTTTCTGATTCCCCTGTCTAAGGGTGACCGATGTCTGATAGCTATAAATGTAACAAATGTGCTATGGAGATTTGTCACGTACAGGGTGGTCCAAAAGGTGACGTCCTAATATTTTTTTTGGATTCTTTACATTTAGAGCTATCTAAGTATACCCTGTGTACCTATGTTCGCCGAATTTTCGTAGTTTTCGAGATATTAGATTTCTTAAATTTTGAGAATTTTCTAAATAGTTTAAAAAAATAGTTTCTCTACTTTTTTTGCTGTCGGATTTTTTTTGCAGTATGATCCCTATAAATTAAACTTAGATAAAATTATCAGATACCTCAGACTAACAAAGTTTCCAAAAATTTGACCGAAGGTTAATAGTTAACGTTAAAGCTAGTCAGAGCTTAATTTTAAACTGTCATTTTATTTTATTTAAAGTTCAAAATTAAGCTCTGACTAGCTTGAACGTAAACTATTCACCTTCGACCAATTTTTTTAAAACTATTGTTAGTCTTAGCTATCTGATAATTTTATCTAAGTAATTTTAATTTTTAAGGATCATACTGCAATAAAAAAATCTGACATAACATCATAAAAAGGGGAGGTATTATTTTATAAAACTGATTTAGAACGTTAATTCTCACAATTTACCAAACATTTTTATCTTGAAAACTACGGGAATCCGGCTAACATACATAGGGGTATATTTGGATAGTCCTGGATGTAAGAAATCCAAAAAAATGTGGACGTCACTTTTTCAACCACCCTATGTAAAATCATGGCCAAAGGTAAGCCTAGGAACAAGACAAATGATAGGATGTTTTTTTTTTGTAACTATAATCATAATTATTAAAATTTATATGAAATATTAAATGGTTAAGCTATTCATCCAACCCCAGAATCGAACATGCGCAGCGTTCCACTACCCGGAACTGATACATTCAACATGTCGTACAATCATCGACTTGTATGTGTAATCATTTTTATTTATTGTCAGCAATGATTCAATTTGTTAACACGGCCAGGCCGGTAATGTTGTGTTGTTCAGTTAAACGTGATTCGGGTATATCTGCGGATTTAACACAGATTTCTGGCAAATGTTGTTTAATGTTTTGAACCTTTTAGTTGATTCGGTGGATCGAACGAAAAGCATGGTCTATCTATTTGAATGATTTTTATTTATCATTTAAAGAGCTTAAGAGTGCAAGTTTGGTGTAGTTTGTGTTCTAATGTTTGGTGAAGTGATAAAGATCTGAAATTATTGAAATATTATTGTATTTAACGCCGCATCGAGTGTCAAGTGACTCGTCTCAAGACAACTTGCTTTAGACCCGATAGCATCTTGTAACCTGCTTCTACGGGAAAAGCAGCCTCCACTGAATCCATGATAAGAGATAAAAGTTTGTGTACACGACGGCCTAAATCTTGTTTGTAAATAAGTTGTTTATAGTATTCGTTGTGATAGTTTTTTTAGTTTCGTTTATAGTTATCGTTTATTCCGTTGCTTGTAACTCTGTGTTAGTCAGTAAGTTGCTTTGTTCGTTATAGTTTATGTTTTATGTGTAAATAAAGAAGTATCTAGGGCCCGTTAGGGAAATACATAGGAGATCCCGGGCAATACCTTAGTACATAACAGCCATAATAGTGGGCCTAAATTATCGGCTCTCTATAAGGTATTGCCCGAGATCATAAGCCATCCGGAGTGAGGGAGATAGCAATATCTTCCCTCCCGCTCCCACTCCGGGGAGCGGAAGGGGAAATTGCCTCCCAAAATAGTATAAAAACCGCGTGGGTGGTCCCGTTAATCGTCACTCGAATCAAGTCAACCAGAGGAATCACTCGAACAGAAGCAGTCACTCGATCGTCATTCGTGATCACTCCGGAGAGCCACAAAACTCTCAAAGCCATCGCAACTCCTAGCTCCGATATCAACCACAAATACTGGCGTTTTCATTCCGCACCCGCAAGTCCTTCACCGTGAACCTCCGCCCACAGGCCCTACCGGATAACTTCACTGACTCATCATATCCGAGGGCCGGTCGGGAATATTGGTCCTTCGAGCCGGATAAAGAAGAAACAACAGTGGAAAATGCCAGTAACTCGAAGCATGTCGGAGCAACGAGTCACCGTAGCGGGGTGTCAAGAAGATTCTACACATCAAGACGACACTCCCGCAACTGAGCAACCGCCGGCGGTGCCGCCGGGCTACCCCGTCCGTTATGAAAATCCGCCCGGATCTCCGTCGGAAGCTCAGCCACAGAACACCAAACCGAAGTCGATTTCAAACAAGTCGAATCGGGCGCGGCGCCTAGCGCGCGCCAAAGCAGAAATCGCAAAACTGAAGCTGGAGTTGGAACAAGCCAAGCTCGCAGTACTAGAAGAAGAAGACGAAGAATCTGATGATGAAGATTCCGTCGCATCGGGAGAATCGCTGGGGCAAGCACGGGTCGCCGAGTGGCTAGACCAGGTGCCGCCAGTGACCAAAACCTCGGAACAACCTATCAAGACCGCACCTGCGTCGAAGATTATCACCGAAAAACAGCCGCCTGCAACCGCGCCGAGACCCCACCGGTCAGAAGACAATCGTATTCATCTCGGCGAGCTTGCGGCTGCGATCGCGCACGCCGCGCGATCGAACCACACACCGTCCGCAGTTCCGAGGTACATCGGAGAGCTACTTCCGTTCAACGGCTCTCACTTCGAATGGCTCGCATTCCGCGCGGGCTACCAAGAAACCTCCGTATATTTCTCCGACATCGAAAACACAGCAAGACTCCGAAGAGCCCTGAAGGGCAAAGCGAAAGAAGCAGTGAGCAGCCTGCTTATAGTGAACACGAAGCCGGCTGACATTGTGCAAGAACTAGAAACACGTTTCGGTAGACCCGAGACGATCGCCCTCGCCGAGATCGACCGGTTGCGGCACGTGCCCCGCCCAACCGACTCACCTCGTGACATCGTACAGTTTGCCAGCAAAGTCAAGAACAGCGTGGCCACACTCCGCGCGCTGAACCAGGCTCACTACCTATACAATCCCGAGGTAGTGAAGCACATCACCGATAAATTAACTCCGTCGCTGCGCTACAGGTGGTTCGACTTCACACGCGAACAACCTACCGAAGAACCCGACCTACTCCGCCTATACCGGTTCGTGTCAAGAGAAGCCGAAACATGCGGCCGGTACGCCGATCCGGAGAGCGTCGGAAATTTAGAAGAACAACCGCAACGTGCAGCACCGCGTGCGCGCCCTCAACGCGCATACAGTAACAGTCAAGCCGAAGAAAATCAAGAGAGAAGCTGTCCAGTTTGCAAACAGGCAAGTCACGTGACCGCAAACAAGTGTGAACGCTTCAAGAAGGCTACAAGCGACGGACGGTGGGACTTAGCCAAACAACACCGGCTATGTTTCCGCTGCCTCAACCTAAGGAAAGCTTCACACCAGTGCGACACACGACAGTGCGGAGAAAACGACTGCAAGCGGACTCATCACCCCCTCTTGCACTACACACCGAAGAAAGAGGTCGAGACAGTCGCCACTACTCACACAAGCGAGACAGAAACAGTCTCCACCGCTCGCACGCATCGACTGGCAAATACTACAAGCTACCTCAAGATATTGCCAGTAACAGTCGTCGGACCGAAGTCAACCGAGAAGACTTACGCCCTTCTCGACGACGGCTCCACCGTCACCCTCGTCGATGAAGATTTGGCGAGACGCGTCGGCGCCGATGGCCCGATCGATCCGCTAAACATCGAAGCGATCGCCGGGGCCCGAGTAACCCGAACAGACTCGCGGCGCGTCACGCTACGTCTACGAGGCCAAGACGAAGAACATACCTTATGCGGGAGGACTGTCAAAAACCTCAAGCTGGCTGCACAAGAAATAAAGAACATAGAAATCGAAAAATATCGTCACCTTGAAGACATCGCACAGGTCGTCAAGTACGAAGAGGCCCGGCCGACTATACTCATCGGTCAAGACAATTGGGAGCTACTTCTCGCCCAAGAGCTGCGCCGTGGTACTTCAGACGAACCTGTGGCTTCAAGGACTCCGCTAGGCTGGGTGCTCCATGGCTCAGCCAACAGGAGCCTGGGCCACCTAGTCCACCACGTCTACCGCATTACCGAAGTCGAAGATCGACTTGAAGAAGCTGTGAAGAAACACTTCGCCTTAGAATCTCTCGGCGTACAACCTCGACCGACGCGCGCCGATCCAGACGAGCGCGCCCTCCGGATACTCCGAGAGAAAACCACCGCATTACCAGACGTCGGCTACAGCACTGCACTGCTATGGAAGACGGACGTGATCGAACTACCGAATAACTACGACCACGCCCTTACTCGCCTACATAGTACAGAGAAGAAAATAGACAAGAGGCCGGATCTGAAGCAGGCCTACGAGACCCAGATGGAGCAGCTGGTGGAAAAAGGCTACGCTGAGGTAGTCACCACTCCGCCCACCGAGAAGCGCACTTGGTACTTGCCTCACTTCCCAGTACTACACCCCGCTAAACCGGGAAAAGTGCGCCCAGTATTCGACGCTGCAGCCCGAACACGGGGTACCTCGCTCAACGACCACCTGCTATCTGGACCGGACCTCCTACAATCGCTACCGGGCGTGTTGATGCGCTTCAGACAACACCCCATCGCTGTGGCAGCCGACATACAAGAAATGTTCCTGCGCATTCAAATCAACGAAGACGACAGGGACGCGCTCAGGTTCCTCTGGCGATCACACCGGCGGGAGGGACCGCCTACAGAATACCGAATGAAGTCGGTGATTTTCGGAGCAGCAAGCTCACCGTGCACGGCGTTGTACGTCAAAAACCACAACGCCGAGCTACATCGTCACAAATATCCGGATGCGGCCGAGGCTATCGTTCATCATCACTACATGGACGATTACCTACAAAGCTTCACGTCTACAGAAGAAGCCGTCCGCATTACTACCGAAGTGCGAGAAGTGCACGAAAAAGCAAACTTCTACTTGTGCAAGTGGACGTCAAATAACACCGAAGTCTTGAGAGCACACCAAGCCGAACCCGCTACAGTACGAGACGTCACACTAGAACAAGAGAACGAAGAAAAAATCCTAGGCCTCACCTGGCGGCCCAACAGCGACACCCTTGGGTTCAACCTCAACTTCGCCCGGGTGCCGACCGACAAAATAGACGGCAGCCTCACACCGACAAAAAGAGAAGCCCTCCGCACCGTCATGTCGCTGTTTGACCCGTTAGGCCTAGCATCACCGATCACCGTGCAGGCCAAACAACTGCTACAGGAAACCTGGCGGCTGGGCGTAGACTGGGACGAGCGCCTGCCACCGCCTCTAGACGCCCAGTGGAACGACTGGCTGAAACACCTCGCCGAGCTACGTAACATCAACCTGCCGCGCTGCCATCCTACCTTCAGCAGCGCGGTACGAAGAGAACTGCACACATTCGTGGATGCCAGCGAGAAGGCCTACGCAGCCGCCGTCTATTGGCGCACACAAGACGAAGGCGGGCAGGTACAGGTGACCCTAGCCGCCGCCAGAGCCCGAGTAGCGCCCCTTAAGCTCGCATCGATCCCGAGACTCGAACTACAAGCCGCCGTGCTGGGATGTCGACTAGCAAGAACAGCAGTCGAAGAACACCAACACAAACCCGACCGACGATACTACTGGAGTGACTCGAAGACTGTGCTCGCGTGGTTAAGAGCCGGCCCACGCTCCTTTAAACCGTTCGTCGCACATCGGGTGGCCGAGATCGAGGAGGAAACACAAGCAAGTGAGTGGAAGTGGGTGCCTACACAGCACAACGTAGCGGACGACGCTACGCGCGGAGTACCCGCTGACTTCACTCAACATCACAGATGGTTCGTCGGACCCGAGTTTCTATACGAGTCCCACGACCACTGGCCTACCGAGATGAGAGAAGAAGCCCCGAAGACAGGAGAGGAGCGGTCGCACGCCGTTTCACAAACAAACGGCACCCGGCTGACAGAATCGCTCCCCGAAGTACATCGTTTTTCGTCGTGGCTGCGCCTAACCAGAACAACGGCGCGAGTTTTACAGGCACTCGACCTATTCCGCGCTCCGGCCCGTAAACTCCGCCTACCTATCGAGCAGCCACGCCCACCGACCGATAAACCACGCCCACCTACAGATAGCGTGCATTACAAAAGAACAACTCGCAACAGCGAAGCGGATCCGACTTGGCGCAACGTCAACAAGAAGACAGCGCCGCCCGCTAAACGCCGCACCGAGAAGACCGAAGATCGCTTCCGACCGCTCACAGCTGATTACATCATCAGAGCGGAACAACTGTGGGTGCGTGCCGTCCAACAAGATTCGTTTCCCGAAGAGACGGCCGCGCTAAAGAAACAAGAAGCAGTACATCGAGATAGCCGACTGCGACAACTAGCAGTCACCTTCGACGACACCGACTCGACTATCAAGATAAAGTCGAGGATCGCAGCAGCAGTCCACATCAACGAGCAGCAGAAACACCCGGTTGTGCTAGACGGCGACCACCCTTACACGCGCCTCTACATAACCTGGGTACACCGGAGACTGCATCATGGAGGTGTGGAAATAGTGATGAACGAGATACGCCAGCGCTTCTGGGTGATACGTGCGCGACCCACTGTGCGCAGCGTAGTGAAAAGCTGCCTACCGTGCCGACATCGACGTGCAGTGGCCGCCGTCCCCCCGACCGGGAATCACCCGGCGAGCCGCCTGGCACATCATCAGAGACCCTTCACATACACCGGGCTCGATTACTTCGGGCCACTCAGCGTGACCGTCGGCCGCCATCATCAAAAAAGATACGTGGCGTTATTTACGTGTCTAACCACAAGGGCCGTACACCTCGAGGTCGCCGCGTCACTCTCTACCGACTCCGCCATCTTTGCCCTGCGCCGCATGATGGCGCGCCGCGGGCAACCCACCGAAATATGGTCCGATAACGGGACCAACCTCCGCGGAGCCGACGCGGAACTGCAGAAGGCCGCCCTCGAAGCCAGCCGCGAGGAGGCCGCCAGCCACACTATCCGGTGGCGCTACATTCCGCCAAGCTCGCCGTTCATGGGAGGGGCCTGGGAAAGGCTCGTCCGCTCAGTCAAGACCGCGCTGACCACAACACTACAGGAGCGACATCCGCACGAAGAAACGCTCACCACGTTGCTCTGTGAGGCGGAGTACACCGTGAACAGCCGCCCACTGACGCACGTCTCCGTGGACCCCGAAGACGCCGAAGCCTTGACCCCCAACCACTTCCTACTCGGGGGGTCGGGCCGTATCCACCAGCCGGGATCCTTCACCGAAGCGGATGTCGCCAGCCGTCACCACTGGAGGCGAGCACAGCGACTAGCCGATGAGTTCTGGGGCCGCTGGGTCCGGGAATACCTGCCGGAGCTTCAAAACCGGCGGGAGCCCCACGGCCGCGGAGCCCCACTGAAGATCGGTGACCTGGTGCTGGTCGCAGACTCGAACCTGCCCCGCAACGTCTGGCCACGAGGAAAGGTGGTCCAGATCTACCCAGGCCAGGATGGCATCGTCAGAGCTGCAGATGTCACCACCCGAACCGGAGTACTGCGGCGCCCCACGAAGAAGCTCATCGTACTACCAGTCAAGGCCATCGAGACCGTCGTGACACCCAGAAGCTGAAGCGACACGTCGCTTCACGGCGGGAGAAATGTACACGACGGCCTAAATCTTGTTTGTAAATAAGTTGTTTATAGTATTCGTTGTGATAGTTTTTTTAGTTTCGTTTATAGTTATCGTTTATTCCGTTGCTTGTAACTCTGTGTTAGTCAGTAAGTTGCTTTGTTCGTTATAGTTTATGTTTTATGTGTAAATAAAGAAGTATCTAGGGCCCGTTAGGGAAATACATAGGAGATCCCGGGCAATACCTTAGTACATAACAGCCATAATAGTGGGCCTAAATTATCGGCTCTCTATAAGGTATTGCCCGAGATCATAAGCCATCCGGAGTGAGGGAGATAGCAATATCTTCCCTCCCGCTCCCACTCCGGGGAGCGGAAGGGGAAATTGCCTCCCAAAATAGTATAAAAACCGCGTGGGTGGTCCCGTTAATCGTCACTCGAATCAAGTCAACCAGAGGAATCACTCGAACAGAAGCAGTCACTCGATCGTCATTCGTGATCACTCCGGAGAGCCACAAAACTCTCAAAGCCATCGCAACTCCTAGCTCCGATATCAACCACAAATACTGGCGTTTTCATTCCGCACCCGCAAGTCCTTCACCGTGAACCTCCGCCCACAGGCCCTACCGGATAACTTCACTGACTCATCATATCCGAGGGCCGGTCGGGAATAGTTTGCACCCATTATTTATTGTGAACTATATCAAGAATACACTTGACATGGCAAAATCACTGCTCTGCTAAAAAAAATGAGAAAAGAACCTTTTAGTTAAAAAACAAATAATAAACATTTAAAGGGCATTACTACAAAAAAAATAGACTAGGTTTAAACACTGCCTAAAGATTAGCCAACCAATTAAAAAGTATGGTAACATAACCGAGACATGTGTGATGTGTCAATATCCCAAATTGTATGGCTATTCTTTAGACATGGCTTAAACCTAGTCTATATTTTTTGTAGTAAGGCCATTAGTATTTTATTATAAAAAAAATGCTTATTTATGTAATGAAAAAAATTCGAATGAAACACAAAGGTTTTAATAGAAGTCGTTAAATAGTTTTGCCATAATAGGTTTGCCTTAACTGATCAATAATGTTTTAGCCGCACTCCTCCGAAACGGCTCGACCGATTTTTATGATTTGGTATGTATATTTGGTAGGTATGAAAATAGGTTCGTCGCCAACAGGAGGCGTGTCGTAAGAGGTGACTAATTCCTGTAGCACGAGACGGGCAGCAGCGTCTGCGTGCGAAATGTTATAAAAAACTGCGCTCGCCAAACCGCCTGCCAATATGCGTGGCGAATATTGGCAATCCCCCCCCAATAAACGTCATTGGGGGAGGCCTGTGTTCAGCAGTGGACGTCCATGGCTGAAATGATGATGATGATGATGATGAGAATAGGTTGCAAAGTATATTTCATACCGTTAGGTATTTATGGCCCTATATACAGGGGTATTTTTAAAACATCAACAAACTAACCCCAACTAGGGGCTGATGCTGGTGGTCAAATACAACTACTTTTAATATGGGACTGTTGAGAAAACTCAGTCAACCTCTTTTGGAAAATTTCTACAGAGCAGAGCGCCATAAAAAAGAAAATACGCTCTGACAGCTCTGCGCGTTCGAGCGATGCGCGATTGTTTTTTCCCTCTTCTTCGGATTCCTTCTAATTCACGGGGGCCGTGCCCGATATAATCCAAGACTATAATTTTCTTTTATTAACTTAATAACATAATTTTACTGTAAACTTGCAATAAGTTACAAATTAATGTATCTACCTCATGTTTTGGAATAATAAGCGTCAAAACTAATTCAGTTTTTATTTTATTACAACCACAATTAGTACTAGCAAAATATCCTATGGAAAGAATTTATAACGCCAAGAAACTTCATACAAGCTAGAGTTGTTAAGTGTCCGTCACGTTATAAATGTCTGACCAATATGACCGAGCAAATTTGACATTTCCTCAATGTGGCCGGACATTTTGGACATTTATTGTCACTAACGTCACAATGAATTCTATTGAAAAACTATGAAAAAAAAAAATTTGGTCACAAATAAGTGCGTTTTTAGAAAGACAGGCTTTAGTAGTGATGATCTATAGCACAATGAAATTTCTAAAATTAAATTATCTTTCTGCCCGAACAAGCTAAAAAGCATCGTATCTTTTCGCGCGAGGTTTTTTTTAGTTCAATCCAGATCCAATCACATGTTTTATTGTATGTTTTTATTGTTAAATACTTAACAGTTAAGACCTACTTTAGAGGTACTTTTTTTAATTCTTCTTTTTAAAAATTTATACCAAAAAAAAATATGTGACCATCGTGACAAATAAATGTCTAATGTGACCAAGCATTTATCATAAATGACGGACGCTTATAGCATATGAGCGTCAATTTACAACTCTAACACAAACTGATGTCCGCTGGTCGGTGGCTTAGTATTAGGAAATGTTTTTGTCGTTGTATTTGAGCACTAGAATCAGGCCCTTATCAGGTTTTTTATGTTTTTAAAATAACCCTGTTTAAATTTTTCTCAAAACTAAACCACACGTACTAAGTCGCGTATAACAGCTAATAAAATAAAGAGCAGTTTTATTCCACCATTTCTCAATTCAATCGATACCAATTCTTCCCACACACAGCGTGCCTACAGACTAAAATCCTACACTATTCGCGATAAGTGCATCACTAGGAGCTTATAAGAAATTAGATTACGGTTGCGCTAGGCTTTCACACCGGGCCGCTAGGGGGCGCTAGGGTGGGTATAACATGGTACAAATGTAGAGGCAATAAGTTTGAGTTAAGATTAATTTGAGATTAATTGACGACCTCCGAGGCCGAGAGGCGAGCATATTGGATTTCTGTCAGTATATTTGAGGTTCAATAGACCCCTTTAGTGCACACTGCACGTAAGAAACCAAGAACAGAAAAACCTATTTTCAACCGACTTCAAAAAAGGAGGAGGTTCTCAATTCGACTGTATGTTTTTTTTTTTATGTATGTTACGCGATTACTCCGCCAATTATGAGTTGATTTTGATGATTCTTTTTTTGTTTGGTAGATCATACTTCAGGGGTGGTCCCATATAAACTTTATCGTAATTGATTCAGCAGTTTTTGTGAAAATAACAAAATATATACCCAGATAATGTTTTGGTTCGTGATTCATGGATCTATGTTAACCAATATCTTCGACAAATGTAAATCGATTTTGATGTTTTTTTTTATTGAATAGCTAATACTTCAAAGATACTATAGTAAAAAATTCGGAAAAAAATGTACCCGTTTATTGTAGTGGGTGAAAAAAAAAGAGGATGAAATCGGTGTAAATAAGTAAATTTTATTTTAAAAAATAAAACCGACTTCAAAACACTAAAAAGCTAAAAATAATCCTAACACTTAAGTACCTAATCAGTTACTTTTGGAGTCGGTGCCAGCCGATGAGAGATTCAATGTTTTGTTTGCACCGACTCCAAAAGTAACTGATTAGGTACTTAAGTGTTAGGATTATTTTTAGTATTTTGAAGTCGGTTTAATTTTTTTAAATAAAATTTATCAATAGCACACTTTAGTTGGATTTAAGCATTGAGGTAATTCGTTTTACTCATGCTTTTGTACCCCATTACACATGGCAGGAGGAAGACGCGCCTACATTGTGACTGCTCGAAGGAAATTTAATAGCGGAGCTGTCCGTCGGGTGCCGGTTAGCGGAATATTGGAAATAATAATTGAATTGTATGACAAAAGCTCTTTTTAGGGTTCCCTTCCACAAGGGTGCAAATTGGGCCCCTCTATTACTAAGTCTACACTACACCTGAAGGTTGGCTGGATGAGACCACCTAAATTGTATATATTTTTGTAAAAATTAAAACATAATGAATGACATGTTATAAATTAATATTGGACAACATCAAATAGGTACAATCACATTGCTCTGATACTAAGGTAAGTAACTAAAGCACTTGTGTTATAGAAATAAAAAAAAGATACCACAACACCTAGACCCGAGACAATATAGAAAAGTTCGTTTTTGACATCGACCCGACCGGGAATCGAACCCAGGATCACTAAAGTGGCGACGCCAAGTCCGGCGTGCTCGCATCTCAGCTACGGAGGTGCATGGCAAAACTATTAGGGTTCCGTTTTGAGTAAGGAACCCTAAAAATGCTAAAGATCACATACATGTAGAAACTCAAACCTAACTTACAAATAAACATCACTTGTTCTAACGTCTAACAACTTCAAATATCCCTAGAACAGTATCCAGATAGTAAAGCTGTGCTATCCGTGTAAACCGATGTACAGTCGGCGACATAAATAAGTGGGAACGTAAGATTTAAGGTCGCCTGTTACAGAGATAGGTATCAGTTGAATGTATGGTCGCGCGTAAGCGATGCATGCGGGCAAACGTCGGTACTGATATTTATGAGGTTCACTGTACTTACGTTTGGTTTATCGTTGGTTTGATGGTTTTGTTCAAAGATTGATAATTATAAACTTTTTTGAAATGAAATGAAATTAAATTAAATTGTTTATTTCGGACACATATGATATCCATATAAGTTGTTAGTATGACTTAATAGCTATGTTAGTAATTATAATATACATATATTACATGTATATCCTATCCTATCCTTGCACATTGGGTGTTACGTCGATTGCCACAATTATATAATAATACTATTTTTACTACAGTCGTAATATAAATTCGGGGATAACTGCAGATTATTAGAAATAGAACTATTTATTTGCGAAATTAGCAGGTAAGTAAATAATACAGATTACCAGTGATACCCACACTATGCTACGATATTTCCTTACATGTATCAAGTATCATTTTATGTGTATATATATGTGTGTGTATGTATTTAATATAATATTAAATATTATTGTTATGTCTGTACGTATATTGTTAAGTTCATTTCTATCTGGACTTATATATTTATCCATTAGGTATATTGAATTTCACACTAAGCTCTTCGCACCACTTTCCCCTTTCTTCTTATCTGTCCTCTACCTGAAGGTTTTCTGGAAGAGATCGCTTTTAGCAACAAGACCGCCTAAATTGTGCATCTTTCTGTAACCACAAATTGTAACTTCTTTGTATGTGTACAATAAGAGTATCTATCTATCTATGCTAGGCCTGTCTCGTGAGTGTCACATTGAATGTACAGAGAAGTTACAATGTTTTATATTTACTTAACAAAATTATTTATCAAACTAATTTCTTACAGTGTTTAAATAAAATTAAATACAACAAACGAATGATGGATTTTGGCTGCACATGCGTTTTCAAGTGGACTTCCATGTAAGCCTACAAAAAAGGTCAATTTAAGGTTAGGCATTTCAAAGATTATTTAGGCAAGTGAATGAAGTAAAAAAACCGGACAAGAGTCGAACTCGCCCACTGAGGGTTCCGTACAAACTTGTGGGTAGATTCGATCCCTGAACTATTTATGTACCCAGTGGGTACCAGTCTCACAATTTAATTTAGGTCCGTGGCTGTCACGACTAATGCTGGCACCTTTTCGACACATCTAATTTATATTGTTTTGTGTATTTTTTTTTCTCTTGTGTGTCGAATAAACGTTTCTTTCTTTCTTTCTTTCTTTCTTTCTTTAATTACAAAATTTAATAAAATATGTAAAGTTTTCAAATTATTCCCTGTATTTGTAGTATAAGACCATTTTACCTGCCAAATTTCATAGTTCTAGTTCATTTGATTACCTTGAGAGGGTCGAAATATACGTTTTTTGCGGCATAAAAGGATGTATCATATTTTTTTTTTACTTAGAAGTTTGATTGTTTCACAGTTTCAAGGGACTGAAGACTTGAGTATATGGTTTTAATTTCAACTTGATACCTCAGTCTTCACAAAAATACATAATTATATAAGGGTTCCGTTCCGTTTTTTTCCTTTAGAGGTACGCAACCCAAAAAATAACATAATAATTCATGTCGAAATCGGTCGGTCAATGTAGAAAAATAACTTTCCCATATCGTTTCGAGTTTGGGTGTTGTGGTACCGTCGTTGTTTCTGATTTCTGTAACACAATTGCTTAGGCTACTTACCATAGAATCAGAGCAATGTATGTTATGTTGTCTAAAACTTAATTTAATATTTAATTGAATAATCTCGAATGTGTCATTACTGTCATTAGGTATTTCAATTGATGTTATCTGGTAGGCCAGCCCTGACACTAGATACAAAAACTCTTAAGAAATTAATATTTTTATTTCATAATAAGTTTAAACTTAATTTATAATTAAATTAAAATAATTAAAAAATCACCCTGCATTTTACCAACGCTAGAAATTTAAATGGGTCTCGGCCTTAATGTGTTTAAGAGTAATGCGTTTCCAGAGCCAGCTTCTCGGAACTACATTGCATAGATTTGCACTGACTATAAATATTGTAGGTTGTGCAAGTGGTCCTTGGGTTCCAAAATGTATATATCACTAATATAAATGTTTACTAAGTTTAAATAACGTTTTTATTGTAGTACAGCAAAAACCCTTATCAACTACTGATTATGGAACCTGCATGATAAAACAATCGGTCATACCACTTAAAAGAGTAGAAATAACAATTATTTGTTCAATAAAAAATCCGCCAAATTTTGATCAGAGACGTACTGTTTTAGTAAAGGCGAATGTTGACATGACTTGTCACTTTACTTAGTTTACGTATAAAAACACTAAATGTTATCGTATTAGCACAGTGTAGTGGTATTAGTGCTCTATTTAGGATGTGCTTGATGAGTCAAAAAGCTAAAATATTTTCTAGAACTATCTTTGTTTTCCATGACATTTTCCAGCCGTTCCAAATACAAACTAACCGTCCGAGCCGAATGACGATTTGAAATTGGAACTCGTAAAGGCGCGAACCAACCGGAAGTCGGACGCGGGCTCCATCAGATCCGTATCGCGGCTCCCGCGAGCGGATTCATTTCCGGTGGACGGTTGCATTTTGAATTTTAGAATTCTTTTATTGGTACGAGTCAGATGTGTGATTTTTAGTTTGTTGGCAGCCAGTTATTAGATTATCATAGTTTTGGCGAAGCGATGATTGAACAGAGCCGGAACATTTGGAATATTGCTGTAACTTTTCAAGTTCGTTTCAGAATAAATCGAATAAATTTCAAAGTAGGTATATTTATTTATATTTGACATTATTAATTAGGTATAGTATAGAATTAGGCTGTGTTGAAATGATAATGACAATGTGTTATCGTTTGAGCACACGAATATCTAAGCAGATAGATAACAGAGACCCTTTTTTTTATGCTGGCTAGGTATTTATTTTATCGTAGAAAATCTATTTCTGTATTTTTCTAGAAATGTATTGAACAGGGACATTTCAATGTTTAGTGTTACAGGCACAAATTAGCAACTCACATGAAAAGACGTGTCTTAGCCTAGCCAAATATGCCTAGCAAAGTGACGCAAACTCTCGATTATTTTATCTCCAATTCAAACAATTTTTGACTTCGTTTAAATTTACAGAAAAGATTACAAACTCGATAAAAGAAGAACTTTAGCCAAAACATTCTTAAATCTTTAACAAAATTTAAAGGCCTTTTCTAACTTTTTAAACAAAATTTGATCGTCCGATCCCACAAAGGGTTTGAAGGGTCATGAACAGGAAACGTAAATTTAAAGCGATCGGTTCCTTTTTGCGCTAAGCGTAGCGTTAGACTTCTTCCTGATTTTGATGATTTGAAAAATTTTCTGTGTGGATCTTTTACCGATTGCATACACGAGTAATTCAATGAGTACTTTCTGACATGCCCGATGTAAAAAGGGCGCGGTATACCACTTCTCAGCACAGCTACCCTTTCACTAGTAGTGCGGGGAACATCGACGACACAATGATGTATTGGTCTGCTGTAATGACTACACTCGAAACGAAACATCCCTGAAAGAATACCGTTAGGGGTTTATAGATTACGGGTAACGGTAACCGATATCACACCGACACCGAACCGATACTACATTTCTAGTGACATGATAAATATAGAAATAAATAAGTTGTTTAATAATTGCGCTTGCCAATCCGCCTGCCAACCGTCGCGAGGATTTGCAATCCCCCCCAATGATAGGTCATTGGGGGAGGCCTATGTTCAACTGCTGTAGACTTCCTAAAGCTGAAATGATGATGATGATGATGAAATAAACTGTTTCACGGATAGGGATAAGTGGAGAGATTTGGGGGAGGCCTTTGACCAGTGGGATAGAAAAGGCTAATTAAAAAAATATGTTTCCACAATCACACTAACTATCTAGCCAATAACTAAGCAAAGCTTGTAACTATAGCGACTAGATAACCAATAGATATACTTAAATAAATTTTTAAATTTCCATGACTCAGGTACAAAATGCTTGGGCTCATCACACAAACATTTGCCCCTTGCGGGATTCGAACCCGCAACCACCAGGCTTTGTAGTCCGGTGTGCGCACCACTCTCACACACGGTTGTCATTGATATGTATATCCTTAATGCCTTTCCCTAATATAATATTTTAACATAGTAGATAACGTATACACATGGCATACTACATTATGACTACTATGTTTACCGTTACCGTTTACCGGTACCATCGCGACGGCGTCGTTAGTTCTGAATTCTATAACACAAGTGCTTTAGCTGCTTACATTAGGATCAGACCAATGTAAGTGATATTGTTCAATATTTAATATGTATTAAAGTATACAGATCGATTTAAATGAAAGGAAATTACATTTTGGTAAATTTTAGTTTTACATATTTTTATAAAACAAAAAAACTGTTGCGTTTTGTGCACAAATGATCTGGAGGCTATACTCGTAGGTAGAGCGATCGACTCCGTAGCGTTCACGTTACGTCCACGGGGTAGTACGGTAGGTACTTATTACGACGTACTTTAAACGGATATACCTACGGGGCTGGGTGAATGCGGAAACTGGGCTACGTCACTATGGAGTAGGCATGCGTACGCATAGAAGTAATAAGCTGACGAAAAGTTGAAAGAGTAATTTTTATGCTTATCGTGGTTTTTTTATTGAAATTTTATTTGTTGCAGTTATTTAGAAAAATCTGTCTTGAATATCAGTCAGTAATATTTAAAAGAAACAACAACCGCCTAAACATATAAAATATTATTAATAACGCTCATAGGAAAAAAAAGCCGCGTTAATTCACCTTGAACGCAAAGGGTCCCCGATTTGATTTTCGGTTCGAGACAATTTAGATTTTGTATATTAGCTAGCGAGTCTGGGTGTGCTGGGAGATGATCGTACGACTGTACACAATAATAGTAATTCATTGCTTCAAATCCATGGCAATATGTATGCACATAATTAGTACCATTTAATCTATCTCTCTATAATATAAAACAAAGTCGGGTAAGACACGATTTATAAGTCAAGAAAGACTAGACCGATTTTAATTATTTGTATTCACCCTGAATAGCAGAATAACTAATAAATACATAATGTTTACCAAAAAAAATAATTAAGTGGCGGTACGAAGTTCGCTGGGATAGCTAAAAGAAAACTCAACAAAATTTTAAATGCTCATAGAAAAAAATCAGGCCGGCGCTTGTAAGTAAGTGCTTGTAAGCAAGATTGCAATTGAGTTATCAGTGTTATCACACAAAGCCCTATTTAATAAAAATTGACATTTTAAGCATGTTTTTCAGTTCAAAATTAAATCTTAAAACAGTATTTAAAGTGATTTAAACATTTAATCAAATTCATGAATTCATTTTTTTTTAAATTCTAAAAACAATTTAAAGTCTTACTCCACACTCTCCAACCACGTTTAGATTCCATATCAAATCTTGTTTATGGCAGCGCAGTTACGGCCTTCCTACAAAGGTTTCAGATTCCTGAAACAATATCCTTAATAGAGAGAGAGCCGATAAAATACGTGCCCGGATATTTTGTTTGAAGGACTCTGGATGGTATGATTTAGTTACGATGAGTTAAATTAGAAGCAAGCATCTGCAAACTTCTTCTTCTTCTTCATCTATACGGTCAATCCCGGTTGCGTCCAAAGCCATTGCTTTGGAGCCCAGGGTCCGCTTTCCTTGATTTACTCCTCCACTTCGCGCGGTCTTGAGCGTCTCTAGTTGTGAGATCATTGGCACGCATGTCAGCTCTCACGACGTCTAGCCAGCATTTCATGGCTCGTAGCGGCCACGTTTCGCTGCCATATAATAGGACAGGCCTAATGATGGACTTATAGATCTGTCCTTTCAGCTTAACCGGCATTCTGTTGTCACAAATGACACCAGTCACCTCTCGCCATTTCGCCCACGCAGCATCAATGCGTGCTTTGACGTCGCAATCGATGCCTCCCGACGCGTGAAGTACAGATCCAAGGTATTTAAACTGGTCCGTGCGCTCGACCTTGTCTCCGCCTATGTGGATGGGCGGTGGATCTGTAGAGTTACAAAACAGGTACTCGGTCTTCGCCACATTGAGTTTCAGACCACCGCTCTCAAGCGACTGCTTCCACCTGTAAACTATTGAGACCTATTTTTTGCAATTAAGGCGAGTAGTGCCTTTAAATTAGCGACACGATGCGTGTTGGTACAAATATAGCACGAAATGTTAATAAAATACGGTTAATAACACCGTGCAATGAAACGTGGCAGACGTGACGCAATCGTTAAATTAAAAAATCCTATGCACATTTTATAGCTATTAAGTTGGCCTATCAATCGACGTATAAACGAACTAAATCGGTCAAGCAAAAAAGAAAGAGAATTAAAATCTTTTTTGTTTGTTTTTTTTAATGATTTAAAAAAAACCTTTTTAAGTACTAGATACAAATGCTATGCTCAAAATATTGTGTAGATGTAGACAAATATAGTTCTTTCTGGTCGTTGCCTCAATGCTGAGGATCGTGACTGTATGTCAATTTTCTCCACTTGGTCCGGTTCTGCGCCATATGTACCGCTCCCCGTATCTGGCCTCCAGTCACCTCTTTGAGTTGGTCCACCCATCTAGCTGGCGCTCTTCCTCTAGCGCGCTTCCCCTCCATTTGTCCGAGAATGATGAGTTTCTCCAGGCTGTGCAATGGGGATCGCATTATGTGCCCAAAGAAACTCCGGATCCTTTCCTGGCACGTAGTCAGCAGGCGCTTGGTGACCTTTAGCTCTTCGAGGATGGAGACATTGGTTCTCATAGCTGTCCAAGGAATGCGCAGTAGCTTTCTCCAGCACCACATTTCAAAGGCATAGATCTTGTTGCGTTCCTTTTTCCTGAGACACCAAGTCTCCACCCCGTACAGGAAGATAGAGAAGACCAACGTACGAACCAAACGCATCTTAGTTACTCGGCGAATATTACGGTCCTTCCAGATTTTATCGAGGCTAGTCATAGCACTTTTAGCCATCCCGATACGGCGTCCGATTTCCTTCTCGCAGTTACCACTGTTAGAGATCAGCGACCCCAAGTATATAAATTCCTCCACTTTTTCATAATCCTTGAGCGCATTTGATGGACTTAAAACTTGAGCTCTGTCCACCGCCATCACTTTGGTCCTAGAGTGGTTTATGTGAAGACCAAATTCAAGACTCACTCTCTCTATACGCTCCAAGATCACAGCCATCTCGGACTCACTGGCTGCAAGGATTGTTGTGTCATCGGCATATCTTAGGTTCGTGATCTTCGTACCGCCCAACGTAACGCCGCCGTCCCAGCCATCAAGCGCCTTCCTCATAATATACTCGCCGTAGAGGTTAAACAGCTTCGGAGAAAGTATGCATCCCTGACGGACCCCTCGTTCTGTACGGAATGTTTCAGATTGTGATTCATCCAATTTAACAAAACTCGACCCGTCAAGGTATAGCCTCTGGACAAGGAAGATAAGGTAGGAAGTAAGGTAGATAAGACAAATATAGTATTGTATATTTAAAAAATATTTTTTTGACAATTTGGAGCTAAGTAGTAAGCATTTGAAACCACATGCTAGTTAACATTTGACGACCATACTCACTTTAAGTATAACCACAGAATAAATATACCTAGGCATTGCATACATTATACAGGGTTATTTGTAAAACATCAACAACCTCCTAGGGGCTGATTCTTATGCACAAATACAACAACTTTTTCTATGGGACCAACATCGACATCGCAAAAAAACATTTTCCCATACTAAGCCGCCACCAGCTGACTTAAGTTTGTATGGAAAAGTGTTTTTTTTTTATATTTCATTGTTGGTCTCATAGAAAAAGTTGTTGTATTTGAGCACCAGAATCAGCCCCTAGGAGGTTGTTGATGTTTTACAAATAACCCTGTATACAGGCATCGCTCATGGACACAATCTCGTGACACTTTTGTTTTGTAGGATGTTCAGAGATTCTATTTGTGCGTTGCTTTATCGCGCTTAGTTTAAAGCCTAACTTCTGATACCCATAAGTAGCCATTGGGTATCTGTGCTGTTTGTGGTGTATCTCCAAATACGCAAACCTCTTGGTATGTTTTAGCTGACAAATTACAACTATTCCTATACGACAAACATCGAAATAATAATTAAATTCTTGCTCACGTGATATAAGAAGTAGGGGTTTTTTTTTTTAATTTCATTTCGATTTTGATATTATAAAAAGTTGTGATAAATTTCCTTATACAATTTCGTTTATTTTTTTCTTTCTACGGATATGTCCTATAATATTTCTAATTAATTCGGCATGCCTTGTTATGGGTGACAAAAAGTCACTCGGCCTGCCTTGTGGGTGTTTTTATTTTTATTTTTTTTATATTGACTCAAAATCGCAGTGATTCCAATGTCGAGTGATTATTGATATAGTGATCACAATAAATAACGGGTGTTTAGTTTTTATTGCTTTTCTTGGATTCAGTGAAGGCTACTCTTCCCGTAGCAGCAGGTTTCAAGACGCTATCGAGTCCAAAGCAAGTTGTCGTGAGACAAGTCACCGTATGGGTTTCCATGCATAGATTTGAACAGGTATATCAGGGAGCTCCATAACTGTAACAGAAACTTTAACTATGGTTGCAGGAAGTCGCTTGATGCAGGTCGCTTCCAACTCTGCTAAACTGGAAGTTACTGAGGGCGGCCTATGTTAGCAGTGGACGTCCTACGTCTGAAATGATGATGATGATGAGTACAAAACAGTGAGTGAGTAAGTCAAAATGTATTTAGTAAACTAAATAAATAATGGCTGAATAATCTGACACTGTTACGTTTACTCAATATAAAACATAACTCCTTTTTTGTATGTTTCTTTCTCTTCTTTTTCACACTTTCGATTAACAATCATCGACTTCCCTAATATATTATATAGTATGTATTTATTACTGTCTGAATTGATATACATGTGTATGTATTTTACTCGTCTTAAAAAATATGTCGGATACTTTATACTCCGCCACTGACTACATTATCTGCATTACCTCAAGGTTGACTGGTAGAGAATGTTGTATAGCATTAAGTCCGCCAATTGTACTTACTTGTGCAATAAAGTTTAAATAAATAAATAAATAATTTACTATATACTATGTTCTCTCATTCATTCTTTGATTATGTCACATCACTAACATTATTGCATTCGCTGTCGTATGAACACTCGTTCTTACATAATATTGTGTTCTCTTTGTTTGTTGTTCACTTTTTCCAAGAGTAAGTCTATAACTATAGAGAGGTATGTGTCTGTGTGTATAAGACAAATTTTCGTAGTGTGTGCTATACGTGTCTTCCTCTCCCGCAACAAATAGCGGAAAATGTTATTTGGTAAATTGACGTCTTGCTATCTCCATAGGATAAAATACTCAAACTGTTATTTTGTAAAATTTTCGTTTGATTTTATAAAGTCCAAAATATGGTGTCCAATACCTATATTGATAGAGCTAAAGGGTTAAGCGTAGAGTTGTAAAGTGTCCGTCACGTTATACTCGTAAATGTCTGACCAATACGACCGAGCAAATTGGTCATTTTCTCAATGTGACCGGACATTTTGGACATTTATTGTCACTAACGTCACAACCAATTTTATTCTATTGACAAACTATGAAAAAAAAAATCGGTCACAAATAAGTACATTATTATAAGAAATGCAGGCTTTAGTAGTGATGATCTATAACGAAATGAAATTTCTAAAATGAATTTATCTTTCTGCACGAACAAGCTAAAAAGTGTCGTATCCTTGCGCGCGAGTTTTTTTTTAGTTCAATCCAGATCCAATCACATGTTTTATTGTATGTTTTTACTATCAAATACTTAAAATTTAAGACTTACTTTAGAGGAATTCTTCTTTTTTTAAATTTATCTTAAAATAAAATATGTGACCATCGTGACAATAAATGTCCAATGTGACCAAGCATTTATCATAAATGACGGACGCTTATAACTTAAGACCGTCAATTTACAACTCTAGTTAAGCATTATTTTTGGGACGACAGAAGAAATGAGTTTGCTTGTAAAAGAGGTTTTTTGTTTGAATTTGATATTTTACTATACAACTAGGTCTCGCTGCCACTTTATAAAAATTATATTTGTTTGGGTGGCAAAAAGTATTTTCACTTTTTCAGGGTACCTATATTAAAATGTATTAACGCCTCATAACATTCCAAACGCTAAATGCCAGATAAAAACAAAATGATTGACGTCAAGTGAGATCTTGACGCCTGCGCGCGCGCAAGATACCATCGTCTGTTCCGATTAGGGAGTCTACAGACGAGCGATAGTATGCGATGGTCGCAATGCGTGAGCGATGGTCGCTAGCAAGTCGACGCTTACCGTCAGGCATGCATCGGCGACTGACTCTAATAGTCGCCTACCGTTGTCGCAAGCAGTTGCTGATACACTGTCGCTCGTCTGTAAACTCTTTATAGAACTATAATTGTCAAGACGCACCTCATTGGGTAACTGACAGAGGTCGCCAGTGTCGGTCGGTAGTCAGTTATGCATGCTCGGGCGGCCATCTTTGATATCAGATAAATTAGTTTAGAACGGTAAGTTGTTTTAATTTTTTAACTTAGTTCAGCAATAAATATTTTAGTTAGGGTTCCGTATCCTTAAGGAGCAAATGGGTCACTATTACTGAGCTTATAATGTCCGTTCATTCCTTCCAAAACAAAAATTTTTTGTCAATATAAAAATATATGGCGATTTTTTCACGTATTTTTACCCTCACAAACTTTAGTTTTTTTGGTATAACCATTAAAATATTATAATTTATTAATTTTATGTAATAGTTTAATTTCATCATCATCATCATCAGCCTCTAGAAGTCCACTGCTGGACATAGGCCTCCCCTATAGAACGCCACAGCGAGCGGCTCTGGGCCGTTTGCATCCAGCGGCTGCCCGCAACCTTGACAAGATCGTCAGTCCACCGCGTGGGAGGCCTGCCCACGTTGCGTCTTCCAGTTCGTGGTCGCCACGAGAACCTTTCTTCCCCAACGGTCGTCGGTTCTGCGAGCGATGGGCCTGCCCACTGCCACTTTAGCTTTGCAATTCTTAAGTGGTACGGCAAAAAAATATATTGGGATGTGTAAAAGTGTTTTTAATGGCCTATTTGCAAAAATAAATGATTTTGATTTTAATTTTAAAACCATTAATAATTTACTTATTTGAAAATATCGGAATAAAATCTTTTCAAGTGTAAATTGATTAGGTAAGTAACCAATAGTAAGTGTATTCCAGTAAGCGTAATATGTTTTAAAAAACAAATAAAACTACTCACTTATACTTAAACTTAAGCCGCGACTCATAATTCTTGAAGTGGTTCGTCTTAAAATACACTGTCTTTAATATAACAAGATGCTACAAAGGTAGGATTTTCTATGAAATATTCCTTTGACTTCAAAAGGTTATCTTTTAACTCAAAGAGGCTTTCTTTTATACTATATTTTATAACATTAACTATACCAAACGGCTTTTTAATATTGATAAAATATGCAAGAATATTGGTTTAATATCTTGGGGTTGTCTTGATATTAAAAGGATGTGGCCTTGTCGGTTTCACAGTCGCAAGATAATTGACGACCTCCGTAGTTAAGAGGCATGCCCGACTTGGCGTTGCAATTTTTGAGGTTCCAGGTTCGATTTTTTATATTGTCTCAGATCTAGGATGGTGTAGTACCGTTATGGTTTCTGATTAATGTAACGTTAAAATAAAGCAAAAAAATATATAAAGCGAACTTCAATAAATAAATAATTTTAATTTATTAGTTAGTAATAAATAGAAAACTTAAAGAATACACTTCTCCACCGCCAACAGGAGGCGCGTCGTAAGAGGCGACTAATTCCTGTAGCACGAAACGGGCAGCAACGACTTCGTGCGAAATTTTATAAAAAACTGCTCTTGTCAACCCGCCTGCCATGCGTGGCGACAAGCCATTAGCCCCGGTGATAAGCCATTGGGGGAGGCCTTTGTTCAGTAGTGGATGCATCCTATATGGCTAAAATGATGATGATAATGATGAAATAGAAACTGATTGATTAACATTATCTTAGTTAACTTAACCAAGCATGTTATTTTGACATAAGCTAACATAATTATTATTTTGCACTACAATCATTCAAGTGTCTAAGTAATCAACATTTTCGAACTGCCACCAGCCAACCAGTCGTTTGATGATTATTATTAATAACTACATAAGTAATTTATATTTAAGATTTTCTGTGTTACAACTTGGGTACTATATTTCTCTGCTGCTCCTAAGTTACAACGCAAAAGCGGTGGAAATCTTTAATTTTTATTTAGATCGAATTTAATGTTTAATTGTTGTTGAGTTTCTATAAATAAAATTAAAATACTTTACTGCTTATCTACTTTAGCTAGTTATCTAAGAATCAGAACAATGTATATGATTATTGTCCAATATATTTACTTTATCTGTTTATTGGGAGCTCTACTCTCGAAATTGTTGACAAATATGTCTACTTAGGACCAGTTATCCAGTTGGGTAAATCCAATTTTGAGAAGGAGGTCAATCGTGGAATCCAACTCGGCTGGGCAGCGTTCGGGAAACTACACCACGTCTTCTTGTCCAAAATACCTCAGTGCCTCAAGACGAAAGTCTACAACCAGTGTGTGTTACCAGTGATGACATATGGAACTGAAACGTGGCCTCTCACTATGGGCCTCATAAGAAAGCTCAAGGTCGCACAGCGTGCTATGGAAAGGGCTATGCTTGGTGTTTCCTTGCGAGATCGAATCAGAAATGAAGAGATCCGTAAACGAACAAAAGTCGCTGACATAGCCCAACGGATTAGCAAGCTGAAGTGGCAGTGGGCGGGGCACATAGCACGTAGAACCGATGGCCGATGGGGCAGAAAGGTTCTAGAATGGAGGCCGCATACCGGCAAGCGCAGCGTAGGACGTCCACTCACAAGGTGGTCAGACGACCTGGTAAAGGTCGCAGGAAGACGCTGGATGCAGGCCGCTTCCAACCGGCCAATCTGGAAGTCAATGGGGGAGGCCTATGTTCAGCAGTGGACGTCCTATGGCTGAAATGATGATGATGATGATGATCTGTTTATTTTATTCATTTAATAGGCTAGTTGACTTATATCAAAATTAATTAAACAAATAATTATTTCATATAGTATTCGACTTTAGGAACCTAAATATATCGATTTCAATACATAAAAGTAAAGATGGCTGTAAAAATCAAATTTAAAAAAATATTTTTTAATCTTTATTTTGAAACTCTGAAAACGCTGTCCGCCATGATCGCGACGTGAGTGACGTCAGTCTTGTGGTAAACGATCAAATGTCATTCGAGTCTTTGATGCATTGTTGCATTCTCGAATGATACAGTAATGAAAATTACCTACTATAATTTTTGTTTAAACTATTAGAAATTATGTTTGATTAATTCAGAGAGGTTGTATTTGTAAAGACGTCTAAGTTGTTTGTTTGTTTACTAGAGAGACTACGTCATGGCACAGATAATCTATAGACCAAAATGACTGTCAGCGTTTTCGTCTGTTTATGAAAATATGTTTTTAAAATTAAAGTTTTGTAGTTTTCTAAGTCTTAAAAAATACAATCAATTTTTTTTTCGGTCTAATGGAACACTTATTAACAATTTAGGACCTATTTAAAAAAAGTGTCAACTAGCATAGCTAGACACCATTTTAACGTCCATTGAGAAAGCCATTAGTAGAATAGCTATGTCAAAAACGAACCTGAAAAATACTGTTTATTGTATTGTACGTCTGTGCTTCACAATGTATTTGTTTTATTGGACCCATAGGTTACTTTATTTTTATAGCTTTTGTTTTCAATGGGGGACCGTCACTAATAAAAGCTATTGTACATACTAGGATTAAAAGTAAGCACACGTTTATAACCAATCCACTCCTATTATAATAATACTAACATAAGAGATTACCAATTCACTCCTTTAGGAATATAACATTAAAACGGCCACTTATCACAAATTCGTCGGGTTGCTACTCATGAATAACTCAGAAACCAGCATTTTCCAGGCTAAAAACGCTACAAGATTCTTCCATATTTGCAGTGATGAATATTTTACTTTGCATCCGCCGTGACGCCCACTTGCAACGCGAAATTTTATGGAATCTAAAAATGTAGTGACATTTCTTATGCCGCTTTGTACTTTGTTCGTTTCATCTATTATTATTATTTGGTTCAGACGTAAATTACGTCTTCAGAGACTATTTATTTACATATTTATTCAATCAAATCAAATCAATCGTTTATTCGCTAGAATGCAGTAAATTTGTGATGTTTAAAATATAATGCATTGTATAATGTATTCGGTAAATATTAAATTTATTTAAAGAAAAACACTCATATACTTACATGAGATAGTTGACAAAGTTATTAAATAGTATAAAGACCGCTAGTGACTATAAAAAATAAATATGTTTATTTACACATGTGAATTGGAGAGCTGACAACCATTGGGTAATAATAAGATAGGTTCTCAATTGGCAATCACTAACTAAAAGACGTAGCATCACAGGCGTCCCCCGCCCAGTGGACGGACGACCTAGTCAAGGTTGCGGGTAGCCGCCGGATGAAATCTATATCCATAATTTATGTCCAGCAGTAGACTCCAAAATCCCGATGATGATGATGATGATTGTGAAAACTTCCTGTTGCATGCCGTCCCCTACCTTTTCTACTACCGCATTTCATTCAATAAAAACCGGCCAAGTGCGAGTCGGACTCGCGCACCGAGGGTTCCGTACAAACCTGTAGGTACCTATATAAGTAAAAGTTCACCCATCACGACAATCGAGTCATAGTTATGATATTTTTATTGCAAAATGAAATCCATAACATTACGAAAGGTAAATTGCGGTTTACGATTGAGGACGTATTAAAAAAAAACTACTTACTAGATCTCGTTCAAACCAATTTTCGGTGGAAGTTTGCATGGTAATTTGCATCATATATTTTTTTTAGTTTTGTCATTCTCTTGTTTTAGAAGTTACAGGGGGCGGGACACACATTTTTCCTCTTTGGAAGTATCTCTCGCGCAAACTATTCAGTTTAGAAAAAAATAATATTAGAAACCTCAATATCATTTTTGAAGACCTATCCATATAATTATATACCCCACACATATGGTATTCATGAAAAAAAAAATTAGATTTTCAGTTTTAAGTATGGTGATTCAGTTTCAAGATTTTAAGATTCAGTTATACCCCCAAATTTTTTTGTTTTTTATTTTTATTTTTGTGTGAATATCTTACCAAGTGTGTTTACGGAATACATCTACTTACCAAGTTTCAACAGTATAGTTCTTATAGTTTCGGAATAAAGTGGCTGTGACATACGGACGGACAGACAGACATGAAGAATCCATAAGGGTTCCGTTTTTTGCCATTTGGCTACGGAACCCTAAAAAACGACACTGAATGCTTAATTATCAGCATGTTAGTGACGACCAAAATTAGTCCAAAATACCTCAGTGCCTAAAGACGAAAGTCTTCAACCAGTGTGAGTTACCAGTGATGACATATGGAACTGAAACGTGGCCTCTCACTATGGGCTTTATAAGAAAGCTCAAGGTTGCATAGTGTGCTATGAAAAAGGCTCGGTGTTTCATTGTGAGATCGAATTGATAGAGTTGACAATCACGTGATACTAATGTTAAATCCTATAACGTCACGTGGTTTTCCGATTGACAATTTGTTATCGAGGGTCAGGAATGAGGAGATTCCTAAACGAACATAAGTCGCTGACATAGCCCAACGGATTAGCAAGCTGAAGTGGCAGAGGCCGGGGCACATAGCACGTAGAACTGACGGCCGATGGAGCAAAAAGGTTCTAGAACGGAGGCCGAGTACTGGCAAGCGCAGCGTAGGACGTCCACCCACAAGGTGGACAGACGACCTTGTAAAGGTCCAACCGGCCAATCTGGAAGTCACTGGGAAAGGCCTATGTTCAGCAGTGGACGTCCTGTGGCTGAAATGATGAATAACGACCTCCGTAGCCGAGAGACGTGTACGCCAGACTTGGCGTTCGCCATCTCTGAGGTCCGGGTTCGTTTCTCGGGTCAGTGTAGAAAACGAACGTTTCTGTATTGTTTCGGGTTTGGGTGTAGTTGTACCGTCGTTGTTTCTAATTTTAATAACACAATTGCTTTAGCAATTGGATTAGCAGCAATATGTGATGCTGTCTAAAAATTTTTTATTTGAGTTTTTGACGTGATAACGTCTTTAAAATCGTTTTAGTCGGGTGACATGTTCAGAAACTTGTGTCACACCAAAACCTCACGAGCGCGATCGCAGGTATAACGAGAGAGAGACGGACCGATCTCCCGTCTCATCTCGAGCGCTGCCAGTCATTCCGTGAAACTTGTCACGCGGAATCCTCACGAGCGGAGGCTGGCATAGCGTTCGAGTGAGTGGACCGATCTTCCGTCTCTCTCACTCTAGCGGCATACAAACGAATGGAGATTTTCTCGTGCGGTTACGTTATCACGTAAACATCTCGATCGTAAACCTACTTTACAAACAACCAATTTTTTTTTAAATATAGACTTTATTTAAATATATCAAGGTTAATTGTACAGTCAGCACCAATAGCTTAGTTTCTGTATTTTCAAAAAAACGTTATTGCAAAACTTATCACAATAATTATTATAGTCAACAAAATGACTACGCAAAAGTGTAATGACAAAGTCAGGTTATCGTGAAATTTAGAACAGACAGTACTTTTGAAAGTTAGTTTTTGATGAGCTACTTTTGATGGTGACTGTACCTTATTTTTTATTTAAGAAAAACTAACGTACATCTCACATAACATATTTATTTCTTAAACATCTGATACTTTTTCTTTTCAGTTGACAACTCAGACTTTGCATGATTTATTATTTTACTCAAAATCTATTTTTAAAAAGCAAAATGGCAAGACCTTGTCTTTTTACTTGATTGACAGACGGATTGACACGTTTGCTCTATGCTGTCTCCAAAGTCTGCGACCCCCTTAAGTGCTCCGTACGAATGGGGAGCGTGCATTAGCCTTAAATATAGGCTTTTTAAGGATAGTTTATTATTAATGAGATATCAGATCTAAGACTTTCTAAAAATACCTTAAAGAAGTGTACATATTGTGTTACCATAACATTAAATCGATGCTATGACGTGAAATAACGTGTTTGTCGAAAGAAAAAAAGGTCTCAGTCACTCTCACTCTGCTGGAGTATATTTTATTTTATAATCTTTCGGATGAACATGCTGCGGTGGATGTGCGGAGTCACGCGGAATTCCCGCTTGAGGAACTCGCGCATCCGCGGTAGCCTTCGTGTCCGTGATATTGCAAACAAACTGCAGGTGAGTCGCCTACAGTGGTACGGTCATGTTTTGCGGAAACCGGCAAGCTACTCGTACGTAAGAAACAAATGTCTGGCCATGCCACCACCGCCAGGTCCTGGCAAAAGAGGTAGACCCAAGAAATGCTGGCTTGACGTCGTGCCAATGATCTCACAACTAGAGACGCTCAAGACCGTGCGAAGTGGAGGAGTAGATCAAGGAAAGCGGACCCTGGGCTCCAAAGCAATGGCTTTGGTCGCAACCGGGTTGACCGTATACAGATGAAGACGGAGATCTTTCAGATGTTTGTGGGTATAAAATCCAAGACATTGATAAAACAACCCTGGTTTACTAGCAGATATATACACTTGAAGAAATTCGCCAATATTATTATGTCCTCTGTAGCTCAGTTGGATGAGCATTCACCCGGATAGTGAAAGGTCGTGGGTTCGAAAACCATCAGAGGCACTTGAAAAAAAATTTAATTTAAAAATATTATCCTTGTCTTAGGTAATCGTGAATCGTGTCAAAATACCACTTGGTAAAACCTGCGCTAATGCAATATACAAAATTTTTAACTTTAAACAGATATATACGTATATTACCTCAAGGTTGACTGGTAGAGAATGTTGTATAGCATTATATAGATATAAATAAAATTTGTTTATCGGCACGAAGAATTAGCCATAACAAAAGAAACATGTTTAAAGGAGCCAAATGTACAACTTACCTAATGATATAAAGGAAGGCGACTCGTTTAGACTTTTTACAGCAAAATTAAAACAGTATATTTACAACAAAAAAGTGCCATGTGTGCCATATTAATTAATGTAAATTATGTAAACTATGTACCTTAAGCGTCGCAAGTATGAAGGTCTCTGTAGTTCCTACATGTTTGAGCCATTTAGGGTCGAGACGCTCGGGCCGTGGGGACCTAGCGCACATCGACTGTACAGTCAGTTAGCCAAGCGGCTGATTGACTGTACGGGCGACCGGAGGGCTGGCGCATTTCTTGGTCTTTGGCCATTCAGCGTGGAAATGCGGCCAGCCTTCTTGGCACCATGCCCCGATCATTGGAAAGCAATTTGGGACACATTTTGTACTTGTAAATATTTTTGTACCTACATATTTTTCTTTTTTCTTTTTAGGGTTAGTTTTTGTTATTCAATTTGTACAATTTCATAAAATGTATCTTTCCTGAATAAATGAATATCATTTATGATTCAAACTATGTTATATTAGATTATTTTTAAGCTCATTCTAAGTGAACTACTTATGTTCTTTATGAGTAAATAAAATGTCTTTAAACCTAATTATATCCACAAGTACAGTCTACGCTTGGTTGTAAATAAAGAACAAAATTAAGTGTATAACGAAGCCATGAAACCCACATAACCGTAACGCGTTTAACAACGCCATAACGCATCGACGTGTTAGCTCAAGGGAAATTAGCCGCAGTTTACAGCTGGAGTTGCAAGCGCTAGTTTAATGGTTAATCGTTTTCTATGGATGACTGTTAGCCAAATCTACTCGATAAAATACTATTAAATGACATAGCCACACTAAGTAAGTAAATGTTGATTCTTGTAATTATAAGAAGTAGGAGATCTATTTTTGAAACATAAGAAATGAATCTTTAATTCGAACGAACCCATCCCTCAGTTTAAATAATTCGTGTATAAAATTCATTTCTATTGCTCATAATTTTACGCATCTTTTAATCAATAATAAGTGTTGCTATTAAATTGAAATCGTTTTAATATTTTTGTTTTACGCAGAAAATATTGTAAAAACGGAATGCAAAAACCCATTGATTTTAAAAATAGCTTAAATCGAAACGTCAATAAAAAGTTATTATGTCGAATCTCTGTCCACCCTAATGTTTACTTGTCAATGTCATTTTTCTGTGCTTTTTGGTAGTAGAAAAAGGAGTGGGTAGGCCATCGAAAATATTGACATAAGGTACCTATTTGCATGGGAATCTTGCGGTTTCGTACTCGGATTGGAATTCGCATGATTTAAAAATATATCTACTGCTCCAATATGCCAACTTTATTATAAAATTTAGGTCAAAATCACGAAAATTTCGAATTCTGATTTGAGCGATTTAGGTATAATAATTATGGTGTTATCCGTGTTATACGATTTTGAATGTAGTCATTCACTTTTAATGCTGACCGTATTATTTAATTATTTTACACTTTTTAAATGAATTGATTATACGACAAAATTAAGAAGAAGAAAAATACATTTTCGTATCAGAATTTCTTATCTACAAAAGTTTCGTTCCTCTAAGAAACTAAGTACATTGCCCAGCGGTTACACGATGTTCGTGCAGCGAGTAACAATGTAACTGCAGTGTACACTGTAAACACACAGCACACACATAACTGCAGTACAACAGAAACGAAGCGATTCACAAGTTTCTAACAATTTTCCGCACTATTAACTTGCAATCGACGTGGGTATTGCCACTTTTAAGTTTAAGATGTTTCCAGGAAAAATAAGTTTGGACGTACATGGAGCGGTATCGCTAGAAACTATCGCGGGAATAAGAATTGTGTTCATTTTTGGGTTCTGTATCTAAAGAGTTGTTACTGTAACCCTATTAATAAGACCTGTCTGCTCGTCTGTCTGTCACAGGCTGTATATTTTGAACCGTAATAAGAAGAAATAAAAAACAAAACAACTTTGAAACATGGCTATATAGCCAGTGTTATCTTAATGTGTAAATTATATGAATAAATAAAAATGGTTTCCACGATTACTTAGACTTTTTATTTTTTATTTTTTGGTGTTATTGGCCTTACTTGATAAACAATTTTATGTAAGTAAATCAAACTGTTAAAAGACTGTTGTTATTCCTAATAAATAAAATAAAATTAGCTAGCCCCAAACTAAGTAAAGCTTGTAATGGCGACTAGATAACGGATAAACATAATAAAATACTTTTATAAACACTTAGGTACAAAATTATATGCTCGTGCTCATCACACGAACATTTTGTTCATGCGGGATTCGAACCCGCAACGGCTCGGCTTCGTAGTCCGGAGCGCGAATTAATGGGTCCATATTGGCTCACATAAAATTCTAAATCCTATTTTTTGTCTTACTACCGATTTGTGTTCATAATAATCACTCTTCATAATTTGATTTTTCATACTTTTTTTATTCATAAATTTTAAATTCAACGGAGCTCATAACAGTTAGTGATTATATTTTTTTTATTAATACTGTTACTACCAATAATCTTTTTTTTTCAGATTATTTTTTCTTCATAACATTCAATGATGTATTATTTTAATTATGTTGTTACTAAGAACATATTTCAGTTCATAATGTCGTTCTTCAGAATAGCTTACTTTATAACAGAAAATTATCATAATTTTTGTATTAATAAAGGCAATACTAAGAAAATATTTTAACTCATAATGTCATTTTCCATAATAGTAAATATTGAAAATAATTTTAATTTATTAGTAAGTAGTAGGTAGGTTAGGAAAGTACCTTGAAGATATTAAACAACTACATATGATGAGGAAAAAAAGATGCAAGCAGGCATGCAGCTTGCAAAATGACAACATAAAATAAATTTTAATGTAGCTGCTGCACGCTGCATGCAGGCAAGCATGCAACAAGCAAGCAGGCATGCAGCATGCAACATGCAAGCAGGCATGCAGCATGCAAGCAGGTATGCAGGCAGTTTAAACAGGCAGCGCTCGGCGACCGCTACCGCGGCACGCTTACTACGCTCGCTCCGTTCGCTCGCCTTCACGCTGCGTGTGGTCACTGTTCTAATCTAACCTAACCTCGGATTAGCTCTAAAGTAAAAATAAAGTCCAAGTTTGTATAGCAAATTAGTATTGTATCAGAAAGTTAACTCACAATGGTTCGACACGACAATGACGTTACCCCCATCGATCGAACTGGAGGGCGTCCTACTACGTTTGCTGAGACAAGGTCTCCACTCGAGAACCCGTTTACTCCACAATTTCTCAGTTCTGCGACAGATGTTTCCACTTCCACGGCTTTTGGACTATCTCCATTACATTGATCTTCAGCCGTCATTTTAACTTTAGCAGTCACTTTATATTAATCCCAAATGAACCTAAAGCGTGGAGTTCCCCTATTTATTAGCAAGAACAAAGTGTGTTCCCGTCTGATAGATTTATCGGGTCCATAACGGTATCATTTATTCACTGGACAAGTTGGCAGTCGCTGCGATGGGTGACAGCTATCACTCTGGGAGCAAAAATAAACTAAAAGTGTTTGTACAGACGGGCAGATAATTGAGTTTATACTTTGGGTATCAGAATACACCAATTGTCATAGTGTCCATCATCATTATCTGTACGTTCGATCCCGGTTGCGTCGTTTTGGAGCCCAGGGTCCGCTTTCCTTGATTTACTCCTCCACTTCGCACGGTCTTGCGTGTCTCTAGTTGTGAGATCATTGGCATGCATCTCATAGTGTTCTTTCTTTCCTAAAAGCAAATTGGTAGGTATTGAATCCCCAAAACAAAACATAAGTATTTTTAATACTGTCTTATGCCGCCCCATTTGAACGCCTCAGCTATCGGCTCTGGGCAAGCAATGTCTTCCCCAAAAAACCTTTAATAATAAATGCGACTTTCATTTCCTGGTCACACTTAAGAAGTAGCCTCATTTATTTTATAAAATGAATACAGGTATTCCTGGCATCCGAACAAACTTTTATCATTAATTAATTTAATTTAATTTAAGCCATAAGACGTCCACTGCTGAACATAGACCTTCTATAAGGATTACCAGATTGGCCGGTTAGAAGCGGCCTGCATCCAGACTTTATCTCTTTATAGTTTATTTATTATAGGTATATAAAATAAATGTTTGTTTGTCCCATATCCAATTGCGACAAAACCTTGTCGGCTTGTTGTACGCACGTCGGGCAAGATTTTTAAGTTGTGTTGAGGACCACGCGAATGAATACGCGGGTAACAGCTAGTTTGTTATAAAACTCAATAAGATTTTTGATGTCAGCTCCCTATAGAACTTTCAACATAAATCTATGAAGTATATCGTATTACAAATTCTATCTCGTCTGCTATTCCTGAAGTCCGTTCCCCAGAGCATATAAAGGACTTACTAAACTATATTTAATTGGCACAGAACTGCGTCTAACTTGTCCAAAAACTAAGTTACCTGCCATTGAGTTATTTAGCGGGCTCAGATCTTGTCATATTTATCGAGTTACTGAACGTTGATGCGGCCAATAAATATAATATTTTGTTAGGGCAGATTATAAAAGAACCGGGTAAGAATGTAGGATAATATTCGCCACCTGAGGGTTTCGTATAAGCCTAATTATAATATGTTTAATAAACAGTCATGTAGCTGCAAAATGTATGTTTAATAATTATGTAATCGAGATTTAATAAATAACGTTTTTTTAAATTTCTTTCTCGTAACGTAAGACCTTTCGTGAACCGAAGTTAAATGTGATGATTTGAATGATCAACCTGATAGGCATGTACCTACTTGTAGGTAAAATGAAGACAAAAAGTAAAGACATCTATAGAAGTAAAGATATTTTTACTACTTATCTTGAAACTAATACAAATGTGTTTTTGGCGGTATTTTTTTTGTAATTAAGCGAAACACATGAACGAGATTAATGTGATTCTTACACATTCTAAATAAAATTGCAATAAAATAAAATTAGTTAAGTGTGAGTTGGACTCTTGCTAATTCTAAACCGAAATTACGTAGGGCTAAATTTACATGACTCTGACACGCACTTGAATTAATTTCATAAAATTCATTTTAACATCTAAATGTGACGTTTTAACTTACTTTTTAAAGAAACAAATAAAAGCTTTAATTCTAGCCTTTTAACCCTATTTAAAATAACTAGGAATTAACGAGATTTGAATATAATCCGGCCGCAAAGAAATCCCATTTAGGAGGCATGAATGATTAAATTTTTTGCTCTCTTAGAATCCGCCTCCTTAGGCTGAGAGGCCGGTAATGACGTTACTGCTAACAATGACGTCATAAAACGAAGCTCGGCTCCGTAATAATATCTTTAGGAGTATCACACCTGAGCACATTACTAGTGGAACTCGATGGAACATCGGTCCTAATTTTTGACGACCGTCTGGTGTTGTGATTCGCGCTCCGGACTACAAAGCCAGCGGTTGCGGGTTCGAATCCCGCAAAGGGGAATGTTTGGGTGATAAACACGAGCATTTCTACTAGTCATGGACGTTTATAAAAGTATTTATGTATTTTTATCCGTTGTCTAGTCGCCAAAGTACAAGCTTTGCTTAGTTTGGGGATAGATAATTGGTGTGATTGTAAAAAAAAATTATTTTTACTGGAGATTTTAAATTCTATACTTTGTACTTTACAAAAAAGTAAAGTACAAAGTATAGAATTTTTTAGGAAAACTAGGGTTTACAAATTGGTAGTAGGAAACAATATGCGATATTTATAAACTTTTCAGATGCTTATTAACATTAATAAGACTGACTTTATAAAGCAGTAAAGGTTTAAAAAAAAAAAAAAACACACTTTTTTAGCTTCACTAGTAACTAACATCTAACTACTTATAGTTAAAACTTTGAAGTCGTTTTTAACTTAGTTCTAACTATTTTATCTATTTTAAACGTTGTGGACGTGTCATTCATGATGATACAACCATTTTTTTTAAATAAATAAATATTGGACTACATCACATACATTGCTCTGATCCTGTGGTAAGTAGCTAAAGCACTTGTGTTACAGAAATCAGAAACAACGACGGTACCACAACACCCAGACCCGAGGCAATATAGAAAAGTTATTTTGCTACATTGACCCGACTGGGAATCGAACCCGGAACCTCAGAGACAGCGACACCAAGTCCGGTATGCTCGCCTCTCGGCTACGGAGGTCGTCTTTTGGGCTGATCCGATGCTGCAGCTAGAAGGTATACAATGACTTTTAGTAAAACTTTTGTGTTGGTGCTTATTTCGTTCGTTTTGTCAAGTTTCAGTGTGTTTTATTGTTTTTTAAACTTAATTTTTTTATACTAACAAAGTTAAGTTAAATGCCGTGTGTGGACGGCCGTAAAGAATACACTTCCTTACCACCAACAGGAGGCGTGTCGTAAGAGTCGACTAAATCCTGTAGCACGTGAAGGGCAGCAGCGTCTACGTGTGAAATCTCATATAAAACTGCGCTCGCCAACCTACCTGCCAAGCGTGGCAAGTGTTGGCAATCCCCCTCAATGATAGGTCATTGAGAGAGGCCTATGTTCATCATTATCATTTAGGCTGTAGCTCGTCCACTGCTAAACATAGGCCTCCCCCATTGACTTCCAGATTGGCCGGTTGGAAGCGTCCTGCATCCAGCGTCTTCCTGCGACCCTTACCAGGTCGTCTGACCACCAAAGTTGTACAACCTATTTTTTTTTTAAATTCATAATTGTATTAAAATGATACAGTAACATCTTAATACTTAGTATTTTAGAGCAAATGTCTAAATAGTCTGGTTGCCTTGTCTTAGAGTTACAGAGTTCCGATAGCAATAATTAGCTCTTAGAGCCGATTTTTCAACAGCCAGATACATTTTATTTGAACAATAAGTTTCACACATTGACAGTTTTCGTATAGAAAATATGTCAAAGCGTCACTTTTATTCGTTAGATAAAAGTTATCTGGTGATTGAAAAATCGGCGATTATTGTAATAAAGTCTATGAGTAGCACGCTAGAAGAAAGATCAAATAAATAAACTCATAGTAGGGGTCACAAGCTTAAACCTTGTTTACAGAATAAGGTTTTTAATTATACGCGGGTTATTTAGAAAGCTTGTAGTGTCGCAAACATAATCCCTAGAAGAGTATGAGATAAAGATGTAATGAATACTGATGGCTAAAGAGTTTTCACGTAACTTTTTATGACGTTTGGGTCTTTGTTAGAAGTATTAGTAAGGCTTTTAGATTTTTATTTTAGGCTTTGAAGGATCTATTCACTTTTGATTAAACTTATGAAACATTACGTTTTATATTTTATAGACTTTTTTTAAATAACATCAGTTACTTCAGGCGCCGGGTAAGGAGAATACACGTAAAAGGGGTGTTTTTGGACAAGTTTTCTGGCAAAATACGGATGTATTAGAGATGTATTCCTATTCCGGGCCGGACCGGAATACCGGATGGTATTCCGGTCCGGCCCGGTATAGGATGTGTAAATTATTATATCATGTAACTTATAAGTTGAAGTTTTTCTTGTTGTATCTAAATACTAGTTATTATTTCTTATAAACACTAAAAAATTTTTCAAAGTACCACAAATATCGCGAGCTTGTACACATTTATATTTTAAACGACGTTTTTGTTTAGCTTTAAAGTTGGTTTAGGTGTTTATAACATTCGTGCCCTTAGGGTGAAGTTTTTAAATGGATTTTACTCTTAGCGCCTACTTTTCCATGAGCGGATATTTTGCACAGGAGCGCAATGGATGGATATATATCTTATTTATCTTAGGCACGTAATAGAAGTCGCATTAGTCGACGCCTAATGCTCAAGGTCACTTGCTTTACCCGTCGCCTTAAATAGCCGTTAGCTTCATTGCAAATTAAACTACTACCAGTGAAATTAATTAGCATACCGATACCGATTCGCCCCGTGGTGAGAAAGGACCCATTTAAAAAAAGTCTTGGGCGATTCGCCCCGCGGGGCGATTCGCCCCGCGGGGCGAATAACTCGTGGTGCGAAACGACTAAAGACCCCTTTACCGGGTCCTACCACTGCTTTAGGACAATAAATTATAGTAAGTTATTAAAACACTCATAAGCTCATTCTATCTACATACCTACTTACAAAATATATATATTTTAATAATATAAGTATATCCTAGAAACTTTCAATACGACCTGAGTAAAACTTTTATGTTAGCATTTGATCACATATTTTTTGTTTTATGCTGTGTACCGTTAAATTTGTTATAACTGGCAACATTATCGGTAAATAATCAACGGATACGCAAGCCAGTTGTGCCATACTGCTGCAAACATGTTCGACAAGAAGCAGCCAATACTGGAACAAGTGTGGCCCATATAACGAGATGTAGCATAGGATATACCAAAAATTGCCAATACATAATATATGTATCAGCTAGGAGGTAGCGAAAGTATCAATATGGTTTTCCATGTCTAAGGGTTACGAAGATCTGATCAGTTGGATTAACAGGACACGTACTTATTCTATTCTCAATCAAACAAGAAATTATGAAGATATAGTATAAAAGTTCACCCATCACGACAATCGAGTCATAGTTATAGTATTTTTATTGCACAATGAAATCCATAACATTACGAAAGGTAAATTACGATTTACGATTTATGACGTATTAAAAAAACTACTTACTAGATCTCGTTTAAACCCATTTTCGGTGGAAGTTTTCATGGTAATGTACATCATATATTTTTTTTAGTTTTATCATTTTCTTATTTTAGAAGTTACACTGGGGGGTACCCAGGTCCTTTCGGACACACATTTTACCACTTTGGAAGTGTCTCTCGCGCAAACTATTCACCACATTATTTCATAGATATACATTACCCCACACATACATCACACCCATGAGTCGAATGAAAATTTTTTTTTGGGTTTCAGTTCTAAGTATGTTTTTTTTTTTTCTATTTTTGTGTAAAAATCTTAATGCGGTTTACAGAATACATCTACTTACCAAGTTTCAACAGTATAGTTCTTATAGTTTCGGAAATAAGTGGCTGTGACATACGGACGGGCAGAAAGATAGACAGACAGACAGACATGACGAATCCATAAGGGTTCCGTTTTTGCTATTTGGCTAAAGAACCCTAAAAATGGCGGAAAATTTTGTCGAACAAATCATACGACATTTCTATTCTACAGAGTATGTGCTCCATGCTCGTGACTTACCGTGGTCGATTTTTTGGAATTTTTGGATTGGATTTTTTAGAAAGGTTCTGAAACTTCTGAAGGTTGTCTGGAAGAGATCGCTGAAGGTTGTCTGGAATAGATCGCTTTTAGCGATAAGACGGGTAGGTATCTTCTATCTATCTAACTTCTGAATCGGGGGCCTGTACTGGCTCGTTATCAACCTAAAACGCTACCGCTTATGTTTTGCGGCACACATTTATCGCGATACTAAGAGACAATAGCGCCATTATACCAAGCTGAGCAAGTTAACAATGAACCGAACGCTGATTAAGCGGTTCCCGGTGATCGTAAATTATTTTGTTCCCAGCCTTTTGGGTGTGGATTAACAAGTGGGTCTCTGAGACCAAGAAAGCATTCGTTGAGGACATTAAAAATTTTGAAAATATGATCCTTGGTAGTTTTTCTATGGTTGACAAGAGGCCCGCTAAATGTGAAAATTAGAAAAATGACCTGACACTTTCATGAAGTTTCACTGAATTATACCAGGCAGTTAAAAAAAATTTCAAGTAAAATATTATTCTCTTATTATTATAAAACACTTCCCCATACAAAGCCGCCGACGTATAACGTATATATATAACAGTGAATGATTTTTTTGCGATTTCGATGTTGGTCCCATACAAAAAGTTGTTGTATTTGGGCACCAGAATCAGCCCCTGGAGGGTTGCTAATGTTTTACCCGGAACAAACCGGTTACCAGTTACCGGTTACCGGTTTTACAAATAACCCTGTATATGCAAAATATTCAAAAGTTTAAAACTAGTTATAGCCCAAATACCTAACTTGTAATCAAATCTATTATGTGAGCTTAGGAATTAATCGAATCCGCCGTCCATTGTCCTCAAGTGGACATAGGTCTCCCAAAGTAAGTATACTAATAATTCGACGACCTCCGTAGCCGAGAGGCGAGCATACCGGACTTGGTGTCGCTATCTCTGAGGTTCCGGGTTCGATTCCCGGTCGGGTCAATGTAGAAAAATAACTTTTCTATATTGCCTCGGGTCTGGGTGTTGTGGTACCGTCATTGTTTCTCATTTCTGTAACACAAGTGCTTTGGCTAGTTACCACAGGATCAGAGCAATGTATGTGATGTTGTCCAATATTTATAATATTTATAATAAGCATGAGAAATTCAAAGGTGCTATTGTCCTATATTGTACAGCTGAAATGATTTACTTTTGATTGCGTTCATTGTTTGCTGAACGTCAATAAAATAGAATCATACTAAAGATGTGTACAGAAGGCTTACTTGGGACTTTGATAGCTGATAAATTAGTAATTTATCATGGTTTACTACTAGACATACGTGCATCATGCAATATAATCATACGTACATACAATAGCATCTTTCAACAGCTGGTTTTCCTCCTCTTTTGCCAGCTTCAACAGCAGTTCAACAGCTGCCAGAAAAGCACTTAACTGTCAGAAGTGACAAAAGAAAAGACTAATATTTTATTCATACATTTCGTGTTTCGTGAAAAACGTATTTGCGATTTCGTAAATGTTTGCATTTAAAAAGTTCTCTGAAACTGCAATAAGAACATAGCTGATAAAAAATACGATAGAACGTACCAAGACTTTTTTGAGTCATCAGAAGGGTGTATGTCAGGACTACCCTTGCCAAATAACCAATCACAAAAAACAATTAATTTAAAAAAAAGTATATTCTATCTCAGGTTTTGAATAATCTGAATATCGAGGGGAAGGCGGTTTCTATGTGAATACAATACCTAAAATACAAATAAATTTAATATAATAGAAGGTCAACTAGAATAAAACCTTTGGGTGACACCACAGTAAGATAGTTTTTGACTGGTTTTATATAAAATAGCCACTCAAAATATCATTTGTTATTAGTATTTTTGAAGAATTAGTATTCAAATTTGCAAACGAAATCGAAGGAATCGTATACGAGTTCCGAAATAATCGTGTACGCTTATTGGCATGTCGTTTTCAAATTAAAATGTTTAATCCCTTAAAATTACGTTGTCAGGAACTAAGCCCACTGCTTATCATAATATTGTGGAATGAAGATGTGATTTTAATGAGCTCCTGCAATATCCCTTTGTAATTTACTGACAATGGATGTATTTATGGGTAGTGAAGTGACTGGTCAAACCATAAAAAATTACAATAGTATATGGTTTCGCCTGCAAATAGTTCCAAAACTAAAATACCTCCGTGAAGTTTAAATAGTTCCTATTCGTACTCGTGAAATCGAATGAAGTAAAAACTAAAAAAACGTCCCGAGTTCGAATCCCGGTCGATCAATGTACAAAAATTACTTTTTTATATTGTCAGGGTGTTATGGTACCGTCGTTGTTTCTGATTTCTTTAACACAAGTGCTTTGGCTGCTTACCATAGGATCAAAGCAATGTGTATGATATCCAATATATTTATTTATATTTATACAAAGTAAATATCACATCTTTACAGTAAGACATACAATTTAGGTGAAAAATGTATAAAACTATCACGCTCAAAAAATCACATGCCAAAAACTGACGATTCAAAGGCATTCACGGACATCCCCATCTAACTACAAATCTAAAAGTCCGTTCCCACCGGCCGACGTATCGGGACACGACCGCACCCGCGTTGATTTATGCGTGGACGCGGGACACGGGACACGCCGCGCGCGCCGATAAATATAATTGTGACGACCCAACTGCCTGTGCGGCAAGTGAGTAAGGGCCTTTACACAATACAAAAATGGTCCAAAGAGCCGTTTCAATGTCATTAAATCCTAAAAAGGCAATTCTATAACTTTAGTCACCATTTTGATACCCTATTGTGATATTGATACATAGATTATGGAAAATATTTCTTCATCATATCTTTTAATTTGAAAAGGTTATCATGGTGCCATCATCACTATAATACCTCTTTGCTGTGTCTTACTGTCTTAAAAGTTAGTATGTGCTGTCTAAATGGGGCAAACAAAAAAACACACCTTCCCACGGCTGAGTTGTATCGTCGCGGTGCAAACTAAGCTACATTCTACGCACTTATGATTTTCGTAACAGAATTTTTTTTTACAATTTCTGCATAGTTCCGTTTAACCAATCACCTAATTGCCAAGAGAAAAAATTGTAATCACCTCATAGGTTTAAACTTCTTTTGACTAACTGTAATTTGAAAACGATGCGAAATATGGAATAGATTCGTAAGAACAATTTTATAATTAGATAGTGACTAGCTGTCCCGGCGAACTTTGTACCGCCTCTTCGTCGTTCGAATTTTCCGATTTTTTAGTAGTTATTCTGCTATTCGGAATGGAAACAAATCCAAAAAATCATAATCAAATCGGCCCAGCCATTCTTGACTTGTAAATGGTGTAACTAGCCCAACTTTGTTTTAAATATATAAGATTGATAGGTCATTGGGGGATTAACATATTACGTAACTTATTTTAATTACTTTTTATAGTAGTATTTTAGGGTAGTAGCGCGGGGACAAATTAGTCCCGTTTCTGAGGAGTTTCATGCGTGTTTAAACACATCTCGTTTGGAAATAAACCCCATGACCGTGACGTAATATGTAGCTGACTTGTTTTCTATAACGTAATAAAATAAAGGGCATATTAAATATGCATGTATTTTTATTTGGACTTAAAATAAATAGTACTTAACTAAAATAAACAAAACTTAAAGAATTTTAGAAAAATATTGATAAATACCTGACTTACAATTCCTTAAAGTCACGTGCTAGACAAGGAGATCTGACATGTACCGTGACGTCACAGTACACGTCCGCCATAATTTTTTCATTGTAAAAGTTGTTTTAGAAAGAGACAGGTATATCTCAATATCTAATTACTGTATTACTTTTTTTTTAATCAAAAATCTAATTTGTTTTTACTATTAGCACTATAATTTCATATACTTTTGTATAAATATAGTAAAAACAATATATTATTTACGTGCATATTCCCTATTGATGCAAAATGATAAGAAGTATAAGAATAAGGGTTAAATGTAATTTATAAACTTTAAAACTGTGAAAAAGCCCTAATAAAATCTCAGTGGTACGTCGCATCGTTCAGGAAGACTGTTACATCAAGTGCGCGCGTTCTCTGCATTCTACAAAATTGCTCTAAGTTTCAAGCGAACATAGGCCTTAAACCTTATTAGTGAGACTCAAAATGATGTACACAGAAAATGGTGTAACGCCAGGACTTGCTGAAGTAAAATAGTTCTTAACAAAAGACAATAAGACTTAAAATTATTTACACAATAACAGGCTAAACGCGAGGACTGTTTCGACAACTTTGTAATTTATATTTTTGACTTGCGATATTACGTTCGGAAATAAATGTTTGAATTGTACGGTATTTTGTGTATTGGCAACGCGCTAGCTGTCACATTTAGATGATACAAAATTTGTTACATATGTAATACAAATAACGAATGGCCAATTTTGCTCCGCCTCCCTTTTTTGAATAAGAAAACAAATGATTGTAAGCCAATATTAAGCGAGACTATAGGCCCAAGAAATTATTTTCAAATATTGGTAATACAGGAAATTATATTTATTCAGAGGGAATTACTTAAAAAGGATGTTTTGCTTATTTAGCTGGCCAGTTTTAGTGCAGGGCTAGCTTCCGATAAAAAAAAACTAGCGCTCCATAATATTATAGGTCAGTGACTATTTTGCAAAGAAAGGTGACGACCTCCGTAGCTGAGAGGCGAGCATATCGGACTAGGTGTCGCTATCTATGAGTCCCAGGTTCGATTCCCGGTCGGCCTATGTAGAAAAATAACTTTTCTTTATTGTCTCGGGTCTGAGTGTTGTGGTACCGTCGTTATTTTAGATTTCTGTAACAAAAATGCTTTGGCTACTTACCATAGGATTAAAGCAATGTTGCTTTCTCCATATGGCCCATGGTGTTAATTATTATGCTCATTTAATTATTTAAGTATCAGAAAAATATACCTAATACGTGGTGATTACTCCATGATTTTACACATTATTATACTATCGTTAATATCTAGACAATTTAATTACGAGTACAAAACCATTATCTTTTAATATCTGATAATTGTAATCCCTTTTGAAACAATTATTTGATAAAAAATTGCCATTTATTTGATGGACACCGATCAATTAACGCGGAACAATGAGAATAATACATTGTATATTTATTTTAATTATATCTATAACAGTCATTGCTGAAAAAAAATCATACGATGGATACAAACTATATAAAGTCATGCCGAAAACAGAAAAGGAAGTGGAAATACTAAAACAAATCAGAGATACAGGATTTGGCGAGTTTTGGAATGAGTATTTCAAAGTGAATGATGATCTGAGAATATTGGTGGCTCCAGAAATGCAACTTGTGTTCCAAGGAAGACTGATGCAAGCTGGTGTGCAAGTTAAAACCATCATTGAAGATGTCCAACAGTAAGTTAAAAACAATTCTATAAAAAATACTTTCTTCTAAGTAGCCACATACAGTCATACAATTAGCTACTGATAAACATTAAACAGCTTATAAATATTTGAATCAATAAATTTCTTTAACTTAACCTAACCTATTGACAGGAGAATATTACCCTACCATTTTGCCTACAGCTACATTTTCAGTGTCAACCGTTGTTTAATTTAAAATTTAAATATAATAAGTAATTTTTCATGACTTAATGAACAAGAATAGGATAATATTTATTTGGCACTAGACATTACAATAATTAACAACTCTAAATGTTTCAGAGTTATCAATAGACAACTAAAACCAATCAAAGTCGACCCTTCTAGAAGCAGTAGCTTCCTTTCATACGATTGGGATTCTTACCACAACTTATCTGATATTGAAAGATGGCTTGACGAACTTGTTGCTGCTTATCCCTCAATTGTCTCTCCAGTTGTGATGGGTTATTCGGTTGAGAAAAGACCTATCAGAGGTATTGTCATCAATTATCACCCTGAAGTAAGCAAGCCTATTGGCATGATAGAAGGAACACTTCACGCAAGAGAATGGATCACACCAGCTGCTGTTACTTGGATTGTCAAAGAGTTTTTATCCAGCACTGACAAGGATGTCAGGGCAATGGCTGAGAGTTTAGAGTGGCATGTATTCCCAGTAGTGAATCCTGATGGATATGTTTATACTTTTACCGATGTGAGTATTGTTTACATTGTTATGGAGTTAGTTTTATCATTATCATCTACCTTTGGATGTCCACAGCTAGGCATAGACATCCTCCATAGAACGTCACAGCGAGCGGCTCTTGCCTGCTTGCATCCAGGGGCATCCCGCAATTTTTGACTAGCTTGTCTGTCCACCATGTCGGCTGGGAGGCCTGCCCCCGCTGCGTTTTCCAGTTTGTAGTCGCTACTCCGGAATCGTTCTTCTATAACGGTTCAGTTTGTTTTGTAGTCGCACATAAAGACAACCATTGCAACCCCTATCACAATGAAGAGATTCCTCGTAAGTTTCATTACATGTAATATTTAAAGCCATAAGCAAGGGGCAAATACTTGGTAAACAACATAATTAGGTTGGTGACGCCGTGCATAGCGGAAAACTTGATCAATTTAACCATTTTAAATCAAAATGTACCCATTTGCATTTTTTAATAAAAGGTAATTTTATTTTCTGTTATACTTATTTTCAACGGTAATTTCTGAAATTTACTCAAATAAAAATTTACTTATCATAGATAGGTAAGTATTTTTGTATATCAAGTTTTGTATACCTAATTTTGATTAAAAAAACTGATTTCCCCTTTGTCAATTTTTACTCACGACACCAGCTAAGGGTTAAAGTATCAAAAATGGTTATTTCTAAAGTGTAGATAGTCAAATATGTTGATAATCTACACATAATTAGTTAGTTAATCATGATTAGCTATTTTTACAAACACGCTTTAAGTCAATTTTTGGAACAAGAGATGTATTTTTGAAGTATCTACTTTTCCCACATTACTTAATCCCACAAATAGTTTTAGAAATATAAGATTTTAGATTCTCCTGATTATCTGGTGCCTGTCTTGTTGTAACTTAATTTGTGTTTAATAATATTTTCTCAGAGAGACTTTAAATTTGTACTATCGAAATGCTCGTTTATCAAACTAAATGAGTAGGTTTGCACTTATTAAACTTTAAACGATCATCTTGGTCTGATTGTTTGCTATCTGAATTACAAGGCAGGCGGTCGCGAGTTCTAATCTTAGAAGCAAGTGCTGAAACACTAGCATTACGCCGAAAGAAACGATGACGTAACGACTTGGAGAGGATGTCAAGGATATGTAGACTTCAGCTCTCGATAGAGAATCAGCAAAGGATTGGGGAGATCATTACCTAGCCGTGGAGCTCTGCAGTAGATATAAAAAAAGTATCTGGAAAAACTCGCATTTATCTAAAAGTCTATAATACGTCCCAGTGCAGGGCACAGGCCTTAGCCAACTATGAGGTGGTTTGGGCTACACTCCACCAGGTGGGCTTAGTACGGATTAGTGGGGGTGTTGTAAGGCCAGTGACTTACCTTACTTTCAGTTGTCATTAAGCCGCCCTAAGGCGGTTAACACACTTCACCGCACAACGACGCGGTGCGCGGAGCCGCGGATTTTAAAATTGTAACGCGTCGACACACGGGAGCATACAAAGCAGGCAGGTGCAGTGTGATAATCTCCTAAAAAGCTCTGACTAAGCTTAACGACTAATACTCAACAATATTAACCGGGACCAACTTTTAACGCATTTATTTAATTACTTTAATTATTGTAAAACTTCTATAGTAGAAAATGGAAACACTAGTATTCACTTTTCACATTCCCTATTCACAGAACCGAATGTGGAGGAAGAATAGAAGCCAAAAAAGCTTTACGTCCTGCGCTGCCGATGTGGTCCACGACGACATGAGCAACGGGGTTGACCTAAACCGAAATTTCAACTTCATGTGGATGAGTAAGTAAATGAAACAATAAATAGCGACTGACGACAATAAATGGGTACAGATCTAGCGAATGTGCAGCTATTCGCATACATTACGACTTCCGTAGCCGAGAGGCGAGCATCCACTTGGTGTCGATATCTCTGAGGTCCCGGGTTCGATTCCCGGTCGGTCAATGTAGAAAAATTACTGTTCTATATTGTCTCGGGTCTTGGTGTTGTGGTACCGTCGTTGTTTCTGATTTCTGTAACACAAGTGCTTAAGCTACTTATCATAGGATCAGATCAATGTATGTGATGTTGTCCAATATTTGTTATTATATTTATTAATTTTAAATTTATTAGTCCAAGACTGGAGACGTACTCGTATTTTTGAATCATACGAATTCTAATCTGAATACGAAATCTCAAGTTGCGCATGCGAATACCTACAATAACTACTTTTTTAAAATTAATTTTTCGGATGTTTTAATTGTTATTCTGCTATTTGGGGCGGAGACAAATCCAACAAATCAAAAATCATAAAAATCGGTAAAGCCGTTCTTTATTTATAAATAAACTAAACCGACTTTGTTTATATAAGAAATAGATGTTTCATAAATAGTAAAGGCGGTAAACCAAAAAAAACGATGGCGTGATGACTTAGGCCGAGTCCCACTATGCCGGACCGGCAGATTTACCAGCATAGTAAAACTGCCGGAGGAGCTAGTGGCTAAATATTTTTTATGAATCTGTTCACATTACGCCGGATCCGGCAAAAATACCGAGCCCGGCATTTTAACCGAGCGTTTTGTCAGTATACAGCGCCGGTAGAACATAATATAAACGAGTTTGCGCCGGTATCTGTGTCCTCCGCATAGACCGCCTGCGTTCCTCTCGCGTCATTTCTGCTTTGCATTTTGAATAAAGGAGACGTGTAGGGATATAAACGCAGAATCGTTCATCCATTAATGTTTCAAATGTTCTAAGTGAAAATCTTTCCCGTAAATAGGATTTTCCCAATGTTTTCTTTTCACTCTATTTATCCTTCTATTAAGATACCACTTCGTCTACTTTTTCTTCACTTCGAACAATTTCGTCGTCCATTGCGAGCAAAGGTACGAATTCAACTTAGGTGAGTACTTGACTGTCCGGTTTTTTTGTGGGATCTGGTGTAATTTGAACACTATTGTCCAGAAGCCGGTGGACAGCTGTTAAATTATTGCAATTAAGTTTAAAAATGTCAAGGAATCACTGACACTGGAAATACAGTTTTTACTAGTTTCAATGTCCAGAAGCCGGTGGACGGTAATTAAAAAATACTAATGTTTGTACACCAATCTCGCCCTGCTCTTATATCATTAACAAAATTTAATTTGAAAATTGAAGAAAAAAACCCCGACACAAATGTGCTATATCAGCTCAAGGCCTCGATCATTATTGATCTAATACTGGCTCAGAGAAACCATTATTATGAGTCCAAACACGCTGTATCTGCAATAATTGGCTTAGGAGTTGTTAATCCCACAGATTCCTTGATGCTGCAGCATCAGTTCAAGGTTGTCATGTCTTAGGAATACTACTAAGGTAACAGTGATCATTTCACAGCAATATGACCTCTGAAAGTTTATAATAAGCTCAAAAATCCTTTTGTCAAGCAGGAAATGAACTGATAAGTTTCAAACGGCTGAACAAATCTTCATAAAATATAGATAAGATCCATCTCTGTAATATTAACTTTACAACAAAAAAAACTAGATCGTTATCGGTCCATTCGTTTGGGAGCTACGATGCCACAGACAGACAGATACACACGTTAAACTTATAACATCCCTCTTTTTTTGTCGGGGATTAAAAAGTGAAGTGGATTGCATGCGAGTCTTACATTAGCTGCGTTAAATACTTCACCAAATCAACTAACAGTTGAAGTGAATGCGTTCCTCGCGCGTTTTTTTATTATCCATGACGGTATTTAGTAAGATAATAGTAGTTTATCTTTCTTTATTACTTTGCAATTGTGCGTTACGAAACTTGCAAAGCTATATGCTAAAGATAAAAAAAACACCGATACACAGAGATAAGAAAACGTAAAACACGTCAAATTCATCAAACATCGCGCTAGAAGTACTGAGTTGAAAATAAAAGTGGTAATACACGTAGCTTTTTCTAGACGGCGACAGAATCTTTATGAAAACTAATATGAAAAAATAAATAAACCCGAAGTTAGAATCTAAAGATATTAAATTTTTACCATCTAGCCATTCTAATATAAGAAAAAAAAACATCGCAACTCCAAAATGGTCTATTTTTCCTGTTTAACGGCTACCAAGGTCTAAAGGTAGTTGACGACCTCTGTAGCCGAGAGATCCTAGGTTCAATTCCTGGTCGAGTCAGTTATTAAATAAATTAAATATTGGACAACATCACATACATTGGTATGATCCTAAGGTATGCCGAAAATAAACTTTTCTATGTTTTCTCGGATCTGGGTGTTGTGGTACACAGCTGTTAAATTATTGCAATTAAGTTTAAAAATGTCAAGGAATCACTGACACTGGAAATACAGTTTTTACTAGTTTCAATATCAGGGGTCCACCGTTTTCATTCAACTATGTATTGATAAACCCCATGTACGACAATAACATACCTATTCTGTAAACACATTACTGGGTTATGAATGAATGAAATGAATGAATGAATTATTAATAATGGAAATTACTCCAAATGCAATAATTAGATTAGCCGCGTCTAGCATCATGTTCAAGGTATACCCTGAACATAAAACAGAAAAAGCGCTAGGTAAGAGAATGACAAATTCTAATAGTAATCTTTTATTGTTTAAATTTCTAGCAATCGGAGCCTCAAGCAATCCCTGCTTGAACACCTTCGCTGGGCCATCAGCTGGCTCTGAACCAGAAACTAAAGCCATCTCCGAGTACGTCTTGAACTTGAAGAAGAAGGCAGACATCGTGTATTACCTCTCATACCACTCTTACACTCAGCTTATCATCTTGCCGTACAGTCATGTCAATAATACCGAACAATTTCCAGCTGATAACCACGATGATTTGGTAAGAACAGGAATAAATACTAGGGAGTTTTACTTTAGATACGGTGGCCGGTCTAGTAGTTCGGACGTTAAACTGAAAAATGTCTTTAGGCGGTTGAGGGTTTAAATCGCGCAAGGAGACACCAAAGATCACACCAATTATCTCACCCCAAACTAAGCAAGGTTGTACTATGACGTATGTAACGGATAAACATACTTAAATACTTTATTAACATCCATGACTTAGGTACAAATGCTCGTGCTCATAACACAAACATTTGCCCCATGCGCGATTCGAACCCGCAACCGCTGGCTTTTTAGTCCGCAGCGTTGTTGTTTTGTGATCAGTCAAGTGGTTGACATACTTATTTTTGCTTTGTCACCGGTAAAGTATACACAGTTTTTTTTTTAAATTATATAAAATTTGACTAAATAGGTATCTAAGCTTAATTTTAGAAACAGGTAATTTTATTTCAAACTCGTAATTCAATGACATTTTACTGAATAAGGTTAGTGAATTATCTCTCGTCAACTCGTCAAGTATCAAACACCTGATATGGACGCTATCTTTGATAACTTTTTTTGCTAATACACAAAGTGAGAGCCATGTTTATATCAAATATTTACCACTACAGGTTTGGATTCTAATTGAAAAATCATTACTGCTCGCGAGGCCTGTGGGACTGAAATTTTCATGAACGTTGTTCGGGATTGTTAGTTCACCCGGGTGAGGCCGGCCCGGATGAAATAGGCTTTAGTAATACCACTGGCCTGGAAGTGGACTGTTTTATTATTAAAGAAGGTTGAAGCACCGATAATACAGGCGATAGAATGCTGATACTTTCAGGTTTTACCTACAATCGTCAAATGTAAAGTTTCAACCACATTGAATAACCGGAGTGCAGTCGCAGTGCAACTTATTGACGCACACTTTATCATGCAACCAAAAAATATTCAAAATAAATTGCTTATCTCAACAAAATTATGATACGAGGCGATATGATAATTACTTATAAAACGACAATAAGAGAAAATACTCTTATAATCTGTGCCTAAATGCGGTCACATTATCCTTTTACTGGCTTCTATTCGCTGCGTGCGCGATGACAGCGTCCCTAGTGACCAAAATTATTGTGGACTTAAGATCTTTCAAATTATGGCAACTGGATGGTTTGCAAATGATTTTCGGATTGTTTTTCTTCGAAATTAGATGAAAATATCTTAAAAGTTTGTGCATATTATAATAAGTGATTTTCTTACTTGAACTAAATATGAATGTTGTAATACGTACGGGATTTGGAGCAATACAACATGATATAACTTTCCAACCTCAAACTGTGCAAAATGGGAAAAAAATTGTATTAGCACAGCATGTGAGAGACGTTGAAGAGCTTAGAGTCAACGGACAAAGCTACTTAATAAGAGCTGTGATCATAAGACAAACGTCTGTGACACAAACTCCCTACAAACTTTTTTCTCTTCACAACAGCTATGCATTTAGGTCTTTGCTCCAATTTCCATCTTGATATTGGAAACGAATAAAACTTGCACGAACTGTCTTTCCCATTGTTTCTACACTTTATAAAACAACACGTGCTGTGATCTATATCGCGAATTTTAACGTTTTTACTTAAAAATACTTAATAATGTTAGTATGGAATTCTATGAAAATATAGTAATTTGACACTGACAGTCCAGAGTTTTTTCACATTTCTGCCACATTGCGTGCTGCGATCGATTTGACGGCCCCCACCACCCACTTTGCACATAGCGTATAAGTGCAATATTTTTGGCTATACAAACCATAATTAAACAAATGTTTGCTTGTTGGAAAGTTATCTTTAGGACAAAGGCCATCTCTGTATTAAATAAGAAAATAAATTTACATAACATAAATATTACATATTTATTTATTTGCAGGTGGAAATAGCAACAAATAGTGTCAAAAAACTCGAGGAGAGATTCGGATCATATTACCGCGTTGGAATAGCTGCAGAAGTTTTATGTAAGTTGAGAAATAAATAAGTAGTTAACACAATCACACCAATTGTACTACTACTTTGTCGTCGTAACACAAAAGGGCACAAATAACATTTTTAGAAACTCGAAAAAACCGGAAGAGTGGGGTAAGATTGAAATGAGAGAGACAGAGGCGATGACGTAGGGACGTTTCAGACTAGACAGAATGCTCTTAATTTTTTTTTTGTTAGGAGTAATAAAAATGACAACTAGCCCGTTTTTAAGAACGAAAATAATAGGGCCCGGTTTCTCTAATATAATTATTAGAAGTTCTGTTAAAGTTTCACCAGTTTATAAGAGGCGACCTTGTATATATAGAACAATACAAAGATACTAATTTATCGTAATTCATTTCAGTCGTCGTATTTCTGAAGTAAAATATATACTTATATCAGAGATCACAGGCATACGCCGACACCGCTCCAACAAAAACATCATGCAGTGCACATACGGTGCAATTTAATTGAGTAATTGTAAATTTTCTACGTATTCTATTTTTCAAATGCATATTAGAAGAATTAAAAATGAAAAAAATATATTTTGTTTTTTAGTTAGGGTCGTTAGGTCGATTTAGTTACTGATTCTGAGTGGTCCGAAAAATTGGCACTACCGTGAAATGTAACCCGGTATCTACATATCTAGATATCACAAAAAAAAATACAGTTGTGCCCTTTTTTGTTACGACGGCAGTACTTCGTTTGCGACTTTTGGTTGCATAGCAACTAGCGACTGGACGCTAATGTCGCGGCTACCCACAGAACAGGAATGACACGCTGCGCTCCGTTACCGGCTATCGGTGTTGTTGCGTCTTGAAAGTTGTCCGCGTCAGCAGGTCTACTACGAAAAATGAAATCCGTCAATACGATAATCGTTGTTCGGATTGCTTACTACGAAACGCTTCGGATTTTTTGAAATTATTAATGAGATAAATAACATTTTATTCGTTCATTCACGAAGACATTCCGAAAATATATCGCATTCGATTAAAACATCGACATCCAAAAGTGTAACTTAGTTAGGAGACCTATCGCTTGCGTATCGTTTGTCTTTCGTTTCGTCCGAAACATCGTATTTCGTTTTTCGTAGTAGGCTTCCAGGGCCCAGCAGCTATCGAGTTTATTTTTAAGATTACTTATCTTTTTATTCATAGAACTTGTCGTTCTTGTTAAAAACAAACAATGCGTGTGATCTTTGGTCAAAATAAGGTTATGAACCACTGCTTTAGATGGTTTATGGACGAAAATGCAATTAAGAAAATGAGCAGCATTTCGACTCAAATAATAGCTAAAAGAATCTTCAGCTGGCCGGTTGAAAGCGGCCCGCATTTAGTGGCTTCCTGCAACCTTTACCAGGTCATCTCCGCTACGTCCTGCGCTGAGCTTGCTGGTACGTGGCCATTCCAGAACCATTCTGCCCCATCGGCTGCCAGTAAAAGAATAATTCGGATTGTTCCTTTAGCTATGTATGGCACCTGTGCGCCTACCTTAGATAAATTATTTGAATCACCTTTCCCTACAATCCTGAATCAATTTGCAGTTTTTAAAATATTAGGACATCGTTTATATATCATATATTATTTTGAGTTCTTATGTAGGTATCTTCATTTAACTAGTTATAAGATTTTTACTTTCCCTCTGATAGCGCAGACTTCGGGCAAAAACATAATGTATTCCAGGCCGAAACATTAACTGATTCCTCGATATTTTAGTCGCTAAATGGCAGATTGCTTATGCTAGTAATTAAACAGTCACGAAAAAGCGACGCTAATTTAAAAACGCAGATTGTGGCAGTCAAAAGTGTCCAAGTGGCTAGGCTAGGCTAGGCTCTCGGTTTCGCCAAATTCAGTTCACATATTCTAAGTTGCTAGTTTTGCTGCTATTTTGCGTATTTTGAATGCCCCTGTGTTAACTTTAATTCTTATTTCAGATCCAATGAGTGGTTCTAGCTTCGACTGGGTCAAGTTCTACGGCAACGCTTCGATTAGCTACCTAATTGAACTGAGAGATCGTGGGGAGTACGGCTTCCTTCTTCCACCAGAGCAGATCATACCGAACAATCTTGAAGTGATGGACGCACTGATAGAAATGGACAAGAACACTAAAAGACTAGGATACTATATAGAGTATTCTGCCGCTTCAAGCCTTATTTATTCTTTAACTATTGTCAGCTTTGGTGTAGTTTTAACGAATTTATTAAAATAATTAATAAATGACATTGTTTAACTTTTTCAGCGACACTGACCCAGATACAAGACCCGTTTAGTGTCGCGGAAGGGGTTAAAAAAAGGGTTAACGTTTTAGAACAGAAAAAAATTACAGGTTCAGGTTAACAACATTGTGAAATAAAACTGTTTAATAACATAAAAATATGTACTTATTCTCCACTAAAAACAAACTTTATAAAATACTACTAACAACAATACACCTTACATTGACAGTCATATAGCTTATAAAGAAATTAACGGGTGTGGCCTTAATTTGAGGCTGCCTCAACAAGCTTTAAAATAATTATTGTTGTGAAATAACGGAAAAAAATAATAATAAAAAAAATAACGAATAAATCATAAATAATCTTATACTACGTTTACAACGTATGCATTTCATAAAGTATCTACGCTAAAAGCATTGAAACAGTACAGTGTAGAATAATTAAAATAAATACAAAATTAAATAATGTACCTACTACAAATGTATTACAAACCTTTTTTTTGCCTGTCAATAAACATACATAAATATCTTTAAATGTTTGGCTAAGACCGTGTTCCAAAAAGATAAAGAATTACACCCAAATGGCTGTGGCGCAGTGATTCGTTTTGAACGGAAAGGGTTCCGGGTTCGATACCCGGTTTCAGTCCATTTCGAAAAAAAAAGTTCTGATTGGCTCGGGTCTGTGCTGGGAGACGCTATTTCAGTTTTAATTCAATTCACCTTACTTTACAAACATGACAGTAAAATATAATAAACATAAAATAATAAAAATTTAGTTTTTCTCAAAATGTCATTAAAATAAAGGTTAATTTAAACCATAGAGCACATAACATAAAGAGTAGAAATGTCAAATTATTTGTTCGACAAATTTTTTCGCCATTTTATAATCTGTATCTGTACTTTTTTGTATGGGCAAGAGTTGACAGGACTTATCATTTCATACTAATTATAGGTGAAAAATCACTTACTAGTTTCGGAGAAAGATGTGTCGTATTGCTGCTCTAGTACCAGTTATAGTACCACTAGCAGGCCAACTTATTGAAGCATACCGGGAAGTGTAATACTTTCAGAACCTGCCTGAGGCACCAGTCTTCACAATCCAGGCTATATTAGACAAACAAATCAAAATGTAATAATTTTAAGTTGTGAAGAAAATAAATATTTCAATCATACTAAGTAACTATATTACAAATAATAGGTTTGTTGTTTAGCGCATATTTATTTATACTTTTTGTCAAATTACACGTCATAAGGTGCGTCCACTCAGCCGTTATTTTTTGTGGAGCAAATACGATTTTTCGTAGGTTAAAATTGCTTTTGAAACGAAAAATTTTAAACGATAATTACTCGGCAACACCTGTGGATCAATCTGGATTCTGGAGCAAAAAGCTGAGCAGAATGAAGCTCTCCCAATAAATTAATTCAGCAATATTGCTTCTTGTAATCATCGCACAGTTGGCCCCAAAATGTTTAAACCTTTACATATTTTGTTTTATGTAAATGGTACTAGTGTTTTTCGAAAATACTTTTAAAAATATTAAATGAAATACAATTTTCGACAGCAATTTTGTATTTTTAAAGCCACACGAACTGAAATTTAAATGAATTGAGTATTTGAAGTAAAACATAGGCATTTTTTGTTATATCGGCACGTAATACTCGTATCTTATTGTATGGAGTTTAAAGATTAATTGTTATTAACGTTTGTTCTAATCTCTTATCATTATTGATAGGAGTTATCATTTAATCCACATTTTTGACGGACAAACTTTATTTCAATTAGGTTACTACTGCAAAGTCAATTATGTATTTTAGGATATTATTTCTAATAGCAATTATAGCTATAGTGAATTGTGAATATGTGAGTTACAAGAATCATCAAGTGTATAAAGTTACCCCAGAAACAGACAGGGATGTGGAAATACTGAACAATGTAGAAAAAGAGCATAGTTACTTATTTTGGGAACAAGGTATTAAGAAAGGAAGGGATGTAAGGCTCATGGTGGCTCCTGAGAAGCAACGAGCATTTGAGAAGTACTTCTCTGATGTTGGGATTAAAACTCAACTTATCATACAAGATTTCGAGAGGTATGTAGTATTAATAAAATAATGAATTTTACAATAATTACCTGTCCAAAAGCAGGCACAATAATCATCATCGTTATGTATCATATGTGATACACCGGACAGGACCTTTAACAAGAAAACGACCAGACTCGATAAGCACATGACAGGACCGTAGTAAATGGCACTTATTGGACGAGGCTTACGAGTATACCCTGCAGTGGGATCAATGTAGCTGAAATGATGATGATGATGATAATTCCACAGCTGCTATTGTGCCTATAAATAAAATGTGGAGAATCCCACATTTATTTAATTATTTAAACTTTATTGCACAGGTAAGTACAATTGGCGGACTTAATGCTATAAATACAACATTCTCTACCAGTCAACCTTGAGGTAATGCAGATAATGAAAAAGTATCCGACATATAATTTAAGACAAACAAAATACATAAACAAACATACCGATTTAGACAACAATAAATACATGCTATAAATGCATACCATATAATATATTAGGGAAGTCGATGATTATTGATCGATAGTGTTAAAAACTAGAGAAAGAAACATACAAAAAAAGGAGTTCAGTTCTAGTAGAATGGTCGGTTCTGAGAGGTGCCAAGATAATGCTCACGTAATGATTTTTTAAAGATAAATTTTGTCGAGGATTGTTTTACACTAAGGGGATTGCATCTCGTGAAGAAACTTTCAAGTCTTTCAGTTAAAACCATTACAAAAATAAAATAGAACTGGTACTACGGAGAATACGATGACTAAAACCTGGACACCCAACCAACAATTTAACACATCTATTTTTCTAATTCGGATAGTACTTATAGATTAATAAGAAACGGAGAAAACGGATCATCATCATCATTTCAGCCTCCCCCAATGACCTATCATCGGGGGTGATTGCCAATACTCGCCACGCTTGACAGGCGGGTTGGCGAGCGCAGTTTTTTTTAATAAGATTTCGCACGCAGACCCTGCTGCCCGTCTTGTGCTACAGGAATTTGTCGCCTCTTACGATACGCCTCCTGTTGGCGGTGGGGAAGTTTAAACTTTAGGGCCGTCCCTACACGGCATGCACGGCACGGCAAAAAACGGATACAACCGGCTTAGTTTAAAAACTCTTATAATTTATTCTTATTTTTTTAGAACTGCAGAAGTACAACGGGCTAGGCCATTGACTAGAAGCCAGAATATAAGAGACTATGCCTGGGATTATTACCAGACCTTAGACGAGATCTACGAATGGATGGACGCTATAGCTGCTGATTATCCCGACGTGGTTACCATCGTCACTATAGGAACTACTGAAGAAAACAGACCGATCAGAGGTCTTGTTATTGATTACAACAAGCAGAGAGAAGAACAAGTGTATGGAATTATGGAAGGTGCACTTCATGCCAGGGAATGGATAACACCAGCTACGCTTACTTGGGTTATCAAAGAGTTCCTGACGAGTACTGACCCTGGTGTTAGGGCTATGGCAGAAGATGTTACTTGGCATATTTTCCCAGTCACAAATCCTGATGGATATGTGTATTCTTTTACAGATGTAAGCTACACAATTTTTCATAAGAATATTATTATCCTTTTCCTTTCTGTTATTGCAATAACAATTCTATGAGTTGATAGTTTAACTGTAATACCAGTTTCTTCAAAGATTCGACAATGTAGATTCTTAGAAACTCTAAATTTTAGTAAGGGCCGAAGTGCTGAGGCCCAATTCCCGTAATTGGACAATAGTGGCAATCCGGTGTTGATCCGCTTAAGATCATTACGATCACAAACGAAATTCTCGTAAACCCAAAAAATGCAACGCGACTAAAAAAGGAAGAAACCAAAATTAAATTTTTTTTGCTCTATTTTCTGTCGTATTGGGACAGTTTTGATAATTTTACGTCAAATCAAAAGTTTACGAGAATAACAATCGTCATCGTAATGTTACGGACCGGATCGACAACGGATTAAGACTATTGTTAAGTTACAGGAATTGGGCCTCTGGTCATTGAAGTGCGGCGCAAGATCTTGCAAGTCACCTATCAAAATATTTTCTAACATGACCCCAGTTCTGCCGCTCTCGTACCTTAGGAGGTGACTGACTAGTAATTACGTGCAGACTAAAATCTAAAACCAGTAAAAAAATATAACGATAAGTACAATAGAGAAATGAAAATAAAGAGTTAAATCATGTTTAATTCATATTTAATAGCTAACATAATATGTTTTGATTGTGTTATAAGATTTTTATACAATTTCAGAATAGAATGTGGAGGAAAAATAGGAACAAGGCACACTTTACTTCATGTGCTCAATATAACCTCAATGATGATATGAGTAACGGTGTAGATTTAAACAGGAACTTTGATTTTCTATGGAACAGTAAGTATTTGATACTATTTCTAATGTAAATTCTTAAGTTATCTTCCTTTGAAATGTTTTGGCTAAAATATAAATAATAAATAAGTAGAGCTCAACAAAGTTTGGCGACTTCATCGTCTCAGTTGCAAATGGTTTTGCTTATCACAGAAACCCTTTTGTAGGAATCAAATCTGTGACCGCCGAGTTTTGAAATCCAGATCGGAAACCACTAGTCTGAAACGGTCGTCGAAATTATGATGATAACCTCATTAAAATATTTGTACTCGCGCCAACTAATCTTGCCCTTAAAATTTATTAAAAAAATATCTGATAATAATTCTAATTGTTAACTATATCGCTTTATCTTCACTGTTATTTATAATGCCTATAGAAAAAAATGTGATAAAAAAAATAACTAAGATTAGCAACGGATCTGTCTCTAGTCGTTTTTCTGTTTAAGCATTATGAATTGATTGCAGAGTAATTATAAAAACGAGTATATTTTATAATATATTAAATTTTGTATTTTAATAGTAAAGGGGTTATATATTATATTTGAATGCAAAAACTACATAAAAAAATAGGGGACTTCATACCATGCAACCATTGCTCCAGACAAAGATAGTAAAGGCGAGGCAACAAAAATAAAATCAAAATACAAAAAAATAATCGCTGAACAAACGCTTCATATATTAACACACCTAGTGTGTAAATAACAACACACAGAACATGTATAGTTTAATAAAATCACATAATATTTTTTAATATTTCAGCTATCGGAGCTTCGCTGAATCCTTGTTCCGAAGTATTCGCTGGTGCAAGTGGATTCTCTGAACGGGAATCAATTTCATTGGCCAATCACATTCAAATACTTCAGGGTAGTGGATCTGTTTTGTACTACTTGGGTTATCACTCATTTACCCAGTTATTGTTAGTTCCTTTTAGTCATACTGCTGGTGCTGATGTGTTAGAAGTTGACAATTATGGAGATCTGGTACGCATCAGACAATTTTTAAATTAAAATGATTACTTTGAGACTGCTTTGAGGTATTATTGCATAGTATTGCACAGAAAAATGCAATCTTCTTGGCTAGATTGTTATGTATGGCATAATCCTGTTCTATTGTATGATTGTTTTATATTTAATGTGCATTTCAGTTTGAAATTGGAATAAAATCAATGGACAAATTAACAGAACGACACAATACTACCTACACTGTTGGTACTTCAGCAGATATTCTATGTAAGTACTACGCTATTATCAAAAGTCTTAGATATAAGCAAATAAATCAGAACCGTTCTACAAGGATCCTACAAAAAACACATTACTACAACTAAGTGACTATTAAAACCCGGCCAAGTGCGTGTCGGGAATTTCGTAGTGTCCCGTCACTATTTGTATTTGCTACCTGTTTTACATAATCACCAACATCATTTTTATATTTATTTAAGTAATTGTCTTCTCCAGGTATATTTAACAACTTGTGAAGCCTGCCTATCTGTGATAGATTTCCTTTTAACTTCGTTATTTAATAAGCAACCATTTCGTTGGCAGGAAGGGAGGCACTTGACTCTAACAAAAAATGCATTTTAAAGCCATCAGATCCCTGAATCAAAATATGGTGTACACAAAACCACAAGATTTTAAAACGACCTCTAATACCTTACACCATGCAGGACGAGAAATAATAGCTTGTAAAAAAAATCCTAACTGCGGGGGAAGAACCATAAATATTTTTTGTCTAGATTTGATTCTACTACTTTAACGCCATTATTAATATATATGACCAAATTATACTCTTGCGAAATTGCGTCATTCTAGTACTTAGTCTCTGAGCTAAGCTATGGACAGATAGACAGACAGGAGGACGGACAGACATGACGAGGCTAGTCAAAACTATAAGGGTTTTTACAGTTTTATAATTTTGACTACAAAACCTTGAAAAGAATAGCCAAGAATCGGGCTCAGTGGCATGCGTTGGAAGAGGCATTATATCCAAAAGTGAATTGTCATGAGCTGTGATGAACTGATTAATGACTAATCCATCCTTGTAATAAGGTCATTTTTAATTGGTGGTTTTTTCCATATATTACATAACGTAGAATCTAATGAAATAAATATTTTATTTTTCAGATTCAGTGAGTGGATCAGGCTTTGACTGGGCTAAAGGTGGGGCCAAAATACCTATTGTTTTTCTATTTGAACTACGCGACATGGGGGAATATGGTTTCTTGCTGCCGCCTGAACAAATAATACCTAATAATGAGGAAGTTGTGGATGGAATGGCCGAGATGCACAGACTTGTGAAGTCCTTGGGATACTATAGAAGTTCTGCTAGTGTTCTAGCTAATAGTTGCCTTGTTATAATTATTTCTGTTGCAGCTGTTCTACGATTAGAATAGACACATTATTTAAAAAATTACTGATTTTGTTTTATTTAAACTTCTGCTATATGCGTTGAAATATCAGCATCATAACCGAGTGCACATATAGTACTATAGTTATCTATTTACTATAAATATGCACGGTAGACAATATACTTTATTGTTTTATAGGAGTTCACTTTATAACCAATTACAATTATCTTTATGAAATAGATATCAAATAGATTGTTACAAATTACATGACTATTGCGCTGTTTTTCTCAAAAGTAGTCAGTATAGGATTTGATTCAGTGACACCATAATGAAGAGTTTAACATTAGGTATATTATTTGGGCTTTTTGCTTTAGCAAATGCTATAAAAAGTTACGAAAACTACAAAGTGTATAAAGTAGTGCCTATTTCTGATAAGCAAGTTCAAATTTTGGTAGATTTACGTAAAGAAGGCTATGATTTTTGGACTGATGTGTTTGATGTTGGAAGCGATGTGAGGATCATGGTTTCACCAGCACAGGATGAAGAATTTAGTCAGTACAGCAGAAATGTAGGATTAGACGCAAAAGTCGCTATAGCTAACGTTCAGAGGTAAGTTTTTAATTGAAATAAAATTGAATTAAGAACCTGAGTATGTAAAGCAATAGGTAATACATTACAATAAATCAGCATTCTTTTTTTATTAACATTCCGTTCTAGAAATTAACCGCCTGTATAACCAAAAAACATATTTAAATGGAAGTGTAGCATTCAATGTTGGCAAATACTTGTAGGTAGTATAATTATGTTAACTTTAAAAAAAAAAAAAAACAAGTACCAACCTTAGTTTTATTTTTATTTCACCAGTGTCATTAATGCTCAGAAAATACCAGCAGAAAAAGCACGCTCTTCCAGTCTTGGGTCCTTCAGTTGGGACAGATACTATTCACTGAGTGCAATCCACGCTTGGCTTGATGAACTCCAAGACACGTACCCAGATATCGTTAGAACAGTTACAATTGGTCGTTCATTCGAAGGTAGAGAGATCAAAGGAGTTGTCATAGACTTGAAAGCTGGTCAAAGAGAAGGTACTCCGTTGGTGGGAATGATTGAAGGAGGCATTCACGCTAGGGAATGGATCTCTCCAGCAACTGTTACTTGGATTATAAAGGAGTTTTTAACGAGCACCAACCCTGATGTAAAATTCATGGCGGAAACTTTTGTTTGGCATATATTTCCAGTTGTCAATCCTGATGGGTACTTCTATACGTTCGATGATGTAAGTTTAATGCTGTAGATAAAGAAAACGCCCTATTTACAAAATTTATGAGTTTCATTGGTTGGTCATTACGCTAATGATATATTATATTTTAGGACCGAATGTGGAGAAAGAATAGAAATCCTAGAAATCACGTGACATGCGGAACTAATAATGATTCGGGTAATGGGATAGATCTAAACAGGAACTTTGATTTTGTATGGAGAAGTAAGTATAAGAGCAGCAATATCTTAACCTAGTTCTAGAGTTGACCTTCTTTCAGGTCAGTTCATATATTCCTTAATTGATTTAATATGTATTTTAATAAGAAAGAATATTGCAGCTATCGGTGCGTCATCAAACCCTTGTGACCAGACATATTCAGGGCCATCTCCGACATCAGAACTGGAAGCAATAGCCATCTCCGCTTACGTGCGCCAGCTAAAAGCCAATGGGAACATGATATACTATATTGCCTTCCATTCCTATGGACAGATGATATTGGTTCCTTACAGCCATGTTACTGGCTACGATGTGTTGGAAGCGAAGAACTATCCTGATATGGTAATACTACACCAAAATGTTCAATAAGCTTTTATCGACTAACAAAAAAAAACGTTCGTCCCCATACTCATAGCGATCGGCTGTTATAGGTTGTATGCAGAAACTTTACACATTTTTTGGAGATGTTTGCAGAAGATTGCATTGCATTGCATTGCATTTGTAAAATAGAATCGTCTCATTAGAGGAAATTAACTAACTTAATGCCTTTAAATCTAGGTATAACGCTTATAAGCTAATAAAGCTTAAACTTATAATTTGTATCACAAAAAAATAAAACGTGGAAACTTATTTCTTTAAAATATGTAATAAGATTTCACATTTCGATTTGCTCATTCTTTTAAATTTCCAGTACGAAATAGCGATCCGAGGAGCTGAAAAACTGAAAGCCCGTCACGGAACACAATACACTGTGGGCACATCTGCTGAAATTCTATGTAAGTTGAGTACTCGCATGTTTAATTTATTTGACTTCCAGGCAGTGAGAAAATATATCAGATGCTTGTAACACAGCGGCAGCGGCGCTTTGGTATGGAATACCAAAATGAGCTCACGCTGCTGTTATAAGTGAATGGGTGACCATTCCAGCCATATTTAGTGACATTTATCACAAGCATCTCCTTGCCTCAGAAAGCACGTGACAAGTTGATTCCGGCTCATTTCTCTTGTACTAGTCGTGGAATCTAGTCAGAGGTTTATAGATATTAGGTGGCTAAGTTACATCTAATCTAAGGTTTAGTCACTCGCCTCACAATACCCCTCCATCAATACTCACTGGGGCCGAATGGTGGAGTACAGCTCAATAACCCAAACAATCGTAAAACACCTTATAGTTAGTATTATAGTCTTACTTTAATCAGATGGAGAGATTTTTCCAGGCGAAACATAACTAATGACTGAATTTTTTAAGGGCCTCATAGGTCATGTTAAGAGGTCAGTGCAGTTAAGAGTCATTGAGACGTAATATAGGCTTCATATGATTACTTCTTAGATAAAGTTACTACGTGACATACTTAATAAGTTATTCTTGACATTACGTGACACACGTCTCAAGATATGACTAGACTTGCATAGCGCTACAACGCATTGATTAGCAACCGTATCACAACTGTATTGAATCGATCGCGAAACAGTATCGCTACTGCATCCCTTCAAAAAGTCGCCGTGGACGAGGGCTAAGCTCTATTTTTTTTTTCTTTACAGACGCAGTAAGCGGCTCGAGTTTCGACTGGGTCAAAGGTGTAGCCGACATTCCTATAGTGTACTTGTTCGAGCTTCGAGATACTGGAGAATACGGCTTCCTTCTGCCTACGGATCAAATTATTCCCAACTCAGAGGAAATCATGGACTGTTTGGTTGAGATGGAAAAGACTACAAGGAAGCTGGGATATTACACAGGAGCGGCAAATAATATTGTCAGTTCTGCTTTGGCTTTGGGTTTGGGAGTCGTGATGCTGGTATTGTATTGAGAAATAAATTGAAGTTGGTATTTCAAATCAAGCCGTACTTATTTGTTTATAAACCCCAAAAACCTGATTGAAGAATAAATTTTATTTATTTGGCACAAAAAACACATCACAGTGAAATTATGTACATAGAAAGAAAAGTGCCAAAAGGGGTCCCCCGCTCAGTATTAGTCGAGGCAGCTAGAAATATCTGCCGCGACACTGGTATTCTGTGGGGGCCCTGGGCTATATAAACAGACAACTCCGGCCGGTGAAAACAATAAAAATAAATTAAATCAATAATTGCCATAAAGAAAAACAATAATTACAAAACCATACCAATAAATTAATTTAATCAATTATACAAAAAACAAAAAACATTAATATATTTAACAAAAAAACAAAACAAAAATAAAAAGACAAACACAAAGGACAACAACTGAGTGCACGAGCGAGGATCATAGGCATTCACAGATAAAAAAAAATAAAAAAAAGAAACAACCACTATAACGTAGTTTTACTCGGTCGGTAGTTGATTGCGTGGCATTTTATAAATTTAGGTATCTTGTCGGGCCCGTAAATACTCGGAATGAAAATTAATGAAAGATAACACTCTTTTAAATTTGAATGAGCCTTTGATTCAGCATTTAAAAGTCATTGTAAAAAAAGAAAACGAAAACATTAGGTAGGTAGGTACAGACAACAGCTCGTCAACCTACCACAAAACGTCAAATTTTCGCAATTGATTTTCATCTCTACGCGTCGGACTTAAAGTTGAAAATCATTTTATCGACCTTTTACTTTTTGTTCAGGGACCTGCCGTTTTCTGTTATGTAGGTACACAGACAATCGCTATACAAGTTTTAACCCTTTTTTGGCAGTCGTGTTAATGTCAGCTCACCTTCATGTAACATGCACTAAAGATATTGATAAATTACTGTTTTCATAACCTGTAAAAATATTTGAATTTAAACATTAAGCACTCGTAGTTACATGATCTATCTCAATTCTCTAGGTTTTCTACCAGCTGTATTTGTCGTGCTACTTCTTTGTCGTTATTCATTTAACACTTTTTATAAGTTAGTATAATACTTTGATATTTTGATACAATAACCTACATGTCCGTCACATTCGATAGTTTACTGACTGATGCTTTAAATAAAACAACTGTGCTTTAAATAAAGCAACCGTGCTTTAAATAAAGCAACTGTGCTTTATTATTTCACTATCCCATACAAAAAATTTCGTTTATTTTAGTACACTTCATCACTGTCACTCACTCCGTATTCCGCGCAAATCTCACATTACCCCACCCCTAGCACCCCTCCTTTAAAAATAAACCATCACATGACAGTGTGGTAAATAAAAATAAATTACGGCGCCCCTGAGTGCCCGATGCATGACTAAAATCAGATGTCGAAACGAGACCACAAATCATAACGCGTATCTGTGCGGTTCCTTTGGAATAGAGAAAACCGTGCAGAATCAATTCTGCAGTCCCTAGGATTTTTGTAGAACTAAAATATTATTATAAAAAAAAACAAAACAAGTACTTAGGTGACTATAAATATTCCAAACAGTATTTCCAAATAAATAAATAAATAGATGTAAGTACAGACAACAACTCGTTAACCTTCCACAAAACGTCTAATTTTCTTAGTTAATATTGATCTCTACAAGTTGGACTTAGAGTTCAAAATCGGTAGCATGACATTTTGGGTAGGTTTTTTAATCTTATTGTGCGCCGAATTCAAAAAAGAAGCAGGTTCAAAATGGGAGTAAGGTTCAAACCAGGTAAACAATAGACAGCTGTTTAGTTATTTCTTTAGTCGTAAATATTCTGATGACGGTTCCTATTTTATTTTTTGTCATAATCTTATTGTTTATCCTGAGGTATTTGCTTCTATTTGGCTCTCCTTAAGATTGTGTTATAAAACGTACCTTTTTGATATTTTTAGTGCGTAACAATTTTTTTTATTGATCGAAGCTGATTTTAGGCCCATAATAAATTGGGATAGGAGCCAAAAATTATTATAAAACTGCTTGAAATTAAGATTTCAATAAATATTATTATTTTTTGTTGTTTTTTTTAAATTGTGTATGACTTTTTAGTTTATAGACAACTATATTAAACGAGTTTGAATTTAAAAATTAATAAAAAATGTTTTGATTGGTGAAGTGAATTAGAACAATTTATTTTTAATAGCTAAGCTACTCTACGCATTTTATGTCGAGGGGACATTTTCAATTTATATGATAATATTTTGTAATGATCCAGTTTTTATTGTTTTCCTTTCTAACCTTGCGTAAAATTAAATTGTTTTGGGGTTTGGTTGTTAACTAAAGTTTATTATTACACCATATCTATGAATAATACTTTTCTGATTACTTTTTCATAAACAAATTTGTGCCAGACGATTGTTTTGTTACCGAAGTAAGAAATTAACATTCCTTTATTACGAGGTATAAGGCTATACGTTCTGAGACGAGCACAACCACACCTAAACCAAGTTAGAAAAAACCCCTTTTAAAAATTGGCCTGGCTAGAACACTAACCTGGAACCTATTTCGTTCATGGCAAACCGCTGAGCTACTATGCCAGTCGGGTTGTTTCTTGGACTATATTTTGTTGAACCAGTAATTAATTTATATACGGTTTCAGCTCAGCGCAAGCATGCTTACAGATTATATTGATGACTCGATTGGTGTCAATCATCATCAGCCTTCGGAAGTCCACTGCTGGACATAGGTCTGCCCTATAAAATGCAACGTCTCTAGGCCATTTGCAACCAGAGCGGCTGCCCTCATCCTTGACTAGCTCGTCAGTCCACCGCGTGCCTGGCAATGTTTCGTCTTCCAGTTCGTGGACGCCAGTCGCCACTCTAGAACCTTGGGTGCATCCAATTGGTGTAGTAGAATTCTGGATCAAGGTTTGGGTCAATTAAAAAAACGATATTTTTCTAAATTGGCTCCAGTCTAGCTTTGCTGGGAGCAGCCTCTAGAAATAAATGTCTATATAGTAAGTAATTCATAAAACAATTATGTGAATTTAAAAACAGTCTTTATTTTTAACCTAAATACTCCTATAAATAGTTTTAAAGATTTTATTCTCGTTAGATTATATTAGGGTCTGGGTGTTGTGGTACCGTCGTTGTTTCTGATTTCTGTTACACAAGTGGTTTGGCTACTTACCACAGGATCAGAGTAATGTATGTGATGTTGTCAAATATTGATGTTGATGTTGTTAAATAACTATTTGAATCATTTTCATTTCAACTTAGATAACGTATTTTTATAGGCTTTACTCTTAATAACAACTAAAAGTTTTTCTATTGGAACCATTAGGCTTAGTAATTACGTAATTTTTATTTAAGTAGACTATGTTTCACTACATTTTGTAAAAACCCATCAATCAGCTTTAAACTGCTAATGAGCTGAACTAAACGTTTTCCTAGAAACGAATTTACTACAATCCCAATTTAACTTGACCTTTTGTTTCAAACTTCATCAACGACAGCTTAGCACCTGCTTAAAATGGTCATTCATTTTATTCTGGTCTTCGTTATGAAACTTAATGTATGTAAATAGAGCTCCTTTATTTTTGGTACTTGTCCACGGTCCCTACCGTAGTCGTAAGTGTAAAGAAAGCTACACAGGTCTAGTCATACTGGTTTTGTTGAACTAATTTTAACCCTTCTCTGCCGTTTGTGTCTAAGAGCATTGAAAAATCCATAAAGTAGTGGCACACTCGTTTATTGGGCTTAAAATTTTATGCCCCTTTGGCTTCCGCGCTATTTTGGTATACTACAGTCACAGTAGAGTTATAATCAGCAGTCTCACTCCTAACCTCACATAATACCTGGGTTTGGCTCCTCGCAACCTTGACTAAAATCTGAACTAAATCTTATACAAAATATAGAACTGACTAAACTAATGTATAAACGATGGTAGCCAGTCAACCATTATACCACTCAGAATGTTTTGAAGGTAGTGCGATATAGGAGAAGGAAAAGTCTCCAAAGATAATATTATCTACATTATACGTTTCATAAATGTTAGATATTTGTCTCGGTTCTGGGTGTTGTGGTACCGTCGTTGTTTCTAATTTCCATACCATAAGTGCTTTGGCTACTTACCTTAGGATCTGAGCAACCAAATGTATGTCATGTTGTTATTGTCCAATAAATTGTGATTGATACTGCTGATATGCGTGCCAATGATCTCACAACTAAAGACGCTCAAGACCGTGCAAAATAGAAGAGTAAATCAAGGAAAGCGAACCCCGGGCTCCAAAGCAATGGCTTTTGGACGCACCGGGATTAATCGTAAGAAGACTGCTGAGTTGACTGCGGTTAGTGAGAGTGAGCCTTCTGCATACATGCCTATTATACTGGGTGCTTATTTGTAATAATTAGTGCGATGATGATCAAAAGGGTTTTATTGTACCGGATCTTCTATGATTTGTTTACAATTATATTTTTCAAATGATGGCCGAATGATTTTGGTTATGGCGGTTTGAAGACAGGAAAGATTTATGTGGACTATTTTTATTTATTTTTAGAGGATGGAGATTGTTAAATCTAATATTCTTGGTTAAAGTAAGATCCGTGTTATATTTTTAGTTATTTACGGAAAAAGTAATTTATAAGTTAATAACACAATAATAATTATGTATCTTAACTTCTTAAGGTTATATTTTGCACTGTTTGGACAGATTTTATTTATTGCATTATTGCCTTGTTTTTCCAAATTATCTTGTATTTAAGACAACGAGACCCTTAAAAAGTTAATCTTTTACAAAAATAAGGCAAAAAATGTCTTTAAATTGTACCATATTTTCATTTAGGTATTAAATCAAATTACATTTGAGAGTAAGTAATTAAATAATAATAAATTGTTTCAACAATTACTGTTATAGCAACTGGATAACGGATAAACATATAAAACATTTATATACATCCATGACTTAGATAGATAGATAGTCTTTATTGCACACCATACAACGTACATTATTACATGGTTTTTATGGAAAGAAGCAAAATTTTGGTGGCTTTATTATATACAATAATAATAACTATTTATAATAATAAACTATAATAAATAATAGCCTTCAGATAGAAGACAAAAATAGAGAAAGGGGAAGGTGCAGAGTTCATATAAATTCTACGTAGGTAGGTATATATACCTGATACGAATAAACATGTATAATTTATATATAAGGTATATTCATTTTCGAACACAATTCACGTGCTGACTGCAAAAACATTTGTATCTTTCGGGATTTGAACCCTTAAACGCCTAGCATTTTAGTCCAAAGCGCAAAACACTAGTCCGATCGTCAAATACAATATTGTATACACGGAATCGGTGTTTGTATCCAACCAAGCCCATCATTATCTAAACAGGGGCGGTAATTATCGCTGTAATTTATCACCCGCTACTAAATAACCGTGACACGAGTCGGTCGGGACAGAAATCGTTAACACTAAACGTGTTTAGTGATATTTTTATGGTTCTGTAGCCAAATGGCAAAGAACGGAACCCTTATGGATTCGTTATGTCAGTCTGTCTGTCCGTCCGTATGTCACTTCTAAAATAGGAGAATGATAAAACTAAAAATGATGTACATTACCACGCAAACTTCCACCGAAAATTGGTTTGAACGGAATCTAGTAAGTAGTTTTTTTATGTTACTTGTTGCTACGAAACCCTTCATGGGCGAGTCCGACTCGCACTTGACCGCTTTTTCTTATACAAAATGCAACTTCGAATACGCAAAACCGCAAATAATGAACCAACTCACATTTTGTAAGAGATCAAAAATAATGTAAGTACCCCATACAAATAATATCACGCCACCAAGAAGTTGGCGGTTGGGCGCATTATGTCCAATTCGCAAAATGTCCGATTGTCCAGTTCGCAATTAGTCCAGTTCGCAATTAGTCCAATTCGCGATTGGTCCAGGCAATTAGGGGGTGGTCAATATTATATATAAGAGCGGTAAACACCAAACTGGAGAGTGAAAAGAATAAATAATTTATAATCAACACTTTTGGCTGGTAAAGTTTTGAATACTTTTGTCCCATACCTTTTTGGTGCGAGACTCTGTGCCTTTCGCAAAAAAGATGGCGGCATTCGCCCTATCGCGATTGGCTCGACTTTTCGCCGCCTTGCAGCTAAATTAGCTTGCAGGCACATTTTCTCGCCCCTAAAAGAGTTATTTCAGCCAGTACAACTCGGTTTCGGCAGTAAAGGAGGTTGCGAAGCTGCCGTGCATGCTGTCCGAAATTTTCTTTCTGACAGTGACTGTGAAGTAATTTTAAAAGTAGACGTGAGCAATGCTTTTAACTCCCTGGATAGAACCGCCTTGCTGAACGAAGTCCACACTCATACTCCTCGTATCTATCCTTTTGTTCATCAATGCTACAATAGTTCTACGAAATTACTGTATAATCAACATTCGATTCAATCTGCCGTCGGTGTTCAGCAAGGCGATCCCTTAGGTCCGGCCCTTTTTAGTTTAGGCATTCATCCTGTCATTTCACATTTAAATTCCAAATTAAATATCTGGTATCTCGACGATGGTACACTAGGAGGCAAAGCTGACAGCGTGTTCCAAGACCTCACCCGTATTATGGAAAACTTTAAAAAGTTAGGCTTAGAACTTAACCTTTTCAAGTGTGAGATCTTTATTAATGATCACGTATCTTCTCTTTCTCGTCAAAATATTGTTAATCAATTTAACACTCTGGCTCCCAATATTAAAATTCTTAGTTCTGATTCATTTTGCCTTCTAGGTGTTCCACTTCTTGATGACAGCATTAAACCTTGTTTAGATAAAAAAATTAACCATTTCAAAAATATGGCCTCCAGATTGGAAAGTCTAAATTCTCATATTGCTTTTACAATTTTGAAATTCTGCCTTTTTGTTCCAAAATTCACTTACTTCCTCCGCACAAGTCCAATCTGGAATAAATCTAATTATTTAGAAAATTTAGATACCACCCTCAGAACAAGCATGGAAAAAATACTAAATTTAAAACTTAACAATGATTCTTGGTCTCAAGCAACACTTCCTATTTGCTTTGGTGGTATCGGCATTCGCAAAATTTCAAGTGTCGCTCTCCCCGCCTTTCTTTCCTCCGTACACAGTTCTACTAATCTAGTCGAAAAAATATTAAATCATCGACTCGATCTTACTGAGGTAAGAGATGCTGAGATAGCTTGGCAAGGACTCTGTCCCAACGAGGACATCCCAAAGGAACGTCACATTCAAAAACTCTGGGATGTCCCACTGGCGAGAGAGTCCTATAAATTCCTGGTCCAAAATTCCTTCAGTGACTGTTGTCGCGCTAGGCTCTTAGCAGTTTCTTGCAAAGAATCCGGCCACTGGCTTCATGCACTCCCATCAAAAAACCTTGGCACACTACTAGACAACGAATCATTTCGGGTGTGTGTGGGCTTGCGTATCGGGGCTCCAGTTTGCGAGCCACATCCGTGTCCCTGTGGCAAGGAGGTAGACAGATTCGGTCTTCATGGTCTCTGTTGTCAGCAAAGTGCTGGACGTCTTGCCCGACACACTGCACTCAATGACGCCATCAGAAGAGCTCTTGCCAGCATCAACGTTCCTTCCACGCTGGAACCTCGTGGGTTGGTCCGTGATGACGGCAAGAGACCTGATGGTCTTACGCTGATTCCCTGGGAGAGGGGTCGGGCTTTAGTATGGGACGCAACTTGTGTTGATACCTTGGCCCCTTCTCACCTCAGGGAATCAGCTGTAAAAGCAGGGGAGTCTGCAGCAGAGTCAGCAGAAAATGCCAAGCGGCGCAAATACGAGTCTCTTGCAAGTGACTATGTGTTTGCGCCATTTGGTGTAGAGACGTTTGGACCGTGGGGACCGAACGCTAAATTACTTTTTGGCAAAATAGCACCAAAATTGATTTTTATTTCGGAAAATAAAAAAGCTGGTTCGTTCCTCGCACAAAGGCTTAGTTTAGCAATTCAGCGAGGAAACGCTGCCAGTATCCTCGCCTCTATGCCTCACGGACACGCCTTTATTTTTGAGTAGGTAGTTTATAGTTTAGGTTAAGTTAGTTTATTTAAAGTATTTATTTTATTTTATTAATTCTATCATTTAATATGTGTATTTTATATGAATGTATCAATTAATTTGTAAATAATTAATATCAATTAACATGTCAGAAATCAACACTTTTATTAGAAAAAAATACACATCTGTATAAACAATTTGAGGCTGGTTCTGGTTCATCATAATCTGTATTAAGTACAATAAAATGCATAGAAAAATAATATAATACAGTAATGTAGGTAGTGTTTTAATTTGTATGTATATACACATACACACTTACATATATACATATTATATATATATAATGTAAATAAGTATTTAGGTTTTTTATACAATTGAAATCAACATAAATTAGACCGACTTATCTAGAAATAATGATAATATCGCTATTACATAGGAACAAAAATTATCATCACATCAATCATCATTATCAAAAATCACGTACTGTAATAATTTTAACGTAGGTGGGTACATATAATTTTAACATCAATGCTTAAACAACGTAAGACGAAGAAATATAATCTTTGTGAAAAAACTTTTAAGACTAAGTTTACCTTCTTGCAGTTCGATTAAATATTTTTTTTACTTTTTATCAAATGTAATATCTCTTAATTTTCTTCTATTTCTTTCCGTTTTGAATAAAGAATCCTGAAGGCGATTATCACAATACTTGGCTTCTTTTAATAGCTTAAAAAGAAAATGATATAAATTCGGATTTTTCAAAATACGTCCGTTGATGCGCCGGTGCCACCCTTCCAGAGCATTTGTGGTACGATGTCTCTGCTGAGAATGGTTGGTGGTAATTGCGGATACCACTGTTTCTCAAAATATATACGAAACTGCTTCATTTCTTCGCAAGTCGAATATTTATCTAAAATATATCTCCATGCAGCAGGAATCAGATTCGCAGGTATTAAGGGGATTATCGCAACCATTCTTGACATATTTCGTAAATTTCTAGTTTTAACAAATTGTTTTTTTTTTTAAAATCGCCAAATTGCCTCATTATAATGATGATAACATCCACTGATTGAGACTGATGGGAAAACGGACGAAATCGCATTGATTTGAGCGATTTCATAATCGCACTTGAATTTTGTTATTTTGATGTTAAATTTTTGTTTTATGAGGGTAAATAATCGCCTATAAGTCTTTTCTTTTTTATTTGGTAGTAGTGCAAATATTACAGGGACAATGTTGGTCGACTTGCTGTTTGAATTACAATCAATATGCATAACATACATTTGGTAAAACGGCTTAGGACATACTCTAAACGTACCATCAGCGAAGAATGACCTATGTTTTTTTTACAAATTTTCGGGCCGTTTTTGTAGAAAAAATTAAAATCTTCTCTTGTTCCCCATCTTCACAAATTAAGAAATCTCTTGCCAAAGCCTATGGGATAGTGACAGTGCTTGTATCGCTATGACTAAGTGAGTTAATATTTAAATATTTTCGTCGGGCCCTATAAAGTGTATCTTTTATTGATTGAAATTGAGGTACTGTATAATCATCATCTTCAGTTTGCTGTATTCTAGCCTTCGTCAATGATTCATTTTCTTTAACTATTTTTCGTAACGGACCTAAATATTCACAAATTGCCCTTTTCAAGTCTGCTTTTCCCTTCAAAACTTGATTTGAAATTTTGCTTGGTACACAAACATGGCACGATTCACGTAAAATTACTTTTTTGTCTTGATCCAGTGTAATTGAAGCAGAACATATTTTACGATTAATGCACCGCCACAATGTCGTATTATTAGTATTGGTCCAATTTAGATTATACCGGTGGCCATCATTGCGAATTAAACTCAACTTTCCCTTCTGATTTTCAATAAATGCAAACTCTTGGTTCATTGTTACTTGCTTTAAACATTTCCACACTAGGCACTTCTAGGTAGGTACCTAAGTATTTTAAAATAAACAAACAATAATAATATATTTCCTCGTTTAACTATATGTAAAGTATTACGTGTTCTGTAAACGTGACGTTAAGATAATTAATTAAGTTAATTAAATGCAAACTAGGGTAGTTTGCATTTTTCTGTCAGCAATTTTTATAAATACCCTCAAATAAAATATAAAAATGCCTGCGTTTAGTTATAGAAAATTAGACGGCATTTAGTTACAGTAAATTTATTTAAAATAGTAATAATCGTAATAAGTATTTATTAATATAAATATTTTAGTAGGTAATTCATAATGCTACTGTTTATAAAAACACATCACAAAAGGAAAAAAGAATAAACGAAACAGAAACCTATCTCAACACAGGCAAAGGAGAAAAATAAGCCTTTACCTCCAAGCGGTTTGTAAAAAACCTTCGTACACATATTTTAAATTATATTGACTGATATTTGAATTAGTCCATGTGCGAATTGGACCAAATGCTAATTGGACAATTTGAGATTTGGACAACATGCTAATTAGACCAATTGCTAATTGGACAATTTGAGACTTGGACATTGTGAGAATTGGACATTTTGAGGCCACTGGACATTTTGAGAATTGGACATTATGCGCCCAACCGGAAGTTGGTATGGAAAATCGATTTTTTAGAATCGTAAATTAGAATAGGACGATATTGAAGACCTCTCTAGACGAGAGGCAAGCATACCGGACTTGGTGTCGCTATCTCTGAGGTCCCGGGTTCGGTTCCCAGTCGGCCAATGTAAAAAAAATACTTTTCTGTAGTGTCTCGGATTTGGATGTTGTGGTACCGTCGTTGTTTTTGATTTCTGCAATACAAGTGCTTTGGCTACTTACCATAGGATCAGAGCAATGTGTGTATGTTGTCCGATATTTTTGTTATTTATATTCGACGTATTCATAACTCATAGTTAGAATATATGAGTATGTTATGTAGACCGTTGAACGAAAGGGGTTCGATTTCTTGTTTGAGTCAATCAGAAAAAGATATTTTTTAGTTTCACCCCATAGAAAAAGTTGCTGTTTAAGCAACAGTAATTATTATAAGGTTTTAGATTATTTTAATAACACCTTATATACAAAAAAAAAGTGCTAAAATCTGCATGACGTTTTTCTCTTAACTTTTTGCATGACAATATCCTGTCCACACGTGTCTCATTTTTTATATCCACAACACAAGTTGCCAGTGTTTTTGTTTCAACTTTTTCAATACTTCGTCCCTTTAATTTGGCCCAAGAGACAGGAATGCTTCCGTATTTTTCCGTATATTTGTGACTTCCCACAATATTGACAAGGGAGACGTTTTTGTGGGCATTCCTCGGCTTACAGTCGTAAACAGTTTTGTTAATTATCGCTTCTAATTCGGTGGTAGTTAACAGGTTTTTGCTGGGTTTATTTGTGGATTTTTGAGGTAGAAAGTTCAAGTTTTTGCACGTGTTTTTTTTATTATTTGAAAATGAAACGTCTTACTGGTGCAAATTTATTTTGTTGACCTAATAAATAACTTTACAGGTTTTTGACAGGTTTGTGTATTATATAGATTAGAAATAATTAAAAAATAAGTATTTTTTTAATAAAAAAATATTTTACATAGCCTGTCTGCGTCTCCTTCCGACATAAATCTTTTGTCAATAAGGCGATCGAAATTAGTAAGATAGAGACAAAATAGTTTTTTAAAAATATTTTACAACATCAAATACGTTGCTCTAATCCTATGATAAGTAGTTTAAGCACATGTGTTACAGAAGTCATAAACAACGACGATACCACAACACCCAGAACCGAGACAATAGAAACGTTATTTTTCTATATTGACCGACTGGAAATCAACCTCACCTCAGACATAGCGACACTAAGTTCGGTATGCTAGCCTCTCGGCTACGAAGGTCGTAAAAATTATGTAGTAATGTCAATTATTGAACAAATCATGTTAAATACGCTACAACCAATAGTATAAAGCAATTCCAAACTGAATTCCAAACCGCATTCCACTCTACTGAGGATTGCTAAAGTTCGCCAATACCCAGAGTACCATCTTCAACTAACACAACTATTTCTGGAATCGACCCATTTTGATTGGCCCACTTTGATTGGATTGTTGTCTGTTCAAAATTGTATGAAATTTTGTTTATGTTTATTTGCTAAAAAACATGGTATAAAGCTGTTATATAACTCATGACAGAAAGTGCACATGTTTTGCTATACAAGAATAGCATGCAAATTAAATAATTTATAAAATTAAAATTTGTCAAATTGCAACAGAATTATTATTAGGTATTATTAGTATCATTTGAAATATCAAAATTAAAAAGCATGCCAAAAGAAAAGAAAATAAATAATATGTCATTTAAAACATAAATAATCCCTAACATCATAAGAGCTTTTGTCAGTGAGCCATCTATAAAATCTACACTTATATGAATTAAGACTTAGCGTTTTAATTTCACCTGGCACTTTGTTGTATATTCGAACACACATGCAAAGGCAGCTTTTCCCATATTTACCAGAGCGTAGTATTTTGTCCAATATCTATCTATCTATCTGGGTATCTGAGACGGGTATTTCCAGATTTTTAAAATAAGTTCTTATTTTTGTACACAAACACAGCAACCTCGTAAATATAGAGCGATGGAAGCGGTAGAAGACCAAGATTTTTAAACAGTGGTTTGCATGACTCATCAGGGTCTATTCCACCTATTGCTCTGATACATCTCTTTTGAGCAATAAATGCCCTATGCTTGTTTGTGTTATTTCCCCACATTATAATCCCATAGCGAAGGACAGATTCAACGTACGCATGATATGACATGATTGCTGTTTTGCGGTTTGTAATTTAGGTTTCCGTATCTCATAAAGAAAATAATCAATAAGGTATCAATTTATCGTACTGTCTGTCTAGACTCGTTAGACCTAAAGTTTGAGAAATAGATCGCTTTTAGCTATAAGACTGCTTAAGTTGTTCATCTTTCTGTAAATATGAACTGGTTTGAAATATTTTGAAATATCTCTTCCCAGGCATGAGTAGGCATGTAAACATCATCGGCGAAATAAAAGCTCACAGACTTCGCTAGCTCGGCCACATGGAAAGAATGGGAGAGAATCGGGCGGTGAAGAAAGCGTACTTGGGACAACCGGATGGCCGACGTCCCAGGTACCGCTGGGGAGACGAGGTTACGAAGGACCTGCGCGAGCTTTACGTCGATGATTGGCGAGAGATGGCGCAGAGAAGACCCGAGTGGAGGTTCTTATTGTTGGAGGCCGAAACTCATTTTGGGTCACTGCGCCATCTTAAGGTAGTAAGTAAAGCATGAGTAGAGTAATGTAAATCTCAAACATCAAGATCTATTGGAGGTGTAAAAAGACAATATTCTAAGTTTTAACGCATTTAAAATGAAATACTATATGTTGGGGTTTTACTAGCAGTCATGGTTAAAAGAGGGTCATCATCATTTCATCATTTCAGCCATAAGAGGTTCACTGCTGAACAAAGACCTCCCCCAATGACTGATTATCGGGGGGGTTGCCAATACTCACCACGCTTGGCAGGCGGGTTGGCGAGCGCAGTTTTTTTATTAGATTTCGCACGAAGACGCTGCTGCCCGTCTCGTGCTACAGGAATTAGTCGTCTCTTACGACACGCCTCCTGTTGGTGATGGGGAAGTGTATTCTTTACGTCCGTCCCCACACGGCACACAAGAGGGTCATATCTTCATCTAACCCTGTTTCGCAATATGCCGGTTTTTTTTTTAAGTCCATCAAACAAAAAAAAACAACATCACAGGGAAGCACAAATATGTATGTGCTAATCTAGATCAATATTCTCATGATCATCATTTCAGCCATAGGACGTCTACTGCTGAACATAGGCCTCCCCCAATGACTTCCAGATTGGCCGGTTGGATGCAGCCTGCATTCAGCGGCTTCCTGCAGCTCGTGTGTCCTTGTGGGACTTGTGGGACCACCTTGTGGGTGGACGTCCTATGCTGTGCTTGTCGGTCTTTAGCCTTCAGTCTAGACTCTTTCTGCCCCATCAAAAGATAAATATCTAAATCTATGATTTTCAGCTAATTTGTACCAAACATAGACACATAAACTTTTTGATTTATAATTTAAGAAAGAAAACCTTTACTTTCTATAGTACAGTTTCTCTTATTTTAATATTTGTGTGTACAATGATCTTTGCCTTAGCAAAATATAAAAAAATATTCCCACTAACCAACCACGAACGTAGATAAAATGAAATATTGACGAGGCAATCCTTTTTTCATTCATAGTCATAACTCGCCCAGCTGTAACGTATTAACGTACTATTCTGAAAACGGAAGCCCTGACTTCCTACGTAACGTAACCCTAAAGAAACAAAACAAACAAACACGATAATTGATGGGGAAACGAAGTCCCGTTTCGTCAACTGTCGACCGACGATGACAGTTGGGATGACGTCTGAAATGGTGCGTTTACACCACAAGATTGTACACAAAAAAAAAGTTGCTTCTAACAAGATTGTGACGGTTATGGCAAAGTATTTTAAGTGTTTTTTCAATGGGGTTGCACCAGTCGGTTTCTATACCTATCTTTGATTGCTACGTTAAATTAGGTAGAAGAAAGATTGAGACAGACTTACCACACTAAAATTTGAACAAAGAACGCGTCAGGCATCAGGTTTCGAGCATTTGTACACAATAGCGCCATGATAAGTCACCCATCAGTCGGCCGTCTTTGAGATCGTTGTGTTTGTGATATAAGTGAATGATTGTTTAGATTTCGCTATCAAACAATGGATATGTTTGTACTAACTTAATTTATAAACATTATAAGGTATTTGAAACGTACAGTTCGCTAGAACTTTTATAAAATTGTAATAAGGTCGTCGATACTGACTTTGCGAGTTCATAATTTTGCTTTATTTTTTAATAAATAAATCCGTTTTTTTTAATTGGCCATAAAATAGAAAAAATCTTGAAGAATCTAAAAATATATGGTGTTAAAAGTGCCACTGTAGCAAAAACTCCATACATTTTTAATTGGATAACGCGGTTCGCACACTTCCGGTGTATGACAAATGCGGTTGCACGGGTTTGGCCCAAGCAAGGGAGGGGGTGGCACTATGCGGCGTGGAAAGGGCTAAGATCTTATTCAATACTAACAGTATTAATGATAAAATAACTAAGACTGGTGTGGATCACGCTCCGGGATACAAAGCCAGCGGTTGCGGGTTCGAATCCCGTAAGGGGCAAATGTTTGTGTGATGAGCACGAGCATTTGTACTTAAGTCATGGATGTTTAAAAAGTATGTCAGTATGTTTATCCGTTATCTAGTTACTATAGTACAAGCTTTGCTTAGTTTGGGACTAGATAATTGGTGTGATTGTGGAAACAATTTATATAATAATATTTTTTCAATTCATTTTAGTATTCTAACAAAGACCTTAGTCAATATTAATTTGTTTGTTTGAAGTAACTAATAATAATTGCAACAATTATATTTGGTGTTAATTATAAACGAACCTTTGTTTAGTTCAATCACAAAAAAAGTTATATAAATTCAACTAAAATCAAAGTCAAAGTCAAAAATTCTCATCATCATAATCAGCCCAAGTCAGTCCACTGCTGAACATAGCTCTCATGTTAGCCTCTTTCATTACACGAAATTGATATCTAAAAAAAATGTTTCATATATAATTTATTAAGTTTTTTTTGTTTAAGATCATATATTTTCAAATCGTAGAAGTTGTTCATTTCAGCACTAAAGTCATCTAAATAAAAAAATATATAAATTAAAAATCGTGTGGTGTAAAGACTTCATTGAAACGAAAGACTACACATGTCACAGACAATGTTTTCACTAGCTTGTTTTCAGCTATGTTTAGTTTTTAATGTCAAGACAAGTTTTTGTTTCAATAAAATATTAAGTGATTTTTTCCATTAGTTAGATGATCTAATGAACACAATAAAATTAAAAACTAGTGTATAAAGTATCCTAAAAGGGAAGGAAATATGGTCTAGACCAGCCATACTCTAAGTGTGTTCCGCGGAACCCTAGGGTTCCGCGATACCCCTGTCGGGGTTCCGCAAGAAGTTAGAAAAAAAAATCAAAACACCTCTCTCTGGTCGACCGTTCTGTCGCGGCGTATCACGATTCACGAACAATTTTACTATGCCGCCACCGCCGATACCTACTTGCGACCGCGCAATCCCTTTGATAAAAGCCGCCTTTGAAATTAGACGCTATAATTGTGAACAAGCGACTTTCGGCTCTAACTTCAAAAAGTAAAGTCGAGATTGCTTACACCACATTTTTTGAATTTCTATTTTTATATCGGCTTTTTATTTATCAAAGACGCCGACTCGAGTATTTTTGAGAATGTTCAAGATTGAGGCTAGGACTATAAAAGCGATGATCAAGCCTTGACACTAGTCAGTCGACGATTAGCGTTCGGAGCGATAAGTACCTACCTGCTAGAAAAAAATTGTGTATTGTTCTACTGCTGTTTTCTGATTGTATCAGTTTTGTACATTTCTTCTTTGGACTAAAGTGCTAAACTCTTCTACGCAGTAACGACCGTGCATTATTTTAACCTCACCATCCTGAAAGAATGGAAGGTTGGCTTAAAGGCTTTAAACGTGTCGCAACAACATCTTCCAACGAAGCCGAATGTTCAAAAGCAGTCCGCGTGGAGTATACAGCAATTACCGATCCAGACGATGATGCAACGACGTCAAGTTCCACGGTTTCAAAGGCGAAAAAAAGGAAGTATGATGAATCATATATCAGTTTTGGATTTGTTGATTCCAACGGCTCACCTCTCTGCATGTTATGTAGTAAACTGCTTCCTAATAGTTCCATGGCACCTGCCAAGTTGCGCCGACATTTAGAAACTGTACACCCCGAGTCTAAAGACAAGAATAAAGAATTTTTTGTACGTAAAAAAGAACAGTTATTGGAAAGTCAAAAAACAATGATGCATGTAACCCAAACTATCAATGAAAAGGCCACGGAGGCATCATATTTAGTTAGCTATCGCATTGCACAAGCAGGAGAAGCGCACACTATCGCTGAGAATTTAATAAAACCATGTGTATTAGACATAACAAAATGCATGCTCGATGAAAAATCTGCAAAGCATCTTTCTACTGTGCCGCTATCTAACGATACTGTTTCACGGCGAATTCATGATCTAGCAAGCTACGTCAAACAAGAACTAGTTACACGTCTACAAAAAACACAATTCGTCTTGCAAATGGATGAGTCGACTGATGTCGCTGGTCTGGCTATCTTGCTGGTTATCGTGAGATATCCATGTGAAAGTTCTTTTGAAGAAGACATGCTTATGTGTTCACCTCTACCCACAAACACTACCGGAGAGGAAATTTTTAATAAAATAAATATATTTTTTGAGGAAAATAATCTCAGTTGGAACGATTGCATTGACATTTGTACAGATGGGGCCAAGGCGATGACGGGTAAAACAGCAGGAGTAGTGTCACGAATAAAAAATAAAGCGCCTAATTGTAGTTCCAGCCATTGTATTCTGCATAGACAAGCACTTGCGATGAAGCAAATGCCGTCCAATCTAAAATTAGTTATGGATGAAGCGGTAAAAATAATTAATTTTATCAAATCACGACCACTACAATCCCGATTGTTCTCATTATTGTGTGAAGATTATGGCAGCACACATAAAACACTGCTGCTCCATACAGAAGTGCGATGGCTGTCTCGGGGTAAAACTTTAACAAGGCTATTTGAACTTAGAGCCGAGTTACAAATGTTTCTTTCAGATACTTCTTTTAATTTGAAAGACCGTTTGTATGATAAAACTTGGTTGTTCCGACTGTCTTTTATGGCGGATATCTTTCAGAAACTGAACGAATTAAATTTATCATTGCAAGGTAAACAGACAACAGTGTTCCAGGCCTGTAACAAAATAACTGCCTTCAAAAGAAAATTAGATTTTTGGATTATTTGCGTTGGAAATAGAGAAATAGAAAGCTTTACGTCACTCAGTGAGTTTCTTGGCGATAACAACTCAGAAATATTTCAAGATGATGTATTTGAAGAATTGGTCCAATATCTCACTTCGATGCGCGCATCTTTTGAGCAGTATTTTCCTGAAGAACAGAATACAAAAATGAAACTGAATTCATGGATTCATAATCCTTTTTTACCCAACTTACAAAAGCCCGAAAGTATGTCAAACGAGATATATGAATCTCTTTTAGAAATGTCATCTGACACAAGTATGGAGTCACTGTTCAAAACGACGCCTCTCAACGATTTTTGGTGCAGAATCCGAAATGAATATCCAATGCTTGCCAAAATGGCTTTGAATATTCTTCTCCCGTTTCCAACAACATATTTGTGCGAAACAGGATTCTCAACCTATGCAGCCACGAAAACAAAATACCGCAATAGACTGGACGCCGAACCTGATATGAGACTTCAACTGTCCTCTATGAAACCTGATATCAACCAATTGATGAAAAATAAAAAACAGTTTCATACATCCCATTAGTTAGATTTTTTTTCTTTTTCAATGTTATATTTATTATTATACTTGTTATGTAAGTAAGTAATAAGTAACTGTTACATGGTACTCTAATTATGCTTATTAATAAAAAATACACTTAAAAACCATTGTTTTATTGTAGGGTTCCATCAAGTATTTTGCTATCCAAAAGGGTTCCGTCACCAAAAAAGATTGAGAACCGCTGGTCTAGACAGAACATTTTTTTTTCATTCCAATAAGGTATTATGTCGATCTGTCTCACAATATTGAAAATGTGTTGTTTGAACTTAAATAAATATAAAACAGACGCGAGTCGGACTCGCTTACCGAGGGTTCAATTCAATTTATAGGTACACTCAGACAGAATTAAAAATAAGTCTATCAGATCCTAAACAAAACTAGTAGATGTTACCTATACAGTAAGAAAACTGAAGTGGAAATGGCCTGCCTGCCTAGCATGAGCACTAAAAGCACGATATGATATGATATAGCGAAATATCGACACCAACTTTAAAAATATGATCGATTTAGCCGCTATTTTAATTTTTTATCGAAACAGCGATCTTAATATGTGACGACGATTCAACATGGCTGCTATATCTATCATATTTTTACAGTTGGTGTCGATATTTCGCTTTATCATATCATATCATATCGTGTTTTTAGTGCTCATGCTAGGCAGGCTGGACACATTATGAGGAATAGAAAAATGAAACCGAAGTATTATTTTCTGGTATCTCAGAAATAGGAAAATAAATCGAGGACATCAATTAGACGTTGGGAAAATGAAATAAAGACAATTGCAGGGAAATGGACAAGATTAACAGGAGTTAAAACAAAATAGAAAGAACTGGCGGAGGCTTTTTCCAAAGTATTTCATATAGTATCATTCAAAAGTAGTTGTAAAGTGTCCGTCACGTTATAAATATCTGACCAATATGACCAAGCAAATTGGACATTTTCTCAATGTGACCGGACATTTTGGACATTTATTGTCACTAACGTCACAATCAATTCTATTGACAAACTATTAAAAAAAAGTTTGGTCACAAATAAGTGCATTATTATAAGAAATACAGGCTTTAGTAGTGATGGTCTATAACGAAATGAAATTTCTAAATTAATTTATCTTTCTGCACGAACAAAGTAAAACGCGTCGTATCGTTACACGCGTTTTTTTTAGTTTAATCCAGATCCAATTACATGTTTAATTGTATGTTTTTATTGTCAAATACTTAACATTTAACTTAGGTACTTTAGAGGAATTCTTCTTTTTTTAAATTTATCCTAAAAAAAATTGTGTGACCATCGTGACAATAAATATCCAATGTGACCAAGCATTTATTATAAATGACGGACGCTTATGGCATATTCAATTTACAACTCTATTCATAAGTAGTTCTAGGACTAGGTCAACGAAAAGTACCCTTTATGATACCCTTGAAAGTGTTGAAAATGGTTCCACGGTTCCTGTGGGATAACAAATGCATCAAGGGAAGGACATAGGCCATTTTGAATTCATCTCATATGGAAGTAAAATATGTGGTGACTCATTAATACTCATTTTTTCAGTGCATAGGCCCTCTTCCGGGCACTTATATACGTCCCAAAAAATAGCTTTGTCCAAATATTGAATATATAGAATGCTGATATTGTTAAGATTAATTTTATCAAATAATTGTGTTCACGAATGCCTCATAGAGGTTGTAATGTAACTATTTTATTACCATCTTTTTATGCCTATTAACTGCACTGCTATTGGTTTACATTATAAAGTGAATAAATGAATGAATAGGAATATGAATAAATAAATAAGTCATATTTTATAAAAATCATTGTAGTAACCTTTCTTACTATAACTGCTTATTATTTATTTTGTGCGCTGTTATAAAAAAATTAAAGTACAGAAAAAAACTTAACTCAATCAAATTATTTTTCCAACACATTCGAGCCTATATCAAACTATATCACAGAAAAAATGTTCACATTCGTGATTCATATGATTGTTCCACAACAATCCAACATGGCTACTCCATTAGCAAGTCATGTCAAGTTACTACGTCTATTGACAGATGATGCCATTTCGGTCGGGAATCGAACCCAACACCGCCGGGGAACGTGGCTAACGATCCGTATGATTTATTACTGTCATTACACAGGCCAGTGCTGTAACGAAAAATATGCCAATATTCGCTCGTTCAAATTTGACTTCTAACTCGCTCAGAGTAAAGACTATTTTTGTGCTAAAGATTTGCTTGCTTGTCACGTTGTGAGTTTGTGTTTTCGAATAAAAGGACTTTATTCGTAGGCAATAATTGCCTTTTTGAACTGGTTTTCCTTAGATAATGAACTTTTTCCGTGCTTCGTGCGCTTTGTATGCAATTAATGATAGCGTTATGAATGCGCATCATCTTATCAAATTACTTATTTAACTTTAAATTAACTTACACAAAGTCTAGTAATGAAATCATAGATACGCTTACACTATTTCATACAATTCAAGTCTAAAATATTTAAAATAAACTTGTGAATAATAATAATTTTATTTAACTTGTTATAATTAATCTGTGTACATGAGGTGTTTATAGTATATTTTACTTAAAAAAAAAAACATTTTTTAAAATTATTATTATTAATATTTCTTTATTTTAATAAGAATGAAAAAACTGCATTCAATATTTATAAAAACACGCATTCTACACCCAGTAATCAAACTGGCTAATTTCTGAAAAAGTACGTGGTGTTAACCACGTACTTTTATGGCGTCGATTGATAGATTCGATCTTCAGGATTAAATATTCCTAACAAAAAAAAAAACAAGGTAGGTATTTACCTAAATTAAATGGAAGGTAATAAACTTGCTCTAAATAAGCTCTTTTTTCTCAGCCCAAAAAAACGAGACAAAACAGGTTTTTTTTGTTTTGCCATCTCATGCGATCGTTCAGAATTTCAAGAGGTAACCACTCAGTACATGAAGTAAAAATGACAGTGTAAATTTATTTTACTAGCGGATCTATCAAAAAATTTCGCGAAGTATTCATAAAAAAAGAAAACTACTTCGCAGTCAAACCGTATTTAGGTAGTTATTCTCAAAACGACATTTTATTTACTAATATGTTGCCTATTTTTACGTATCAAAATGCAGGCGATATTTGATAAAGTATATTTGTTATCTCAAAGTCTAAAGTAACATTTGCAACGTATTGCATATTGCAATAAAACAACGCTATCAAGACAAAATTTACAATATTAAAAATAAAAAAGTTAAAAAAAATAAAAACAAGGTTTTTATTTTTATTTTACTTTATTTGTGTACACAACAGGTATCAAGATATTAGACAAATAATTCAAGAACTTAGATCTAGATTTTTACCTAAAAACATGTACTATACAGAATGACCAACTTAGGTAAACACATGCTACTAACAATTCAATTTCAAAAATGTGTAACTTATCATAGTTTTTAAGTGATATTTTTTAAGTGTTGTGTCATAAAATTCTAGCTTGTAATTACTTAAATAAAATTTCTAATAAGTGATATCATCATCATCATCATTTCAGCCATGGACGTCCACTGCTGAACACAGGCCTCCCCCAATGACTTTCATCGGGGGAGATTGCCAATACTCGCTACGCTTGGCAGGCGGGTTGGCGAGCGCTGTTTTCTTCATAACATTTTGCACACAGACGCGGCTGCCCATCTCGTGCTACAGGAATTAGTCGCCTCTTACGGCACGCCTCCAGTTGGCGGTGGGGAAGTGTACTCTTTACGGCCGTCCCCACACGGCACAATAAGTGATAGTAATGTTTGACGACCTCCGTAGCCGAGAGGCGAGCATACCGGACTTGGTGTCGCTATCTCTGAGGTTCCGGGTTCGATTCCCAGTCGGGTCAATGTAGAAAAATAACTTTTCAATATTGCCTCGGGTCTGGGTGTTGTGGTACCGTCGTTGTTTCTGATTTCTGTAACACAAGTGATTTGGCTACTTACCACAGGATCAGAGCAATGTATGTGATGTTGTCCAATATTTATTTATTTATTTAAAATGTAAACTTAAAGAGATCTCAGTGGAAGATACGTTTGACGTCGTATCGAAATGTAACGTGTTTTTTTAAAATAACACTTCTGTAGAGATTATTATGAGGCTCCTGGAACCCAAATCCTTATATATACATAAGGCTAAATCCAGACGCAGACATGGTGTAGATTACTGCACAGGCGATAATAATGATATGTGACCACCATATCTAATACCCTGAGATCGGTTCATTGGATTAGGATAAACCTTGTCGCATATTATGATGTTGCTAGACACTAATTAATTCTGAGTGGAACCGTCTGTCAGGTTAAATGGGAACAGTGATTTATGTAGTCTAGGTGTTCGACAATTTAACTGTAGAATAGAAATAAATGCCATTCTTGACAATAGGAAACAGTTTGAAAAACAACACACACAACACTTTAACATTGATAAATAAATGTGCTTCACATCATTTAAAGTAATTACATAAACGTTAACGCTGAACAACACGTTATACAAACCTTCAAGGTCTGGGTGTTGTGGTACCGTCAATGTTTCATATTTCTGTAATACAAGTGCTTTGGCTACTTACCAATACCATAGGATCAGAGCAATGTATGTGATGTTGTCTAATAAAAATGTTTTATTTATAAAAAAATAGATAACAAGACTTCATAAAACTAAAAATCCAAAAATAACACTAACACATTAGTACCTAATCAGTTACTTTTGGAGTCGGTGCAAACGAAAACATTCAAACTCTCATCAGGTCGCACCGACTCCAAAAGTGTTAATGGTTTTTTTAGCCTTTAGTTGTTTGAAGTCGGTTTTATTATTTTATAAAATTTACTTATTTTATCTATTATTAGTGATGAATCCTAATCAAAACAAATCATAAGAGTGCAAACAAAAGTGCTGAACATTGGTGTTCAATTGAAATTGGTTTCATCGCAAATTTTTTCTATCCGTAGGGGAGATTATTCCCGAAAATTTTTATTACACTATCTTTATAGTAAAGCTCTTTAATAAAAAATAATCATCAAAATCCGTTCACATTATCTGGGTATTAATTGTTTATTTTCTCAAAAATTGCTAAATTAATTTCGTTAAAATGTTTATAGAAACAATTCTGAAGTATGATCTTCTCAAAAAAAGTATATATTTTTTTAGCAGAATAATCGCGTAACATACAAACAAAAAAAACTAGAAGCAATTTCCTACAGCATTTTTTTTACTCTTTAGTTTGCTTTTCGTTTTTTTAATTAATAATTTAATTTCATACCTTTTTTAATAATTTATCATTGAATAGAAGCAACCACCTTTCAAAACCGCTCGATATGTTTGGAAGTTTTTTTTCTTTAGGCCACACAGAATAGGGTAATATCTAATTCGCTATATTGTTTTTATTGTGATATCACATAGCCAATCTCACCCGAGAGGACTTAAGAATTCTAACGATACCCCATACATAAAAATCGGTTAAAGCGTTTAATTATTCATCATCATCATCATTCCAGCCATAGGACGTCCACTGCTGAACATAGGCCTCCTCCACCTGACTTCGTGATTGGCCAGTTGGAAGCGGTCTGCATCCAGCGTCCTTCTGCGACTTTTAGCAGGTTGTGTGCATACAGTACAGTGCTGTACATAGCACGTAAAGCTGACGGCCGATGAGGCAAAAAGGTTCTAGAATGAAGGCCACGTACCGGTAAGCGTAGCGTAGGACGTCCACGCACAAGGTTTAGTTATTATTGGCGAATAAATAAACTCACTCACATAACAGTAAATACATGAACCCTAAAATCATTACACTCTTTTTTGGCCAGTCGTGTAAAAAGTTGTTTCGCCTTATAAAGGGCAGGCTTATAACTAGGTCAGTGTTCTCTTTTCTAAAGTTTAATAACTTTGTGGTCCACAGTAGATAAATGAATTTAATGACAAAATAATCTGCCAAAAATTAATCACGCCAAGCATTCTCTGGGCGCTTTATCCATGTCTTTGTACGTAAAATTGTAAACTGCCAACGATACCAGACTTCTGGAAAGTGCCAATTAATTACGTCTCTAGAGTTTGTTATACAAATTTTGCAATATAACGACGCCTCTTTTGTTTTAATAAAGGTATGTTTCGAAACTTCTCGAATTTTCGGTGTTTTAGCTAATTTGTTATCAAAGAATTAAACTCGAAGATTTCTGAGTTACCCGCTTTCCCTTCAAAGGGCAATTAATTCTTGACTTAAAAGTTATTATAAATTTGTCTCTCGCTTGTTAAATGTATGATTATGTGACATTGAACTCAGTTTAAGACGATAAAACTGTAATTTAATTTAGAGTTTTATACTGAGTAACTTAATTATTAATCTTCAAAAACATAGTATTCCACTGATTTATAGTGACACATAAAATAAAAACCCGTTAAGATTTTGATTTTGATTTTGCACATAGGATTCCATACAACCTTGTAGGTAGATACGAAAATAGGTGGTCCATAAATCGAGTCTCGAAAATGTTTTCCACTTTTTTACTTTTTTTTACAAATTTAATAATTCTATGTCAACTGGAATTACCCAAGGTTTTATTATGTTTATTTTATTATATTTCATTTCCTTGCGAGTGTCAAAATATGCGAAATAACCGGACCTTACTTTTAGATTGAGTTGTCATAGAAGTTTGATTTTTTCACAGTTCTAAGAGCAGATTTGAGTATTTTAGGTAATTTACTTACTACTTGATACCTCCACGCGTTCCTGATATAGGCTCTAGGACAGACAGACAGACTGGCAGGCGGACAGCAAAGTAATCGTTTAAGGCGCAGGGTAAGGCGAATATAAGCGAAAATACTGAATATAGGATGTCAAAATCAATATATCATGTAACTTATATGTTGAAGTTTTTCCTGTTGTATCTAAATACTAGTTATTATTTCTTATAAACACTAAAAAATATTTCATCATCATCATTCATCATTTCAGCCACTCCTATGACTGAAATGATGCTGCACTGTCCACTGCTGAACAAAAGCCTCCCCCAATGACATATCATCGGGGGGGATTGCCAATACTCGCCACGCTTGGCAGGCAAGTTGGCGAGCGCAGTTTTTTTTATAAGATTTTGCACTAAGACGCTGCTGCCCGTCTCGTGCTACAGGAATTAGTCGACTCTTACGACACGCCTCCTGTTGGCAGTAGGGAAGTGTATTATTACGGCCGTCCCCACACGGCAAAAAAAATATTTCAAAGTACCGCAAATATCGCGAGCTTGTACACATTTATATTTTAAACGACGTGTTTGCTTCAAAGTTCAAAGCTTCAAAGTTGGTTTGGTTATTTATAATATTCGAGCCTTTAGGATAAAGTTTTTTTTTCAAATAGTCACCAAATTAAGAATTGTAAGGATTTTTTTTTACTCTTAGCGCCTACTTTTCCATACGCGGATATTTTGCTCGCAGTGATAATCTATTTCCACAGGAGCGCAACGGATGGATGTTTAGTCTGCTAGAAGCATTATTGTATTATCTTAGGCACGTAATAGAAGTCGCATTAGTCGACGCTAAATGCTCAAGTTCACTTGCCTTACCCGTCGCCTTAAGGGTTGCTCTTAAAAAAACATATTTCAATTTTGAAGTAACGTGACTTAAATTAATGAGATAGCTAATAATTTTTAAAGTATCAGTGTAGTAAAAAACATTCAAGAATAATCTGTAGACGTACAATGTCCCTCGTTCAACGTAACACCCTGTATATCATAATTTTAATTACGTTCCGGTTCCATTTTAGGCAAATTAATTCATGATGATAAAAACTATGCTTGCCCCAATGACAGTGTGTCAGTTTTACAAAATTACCAACGTTAAATTATATCACAATGACCAAGCGGATTTCGTGAATTCGGTTTGTTACCTACTTAGTGTTTTCACTTGCTCCATTTTGTAATTTTGAGAAGTTTATTAATTTACTATAAATAAGAAAGAATAAAAGAAAACATCTAGCATTTTAATTGTCCCCTTCCAATCCAATCACTTTATCACGTTGCGCATACGAAAAGACATTCGTAAAGGTTTTAGCTTGATGGCAGTGTTTTATTATTTAATCAGTTACATTTATAATCACGATGATTTCTTTTTCGAAATACAACCTAAATAAAACAAAGATAACTTCTGTTGTTGTCAGCTTCCCTGTTGACTTGGACTTGGGAGAGAACTTTGCCCAGCAGTGGGACACAATAGGTAAAACAAAACTTTTTACTAAACCAATCTTTGAGGTTTATTTTCAACGGAAAATTTGAAGCGCGCTATTTTTTCTCAAGTGATCTCAGCCCACCATTGTCACCATTATCAAAACGTATCATATTTGTCAACATTTAAAATTGTAAAATGCATCGATAACTTTGGTGATAAAGTTATATCGAGGATAAAATGAGTGTATTAATAAGACAGAATATTATTATGAAGATAAAACTGCCCGAACATTGTCCTAAATGAGAATGTCTAATACTGTAGCACACCAGTCGCTCTGTCACTATGTAGTTTAGGGCGCGTCCGACATGACACACGGCCCTTATTCATCAGATCTCTACACGGCTTTGAAATACGTCCGTTTCACTTAATTAGGGCTAGCACAAACGGAGAAACTTTGTGCTACGACTTTTACTGTATGCCAGAAAGAGTAAGACAATTTAGGGTCCTATTTAATGGTTATTCTAATAGGAAAATATAACACCTTTCCCTATATCACCAATATTGTAATCGCAAAATAAAAATTATTGTAATTTTAATTAGAACACACCACTGATTGGCATAGCCGATCAACTGTGTTTTGGATATGATTAAAAAAAACACTTTTAAGTTTTAATAATATTGATGAATTGCTTACAGAAGCAATAACTATAAATATCAACAATCTTTGTGACACTTAAACCTGTCAGTAAAAATAATATTTTTTTGCAAAAATCTCTAATACTTAATACAACAAAAACAAAAACTCATGCTGAACGTAAACCTTAAACCATCTTTAAACCAAAAAAGTACTTAAACAAAGATGATTATCTTATAAAAATATTAGAAAGATTATAATCTATCGCAGGCTGCCGTTCCCTGCTCTGATTTTCTTTTTTGTTTTTTACTTCTATAGTTTGACGATAAACCACACTGCGAAGCCTGTCTAGCATGAGCTCTAAAACACGATATGATATGATATGATATAGCGATATATCGACACCAACTGTAAAAATATGATAGATATAGCCGCCATGTTGAATCGCCGTGCCGGTGACGTCACATGTTATCATAACATGCTGTTTCAATAAAAATTCAAAATGGCGGCTATATCTATCATATTTTTACAGTTGGTGTCGATATATCGCTATTTCGTATCATATCATATCGTGTTTTTAGTTGTCATGCTAGGGGAGCTGGAACTGTTGTATGGGTAAGTCCAGGATGGCTACCAAAAGTGTCTACGTTTGCACTCAGCCTTAATTTCTATGAAATATGTCCGTCTCACTTGATTACTCGTACACGCCCTTACAGTAGTATTATGGATATTAATTTCCCTCAAATGTGGCCTATTAATTCCCAAGTTAGGCCCATTTATAATTTTGTTTTATCTAATAATCGATTACATGATTAAGTTAGAGTTTAGACAATGGAAGTATTTCGTTTCGATTAAGATTAACATAATTTTGATTAAGTGTTTTATTGTTAAGTATATCTTAAAACTAGCTATGTCCGTGCCTTCGCTCGTGTGGAAAATGGCTTGTCACCCTCTGTTTTACTCCCATAAAGAAGGTAAATTAAAAACAATAGCTTATGTCATTCTCTAACTCCAAAACTCCAATACAAAAAATCATGTAGATTACTTGCTCTGTGAAAAAGAAAAACTATGCCACGGGAACCGTAATGTCTTCCGGGATAAAAAATAAGCTATGTGCCATTCCAGACTAATACCTATCTCTGTGCCAAATTTTATCCAGATCCGTTCAGCTGTTTTGGCGTGAAGCGTGACAAACAATCTTCCATCCTAACTGTCGCATATAAATAACATTGAATAATGTACTCGTAGGATCGTTAATTAAAATAACATGATTAGACTTTTTTAAATTCTGTATTCTGTCGTATACATATAATTATGATCAACCACGATACGACTTTACAAAAAATTTATTATAACGATTATTGCTTCGTTGATTTGTTGATTTGATATTCGTTTTACATAAACGACATTAGTACGGTGGGGGGTAACATATTTGCTTTTAAAAATACCTATCTGTTTATATAGATAGTTACATACTCTTTATTGAAAGAAAATGTCCCGTAAAAAGCGTGCCAAACGGAAACCATAGGTACAGCAAAAAAGGCTCTTATTCCTGTCCGAAATAAGACTTCTTAAAAGTAGCACAATTTTTGCAAAATTTGCGACTTTGAGTTGTTTTCCTTAGTACATTTTTTAGAAAATCTCTATTTGTCCAAAAACGGTGCATATTTCTATAGGACTATTTTTGGATAAAAGATAGAGCTTTTTAAGCTCTATCAACAGTTTTCGTCTGGCACGCTCTTTATGGGACACCCAGTATAAACAGATAGATTTTGGTATCGCTATCTTCTATATCAAAATCTATCTATATAAATATTTTCTTTCAGGAAAGAGTATTTGGCTATCTATAAAGACAGATAGGTATTTTTAAAAATAAAGTAAAGTATTTTTAAAAGTAACAAAAAAAGATTTTCTAAAATGCCTAGGAGACGCTCTCAGCAATAAAAAATACTGGTAACTCCTAACATAAGACTCTTATCGTGAGACCTTAAATATCAATTTGATTTGATAATATTATTTTACCCGGTGCATATTTTGTTTATAATTACACACCTTTACCTCTTTTACAAACAATAACACTTAAAACAAGTGGACGTCAAGATTGTCCTTTAATTTTCAAAATTGCCAGTTAAACATCTCAAGTTTGGATCATTTTAGGAGCTGTCAGGGTGGCTCTCTGAAGATTACAGAGTTGAATAAAAAAGTGCCAACCCCTCTTCCTAATAGGAAAACTTTGCCCGTCATCAGAACTTGGCTTTCTTTTAATTTAAACAGATCATTTCGTCTTTATTACACAACTTTGACGGTTAAAAATGGGAAAGAAGCCTTCAATCGCGATACTGATCGAGATAAAACTTCTGTGAGTAGCAGGTATTTAGGATAAAAATACTTACTACACAGCCTAAGGTTAAAGATAATATTAAACTTGGAAAAAATCTGCCTAAAATGGAAATCGATCTCATGTCTCTGCTATCCGAGCGAGTGCTATTTCACCTGAATCACCAAATACATTAGTAGGTAGATAATAATAATAATCATTTATTTCAGGCATCTTAATTATGACAATGGGCATTATAATAATAGGCCCATATAATAAATACCTAGACCAACATAAATACAATAATATAAGTCACATATAACTATATGGCTTCGTACTCGGATCCGTTCTGGTGGTGTCAGCCGGCAATCTTCCTCGGAAGCAACGATAAACCACACCTTTCGGCCAGAATTCCTACTTCAGGAAGATAATTATAGGCTGTTAAAACAGACGTGGTCTAACCAAGTTTTCAAGTATACTAAGGCCCTATTAAAAGTTACTTACCGGTCAGGTCACGGAAACTATATCCAATACAATTGATTGAATACAAATACAAATTTGAGCATAAATCAATGTACAGAAACCCATTTTTATTTTATGGAGAAGTCCGTTATTCTTTGCTTGTCCCATATTGTAAAGAATCTTGGCATATCTTTTTACAAAAAATATCACAGTTCAAAGTCAATGAGCAGTTAGAATAAGAAGAATTTTGTGTTAAATGATTAACAACAACAGTAGGTCGATTTATTGTTATCTATTACAATTTAATTAAAAGGATAGTCAAGATTATTTACAATAGGCATTGGACAATCAAAGAAAAACGTGTGGGCCTTAAAGAATACACTTCCCCACCGCCAACAAGAGGTGTCTCGTAAGAGGCGACTGATGCCTGTAGCACGAGACGGCCAGCAGCGTCTGCGTGCGAAATCTTATAAAAAAACTGCTCTCGCCAACTCGCCTTCCAAGGGTGGCGAGTATTGGCAATCTCCCCCAATTAAAGTAATTGGGGGAAGCCTATGTTCAGCAGTGGACATCCTATGGATGAAACGATGATGAATTATAATAAACGATGATGAATTATAATATACATGATTTCCAGTTGCGAGGCAATATAGAAAAGTAACTTTTCTACATTGACCGACCGGGAATCGAACCCGGGACCATTAGCAAACAACATTAGCATCATCATAATGAAAGAGACTGCAAACAGTCACTAAAAATGTCTACAAAAACGTATAAAACCAAAAAGGGTAGTATGAATAACAGTATGCTATCAAATAAAGTATGTAAGTGCATGTAAGCCGTCCCCTTGATTTATGGGGCCCGTAAATTGTCCCCACTATTAGGGGCGCGATGACCAATATTGTCGGGGGTAGTATTATTATCTGGTGTGACTTTGTAAGTGTTATTTTGTCAATGTAATAAAAGCTATGATAGGAAATTGTGAGAAACATGCCTTTGCCAGCGACGACGACTGATTAGATTGAATAAAACGTAGTAGTTTTCATAGTTTATAGTCATTTGAATGATGCTTTCATCTTCTGTAGGTATTTAAAGGGTAAGTTTTTATTAGAAAATACTTAATGAAACATTTCTTAACAAAATTAAGTTTAGATAGGCAATTAGTTTCTTAAGAAAATTTTTTGTTATTACGAGTATGCAGAGTATTGTTTTGATCACTCGCCACAAGGCATCGAACCTATTTGATACCTAAAGTTGCAAGTATCCGAAATTGCGTTATGTTGGTGTACACGTATGAAACATACGCCAACCGATAGAGAAAATAATTAAAAACAACAAACATTATTTTACAAAATGTCGTAAATAATATATTTTGTTCGGAATTTCAGTTTGAACATGTAATATTTATTTTTAAACACATAAACAAATTGAAATTCTGAACAAAGTATATTATTTACGACATTTTGTCATAGTATGTTTGTATTTTTTAATTATTTTCTCTATCGATTGGCGTATGTGTCATAGGTGTACACCAAAATAACGTAATTTTAGGTACTTGCAACTTTAGGTATGCCAAATACGTTCGAAATCATAAAAACATATATTGCTTTTCCATACATCATGATTGACCTTTAGTTTGTTGGAGAAATTGAAAAAAAAAGCGAACTGATGTTAACCCCATAGAAGAAGTTGTTGGTATTAATCAATACATTCACCTCCTTAAACTTGGCGTGTTTTCAAAACTACACCCTGTATAAAATAGAACAAAAGTATAATGTAGTTACAAAGTTATCCTTGAGCTATGTGACACCCTGTATATATCTTTCTAGCTTATGATCTCCGAATCAAGCTTTAGATAAAATTAACAGATTCTAAGAACGAGTACTTATTTTAGTAAATTAAACTCCGATTTTAAGACGGAGTGTAAGAATCAGGTGGGAAGGATTTAATTAGCCTTCATAGAATCTTGGTTGTAAACTAAATTGATATTAAATCCATTATGTGAGAGGACCTTTGCTTACTTACATTGTGAGTTAAAATGGCATCAATTCTTTTACAAAAATATTTAATCATTCATCATTTCAGCCATAGGACGTCCACTGCTGAACACAGGTCTCACCCAATGACCTATCATCGGGAGGGGGATTGCAAATACTCGCCACGCTTGGCAGGCGGGATGGCGAGCGCAGTTTTCTATAAGATTTCACACACAGACGTTGCTGCCCGTCTCGTGCTACAGGAATCAGTCGCCTCTTACGACACGCCTTCTTTTGGCGGTGGGTAACTGTATATTTTATGGCCGTCCCCATACGTCAAAAATATTTAAACGACCCAATTTATCTGCTGCACTGCCGATTATTAGGTAAATGACGTCAATTGATTGGTAATGTCATCATTTATTATCTTTTAGTTAAATCAAATCACTTTAAATGTTCTTACAAATCCAATTCCAACACAGAAAGAAACAAATACGACGATTTCAAAATTATTTCGCCTTATTAGATACTTTTCATGGTATTTAATGACCCAGAAAAGGGCAAAGAATTTATGGCAAAGCAATAAATCGGACCAATTCGGATACACGCCCAGGCACTTATCGTGAATTGGGCTTTTTGTATACGATAATAATAAATTAATATTATTAAAGTAATACAATCAATGTAGGGGATGGTTTATGAAGTTACGAGCATACTTACGGTTACGGCCCGCAGGTAAATGGTTGTTGATGAAATATTTTCACTGCGCTTAGGTAGACATGAAAATGTTATGATACAATTTTCAATGATTTTACCGAGAGGTCTCTCGTAAAGATATCTGAAATGGAATTTTATCGTTTGCTGTTATATGAATTGCAAGTGCTGCTCGTATTAATAAAACAAAGTCGGGTTAGTTACACTATTTATACTCGTAAATCAACGGCTGGACCGTTTTTTATGATGTTTCATTTGTTGGATTTGTCTCCGAAAAATTCACAAAAAAAAACGAACGAGACGAGAGGCGGTACGAAGTACGCCGTGACAGCTAGTATTATGTAAACTAACTGATGAGTATTACTGACTATATTATCTGCATTGCCTCAAGGTTGACTGGTATATAATGTTGAATTATATTTATTCCGCCAATTGTACTTACCAGTGCAATTAAGTTTAAGTTAAATAGTAGCGACTTGCTTTGCTAGAAGACACAAATGGCAACGAGCCACACAGTGCGTCTATAGGAAAACTTATGTCCTATTAGTGAACATCTAAATGCAGATGATGGTGATGATGAATGCACTACAAAAAATATTCCCCACTAAATAAATCCATATTTTCCTGAAAAACCGGTCAAGTGTAAATCGGACACGGGTTCCGCACCTACAATACGTTGATTTTATTTAGTTCTTTGAATCTAATAAAAAGTTAACCAGTTTCCTTTTATTTGCATCTGGGACAATGAGAAAAAAGATAAATAATTTGTTACCATCGAGTTGACCTGATGATTAAACCAGGATAGTAGAACTCTTCATTGGCTACTAGTAAAACCTTTCCGTTTTATTAATAAACTCGTTTTTTCTCGGAATAACGGACAGACTAATAACTCAATTGTTTTTTTTAAATGACTTTTTGTCACAATTTATTGTAAAATGAAACGCAGTTTTAACATGGACTGAGTGGGTTCACGATACTCCGTATCCCGGGCTAGTCAGTAATCAGTAATCAATTAATCATTCATTCATTTGCACACCTTAGTGTTACAAAAAATGGAATATAAGGCTTAAAGCAAGCAAATCATTAAAAAAAACAATAAAAACCAATTTATTTCTGCAAAAATTAAGCTTTTTTTACACGTCCCAATTTTTTTTACCCTACCACTGCGTCGGAACAATTTTAGGCGGGAAAATTTATGGTATTTGGTTAAATGTAAACAAAGTATTGCTAGACAATAAGCTTCATTGGTTAGATGTTGCTCATGTTGCAATTTGCTTGATTACGCAAGTATTTTGCTGCACTGTGGTTTAGGTTTTTTCAACAATTTAACCATTGTTTCTGCTATTCACTCGAACTTTCTTTTTGTTGTAGCTAGGTAGGTAAAATGTTGACGCTTAAATTAGACCAAACAATTTATTTGCCTGTTACCGCGCGGGTTTGTTTACTCCTGTTTCGTAAAAGATGAATAAACAGCTGACTATAAATGAGCAAAAGGAAAAAACATTATCTGTTTTGTACATTAAAGATAAACCAATTTTATTTTATCTAATTAACTTTGATAACGCCTTACCAAAATTGGGTCAATTTAAAATAACCGAAACAGTCTTGTTATACATTTTTAGTGTTAACTTATCTTTATTCATGGTTTAAATGAATACTATATTTAATAAATTATAATTTGATTCGTGACGTTACATAAAAACGTTATAAAAAAAGTAAAAAAAAATTTAAGTTTTACAAATTACGTTTTATTTTGTAATCTTAAAATAATAATATGTTTGTATGAGTAAAAATGTCTATATTATGCATGTCGTGGCAGCCTTTAGGTAAGGCAACACAACAAAATGTTTCGCTTGTGAGTCTCACAGTATTGTTTAACTTTAAGGTGTATGTTTTGTTGGTTGTCGTTAAAATAAATAAATAATCAAAACACGTATTAGCATATTAGTTAAAATATTTTTAAAAAAGTGAAGTAAGGTACCCTAAAAATAGAAATTAATAAAGCAGATTTAAGCGCGCCGGCGCCGGAGCAACTTCGCATATTATTCAAAAACTTACTTCTGTAGACAGTTGCGTTTCTTCCGTTATTTTCATTAATGCCAACTTTTAATGAGTCTGAGTTTGTCGACGTAGTTTCTTTGTCCATTTTGAGGATTTGCCTCGTTTAATCTGCTCTAGGCTAATTAAATTATCTTCGCCATCTGTTATAGTTGCAATGCTAAATTGCAGATTGTTATATTACATTCTTGTTAAATGTTTGTTTTGCAAATTGGCCGCGAGCCATTTTTACGAATAAAAATTTTTGTGGCTTGTTTTATTTTGGTATTACTTATAATCTGTGCAAATGTTGTCGGAATTAATTAAAGATTCAATAAAAATTGCTGGTAATACCTAAGTAACTTCGTGAAAAAGAGTCGTGATCGTGAAAGATTTGACTTCCCATTAAATGAGCCGCATACTAGGTACGTCAGGTGATCGACTTTAGGAGCATGAGATAAAACCATATATTTAAGCGTAGCGTATTCTAAGTCTATGGATAAAACAGAGGATAAAAAATAGCAAATTGCTGTTAAACAAACTCTTTAAGCATAGAGCATAAAGTTTAGAAGATAGTGTCAAAGTGTTCCGACTGAAAATGACAACTGACTGTCAACTCCCGCCTTTCTAATGTCATCGTTTTTATAAAATTGCTGTAGCTGATCCAAATAATTAAATAATGAACGCAAAACTGGTAGCTCTAATTGTTATCTTTGTAACCAATTTCAAGGTTTGCCAAAGCAAAAAATATGTCAATTTTACTTTATTTTCGGTCGTGCCGATTGATGAGGATCACCTCAGGTTTCTTCAGAACCTCGAAAAACAGAAATACATAGATATGATGTTCTGGAGGAAACCAGTTAAGTTGTATCATGATGTTCAGGTTTTAGTGAATCCTGTTGATACGGAACTGTTCATAGAAAGAGCCCGACACTACAGATTGCATTATAAAATATTAAATTCTGATATTCAAAGGTAAGATAGAAGGTACTTAATCCTCTTGTACTTGTGTAAGTCATGGATGAGGGCCGTTGTCAAATGAAACGAAACCATACATAAGGCTCGCGCACAACAGGGCGGGCCGCACTGCACCTTATCGCAAGAACATTTGACATCTCCTTCGTTTCTCTGAAAAGCGAAAGGTGGGTTAGTGGGTTGGCAGCTTTGGTGTGTGCGCACATAATGAAAAAAGGGGGAGTTTCTTCATATCTTTTTTCAAATATCTAATTTTGATTGATTTTTTGAATATTGCATAGTTAAGGAAATCTGACAAATATAATTAAATTCAGTTTGCACAATTTAGCGATTTCATGTGATTGACACCTAACATGACGATATCAACTAATTATAAAAAATGCATTTTACAAAAAAATATAACATAAGAAAGGACAAAAAAGCGATGTTATAAAGTTGAGCGGTGCCAGTATGATGATAAACCATAGATTACAACTTACAATAGCATCTTTATGTATTTATCAAAAACGGTTTTTGTTAATAGTTTTTTTTTTGCTTTAACTAGTGCATTTGACAAGCAAATAATCAGACGATACCTCCGTTTACGAGTTGACACGTTTGGGTGGGACTATTATCACACGTTAGAGGATATTTATCAATGGCTCTCAGATTTAGCCCTGAAATACACTACCATGGTCGAGCTGCTCACAATTGGGAAGTCTGCTGAAGGGAGAGAAATCTTCGCTATTAGCATCAAGAGAACACAAGCTTCGAAGGATAAAGTGATAATAGAAGGAGGTAAGGTAGTTGACGCATTTTGTTCAAAAATTTAACTGCATGAGTTGCTAATGAGCTGATAACTTTGAAACGGATGAATAAATCTTCATAAAATATAGCTAAGATCCATCTCTGTAATATCAGCTTTAAACCAAAAAAAACTACATCAAAATCGGTCCATTCGTTTGAGAGCTACGATGCCACAGACAGATACACATGTAAAATTTTTATCACTCCTCTTTTTCGTCGGAAAATGAAATGAAATGATTATATTTATTTCTTAGAAAGTGGTAGCACAAGATCTTAATATTATAGGAAGTTCAGCACATTCTATTACTAGTGGCGTAGAAATATAAATGTATAAACTACAACGTATTATATTAATTACTATGTACATACTATGGTTGCAGGCACATTACACAATAAGTTGCCATATTTAATAATAATAAACTTAATACAATTAAAATAATATTATATTCTTTTTAGTCGTCAATTATTTATTAGAAGTCATCTTTAATATTTATGTCTTCATAGTAATGATTGCAAAAACATTATTTCATTAAACAATTCTTCAGATTGTATTTGAATTTACTGTCTTATCCCTCACCGTAAAAAAAAGCTTATTGTACAGACAACAGCACGTCAACCTATCACAAAACGTCAAATTTTCTTAATTGATTTTGATTTCTACATATTGGACATAAAGGTGAAATTCGGTTCAAAGACCTTTAACTTTTTGGGTACGTTGACGTGCCGTTGACTGTACAGTTTTATTGCATTGCAGTACACATTAATGGAATATAATTTTAACCTAGTCAGTGGTAAATAACTTTTATCACTTCTAATATATAAGACGACGTCTATCAAGTAAAAAATATTTCCAGTAAGATGTCGATAAAGTGCAGTATACAGGGTGTCCCGTTAAAACTACATCATAGAACAAAAGTTGTTCAAAATATTGCGTAGAATGTGTTGACAAGGTGACGTGGTGCCTACGTAACACACTGTTTAACCCTTCCTACGTCGATTTTTTATTTTTTCCGTATGCGCAAATGACATTTTTCTTAAAAAATGTAAATTTTATGAATTACCTACATTTAAAAAAAAATTTGAATGGTTTTTGCATAGGCTACACCCATGTCTGATACATTTTTAGAAAGAGGATGAAATACGCTAAGCAATAAATATGTCATAAAAAACGTTTCAATTGCCCTTAGCAACTTTAGCCCTTACGACGTCAATCCAACATTTCTTGGGTCTACCCCTTTTGCCAGGACCTGGCGGTGGCGGCATGGCCAGACATTTGTTTCCTACGTAGCTTGCCGGTTTCCGCAAAACATGGCCGTACCAGCGTAGGCGACTCTCCTTCAGTTTGTCTGCAGTATAAATATTTCTTCTTCTTCTTTATTTTATAGTCTATTTAATAGGTTAATCCCAATCTGTTACTAATACAAAATTTATATACAGGTTGTTTTTTTATGATTACTACCGGTTAGTCTCCCTATGCTCTAGTCCCGCCATGCTCGACTTGTAAAATACCTACTGAAAAGTTTTTCTATGCACGAAGTTCTTCGATTTTACGTGAACAATGGAAGGTACAGTTATAAAGAAAAGTGTTTGAATTAAAGTTAAAAAAATTATAGCGCTATTCGTTTATGCTTGATCATAATTGTCTTAACCTATTTACACAATAGCAAAAGAGAAAGACCAGGTCATAGTAATAATTCGCGGAATGGCTCATTGTTATGGTTACTATGAAACAGCCAGTTCGACATAGGTAAATGCTTTTCATAACAAGCGCAAAGCTTAACCGGTTGTAATATTCAGGAGTATTGTTAAAACATTAACAACTCCCTCAGGGCTGATTCTGGTGCTCAAATACAAGAACTTTTCTATGGAACGAACATCGTAATCAAGAAATAATAATTCACTGTTTATAAAATCTGATGTCAGCAGCTGGTTTGCGGCTTAGGAAGGAGGAATGATTGATGAGGAATTTCTTCTTGCAATTTAGATGTTGGTCAGATATTTAAAAAAAAATGAATTTGAGCACTAGAATTAGCCCCTAAAGGATTTTTTATAATCATCACCATAATTTCAGCCACAGGAGGTCGACTGCTAAACATAGGCCGACCAACCGACCGGCCAACCTGGTAACCAATGACTTCCAGGTTGGCCGGTTGGAAGCGGCCTGCATCCAAGACAGACGACCTGGTAAAGGTCGCAGGAAAGAGTTGTTGATGTTTTAAAAATAACTAGTAAATAATAATAAGATGATTAAGAATAGGATAAAATATTTACATACAAGGTTTTAATGTTTTCCATAATTTACTATTTAAATGGCTAAGGACCGATTTTACAATAGCCAGATAACTTTTATTTTAAGAATAAAATGGACGTTTTGACACATTTTCTATACGAATATTGTCAACATGTCAAACTTATTCGACGTATAAAAGTTATCTGGCTATTGAAAAATCGGCCCTAAGTGCTGATTTTTCAATAGCCAGATAACTTTTAAACGACCAATTAGTTTGACATGTTGTCAATTTTTGTAAAATAGAAATGTGTCAAAGCGTCAATTTTATTCGTCGAATAAAAGTTATGTAGCATTTGAAAAATCGGCCTTAAATAAAATATTATACTGTAACAGTTTTCTTCGTCACTGCCCGCGAATTTGATTTTGTGACACAGCGAAAAATTTTAGTTGGTATTTTACGAGTCGAGCAAAGTATGACCTTGTATACAGGTTGCTTAAAAAATGAGGGGATGGTTCAGATTTTAACGTAAAAAAAAGTTAACGTTCGTCTGGTCTAGTGGTTCACGCTCTGGACTACAAAGCCAGGCAGTTCCGGATTCGAATTTTTGTTGGTCCACAAATAAAAACAATTTTTTGACAGTGAAGAATTTCCAAAATTACTTAAGTGTTTAACAAAAATGTTGAAATAGTTTTAATGAAGTAATTTTTGGTTTTGTTCTTTAGTTTATTCATAAAGGATTTTCTGCGATACTTTTTTTCCTTTTAAAAGAACCTTCTCCTGACAATAATTAACACAACAAAAAAATAATTTGCGAGATTGATCTATCCGTTCACGCGTGATGCGATGACCAATGGAAATAGAGATTATTCTTTATATATATAATTACAAAGTAGAAAATTACCGAGATCGAGTTAATAACATGTTAATAGACTAAAATACGGGTTGCAGAATGTCGTTAAAAGTACATACTCGTAATATTATGCTCGATGCTCATTTAGATTTAAAAACAACATGGAGCGTACTCAGAAAATCAAGGTTATCCTTGTTCTTTCTTTCTCTTTCTTTCGTAAACTTTGAACCACGATAACAGGGTCAATACAACAAAAATATGATGGGTGACTACATTTGGGGCTTACAAGAAGAAAATACTTATAAAAATAAAAGAAAAAGTAACAGTATTGACTTTTAAACTTCTCTTCAACTATTTTCAACCGACTTCAAAAAACGAGGAGGTTCTCAATTCGACTGTATGTTTTTTTTTTTTTTTTTTTTTGTATATTTGTTGCGCGATTACTCCGCCAATTATGAATCGATTTTAATGATTCTTTTGTTGTTTGGAAGATCATACTTCAGAGGTGGTCCCATATAAATTTTATTGAAATTGATTTAGAACTTTTTGAGAAAATCAACAAATATATACCCAGATAGTATTTTGGTTGTGGTTCTTGTTACCTATCTTCGTCAAATATGAGCCGATTTTGATGATTTTTGTTTTATTGAATAGCTTATACTTCAAAGATAATATGCTAAAAGTTTACAAAATAAAAATCACCCCTAAGGGTAGGAAAATAGGGGATGAAATCGGTGTTCAGCAGTTAGATTAGGATTTATCACAAAAAATTGATGAAATAAGTAAATTTTATTTAAAAAAATAAAACCGACTTCAAAACACTAAAATGCTAAAAATAATCCTAACACTTAAGTACCTAATCAGTTACTTTTGGAGTCGGTGCCAGCCGATGAGAGATTCAATGTTTTTGTTTGCACCGACTCCATTGTAACGGTTTTTGTAATGTAATATGATCGTTAAAGTTAATAAAAAAACAATTAATGCTTAACTAAGCAACGTATATGCATGCATTTTTTTTATCATTGCTTAAGGCGGTTGTTAATTAGTTGAATAATTCTAAACTATATGAATAACGCTGTAATTTTTTTTATTTACTAGTAACAATTTTTAATATTTGATTTGAATATCTAACCTGATTATTTTCAGGTATCCATGGAAACGAATGGATTGCTACTGAATTCGTAACTTATTTAGCCCACCGGCTTATAACGAGTAATGAAAGCTCAAATTGGGGATTTCATGATTTGGCTCAAAGGTACCACTGGTATCTGATACCGATTCTAAATCCAGATGGCTTTGATTATAGCATAAAAGAGGTAAGTTAATTCATAATTAGCACATAGAAGTTCACTGCTAGAAATAGTAGTGACTGAGTTTGTTCCGGCTTTTGTTCTCAGCACTTGCCAGATTGTCTATGTCTTGTCTCGAAGCGCTAGTAGGGCCCAAAAAATAAGGAGACATGTTCTGCCCCATATGGGCCAATAATGTTATTATTGACGTTCATAAGTGGCAGTTTTCAGTCCTAAATTGAATAAATGATTTTTGTCTTTGACTTTTGATAGACCATGCCCGACTATCGATAGTTGACCTTGAAAACAACTAACAGTTCAAAAGGTCAACAGTTCAATAGTGCTATTTATGTATCGATATCAATCAACTAATATTGTTAGTTGTTTCCAAGGTCAACAGTTCAATAGTGCTATCGATGTATCGATATCACAAATTACTAGTACTGTTGATTGGATGCCGTGGCCTTTACGGCCGTAAAGAATACACTTCCCACCGCCAACAGGAGGTGTGTCGTAAGAGGCGACTAATTCTTGTAGCACAAGACGGGAAGCAGCGTCTGCGTGCGAAATCTTATAAAAAAACTGCGCTCGCCAACCCGCCTGCTAAGCGTGGCGAGTATTGGCAATCCCCCCGATGATAGATCATTGGGGGAGGCCTATGTTCAGCAGTGGACTTTTTATGGCTGAAATGATGATGATGATTAATTGGAAGTGGTAATATCGATGGTTTTGGTACAATTACATCATGATACTACCAATACTATCGGTAATATAAGTAGTAAATAAGAAGTATCAATATTGTTACGGAAGTAGGTACGGGATTGGAAGGTAACGACAAATCTTTCAGAAAGAAAGCCGATTTATTCTTCTTCAACAAGCCACACAGACGCAGCCCCGATGTTAGAGTAGAGAGAGAGATAGAGTTCCGACGTCTGGTTGTTGTGGTACCGTCCACAACACCCAGACACGAGGCAATGAAAAAAAAAAAGTTTCTCACATTGACCCGACCGAGATAGAACCCGGGACCACAATAATACAGGGTGTCCCGTTACTTAAGGAAAACCATGTTACCACATATTCTATTCATCATAGTGAACAACTTTTGTTCTATGACGTTTGCAAATTTGACTTTCTATAAAAAATACCAAACAGCCGATTGAATTTGGATAGAAAGTAAAAAAATATATATTTGAATTCGATTTAATTAACTATTAGGTTAGTTTCCTGGGTCAAACAAAAAAATCTATTTAGTCCGTCAGTTAGATTATCAAAAAATATTGGACCCATATTTTGTGTTTTGTCAATCAAACAAAAAACTACGGAGATAAAGCGCCTCAAAGTGAGCACGTGACGTCACGCATTGCTAAAAAGTGTCACAAGGCGTGACGTTACGCGGAACTTTAACGGGCTATAATATCTTCATCATTTTTTGTTTGATTGAGAAAAGAAAAAATACGTGTTCAATATTTTCTGTTAATCCAACTGACGGATTAATTAGTTTTTTTTAGTAAACTAGCCCATTATATTGCTATTATTCCTTCTATATTTTAAGAAGCGGAAAAAGAAACGATGCATAGTTTAATGAATCTTTAATATTTTAATTATAGGATCGTTTGTGGAAGAAAAACAGAAGACGATTCCTAAGTGGCATAGGCGTTGATCTGAATAGGAATTTTGACTATAGTTTTGGGAGTAAGTTTGTGTTTACTAATTTCTAAATAATTTAATTATCATTCATTGAAAACAACTGAACAGCTAGCTGTATCACTGTCTTTAGCTTATTTAATCGCAGTTGAGATTAAGAGGATTGTTTTTTTAATTGTATTTATACAATATAGTTATATATTATTATGTATTACATATATTACGACGCTGCGCAGACGACGGAGCGAGCGGTATTTTTTAACAGCGAAGCAATAAAGACCGCGTCTGTACGTCGATGCCTGCAGCTGCTCGCGCTGCGAACTCAAAGCAAACGACGAAAAGAGGCGGTCAGTTCAGGACGATCATTCTAATAGAGCGCGCGGTGCGGACTAAGCTCGCCGCCCGCGCTGCCGTCTGTGTTAATGTCTTTAAGATCACTTTGTGCGTTGACAGTGTACGATTCCGTGTTCTATAGTTCGCGGCGAAATTGTCCAGCCCGCTCCTCCCCGTCGTCTGCACAAGTCTGCGCCTATCCTGCCAAGCTGTGGAACAGTTAGTTCGCAGTAGCTCTCGTGGTCAGCTCCAGGCATTACAGCCAGGCACTAGCTTGATGCGCTTTTGCGAGCTGTCAAAACGCGACTTGGAAAAAAATTCGTATAGGAATACACAGTTACACGACGTCATGCAAAGCCCAAAATGAAATGTAACGTTATCGCTTTTTTATAACAATTTACAGCTTTACAAGCTTCTAAAAACAGAACCACTTCGACAACGCAACGCTAACGCTTGGCGTCCACCAAGCTTTTAGCGACTTGCATTGTCTACGTAGTTGCGTATGCGCAACGCTAACTTAGCGCTGCGTAACGTTCATTTATTCACGCGATGCGCCAGTTAACTCAGCGATTTGAATTTACGCGCGCTTTACGCATAGCGCATACTTTCGACTAACGCATTAAAAAAAAAACGCTAGTGTGAAGAAACTTTTTGTTTAAATGAATTATTGGCATTTAGAGTTCGACTCAAGTTTTGATGTCAAAAACGAGGATTACTGCGGCCCAAGTCCATTCTCCGAACCAGAGACGAAGGCACTATCACAATTCATACACCAGAAAAAAAAACATCTGAAATTCTACTTTGCATTTCATGGATATGGACAGAAACTGATCATACCTTACTCTGACCGAATAAACCACGTTGGCGATTTTACAGAAATGGTAAGTATATTATTTGATAACCGAAATCGTCATGTACATACCCTATAGTCCACCTTTTGTATGATTTTTAATCTGTGCAATAAAGTCTAAATAAATAAATAAATATAGAGTAGAAATTTCATATTAACTTGTTCGACAACATTTTTTCGCCATTTTTTAATATCTTTCTGTAATGTTTAGTATGTGCGAGAGTTGACAGGACTTGTTAATTTCTTACTAAATATAAGTGAAAAATCACTAACTAGTTTCGAAGAAAGATGGTGCGTATTGCTGCTCTATGTACCTATGTCCTCGATGCCTTTATAATACGCTTTCTAAAACTTGTACAAGTGCAAGTAGCTGAAGCAAGTAAAGGCGCGGGCAACTTGTTTGAGCAAGCACAAGCTTAATGCACAAGTTGCTTGCTCGTTCAAAGTAGTGTTGCCGAAAAATCGATAGTTTTGCAATCGATAGTTGAACGCTAAATTCATCTATACGATCGATAGGACAATCGATAGTATCGATATCTCTTTTACTGCAATACTATCGGTAAACAGCAATACTATCGATAGTATCGATAGTTTCGATCGCTGCCAACTAATGAACTATCGATACTATCGATAGTTTTGTACTATCGATAGTGAATTTAAAAAAACTAAACGTACGTTTAAATTAAGTCAAATACACTAGTTAATTAATTTGACTTCGTTGAATATACCACTCATTATGCCTGCATATTGAATGCAATACTATTTAAATAAATGTCACTATCGATAGTATAAAACTATCCATAGTATCGATACTATCAATAGTCTATTAGATATTGAAGAGCAATACTATCGATAGTATCGATACTATCGATAGAATCGATAGACTATCGATAGTTTCGTTTTTCCTTCAACTATCGATAGGCTATCGATAGACAATCGATATTGACCTATCGAGCGGCAACACTAGTTCAAAGACGCCAGCCACATGTGGAAGCTGCTCGCGCGGATTACATGTTTAACTTACCTAATTTAATTTCAATATATTTTTTTAAATATAATTTATTACTCATTTAGGGCCGTTATAATTATGTAATCCCTTTGTCTATTTTATGTTTGTTTATTTATGTTTAAAAATCGATATCATAGGAGGTGGGGGCCTGATGACCTGAAACACAGGTATTAAATTACCTAGCTCAGGCATCAGTCTCAGACAGGCTTTTTTCTGTACATGTATTGTAATTTTTCATAATTGATCTGTGTTGAGAGTAAAAAAAATTTTTTTTTTATGGGCGGGCTAGATAGATGGCAATTCATCGCAATTTGCATAGTAAAAATATGTCTTACCGAATTATTTGTTATAAATGTAATTTACCAGAGTTTATGTGCCCTGCAGTGAGACGTATACAGGGTTACATTGCAAAGGGGTGATAAATTAAAAAAAATTAAGATCTAGGGAACAATATAAAGAAGCGTCTTAATCGTTATTATTTTCAATAATCATGTGTTACGAAAAAGAAAATACTTTAAAATATCCGAAAATAAAGTCAATAGTGAGATTACGAAAGCCGCGCGGTCATTCATCAGAGGCGTAGGTACAAGGGGGTAGGGGAGCCTACAAGGACCTTACGCAGTGCACATAAAGTGCATTTTTTTCATGAATGAATGAAATTATCCACGCGTACGATTTTTAACAGCGGAAAGGAATAACTAAATAAAAATATTTTGTTTTGTTCTTTGCATAGTTCGATTAAGTTACTGATTCTGAGCCACTTCTAAAGATTTGGCACCCCTTTGCAATGTAACCCTGTATAAGCATACTTTACTAAGTCGATTTTAACCTACCTACTAACAATTTAAACTGTCGTATCGGTTTGAAACTTTAAAAGCATATAAAATCTAGATGACAATACAATAAATAACTTATAACCATTGAGCTGATCGATACTGGAACAAGGAGGTAGTGTAACTTAATTGGCTTAAATGCATAGTTTATTTTTAAAGTCCCTAAGTACGTTGTATTGTTTTTTAAACTTTAATTTTAAAAATATTATTTTATTAACAGACTATCAAAACCGTGAACTAAGAAAAGACTTTCTGTCTTCTGTGCAGAAACAAATGCGTATTTCTTAACTTATTTACTTAATACGTCATCTACAGGTCATGTTAAAATAAAAATTTGGTATCCTATTAAAAAAATAACTTTTTTAATAGTTTATCTCAAATTTTTTTGGTTCTAATGCTCATCATCATCATCATGAACAAATGCCTCTCCTAATGGCATTTTATCGGGGGTGATTGCCAATACTCGCCACGCTTGGCAGACGGGTTGGCGAGCGCAGTTTTTCATAAGATTTCTCACAAAGACGCTGCTGCCCGTCTCATGCTACAGAAATTTGTCGCCTTTTACGACACGCCTCTCGCATGTGTGGGACATACACCTCTCGCATTAAATACAAAAGAAAAAAAATTGCCCCGATGAATTACATTTGTAAATTGTAGGTATTTGAACGCCAAAAGCACAGTAAATATTTAAAAAAAAACATTTTAATAAGTTTATCTCCAATAATTTTTGCTATAATGTCTACTAATATTTACAAAAGAAAAAAATCTGGCCGTAATTACGCCTGTAAATTGTATCTCAGCGACAAAGCCTGCAGTGACGTGTGGCAGCACTCAAACTGAAAAAATATCTGATCGAACAAATAATTCAAATGGGCTAGTTATCTAATTAGTCCGTCAGTTAGATTAACAGAAAATTTTGGACACGTATTTTTTCTTTTCTCAATCAAACAAAAAATTATGAAGATACAGCCTGTTAAGTTCCGCGTAACGCCTTGCGACTCTTTTTAGCAAGGCGTGACGTCACGTGCTCACTTTGATGCACTTTATCTCCGTAATTTTTTGTTTAATTGACAAAAGACAAAATATGGGTCCAATATTTTTTGATAATCTAACTGACAGACTAAATAGAATAGTCTTTTTTTGACCCAGGAAACTAGCCCATTCTAATATTATTTTCGTTAGTTCTCAGAATATTCTCATGACGGTTCAACGTAATAAAATTGAAATTCTATTTAAAGCCGAACAGAATCAAATAAGGAGACGCTAGTGATCAAATTGAAATTATCGTTTCAGACACAACCGAAGTAGATACAGAATGCTCGATTCGCGCGAACTTGCTTAATAATCTCCTCTTCTAAACTTTCCTTAGAAATAATGATGTTGGAAAATGTGATACGACGGATATTAGGGGTCTTAAATTATAAATATAAATAAATAAATAAATTGTTTTAAATAAATAGATACGGATAACGTAGATAACGGATAAACATACTTAAATACTTTTATAAACATCCATGACTTAGGTATAAATATTCGTGCTCTTAACACAAACATTTGCCCCTTGCGGGATTCGAACCCGCAACTGCTGGCTTTGTAGTCCAGAGCGCGAAACACTACACAAGACGGTCGTCAACGGTCCCACTGCAAGGCACAGGACTCACTTCAATTAATATTATGGTCTGTTAGAAGTTGGTTGTTCTAGGCCCTAGAATCTAGAAACAATTTTTACCTAGCAGCTATTTTTGTCCTATTCTTGGTTTTTTGACTGGTCCTGGATACGGCAAATCAATTTTAACCTATCTACATACAACTCTTAGCCAAGGGAATCGAATAACTTTAGACCATAGCTAAATACAGTGTTATTTTATGTAAAAGTTTTCTTACGATATTGTTATAAGATATCCTCAAGGAAAATTTATACTCGGTCGGTCGGCATCGAAACCGAAACGGTCGGCATCGAAAGTCAATGACCACATTCAGATTTTCAAAATTGCTGTAGGTACGCCATTTATACCTAAATCACTCAACATGATGAGCGCCAGAATAGGCTAGTTCTAGCTGGTCAAAAAAAATATTATTCTATTTAGTCCGTCAGTTAGATTATAAAAAAATATTGGACTCATATTTTGTCTTTTGTTAATCAAACAAAAAATTACGAAGATAAAGCGCATAAAAGTTTGGGAATGGGAGCACGTGTCGTCACGCCTTGCTAAACTGTGTCGAAAAGCGTGACGTTACGCGGAACTTTAATGGGCTATATCTTCATCATTTTTTGTTTAATTGAGAAAAGAAAACTAATTCGATTTTTACGGAAGCTAGGCAATTGGTCTTATATAATAATCTTGCAATTCTGACGCTTAGCAGACTTAGACCGGATTCGACCAAGCTAGTGTAAGTTTTAACTTGAGAGTATACCACTGCTTAATCTAGAGTAAGCTGATTTTTCATTCTACCAACCACTAATCTATGAAAAATATTAAAACGGCCGATTTTGACAGTGTATAAATTAAACTGAGAATAAGTAAATGTCAAAGTTGTCACTTGTCAAATCCACTCCTGTGACCTTGAAACTGACATGTTGTCAACATCTAGCATTGACACTCTATTATCCTACAAGATTAAAATGTTGTGGCACTTCAAGTCAACCTAAAAGAAATGGATTACATGGATTTTGGTAGGTTTATCAATTCGTTGATCGTTCACTCTTGAACTACAGAATAACAATACCGTGTATAGTGTATTGCTTGAAAAACGAAATCGAAGGTATCCAAGGGTAAATTCTAGGTGTAAAATTATACCCGTAAAAGTTATTCTGGTATAGCTTTGTGTTTGGTCGAATCGGCCCTAAGCGATTTAGGTATAGATGTTAGCGATTTTGAAAATCTGAATTTGGTCATCGACTTTTGATGCTGACCATACATGTGAAATTATTTATTTTAGCGTCTTAAGTGAAGAGCGAGTCTACTACATTTATCTTTATTATTATGATTCAGGTTTTCATCGGGATCAATATGAGAGCCGAATATTCATGCAACATTTAAAATTCAAATAGGTTTCTGTTTTCAGGAAAATTACGGAAAACAGGCAGTTATAACAATGTATAACCTGTTCTGGACTAAATACAGCGTGGGCACATTCTACGATACGCTAGGTGAGCAAAGCGAACTGTCCTTTTTCTTCTTCTTCTTCTTCTTCTCGTGTCGATGGCAATTCTCTCAAATTTTTGATGATGTGTATTCCGCCACACGAACCACACTATCGGTGACGCTTAACAGGTCTTCGCGTGAACGGCTGTCCGAACATGCGGGACTTAATAGAAGGTGACCCATGGCTTGGGGAGAAGCACTGCCGACATACTGTCGTCAATGCAGCCTCACAGATTTTCTTCGGCCGACCTGTTAAATTCAAAATCATAATATATTTAGGCTATCATTATTAATTGTTATAAAGTAAAATTACCTATAGATTTGAGCTCCATGTATGTTGTTCAAAATTGAGTAATTATCTGTTATCAGGCGCTTTCTAGGCAGAAAGCGCCTCATGCTAGGGAGGCCCCTCGGCATGGGCATGAGCACCAAAACACGATATGATATGATATGATATAGCAATATATCGACACAAACTGTAGAAATATATATGCCATGTTGAATCGCCGTGCCGGTGGTCACATTATGATCGCTGTTTCGATAAAAATCAAAATAGCGGCTATATCTATCATATTTTTACAGTTTGTGTCGCTATATCGCTTTAACATATCATATCGACATATCGTGTTTTGGTGGTCATGCTAGTAGGGCTGGTACACCCTGTATAAATAAAAAAAGTAAACCATTCATCCGATTGCGATGAAACTTTGGTAATTTGTTGAGCGCACAATAGTTTTCTAAATTGAATTGAATTAAACACCATGCGAACGAGGTCGCAGACGACAGAACTAAAAAAAACCCTCAATCCGCAGCTATATGATGGTGTTTTGTGACTGTCACGTCGGTATATATATGCCTGACCCCAGGAAATACTTGTTCATCGTCATCACAATCATTTCAGCCACGTTCACTGCTGAACATAGGCCTCCCCTAGTGATTTCCAGATTGCCTGGTTGGAAGCGGCCTGCATCCAGCGGCTTCCTGCAACCGTTACCAGCCGTCTGTCCACTTTGGAAAAATTGTTCAATAATGATTAAATTGTACTTACAGGACATCGAATTTCTGGTAACAGTGCAAGTTGGGTGAAGAAAACTTATAGAGTCAAGTTAGTATCCATACTAATAATTGTAATCCGAGCAAATAATTAATTTTTACTAGCTGTAAACAGCTTTTACTGGTGCCGTGTCTGGACGGCCGTAAACAATACATTTCCCTACCGCCAACAAGAAGTGTGTCGTAAGAGGCGACTAATTCTTGTAGCACAAGACGGGCAGCAGTGTCTGCGTGAGAAATATTATAAAAAACTGCGCTTGCCAACCCGCCTACCAAGCGTGGCGAGTATTGGCAATCCCCCCAGATGAGAGGTCATTGGGGGAGGCCTATGTTCAACAGTGGACGTCTTATGGCTGAAATGATGACTTAGCTGTAAGCAGATTTTGCCTACTCACTAAATAATTATTTAAAAAATAAACTAAGAGAGTGAGAAACACTGACACTGCTGACAGTTCAGATCTCATCATCTGTTAGATAGGGATCATCTGTTTACCGAATACAGTATAAGTCAACCATATTATATGAATAAACATATTGCAAATAAGATGCCCAATAAAGTTGAGTTAAAGGCATTGTAATTAAAAACAAAATTTAATTAAAAACAAATTTATAAAAAAAAACTGATTATGAAAATTAGTCTGTGAGGAAAAAGAAATTGTCGATTCGCAAAAAAAACAATATAGCCATAAAGCGACGAAAGTTTTTGAGTAGTCAATCCTAACCAATTAAAATTTATCTTTCTATACAAAGTATTGTTAATTTTTTGAAATTAAAAATTAATTAGCTCAATTTTTATTACTAGGTACCTATTTTTATTGTTTCTACAAGAAATCACGGCACGGAGGCCGGTCCTTTTTTAAGGTTCCCCACCTCAAAAGGGAAAAATGGGACTCTTATTTAAGGATCACTTTGTTGTCCGTCTGTTTGTCTGTCCGTATGTCAGAAACGGCGAAAAAAACGTATATTACGACACTTTCAAAGTAATCAAAGTTTAAAGGGTACTTGACCTAGAACTATGAAATTTGGTAAGAAATGTCGCCTTAAACTACATGTACAGAAAAAACTAAAAACTATATTACTTATGTAATTAAACTGCGGGACTCGATTCCTGAACTACTTATAATATGTACCTAAAAATTTCACGGAACCCTCGTTGGGCGAGCCTGACTTACAATTATTAGTTTTTTTTTTTTTGTTGAACAATCTTACATTGTAGGACGTCCACCTACAAGGTGGACAGACGACCTGGTAAAGGTTGCAGGAAGCCGCTGGATGAGGGCCGCTTCCAACCGGCCAATCTGGAAGTGACTGGGGGAGGCCTATATGTTCAGAAGTCGACGTTCTATGACTGAAATTATGATAAATCTTACATTGCTTCATTTTCATAGGTACGTCTTCACAATCATGTTGAGGGACAATGGGAGCTACGGATATGCTCTCCCCCCAAACCAAATCTTGCCCACCTGTAAGGAGACCCTGGCTGGACTCACACGGCTCATGACAGCAAAACCTCGGCGTGTGAGAGCTGATTTATTCGGTTCTGCAGCTACTTTAGGTGGATGGAAGTGGTTGTTAGGTGTGATTCTTTTAATAACAAATTAAAGGAATTTTAGTTATTGTTTTATTTCAATAATATAATTATTTAGTAATAACTATAGTGTCCTATGATGTTCTTCCGGTAGCAATACTAGCTTAGTAATACTAGCTAGCCTGATAGTTTTCTAACGGCCGATGGTGCAGAAAGGTTCTTGAATGGAGGCCACCGGTAAGCGTAGCGTAGTACGTCCACCCACAAGGTAGACAGACGACCTGGTAAAGGTCGCAGGAAGACGCTGGATGCAGGCCGCTTCCAACCCGCCAATCTGGAAGTCAATGGGGGAGGCATATGTTCACAGTAGACGTCCTATGGCTGAAATGATGATGATGAATAAACATGTATGATTAGGTAGTTTAGGTTAAAATATGTGATATCTTTACAGAGTTTGTCGGTCTGTGACAAATTAGATAGAAACTACACTACTAATAAATAATTATTTTACTTATCAAGTGTGCCACCAACCAACGGAAAATGTGTTATTTTACTGAATAATAATTATTATCTAAAATGATGCTGCGTCATCGCTCAGGCGACGCAACGCAACGCATCGTAGCAGTGTAGCTTTTCTTACCAAAATGTAATTGCAATCAGATGAAGTTTAATTTTAGGAATGCATAAAAGTCGAATGAAAGGACAAATAACAAATTTAAATTAAATAAGTTTTTCTACTTAGAATCATAATTTTATTACACACTACGTAAAAAAGCGTAAAACTGGTTATAATATGCTTGGCGATTGCTATTTAGTAGCATGTAAAAAATAATGAGCATGCTTAATTTGAGCATGGTCAAAAATCGAGTATATTGTACTCAGAAAAGTACATAATTGGATTATTTTAGTAAAAAAAATGTGCTTAGCACTAGCCGTTGTCTTCATCACACGTCTTTTCTGGATCAATTCGCAATCAGGTCAAATTCCAGTTTTAACTAAATATCACGAAAATCATTAATTTAGGTACCCTGAACAGACATGGGGGTCCAATCGACAAGTATTATTGTGCTCTACCACCTAGGGGTGCCTCTTTGCTGGTACACCTTTTTTAGGACATCCTGTGTAAGTATACAGTGTGTGGCCTAGAACCGGGGATAATATTGTATTATATATATATATATATATTGTATATTATGGTCGACTGGTAGAGAATGCCTCATGGCATTAAGTCCACCTTTTGTATGATTTTTGATCTGTGCAATAAAGTCTAAATAAATAAATATTGAAAACCGAGACTCTAGAGTATTAGGATTTATTCTGAAAAAAATCCAGTTAACTAAAACGCATGCAGTACACACAATAAGAATTTTAAAAGTTACGATTCATAATCAGTGTATTATTGCAAAACAATATTACCGCTAACATTGCTATATTATAAAGTACTTTGTGTAACATTGTCAATGTCGTGTCATACAGACGTCCACTGAACAAGTAAATAAGATGTTCCGAGTAGCTCTGAATAAGTACGATAGAGAACGAACTCAATCGATCTAGTTGAGCGGAACTATTGCATTGTTTGCATTACATTGAATTTACGATTAAGTTTGTTAGAAAAAATCTAAAAGTTGTTTTGATTTTAATTAGATAAAATGACTAGGAGGGCTATAATGGTTCAATTACCAGTGACCTATAGAATCTCTTCTTTCAATATTATCCCCGGTTTTAGGCCACACACTGTATAAAAAGGCCTAGGGGCCATTTATTTTGACAGAGAGGTAAACCTATCTATGGCATCTTCATAGGATAAATACATAAAGCGATAGCAAGTACCTTTAGACCATTTATCTAGTAAATATAAATATTATACCATCTCCTGACCACGGCAAAACAGCGTTTTCTTAGTCTATGGGCAAAACTGAATTTCCCAAGGAATTTATAAGTACTACGTAAAACCACTCATATAAATTCCTTGCTACTTCTCATAAATAAATTCCTTGGAGCTTCGAGTATTATTATATTATCTGTGCTGAATCACTTTGACACACTATGTCAACACAATTTAAAATAAGGAAAAATGTAGGAAATCTCTGAGGCTGAATCGCAAATAATTTCTAAAAAATCAACCCATAGTCATAAATGTGTACAAAAATATTTGTTTTATTTACTTTCCTACTATTTTTTAGCACAAAATCATTTTGTAAGAAGTACGACAATTATACTTTATATCGTGGAATGCCTGTTAATGAAGAGCACTTAAATTTCTTCAAAAATCTAGAGAGTATGTATGACATTAACTTTTGGAGACCGCCGAGTACGGTCTATAGGCCAGTCGAGTTTGTGGTGCCACCAGAAAATCAAAACATTTTTGTCTTTGATGCTAAGGAACGCGAAATTTATTTGACTACACTCATTCATGATGTACAAAGGTAAGTAGTAAGTGCATCTGCGAATTTATCTTAAGTTGGCAAGTAACGTGTATTATTTGAACACAACATCACATATTGAAACGAGAGCATGTGTATATCTGCCATCAGAAAGTCTCCAGGCAGGGATTTACAGTTTATTATTTGCCATAGGACGTCCGATGCTGAACAAAGGCCTCCCCATACAGTTGTTTAACTTAAAAAAAACCCTAAAATACAGCGTACTCAGGTCGGTCGAGGTAAGGATAAGTTAAGCAGGTGCAGTTACACTAACAGTTTCAAGAGCAAATGCAAGTGCGTTGCTGCACTTCAAACCATTACTCATTTCCTATTTTATTTTGCATGGCCGCACATCTGCTTACGCAAAGACTTACTTTCTGCTACCTCGGAAACGCTAACTTCACTTAACTTCAAACTTTGGGCTTGTTTATTAACAAAACTGTTTAAACTTTTAGAGCATTTGACAAGCAAACAGTAAAGACATACATTCGGAGGAACATGGAATCTTTTAACTGGCAAAACTACTACAAAGTAAATGATATATATAGCTGGCTTAAAGATCTGAGCAAGGAATACCCACAACAAATGAATATGTTCTCAATTGGAAAAACTTATGAGAATAGGCATATTTATGCCGTTAAAATTTTGCTTAAGGGATCCAAAAGAAGGTATTTACTATTTACGAGATTTAACATATCTACTGATAAAGGCCTCTCCTCTCCTCATGCATTCACTAAACAAACTAAACCCGACTCTCGGCAATTATCTTCAATCAGCTGCTAGCATCGGCTTTGTTAGATACAGTTTAAGTTAAAATCAATTTGCAAATGGTGTTTCAGTTCAGTAATACCCGTGTTGTATAGGGTCCTCTGCCAGAAGTTTTGGGCTGGTTTCAACAACAAAATAATAAGTTCTTCAAAAAAGATCAGCTTATGTCCTTAATTGCTCAGTTTGCAAATCAGTAGCCCTCATAGCGAATAGATGTGGTTATGATTCTCACTTGAGGCAGTTGAATTTTCGAAAGTGCGGTCTTAGTATGAAATATTATTTATTATAATTATTATTATGATATGATGAAACTAGAAAAGCCATGATTTTGAAGCCTGATATAAAACAAAAAAGCAAGATCAAAGTTATGTAGCAATGATAAAGTCAAAATGTCTCTCACTCATCTTAGTCAAATTTTTTCGAAAGAAATGATCAAAAGGTAAGGGCCCTCGTGCTGAGCTAGTATTTTATAAAGAATTGTAAAATTACAAGTTTGATATTACCATCTTAATGATGACTCCAATACGGTCTTCCTGGTACGGTCAGTACATCATCCAATCCTGTAACATCAATTGTACGTGGTATATCTGTATCTCTGTATCAGCAGTTATGTTAGGTATTGGATGTTGATTGTGTATAATAATTTATGATATTGATTGTTTTACAATATAAACAGGTCCACAGTGATTGTTGAAGGAGGTGTACATGCCAGAGAGTGGATATCACCAGCTTTTGTAACATACATGCTATTTGAAATACTCAACGCTCCAAATAGGAAGAATAAGGAATTATTGAACATCGCAATGACATATGAGTGGTATTTCGTACCTGTGCTGAATCCAGATGGATACGAATACACGCATGTAAGGAATGGTGTAAGTTTGAAAGCGACTCTGCTATTAAATAACTTTAGTTTTACATATATTTGTATCTTAAACTATATTGCTAGCTAAACCAAAGTTAGCTGATCGTTAACTGAATTTAGTTAAATGGGGACCTTATTTTCTTTGAAAGAAAAATCAAGGACCTGAAATAAAACCTTAATATATTTGCGCTTGTTAGAGTTTTTGAATTTTACTTCCATGCCTTCAGATATTAGTAGAGTTCAGTTTAGATAGATAGATACTCTTTATTGCACACCATACAAGTAAATGTTACATAATTTTTACAGAAAGACGTACAATTTAGACGGTCTTATCGCTTATAGCGATCTTTTCCAGACAACCTTTAGGTACAGGACAACCATTAGAGAAAGGGGAAGGTGGTGCAGAGTTCTTATAATTCTTAAATTTACCTGCTACAAATAGGATTGCAAAATATATGGCATAGACGTATACACAAAAATACATGAATACATAACATATTATATATCATACATACACTAAACATACTTAATACTACTATATGTGAGGAAATGTCGACACCAACAGTGACCAGTAATATTTCATTTCTATTCTTCGTACGCTTGACCATGATCATTAATGCAAGCCTAGTTAAGAAGCAATTGTGCCATTAGTCTTCCGCAACCCCGAGACCAACCAGTCAATTTCATGATTAAAGTAGTAGTGTTATTACACCCAGTGTTATCTGAAGTTTTGTTAAGAAAGTTTTCCTTTAGATTCGAGCAAGTGGCATAAATCTGTACCTACATATAATATGAACTGGAACTCAAGTTCCTGACCTACAGATGTGAGGCACGACTCAACCTCTGTGCTACGACTACTATTATAATAATTATATACAATAAAATAATTTAAGACATTAATGAGGTGAGAACCAAGGCCAAGGTTTATAAAACTGTGTAAGACCAATTCTACACTATGGTAGCGAGGAGTGGGCTATGAACAAAACACATGAACAGAAGCTGCATACCACGGAGATGCGTATGCTACGTTAAGCTGGTGGAGTTACTCTCAGGAAGAAAGTCCGTAATGAACACATTCGGGGCAGTTTTAGAGTGGCGCCTAATGCTGAGAAACTTTCAGAGTCCAGGCTTAGGTGGTTCGGACATGATATGCGAAGACCCGAAAATCCTGTAGTGAAGAAGTGCCTTTCCATGGCTACACAAAAGAGAGGAAGAGGTACAAACCACGTGGATGACAAATGTCCGGAGAGACATGAAGGTGTTGGGTCTATCCATTGACGACGCTTACCAGTGAAGAAAATGGCGCCTCAAGATTAGGAAAGCCTACCCTGCGTAACGAGATAAGGCGAGGATAAAGAAGAAGAATAAGAAGAAGACATTAATGAGATAAGACTGCCTTAATTGTGTTATTTTAGATTTATTTTTTTCTGTAATTTGTTTCTTTTGTGTAATGCACAATAAAGAGTATCCATTTTAATATCTATCTTTATATTAGCTGTTGCCCGCGATTTCATTCGCGTGGTCTTCAGTTTAATCATATATAATGCACAACTTTCTAAATGTTTTCTTTCAAACAAACCTCCTGACAATAAATAACACAAAAAAAGAATTAGCTAAATTGTTCCATTCGTTTCGCGTGATGCGATGACCAAGGGAAATACAGTTTCATTTTTATAGATATAGATTTACGAGGTCAATATTTTTGTAAAGCACTAACTTATGTATTGTTTCTAACAGGATCGGCTTTGGAGAAAAAATCGTGATCATCAACATGGAGTTGATATAAATAGAAACTTCGATGTCGGTTTTGGAAGTGAGTTGATAGTTATTTTTTTAATTCTCAAAAATGCGTATACTTAATTACTAGTTATTAATGTACAAGAACTTAATGGAAATGTTTTTATAGCTGTTGGAGTTAGTCATAATAAAAATACGGAAATTTACTGTGGTCCACATGCGTTTTCTGAAAAAGAAAGCCTAGCAATGGCTAATTTTGTCAAATCGCAAAGTGAAAGACTTGAATATTACATGGGATTTCATTCTTATGGACAGTATATGATAATACCATATGCTCATTCGTCTAAACACAGCGACAACTACAGCCAAGTGGTAAGTGAAAATGGACTAAATAGATGTATTCGCTTTTTTAACTTATTACTACTGTCCTTTGCTGAACTACCTATATATTAAATCGTATGTCAAGATGATTTTCCAAAAAAATGGTTTTAACACTGTTAATCATTTAACTGATTAATAAATTTGGAATTAAAAACTGCCTTCCTCGCACGAATGTGCCTGTATTTCCTTGTATACCAAACTTATTTAAAAAGAGGTTTTATTAAAGACTTGATCCTTGATTAAAAAGAGGTTCTACAGATTTTTATTAAAATAATAGCCAAGCCGCCGATTCAGAAACCCTTGACAACGAATTGACAACCGCCACAACCGACAAATTGCGTCACATTAATGTAAATCATATATTGTCATCTGGTTTCTGGTCGATAATTTGCTATCGAACGGTTCTAAATCATGAGCCTAATTGTAAAGTCGGCCTCTACACACATAAGGTGGCTTATCTCCACCAGGACTAGCTAGCTCACGGCTCTGCGGGGGGGGGGGGGGGGGATGAGCGAGGCGCTCCCGATGGGCTAGGGCAGCCCGTTTGTGGATGCGTTTTCGCAAAGGCGGCACGTGTGGGGTGAAGACTCCCTGCTCGTGCGGCCCAGACGGTGGCCGCGGGGTCCTGACCCTGCGGTTGGTGGAAGTCTCTCGCTTCCCAGTATGGTTCAAGCTATGCTGGGCGGCGAGAGGGCGTGAGGCGTAGGCGGCCTTTTGTGGCGGCATCGTTTCGTCGCAAAGGGTGGCCGCGGATCAGGCTAGGAAGGATAACTCCTTGCTGACCCGATCCGAAGTCGAAAGAGAAGGGGAAGAGGGGGGAGGCGTTTCGCCGAACTCAACTTCTACCCTCTAGTAGGCTAGTGAGCGTGGGGCGGGGGCATGCATGAATGGAGCTTTCCAGAACACGGGTGCCCACGTATTGCCTGCATACGTTAGTGTGGTACACCGCAGGTTTTTTAGTGGGTGATACCTCGTCGGGGAACAGTTGCGAAAGCCACTGCTCTCTGTCGAGGGAGTCCTACATAACGTATCGCTGCCCCCGCGGCGGTAGGTATGCGAAATGCATTTTTCCTGCGACAAAAAAAAAAGAGTGATAAAAGGGTTCTGCAAGACAAGTTACCTACTGATGTAACTGTCAGATGTATTCAAGTTGCTCTAAGTCTGACTTGGCTAAACGAACATAGGCTTTATTATCTGAGAGAAACTTTAACGTGTGCCTTCTTAACAATACTGTTGCTTGTGACAAATAACACTAAGGCGACTAACACACTGCACCGTGCTCCGTCACGATGCGCAGATTATTCTTTGTATGCTCTCGCGCGTCGACACGGTGTCAGTGAGGCGTTTTTTCTATGCAAAAGAGATACTCGCGTATTTTAATTTTAAAATCCGTGGCTCTGCGCCCCGCGTCGGTGTGCGGTGCAGTGTGTTAACCACCTAAATATAGTAACCAATAATCCCACCGTAGATGAAGTAGAGTCATCAGTCCCTGCAGTTTTTGATTATAATATGGATTGATTAGCATGACCCAAAAATAAAGGCTTGCTCAAAGTTCACACAAAACGAATTTTTGGCCGCTGACTGTGAGCTGATTTTACGCAATGAGGAAGCACACTACAGTTTATCTTAATAGGTGTCGTATTGTGTTTCATCATCATCATCATTTCAGACACAGGAAGGCCGCTGCTAAACATAGGCCTCCCCCAGTGATTTCCGGATTCCGGATCCGGATCCGGATTTTACTAGGTCATCTATCCACCTTGTGGGTGGACGTCATACGCCGCGCTTGCCAGTACGTGGCCTCCATTTCAAAACCTTTCTGCCCCATCGGCCGTCAGATCTGCGTACTATAAGCCTCGCCTGCTGTCACTTCAGCTTGCCAATCCGTTAGGCTATATCAGCGACTTTTGTTTGTTTGCCACTGTATTGTGTTTAGCCTTCCTCTTTTTTCTTTTTTTGATTGACGTCGCAAAACATTGACATTTACGTGGACGTTGTTTAACAAGACCAAACCACAAGCGCCTGTGCTTCCCAATTTACCGCTTTTCCATACATAAATACAGTATCTCGTTCACATTGACCCGACAATATGCTATTCCATTGTGCTTTGTCCTTTACTTTCGGATGATGACTACTGTACTACGCCACACGTAGATTGGCTATGTAGTTGAACGTGACGGCGTAGGAAAGCACTATGGCGAGATCCTACATATTATTATATCTTATAATTTACAACCTAACATTTATTTGTATTAATATACTAACAAAAATATTTATAACTTGTTTATAACACACTTATTTGACCCTAAATATTTTTATTTATTTATTTATTAAAACACTTACAACGTCATGATAGTAAATTACAAAACAACATTGCAAGGAAAACAATTATACATTATAAATAAACTTACAAACTAGGACATTTTTTTAACTATGCTTATTGACACTTCTGTGAACTTCGCCCGGCTATAGAGAAAAATGACAATTTCTTTAGATATGGCATTGAGTAGCCTTATAGCGTGTGACAAGGTGTAAGGTGTGTATTTAATAATAATAAGCGTATGAGCATAAAAGCTCTTTCAGAAAAAACGTTTTAAGAAGAACGCGGGTCGTACGTTTGCAGGACTGCACACGGAAATTTGTATAAAAACTGCTTTGCAAAAAATATGACATTTACAAAAAACTAGTGTGCAGTTCGGCAAACGCAGGACTCAATGCATGCTCAAAATGCCTTATTTGGAAAAATTCTAAAGGTTAACTACATGTAGTGGTCAAAGTGAATCCAGACTTGGCACGCATACGCCTTCAACAAGCCTCACTTGACCCGCATATCATATGGCTTAGGCAGTGGAACAGTGGTGGCTTACTTTATATTGTACATCGTATTAAAAAAACGATGTTAATAAAGTAAAGATATATTTAAATTATCTGGATAAATTATAATGAAAAAATTTTTTCATTAAATTTTTATCAAGATGTTTTGTTGCAGAAACTCATGGGACAAATTGCAGCTAAGAACCTATCTCGGAGATATGGAACTCAGTACTCAGTTGGTACTGCATATGATACTGTGGGTAAGGGAAATATTAGCTTAAGACTGAGGATGACTGATAAATAGTTTGAATTATATAGAAGCAAAAATACTTCTTCTTTTTATGTTATCAGCAATTGTATCTCTGGTATCAAAAATATTTCACTAGACAAAACGTGGTGGCAATGGCAATTTACAAGGTCTTCGCAGTAGCTATCTTTAAATGTGTGATGTAACAGAAAGGAGGCCCATAGATTTCGAAAATTCTGATTTAATTTTAAAAACTTACAAGGCACTTTTTATTCTCTAAGCTCAATACGATGCACAATAGAAATCTTATTGTTATGCAGACCCATGCAACCGCTTGAATAGATAAATATAAATACATCGTAAAATAAGACCAATTATTTTCCACCAAGCAAAGTAAAGCTTGTACGACGACTAGATATAGCATAGGTCGTTAGTTAATGTCGTCATTATCTTCATAATTTCAGCCATAGGACATCTACTGCAGAACATAAACCCAATAACTTCCAGATTGGCCGGTTGGAAGCGACCTGCATCCCCCGCTCCCGTCGCATCAGCCCCCCTAGCATGTCTACCAAAACACGATATTATGATATGATATGATATAGCGATATATCGACACCAACTTAAAAAATATGATAGATATAGCCGCCATGTTGAATCGCCGTCACATGTTAAGATCGCTGTCTCGATAAAAAATCAAAATAGCGGCTATATCTATCATATTTTTAAAGTTGGTGTCGATATATCGCTTTATCATATCATATCATATCGCGTTTTAGTGTTCATGCTAGGCAGGCAGAAATGCAATATGAAATATGCATGAAAAAAATATATTGTTTTAACTTTATTTATAAGAAAATATATGAAATTATAGTGCTAATAGTGAAAACAAAATTGATTTTAGGTAAAAAATAATCGTAATATAGTAATTGGAAATTAAGGCATACCTATCTCTTTCTAAAACAACTTTTACTATAAAAATTGTATAGCGGACGTGTAATGTGACGTCACGGTACATATCGGATCTCCTTGTCTAACACTTGACTTTTATGGGCTGTAATTTAGGTATTTATCAATATTTTTCTAAAATTCTTAAAGTTTTATTAATTATAATTAAGCACTATTTATTTTAGGACCAAATAAAAAAAACATGCATATTCTCCAGTCTGTGGCGATCGCGATCGATCGCGTAGAAACCGTCCGCTCGCGCTTCTGCGAACATCCCTGCAGCGCCCATTAATGGCCTGTTAGCAAAATTATTAAATTTAGTTTTGATAATTTATAAGTAAAATAAAGTATGCCAATATATGTATGCTACGCCGCCGCCTAAATTGTGCATCTTTCTGATGTAAACACAAATTGTAACTTCTTTGTATGGTGTACAAAAAGAGTATCTATCTATCTACTACAGAGCACAGGCCTTACCTCAACTATGAGGTTAATCGCATACACAATAAATCGTGTTTTATAATTTATAAAACTAAAATACAACAATGGGTAATAGAAAAAAAAACCAGTATCATTGAAATCATAAAGAATTTATTTTTATTTTCAGGATACAAAACATCAGGTGTTAGCGGTTGCTGGGTTAAGAAAACATTTCGTGTTCCGTAAGTACCTATGCCCGGGTTTTTTTTAATTGATACTTTTTGATGAGAACATAATTCACTGGTTTGCTTAAAGAAACCGACCATATGTGTATTGAATTACGCACAGCGTAGGATTCCGTATTTCCATAATATTTAATGCTGCCCAAACAGTGATTTAAAAAAACATATAGGGCGTTTTGTTTGCCTTTGCTGTAAATTTGATCTATTTTCTACTTAATTATAATAAAAATAATAAAATTTTGTACAGACGCACGTCAATTTACCACAAAATGAAAAATTTTCTCAATTGATATTCATCTCTACGTCACGTCGGACTTAAAGTTGAAAATCGGTTGAATGACCTTCAACTTTTTGGGTAGGCTTACCTGCCGTTGATTTGAAATAAAATTAATCGTACTTGTGCTGTTTCGTACATTTTGTCATAATTCCTTGAGACCATTCGAGACCAAAGACAAAATAATTTAATTTTTTGGGGACAGTCGGTTCTTTTGTCTCTTCCTGTATACTAATTAATATCTATTGGGACTCGCATGAGCATGACTTCACTTTAAGTTTATAACCTATTTGTATCAGGGTCATGATTTCTTACCCAAGCTTTGAGTGACCTCTGTCCTTCTTGTATTGATTTCAGTTAGATAACGATGACTGGCTTCATTAGATACATCGAGATATGCTACTCTCTACTGCACCACACCTCGGCACATAGATCACTACCTGCAAGTTCCCATTAGGCGTTCATGTAAAGCCATCCTGCTTTTTTTAATGCAAGAAATAATACTATATAGGAATCAAAATAACAAACAATAAAAACGATGGCAATAACACAAAAAAATATTCAATTATTTTAACATGAAAACTGCCACAAGCCCTAAAAATTAAAAAAAAGAACAAATAGAAAACTACAACATATTGCTTCACATACATGGGGATGATTCAAATAGGTCTCGGAACGAGGGACCTAAAATGTTTTTCAACGTCACTGTCTGAGATATCTTGCATATTTTTTATTATATCCAGAATTTCCCATTGTATGCATCTATGTTAGCGCGAAAGTGTTACAGTTTCATAGGATAGGAGTAGGTAGGTTAAAATCGACTTGGTAAAGTATGCCTATACCGGGTTACATTGCAAAGGGGTGCCAAATCTTTAAGAGTGGCTCAGAATCAGTAACTTAATCGAACTATGCAAAGAACAAAAAAACATCCACATTTATTTATTCTTATCCGCTGTTAAAAATCGTGCGTGGATTATTAAACTCATTTATGAAAAAAATGCACGCATGCAATGCATGTATGTAAACAGCGTAAAGTCCTTGTAGGCTCGCCGTACCTACGCCTCTGATGAATGACCGCGCGGTTTTCGTAATCTCTCTATTGACTTGCGGATATTTTAAAGTATTTTTTTTTCGTAACATACGACTATTAAAAATAATAAGTATATTGTTCCCTAGATCTATTTTTTTCAATTTGGCACCCCTTTTCAATGTAACCCTATATATATTTTTACAATCACACCAATAATCTAGCCCCAAACTAAAAAAAGCTTGTACTTTGGTGGCTACATAACGGGTAAAAATACTTAAATACTTTAAATACTTTTATTAACGTCGATGACTTAGGTACAATAAATGCTTGTGCTGATCACATCAAATATTTGCCCCACCCACAACCGCTGGCTTTGTAGTCCGGAGCGGGATCCACTACACCAGTCGGTCGTTAGTTAAAATCGTCATTATCATCATCATTTCAGCAATAGGGCGTCCACTGCTGAACATAAGCTTCCCCCATTGACTTCCAGATTGACCGGTTGGTAGCGGCCTGCATCTAGCGTCTTCCTGTGACCTTTACCACGTCGTCTGTCCACCTTGTGGGTGGACGTCCTACGCTGCGCTTACTGGTACGTAGCCTCCATTCCAGAACCTTTCTGCCCTACTGGCCGTCAGTTCTACGTGCGATGTGCCCCGCCCACTGCCACTGCAGCTTGCTAATTCGTTGGACAATGTCAGCGGCTTTTGTTCGTTTACGGATCTCCTCATTTCTGATTCGATCTCGCAAGGAAACACCAGACACGACATATGGAACTGAAACGTGGCCTCCCACTATGGGCCTCATAAGAAAACTCAAGATCGCACATCGTGCTATGGAAAGGGCTATCCTTAGTGTTTCATAGTTAAAATAATATATTTAAACCAATTATAATTTCAGGTATGTAATGACATTTGAGCTTCGCGACAACGGGGAAGAAGGGTTCGCTCTTCCCCCTCAACAAATCATACCAACTTGCCGAGAAACGATGGAGGGAATGTTGTCCTTCCTCACGCCCAGGACGAAAAGTTACGAGAAACTCAAGTTGAAATTGATCGATGAAGATGACATTGGCCATGAAGATGATAATGGCCCGAATAATCAGGAAAACACAAAAATGGACGCGTTTGTGGTCGTTTGTAACGTTTTGATATTTATTATAGTTCGTTTTGATTGAGAACTGAGTTTAATTGATTATTGGCATCAAACAATATCGCTATTTGAACACAAGAAATCGAAAGTGAGGGTCGAGTGTGCGAGGGAGGGAAACGAGGGTTCCGTACAAATTTGTAGGTACAGCCAAAGGCAGGTCTATTAACCTTTCTTTAGATGTTAACTTAGAAGTTCGATTTTTATAGCTTCTAGAGGCTAGGCTAGCTTCTACACCTAATTATATGGTTTTAATTTCAACTCGATACCTCGACGTGTTCTCGTGATATAGGGTACAGACAGACGGATAACAAAGTGAAGTATGGAACCCTGAAAAGCAACAAAGTAACACCAAAACGCTGTATATCAGCTAAATTACTATTCACAATAGAATCTTTAGCTGTACAAACCTCCTGAATACGAGCAATAGCAGCGCTGTTTCAGCTAATATAACTCCGATTTTGTCACAAATCAAAAAGCTATTAGCTAACTGTAATTGATTGGATGGTACTGGCATTATTTGAGCATTAACAAGAGCAACAGTCACCCCAAGAGCTGGATATTGGCTGATTTATTATTTCATCATTAATGATATCGAACGCTGGTAGCACAATGGCCGAGGTCTCGCCAAATCGATGTGATGTGAGTTAGAATCCTACCATGCATTTCTTGACATTTCAGTTAATTCTTTTTAACATCTGATTGTTAGTGAAAGAAAACAATTGTGAGTAAACCAGCACATTTCGACTAGAAATTCGGTAAAGTTCGAATATGGTTTTTGTAAGCTTTAACTTTAATGCGGGAGGCCTATGTTCAGCAGCTGGCGTCCTATGGCTGAAATGATGATGATGATGAAACTTTAAATATGTGTTTATTACGATAACCGAGGTTTAACACTTTTATTTTTATTACAAAAAAGAAGGTTTGTAGCGCTGTTGGCGAGAACTGAAAATAAACGTGTTAAAACTATCATCTACCTTGACAGTTAGTGTATAAAACATCTATATACAAATTGATCTCTTATTTACCTTGGTCATCACATCACGCGTGAACGAATGGAACAATTATTTCGTTAATCCTTCTTTTGTTGTGTTAATTATTGTCAAGAGAAGTTTCTTACGGAAAATAAATTAAGATATTTACTCAGAAAATCCTTTATAAATACATATTGTTTTTTTATTATTAATAAACTAAAGACCACGCGAACGAAGTCGCGGGCACAAGCTAGTTTGTAATATTCACACTAGTTCGATGCTGCTCCTATTGGAAAATATTTAATTATCAACAGCTGCATTTGAAGTTTTAAAAATTACATGAACGTCAGAACCACGGAACCATATTCATATTCATCATCAGCCTCTAGAAGTCCACTTTTGGACATAGGCCTCCCTTAAAGATCGCCACTACGAGCGGCTCTTAATAGTGTTGCCGCTCGATAGGTCAATATCGATTGTCTATCGACAGCCTATCGATAGTTGAAGGAAAAACGATACTATCGATAGTCTATCGATCGTATAGATGAATTTAGCGTTCAACTATCGATTGCAAAACTATCGATTTTTCGGCAAAACTAGCTCTTAAGCCGTTTTTATTCAGTGACCAGTTCACTGGTCGGGCCGAGGGTTTGCAGCTCGAGAATCTTTATTCCCCAAATCAGTTTTGCGAGCGATGTGACAAATTTAGCTTTGCAATTCGAAAAGTTCGTAGAGATCCCCCACAGGCTTATTCTTAAAGACAATCCTAAGTCGTCCAAATATAATAAAAGTTGCCTAGCTAAGTATGTGTGTCAAAATCTACAACCAAATACCAAATGAAATGAAAATGCACAGTACCGCGGTATTTAGGAGACGTTTGTTCCGTTGGCTCAATCATCATAATTTTTATAGCCTAAAAGATTTCTTTAACTTTAAAAAATAATATTTCTAAGTTACATAATTAGCAATGAATGTAAAGACTCTAATGAATAGGTATTTTATATGTACAAATGGCGGACTTAATGCCAAAAGCATTCTCTACCAGTCAACCATGGGGCCATACAGAGATGGTATAGGTATTGTTAATTTTTGTATTCTTATTCATTAATAATTTTAGACTTCAGTAGATTGATCTAATGTAATTTTTTACATTTTATTTTTTGGATTGTGACATTTGCATGCTAATTTATGTAGCCCAATATGTAAATCTATAATTGATTTTATCAAGTTACAGATCAGAGTTAGTTCTTTTACGGATCTCATTTTGGATCTTATATCACAGAGAAACGCCAAGCTCTCTGTGACTATGAGTTTGATTGAGAGGTCAATTCCAAGCACTACGTTTCAGTGTCGTATGTCGTCACTGGCAACACACTTGCACAATTTAATTTTATAGTAACTTAATCGAAACATTCGTGTAACTAACATTTTTTCATCAATGGGCTAGTTTCAAATCTAATTAGTCCGTCAGTTGGATTAACAGAAAATATTGGACACGTATTTTTTCTTTTCTCAATCAATCAAAAAATGATGAAGATATAGCCCGCTAAAGTTCCGCGTAACGTCACGCCTTGCGACACTTTTTAGCAAGGTGTGACGTCACGTGCACACTTTGATGCGCTTTATCTTCATCATTTTTTGTTTGATTGACAAAAGACAAAATATGGGTCCAATATTTTTTGATAATCTAACTGACGGACTAAATAGAATAATATTTTTTTGACCCAGGAAACTAGCCTATCCTATTATAATTAAACATGTAAAAATGTGGGTGCAAGTTATTTGTGTAACGGCTATCCCATTTCCTAAACAACCGAACATCATAAATTCTATAATGAAAGCATAAAATGATGTTATCAAAGGTGGTAATATGACTAATGATCCGAATAATCGTTTAGGCGTCACGACAAATTGTCGGATCACGTGATTCGGTGCCATTTATTTCGGTACCACTGACCAAAATATGGAGGTCTACCTCCCTCCCTGGATTTGGATTTAAAGGCGTCACAGAAGGGATCTAACTCCAAACTTGATGGGTCAGGATATACTAGTCAAAAGATAGTCATGCTTATGCCATGAGTTTCATGATTAGTCTGACATTCCAACTTGAACTTTATTAGTTGCTGTTACGGTTTAATATATGATGAACTAAAGTTGATTGTAATCCAGTTTTTTGGGAGTTGCGTTTCCTTTTGTATGGGGATTAATTGCCTGCCACTGTTTATTGGATCGTTACTTGTATCTTTATTTCGATGTAATTTCCACTTATTGTAATATCTAGTAATAAATTAAAGGGCAATTTTAGATCGTTTCCGCATTTTTAAATTCACCGCAGGACTTTTGTTATCAAAATTAGTCTAACAGTGTATTTTCAACCGACTTCAAAAAGTAGGAGGCTCTCAGTTTAACGCGTACATAAACGTGAACTATTTGTATTTTTTTTAAATACATAACTATGCATATTTTTTATTGAATATTAATGTTTTCTCGTAATAAATACATTGACGACATCAATGAAATAAAATAGCATAGCATTTCCTCTTTAAAAAGATAATTACAGTTTATGTAAGTACTCAAAATATGCAATTAAAAAAAAACAGTAGAAAGATCAAGTGATTAAGAAATTGCATCTTTCTGTAAACACAAATTGTAACTTCTTTGTATGGTGTACAATAAAGAGTATCTATCTATCTATCTATCAATTTTGAGCATTGGGATTACCCAAACATTTAAGCTTTTCTCGAGTCTGCGTAGACTCCAGAATGACAAGTGAGAGAAGAGAATGGAACAGTAGCAACAGACGGATGTTTGATGCAGGCCGCTTCCAACTGGCCAATCTAGAGTCATAGTTAGTTAGATTAACTGGGCTTTCACCGCACTTAGCCCCATAATTGGGCCATTGTGCGTGCATGCTTCTTAGTCTTTCTTACTCCAACCGTCCTAGGTCATTCCGGAAGGTCTAGAAGTCATTCAGCAGCTGTGGAACGTCATATGGCTGCGATGATGATGATGTTGAGGAACCAAACTAACTTTTTTATTGTTATGTTTTATTAGTTTGTATTGTTGTAATCAATGTTTTTAAATCGTTCTTTGGCATGTAATTTAGTAACAATATTTACCCTCACTATTTAAAGCTATGAAAAGGTGAAAATAGAAGCGTATTGAGAATTTGGAGTCATGATTATGAGCAAACACAAAACAGTATAAAATTATCCTATAACATCTACATAAGTGTGTTAAAATTCAATTTTTACTATTTAATCGTTGAAGAGTGATTGAATAGCTGATATCTAAATAAATAAACATTCCTATTTAAAATATTTAAAGTGTCCTGCATCACTACACAAACAATAACATAAATTTAAACCAGAAGACAAAGCAAGTTGCTTTTAGTACGACTGCTTGATTAATATTTACTTAAACATAATAATCAAATACTGGTACAAACCTGAACCTGCACACAGCACTCGTTAGCCTTAATAATCAGAGAGCACTCTACACTAAAGCAGGAATTTAAAGATACAGCGCAGTTCTTGCCAAGGTCTAAGTGGTGCTTGGGCACTCCACGTCTTTGCCTCTTGTGTTATTTTGTTGTCTGGACTGACCTGGATTAAATTTTATTTTTTCTTACGTTTCGACTTGGTAACTAGTGTGTTGAAGTCATTAGTTTATTATTGATATGAATGAATTTATAGAAATATAAGTGAATATATAGGTATCCACATATTTGTATTTTGTGTCGCTTCAAATAGTCGGCCAATAAACTTACTAGAGTATAGATGCACGAATTTCAATAATCTTAATAATCAAAATACATTTATGGAATCATAATATGCTAATATCTGTAAAAAAGTACCGTGACACTGTTTGACTATTTCAATATTTAAATATGTATTTGAAACTTAGAAGAACTATTCTTCGGCTTATGTCTGCAGCAGCGGATTTGTGGTGGACACATGTCCTTATTGGTCTAAAGACTGATAATGAAGATGATGATGATGATTTTTCGAATACCCTAGGAGTGCACTAAGAAATAATAATGTGTTTCTAAGATTGATATGGCCGCTAGTTGATCTTTAAAACAGTAGTTAACAATAATAATAAATGACTTAGTGTAGGGCCCTGAGGAGCTCCTATAATGACTACAAAATAATCGAATTTCTAGAACTTCATGAGCAATGTATTTATTCAGCCTTTTGGGTAAAATAATTGGGCTAGTACCAAGTGCGGCTTTCTATCAACTTCACTTAATTTGATATCGTTAAGAATTGGGTTTAAAACGTATTGTTACTGTATTAATGTAAAAAAAAGTCCCTTCATAGTAGGTAAGCCTGCTATTTTGTAACCCAAGCTCGATTTCTCTAAATTAGCTGGCTTTTTCCATTGTTTGGCTGGAGTGCGGTCCCTGGATGGGGGCCAAGCCGGGATTAATTAATTGGGACACTAGGACACATCCCGTGTCTTAGATGCTCAAGGAGAGCGCTTTAAAATGCATAAGATAGTGCTTTAGCTGTTCCATTATTTGATTCTACAAATAGCGCGATTACGAGTGTGGTTTCCGTTTGTGGTTTATTCTACAAATAATAAAGCATTATGTTGATATTTTTGTATATTTTTTTAGTAATTGTTATTATAGTATTCCTATGGTGTCCCACTTCTGTCTTTTCCAAATAAATTCTACAGTTCATCACCTACTACTTACTTACAAAATGAACAATTTTCCCAATTGATATGAAACTTTATATGTACGGTGATCGATAAGACCGAAATCATTTGAGATAATTTGATATTATATATAGTTGATTTATGAGCCATTGATGTTTCTAAGTATTATAGTAATTTACTATTTAAAAAAAACTGTATAAATAAATACAACGTGTAGCCAAATACGCAAGAAAACATAAGAGATGATTCAGCTATTTGATTATAACAAAATTTTATTTAGGATTAACATCGCCTTATTACTGCGATAGTTTAGAAAAAAAGAAACTTAAGAAAAACCCAAAGACACAGCCATAAAATCTAATTATCTAAATTGGCGATTTTGTATAGGAATGCACTTTAGGTGGTACGACGTTCACTAGATCATCTAGCTGTTAAATAGAAGTAAAGAAGGTTTAATTATAAAGATATATTCAGTCATTTCGGTTAAGTAAGAATTAGGTCTATAACAGTCAGTTAAAAAGTAATTCTGTCTTTAATAACCACACTTACATAAAATGCAATAGTTTATTTTCAGTTTGAAAATTGACCTAGTATTCTTCTCTAAAACGAATCTCTTCTTCTCTTCTTCACTGCTGCTTAACGTTTTTAACGAACAAATAAGTTTCACTTTAAACCTATCTGTGCCGTGTAATACAAAAAATTAAGAACTACTAAAGATACATTTACGGAGAATTTTTATTTTTTACAATATGTATCACAAAGTTTTTCCAAAAAAAATTCTACAAAAAAACAAAACGAAGTAAACAAACTCTTAATTATGATTTAAAATCAGGAAAAATTTGCCCGTTAACGAGGGAAGGGGTTTTAAATGATTCCTTACTTTACTAACACAATTAAAAGTATTTTTAAGTGTTATGAAAACATTAATTGGCTTAAGAATTTTCCGCGTGCAAGCTTGAGATCAGTAATTATGTTTGAAGTTACATAGATTTTTTTCTTCATTTAAACTTAGCACAAGTCGGACGTAACCCAAAACTTGAGCAATTAAAATTTGGATAATTTTAATCAATGGTATTAAATTTATGATGCTTGAAAATATATTTAATTCTAATTTTGTAATTTTATTAAACTTTGCGAAACGTTGTTCTGATCCAATACAACAATTGTTTCCGTTTCTGTGATTATCTGAATAGAATAGAATAATTTATTTCGCTTAAAAGTGGTACAAGGATGTTAAATTGGTTTAAGATCACACATTTCACCATAGTATGGCATGCGAAATACAATTTTGAATTGAGTTTAAATTAATAAATTAGTACTTAAAATGACACTTAACATACAATCAATCATACATGCAAAATAAATAGGTTACAACATCTTGGATTTAAAAAAGTTAAAATATTCATCTACTGAGTAAAAACATTTTTCTATCCACCTTTTTGGCGTAACTTTAAATCTGTTTAGTGGGAGTATTTTCATGTCGTCATTTAACTGGTTGTAGATTTTTATAGACATACAATACGTGCTCCTACTGTAAAGGGATACTCTCTGTATCCTATTGACTAAAACTAATCTTGACTATCTTTATTAAAACCTTAACCAGATCAACATAAATACCAATAACCTCTTCTTATTTGCTTATCCCACTCCTAGGAGTCGGCTTTTATCGTAATTTTTTTTTGCCAAACGATTCCATCCTGGAACAATAGATTTATTTGGATTTTCTACCGATTTTTAATGATGGACATCAAAGTCCTTATAGTCTTTCTCGCTTCTTCAGACCGATATTAATGCTAAGGACATATCTCATCATATAATACAAAGACGTCAATCTGTACATGTCTTTACTCTGTTCTCTTTACCATCAATTGAAACCTAACCAAAACTTTGAATTAGACAAAAGCTAAAGCAACATCTAAACACATGTCTAATAAATCCGTTGAATCATGTAACAAGTAGATACAGAGGTATGGGTGTACCAATTACCGGCGGGGCTTGGCGCGAATCCAACATTAAAACAATCGCTTAGATTGCTCTTGTCCATAGCCGCCGATAAAAGTTAGTCAAGTATAGTACAGTAAAAAAAATATTTACTTACTTTATTTTAACTGCCAGTATTTTACTGTTACCATTCTGTGCCATCACTCACCATTATGATGTCATCCACGTACCAAATGAAAGCATTAAATGAACAATAAAATAGTTTTTTTATTAAATAATTTATTAACGACAAATTAGATCTTAAATCAAAAATCAAAACCCAATAAAAATAATAATATTGATCAAATTAATAGCATCAGTAATTTAAAGGTATGCATGCAACAAAATAAACAAATCAAACGATGATATGTTTTTAGATTAAACATAGAATCAAATTACTAATATATGCTCAGCCTTTTTTACTATAATTTTTTTGAGTTTATGCCCATAGCTAGGCCGACTTTTTACCCTGACCTTCAGCCTGGCTATAATGATAACAAATAGTAATAGTAGATTCCAGATGACCTTGCTAGACTTTACTCCTGTCATGCTTTAAGCCCCGCTCACTTATTTAGAACAAACACCAATACCACAAATAAAAAACCGAATTCATTATAATATTAAGTCCTAGAATTTGTCTTTCTGTAGACAGGGTTTGGGTGGATGAGCAGAGGAATGTGCAGTCTTATGGTGATCCAGTAAAAATTAACATCCAAAACGTTGGCATCACTGGAAAACTGCAACAAAACATCAGTTTGAATTAATGGTGATTTTGATGGATCGGTAGCGCGAGTGTTTAGTTTGAATGGTATGCGTTCCGATAATCTTTTTGCAACCATTCTGCTACTTTTAATGGAATGAGTGCATTACTAAAATGAAGCAAATTTTAAAAGAGATAAAAGCGCATTGCAGATTTTGACTCAGCCGTTTTGATAATACCGTTATTCAGATATTGAATTCGTGCATCTTTGATTTTGTGATGTTTGTTATCTATGCTAGATACACTTATTTAATTGTGAATGTTAGTCCTCATAACTTTGTACTATTTATGATATAAAGCTTCTCAATTTTAGGATCCCGGAATATAGAGGCGTTTGTTCTGAACTCGACAAAATAAGAACGACGAAGAATTGATTAAAATAAAAAATTGAACCAGCATAATAGTATTTCCTCCTAAAGACTAAACATAAATAGAACGTGCCGATGTTACCCCAATAATTGTCAATTGTCATAGTCTCAAAGTAGGGAACCAAAAATTCCTATTTTACAAGGTACATGATTTTTGTCAGTTCATCGGGCTGCTTGCTCAGACGCCAGCCTATTTAGAAAATTTAATTTCTTAAGACACGACCTAGTATCGACCCCGTGACTTTTGTGATCAAGCATCTTTCTGAAATGGAACACGGAAGTTAACAACACTCTCAGTCGTATATGGCTTTAGTTCCATCACAGCTTGTCCATACTTTCAATTTCATTATTCTAGGCTTCGTCATTGCTTGACTCTGTGTATTTGCACGCTGTCAAAAATAACTTTGCATTCTAAAAACTGAACAATCGCATGTGATCTCATTCATTACAGTACGCATTACCGACTGCAGCAAGCGTAGACGACGGCCCTGATTTATTGGACCACCTCCTGCCCTTAACGACACCTTGTGATGTACGGCTTAGATATTGTGGTACAGGTTAAAGAATACGACGACAATCGAGATTCTTATTAACTTTATCTTCCACTTAAAAGCATGCCATCATTATTATCATCTTTTTAGCCGTAGGACGTCCACTGCTGAACATAGGCCTCCCCGAAAAGGAGAAGATTGCCAATACTCGTCACGCTTAGTAGGCGGATTGGCGAACACAGTTTTTTTTATAATATTTCGCATGCAGACGCTGCTGCCCTTCTCGTGCTACAGGAATTAGTCGACTCTTGCGACACGCCTCCTGTTGGCGGTAGGGAAGTGTATTCTTAGGCCGTCCCCACACGGCATGCCATGCCAGGCAATAAAAAGTACTCAAAAAAATAAAAAAACAAAATGTGATTTTGTTTTCGTTATAGTCATCGTCATCAGCCTTTAGAAGTCCAAGCTGGATATAGACCTTCCCTATAAGATGCAAACAGAGTGGCACTGGGTTTATGCATACTACCCGCAACTCCTGCCGATGCTGCGTCTTCCAGTGCATGGTCGCCACTCGAGAAATTTTCTCCGATTAAATTTTTACTTTTGAAAATTTGCGGTTTATTCTATCTAAAGGCTTTATCTGATATGATAGTGCTTTTAAAAACTAAAGCGGGCAGCTCATTTGTCATCCCCTTATTTCATAGCAATAAGAAAATTTTATTAAAAAAAATAAAACCGACTTCAAAACACTGAAATGCTAAAAATAATCCTAACACTTAAGTAGCCAGCCGATGAGAGATTCAATGTTTTTGTTTGCACCGACTCCAAAAGTAACTGATTAGGTACTTAAGTGTTAGGATTATTTTTAGCATTTCAGTGTTTTGAAGTCGGTTTTATTTTTTTAAATAAAATTTACTTATTTCATCTATTTTTAGTGATAAATCCTAATCTAACTGCTGAACACCGATTTCATCACCTATTTTCCTACCCTTAGGGGTGATTTTTATTTTTCAAACTTTTATCATAGCATCTTTGAAGTATAAGCTATTCAATAAAACAAAAATCATCAAAATCGGCTCATATTTGTCGAAGATAGGTAACAAGAACCACAACCAAAATATTATCTGGGTATATATTTGTTGATTTTCTCAAAAAGTTCTAAATCAATTTCGATAAAATTTATATGGGACCACCTCTAAAGTATGATCAACCAAACAAAAAAAGAATCATTAAAATCGATTCATAATTGGCGGAGTAATCGCGTAACAAACATACAAAAAAAAAAAAAAACATACAGTCGAATTGAGAACCTCCTCCTTTTTTGAAGTCGGTTGAAAACTAATGTCAATGCACTTCAAAATCAAAATCGCAACATTTTGTAACTTCTACTAAACCAGAAGCACGCAAACGGTGACTGTTAAGAACAAAGAGAATTATTCGAAGATGAAGTCAACCATGTTATTGCGGCAAAAGAGACACGCGAGATTAATGTTTTGAACAATTTACACTGTTTTTTTACCTGCCATGCGTTATTTATGTGAGAATGTGTATCGCTTAATAGTATTAGATGTGCTATTATAATACTGCAATTTAAAATATGGTTGTGTTGTCGCATCGTGGAATTTTTTTGCACCAGCTACGGAGATAACTTTTTTGCTAGATATTTTGACTCTATTGGGTTTTTAAGAAATCGGATTTAAAGATTTGAATCAGTTTAGAAAACGAGCTTTTCTAAATTGACTTGGATCTGGGTATGCCTTTAACAAAAAATAATGTCTGGTACCTCGTAATCCAAAAATGATATTTCCTTTTTTCGTATAGTGTTATTTAATTACTCATTTCAAAAAATATGGGTTTGGGGGGGGGGCTGACTTTATTGCTTGATATTACAACTTTATAGTATTATTTTAATACTTATTTTAAAAAATATGGGCAAGCAGCAAGTAGTAACTTTACTGAAGTATATATACCACCTTTTTAATATCCTGATTTTATCGAAAGTGCGGAAAATACCGCAGAGAAATCAAGTCACGACACAAAAGGTCAACAGTGGTTAGGATGGTTACCATTACATTAATTCAGGTAAAGCTTAGGAGTTCGTTGGATCTCATAAATATTAAGAACTATAAAAGCGCGACCTCAGGAAATAATTTCAATAAAATTATTCCTTCCTCATGTAGGGTAGCCATGGTTTTGTTCTTAAAAGAAAATTATTTCCCTAGTAAATTAAATACAAATCGTTTTAACTGTGGAAATAAATAATAATAATAGTATTTTATTTTGTTACTTGTCACTTATTATAAGAAACTTTGTACGAATACAAATTAAGCATGTTATGAAACTCTGTTATTGGCTAAGTGTCACTTTTGTTAAACTAGGCTAATATGTACATTGTAATAAAGCTGTTGAGTTTCTCAATAAACAAAATAAAATAATAAATAAAATAATTAAATTTAACTTATTATATTATACCTACTTGTAGATCATCTTATATATAAAATTCTCGTGTCACAATGTTCGTTCCCGTACTCCTCCGAAACGGCTTGACCGATTCTCATGAAATTTTGTGAGCATATTGAGTAGGTCTGAGAATCGGCCAACATCTATTTTTCATACCCCTTAAGACCACGCAGACGAAGTCGCGGGCAACAGCTAGTTATATATATATTTTTGTTTTTTTGTTATTAAAGACACTTCCCATGGAATTCCCGTGGCTTTTCTATTTAATTACACTGAACTGACTGACTGAACTTAACTATAACATAACACTGAACTTTGATTTTTCAGTGAATAGTGAGTTTATAGATAAATTTTAATACACTATATAAGTATTTTTACCCGCTTTTGGCGTGAGATTAGGTTTTTCGGTATATAGTGTAGTGTAGCCTATATCAATCTGGAAGGTTCATGATTAACATTAGTCAAATAATAATTATAATAAGATAAATAGTTTCGAAAAATACTTATATAATCTCACTGTTGGGCAAAGGTCTTCCCCAGACTTTTTGTGCGATCACTATCCATCGCCATTGACCTTTAATCCCTCGTCAGGTTAAGCAAATCTTCGCACCATCTTTTCTTGAGTCTACTCATCGTGCGACGATTTTGGCCACCTGGGATTGGTGCATTCTACACATTATATTTTTATCTTGTTTTATGAATTTATTTTAAGAACAACTAACAAATAAAACACCTTATATCTACAAGATAATTACTTTTAAAAGGTTAATATAAAATATAGGACTACCGAAACATTTCTGAAGACATGGCTCCCCTATTTACGCGCACTTTCATATTCTTGGCGACGGGATTATTTGATTACAGGGATTGAGGCTGTTTTTAATATGTTTAAACGGTTAAGCAAAATCACCTGGCGGAAAACAACGCAAAACACTGGCCACAAAAAACATTATCAAAGTGTTGTACACATATTTTTCTTAAAAAATAATAATGGTAAAACCTTTGCCCTTTATCAACTAAACCATCACCTGAGATGCAACGAGGTAAGAAGCTCAAGAGTGCAAAGCTTGCCTTGCAAAGACAAAACTCACTCAACTACATCGCCGTTTTCAGTTTATCTTTTTTTAAGCTATTTGTTATTTATTGGAAATCCTATCTAATATCCCCATCTTCGTTCCACCACCAAATGAAGAGACCGTGGGCGAAAAAAATCACAAAGAATCGCACAAAGTATATTTAATTTTGTCCAAACCTCGGAAAAAAATATTTACCTCAATGTAATAATAAATAAAATATAAGTATAAGTAATAGTAAATATAAGAAAAGATTTCCTAATTTTATCAAAAAAAAGTAAAGAACAACAGTACAACCTAGCAGTTTTGTGGAGTGTGTCACCACAGATCACAGCGTTGCTTAATTTGAGACATATCAAATATTCTGTCTATGCAAACAAATTTGCTAGATAATAAATAAAATGAAATAAATTAATAAAGTTGTGATGATTATAAAGTAGCCATCTTCAAACTACCTTGAAATTAACCTTGGTTTTATGGTCGAAAGCCAATAAAAAGTTTGATTATATTACGACAGTAGCAGCATTAAGTTTTAAAATAACGAATTCACTAATGATTAGGCTTAATGTCAATGGTCTACTCACGACACAAATAAAGGAATTACTCCATATTATTGCGACAGTTTTCAAGCCTAATCATTATTAGACAAAACCGCAAAACGACGTTGATATTTATTTTAGCCCAAATGCTGCAATGCGTTTGTTTCAATAGACATTAGTTCAGTTTGAGACAGGCTTGTGTGGTTAATGTGGAAATCTCAGGCAATTATTGCATGAGATTTCTGTGGCTAAATTAGTTGTTTTAAGGTGAGTGCCGCCAAATATAAACTAGTATGTGGTTTCAGAAGCCTACTACTTAATACCAAAAATATTTTTTTAATGAACCAAAAATAGGGAAGCGCTGTCAAAGCAAATCAAGAGACATATTAAACAAAAATATAAAATTACTGTGTTTATTTACAATATTTTAATGTTTTTGACGTAAGTTTGAAACACGTTTGACATCTTAGCAGAACCTATAACGTACAGATTATAATCAGTGACAGAACCACTGAATCAGTGATGAAATAATAACAACAGGCAAGACCAAATACAAAGCAAAATGTGCAGTGGGGTTCCCCATTGTCAAAACCTACACAATATTTCAAGCATAATAATTTTGTTTCTAGTACTTATATTTCGAAAGTTTTTTTTAAAAATCATTGAACAAATACAAATAAAAAAGATGCTAATTCTCTTTCTTTTTTTTAACCGCTTGACCGATTTAATTTGTTTTTCGTCAATTGATAGTGCAAATTGATAGTCATAAACTGAGTAAAGAGTTTTTCAATTAAATAATTACGTCCATACGTTAAATTTAGGGGCTCTAATATAGCAATAAACTGTAAAAAAAAAACCAGAAAATATGGTCGTGAACTAAATTATAATCTCTTAGCTTAAAGTTAAAACTAAGTAACTCCTCATTTATCTCACGGTTTGTTTGTGGACTGCGTCAAAATGAAAAATGTAGTTAAACTACTTAATCAAAAATTGTAAGCTGTCCAAGCCCAGTTTCTAAATTTTTAAACCTTTTCTCACACCTTCAAAGAGTGAAGGTATTCGTATTCTTGAAACCGTATAGGTACCTGTTTCTTAATATTAGTTTAACTTTAACCTGATTTCTCTACCGAGAAAAAATGGCTTAATAGACGAAGCGCAAAGTGATTACACTGCAAATACTTTTGAAAAAAAAACGGTCAAGTGTGTCAGGAAATCTTACTACTTAAATGATCAAAAACTCATAAATCTGAATTTGCACTTGGACATTTATGTTTTAACGCGACGTTGAACACAGCCGTGGAAGTGTAGTAGAAAATCGCACTGTTGGTATTTTGGATATTTAATGAAGATTTGTTAATCCTTCCACTAATTACACACTGAATATTTCTTGATACTTATTTTATTCTAACTTTAGACCAAATATTCCACTGCATTTGTTTCGATACACATTATTATTCAGTTCGAGACATCGACTCGGTTGCGATAATGGCGCGGTTTCGCAACGGATTTAGCTTCAACTGAGGTTTGGTGTGGGCAAACGAGCGTTTATTTTGTTAAGGTTTACAGTTGAGGTTTTTTTTTTGGAATTATGTGTATTATTGAGTAATATACCAATAAAAATCTGACGAACATCTTAAAAAAATAATTGTTTAATCTGATAAAATTTGGCAGTATGCGATGATGTATGAATGTAGGTAATATATATTATAAATAAGTACTAATGAAGGTTGGGCCCTGAAAAGTGGTACATATGCAAAAAGTTGGCTTATATCTTAAAAACAGGGATAGTTTTATTAACCCTTGTGGTCGGGGAGGGGGAAAAACTGTCATGGCGCCGCGGCAAAAGTTTATTGCCGTGTAAGTTACGTGGATAAGCTCTGAAACTATAAAAAGGTTTTGCTTGGTGTAAAAAGAAAACTATTTTATAAGAATGCTGTATTCTAGTATATCAAATTCAAAACGATTTATCTCCTCATAGGTTTCATGGGAAAAGAAAATACTAAAGAAAAATTCGTCTATATTTAAGTAAATATATTTAAAATTGATAAATGATTTATTTCTACTATAACGTTGAATACATATTATTTTATTGACCTGTTTTGTATGTTTAGTTTATTATTATGTTTTTTCTTTTCATATGAGAAAATGGCCCTAAATACCTTGTAATAAATTACGCTCGCACATTCACTCAACACTGACATGTTTACAAAACATCGGGACTCAATGTTAGAGAAAATACAATACAAGTATTATACATCAAATTAAAGAGCACTTCATTCTCTCTCTTTTACTTATACACACTTGGTATCAATAAACAAAGCTATCAACACAAAATCCGGACTTTTTAATGTGGTGGTGTAGTAAAGTAGCGCGGGGACAAATTAGTCCCCTTCCCGAGCCAGAAGGTTAATAAAATGAACTTAAAACCTGGCTTAACCTAACCTAAGTAGGTAACTATGTACAAAATTCAGCGCGAAAAGCAAAGAGCGCGTAAGACAAATGAATCGCTGACTGAGAGTGCATCAATCACAATTAGCTTGCAGTAGCGAGCAGTTAATCTTGACGCACATACGCTACGAAGAAACACACATTAAATTATAATAACAAACCTCTGCGGAATAAAGTCAGAAATATTTCGTAACACATGCTACATTTAGCCATGCATGCTACATTTAGATACTATAAAAAAATATAGTCCCTGTTCTAACAATCACACTAATTAATGAGCCCCAAACTAAACAAAGCTTCTACTAACGGATGAACAACATTTATATAATCATTCTACGACATAACCAGTTACACAGATACACAACAGAAAGACATAAACGTAAGCAGTTTTATTTTTAAATTTTATTCTATAAAGGCAAAACAAAACAAAATTTAAGATTTATCTACGTACTTTATGTGATTATAGAAAGCTCTTAAAACAGTATTACTTCAACCTTATTTCGTTTTATGTGGATAGTTTGACGTATAAAACATCACTGTTTAGGTATTGGTCATAGTTTATCGTTTCGCCCCAATACACTTTGAACGCTCGTCTACAACCGAACAGAAGTCAGCGCGGAAAGTAAACGTCTGACAAATGACGGCGCGACCACCGAACGCATCAATCACAATTAGCGGCTCACGACATGTGGCAAGGAAAACTTACTAAGAAGTAAAAATAACTTTAAGGGAGACAACGCAAAATACTGAAAGTATTAAAGATAGAGTATAAATAGGGAAGAACGGTAATAGTTGCAGTAGATTGACTAACTGTAAAAAATATATACCTTTTTTAAAGTGCTGCATATTTCGTTGGGTGAGGAAAGCTGTTTTCTCTCCCCGCTGTCATTGCATTTCTCACGCTTCTTTGAACGTAGCAACACTTTAAAATGAGTAGTTTTTGACATTAGTTAACCTTTCCTTATAGTCAACAATCCCCATTCTCCCCTATTGAAGATTTAACTAGAATGCATTGAAAACTTACCTAGAAATGGGACAACGCATTAGGGGAAAGCAGAACATCAACATCATTCTAACATTAAAGACAAAATATGTCATTTTTTTCAATAATGTCGCAAAATAAATCGTAGAGTTTAAAAAAGCAGATTAAATAAATATTGGACAACATCACATACATTATTATTATAAAAAGATTCTTTAACTGTCACAATATACAAGCAGAAAATTGCAAAAAAAAATTAGTACATATTTGTTGTTGTTATTTGTCTACCAATGTTGGTGTACCGCCAATATAAATTATAAAACCTTGTCGACATATCGATAATCTGATTAAATAAATCGTTATTAAGATTAAAATTAATCTACTTATGCATATATAAAAGTTTGTATGTTTGTCTTCAATGCGTTCCTAAACCATTAATCAGATTTGCGCACGCGGGGAAGGTCTGAACTGTATTAAAGAACGCGAATGAAGTCACGGGCAACAGCTAGTATTGAATAAGTATCAATGTCCTACATACATACTCTCGACATCTTGAGTGCAAGAACAGTTTTCTTTGTTTAAGTAAGGAAGATATTCAGAAGATAATATGAGTGTGACCATAATCTATAATTGATAAAATTATAGTTACTTGCTTCTATGATTGATAATATTTATACGCGTGACAAGCAATTTTGTCACAACACTACTTGAAACTTCGATAATTTACTCTAACCTTGCGAAGTCTAGTTAGACTTCGCAAGGTTCTGACCGTGCTAAAGTCAATGTTAAAAGTTAAAGACTGCGAGCATCAATCACAGTTAGCGATCCGCTACTGCCCAGACGCATTCACAAGGTAAGGAAACTTTTAGATGTAATTTTAGATCTTGCTCATAGAAATTAAAACGGCTTGAACTAAAAGGAAAGTAATATATTTGTACTAGAATAAGAATAATTTTATTTGGTACACAAACATTACAGGTTACAAGAAATGAAAGAAAAAAATATATATATATATTGTACCAAAAAGGTCCCCCGCTCAGTATTTGTCGTGGCAAGTTGGGGCGACTGACGACACTGATATTCTGCACCTGCACTCTGGGGACCTTGAACACTAACATAAAAAAGAGAAGAAAAAAAAGAAACTAACAAAACAAGTAACATTAACATTAAACATACAATCAAATTAATTAATCAATAAAAATAAATTGCCGTTGTTGTTGACAGTTGACATTAAAATTCAGTTACACTATCGATACTACCGATTGCTCGAATTATAGCAATACTTTTGATACGCAGCATTACTATCTTTAATATCGATAGTATTGCACCATCATAGGAATTAACTGTCAATAGTATCGATACTATCGATAGTATTGTTAAGCCACGTTAAGCTTAACACACAGATTATAACTCGGCAGAGAACAGAATACCTCTAAAAAAAGGTATGCAGCACGCAAGCGAATAATATCGATACTATCTATAGTTTTAGACTATCGATTGTAGACTGTATTTAATACTATCAGTTGCAGTGTACAGGTATAGTATAAAATGCTCAGAATAACTAGGATTATTTTCGTTTTCATTTAGTGAAACCATTTATCAGTCATTTTGTGTAACAGTAAGCAAAATTGATATATTTTGATTGATTATTTAAGTCACAATACTACGAACTACACTATTGCAATGTATGTGTTGTTGATGTTCAATACAGGTTTCCAACGATAGTACAAATCTATTGATAGTTTTGATAGTTTATCAACATTTAAAAGCAATAGGACTATCGAAAGTATCGATACTATAACTATAATTTAACAATCGATACCATAATAGTCAAAATGAGGAGGCCTTTTGAGGAGGCATTTGCTAATGAGCAAACAGACACGGAAACTGATACTGTCAACAACAAAATAAAACTATTATGAATCGAATAATTTTCAATAACTTGACTGTATGATGTATAATTTATTGAAATTCAAAATTGACGAACTTTAAGATAATAATTATATAAATAAATTTAATTTAAATCTGACATGTATAACGCAACATTGTGTAAATTTGTCTGAATAAAAAACTATAGATAGTGGGCTATCGATTAGCAACATTAATTTGCACCATGGATTAGTTAGATACTTTTTATTAGCATACATGTTTTGTTTATTGCAGCAAACTATTGTCTTTTAAAACATAAATGTAACAAATATTTATAACAAAAATAATCCCAACCTCAATCATAGCATTTCCGAAGCGGATTCCTATCGAGTCCTGTCAGACTTCAACTTTTCCCGCATAATTTCCGTCAGTGGGGGGAGGATGAGCTCACCTGTCAGAACATCAACAACCAAAAATAAATGGAGAAGCGATTTATTTGTAAACTACTGATCACACTGGAGCTCTTTTTAACTATTTTTATTGGTTTAGCATTTTTATTTCTGTAGCTTTTCTTTTGACAGTCAGAGAATAAGATTTGAGAGTAAAATTTGTGTGAGACGTATTTTTGAATCGTGCGAATTCCAATCCGAATACGAAATAATTCCGTGAATTCTGCAACGACCACTCGTTTTTGTTTTCTACTAGTAGAAAGTACGGAAGAATTACATTGACAAGTAAACGTATGTTTGACAGAAATTTAACATAATAACTTTTTATTTACGTTCGTTAGTGAGTTTTTGCTTTATGGTTTATGATATTTTCTGCGTGAAACTAAAATAGTTACAAGATTTCAATCTAATAGCGACACCTATTTCGAGTGATTCAAAAATGCGTAAAATCGGAAGCAATAGAAACTATTCTCATACACGAATTTTTTTCGTGTTCCAATTTAAGATTCATTTCTAATGCTTCAAAAATACGTCTCCTGATATACTCCTACAAGGTCTACTCTTTGTGATGTCAATGTCGAAAGATATTATTGTCTTTGTTTGTTAAGTCCGTTAGGTTATGTACAGACAGCGGCAGGTCAACCTACCCAAAAAGTTAGAGGTCATTGAATTGATTTTCAATTTTAATTCCTTCTTCTTCTTCTTAGGGTGCCTTCCCCTGCCGGAGGTTGGCGATCATCATGGCAATTTTTACTTTGTCCACTGCTGGCCTGAACAGGGACCTGGTGCTAAGTCCGAATCACTGTCTAAGATTCTTAAGCCAACACTTTAAAATTCCGGCACAAAGATAAATATCAATTGAGAAAATTAGACGTTTGTTGACGTGCTGTTGTCGGTACGACTGTTTTGCCATTGCGGTCATATGCAATGTTGTTGACTCAAATACAGTTGGAACTGGTTTTATTTTCTTTGCCTTAACGATTATTTTATCCATGTGGTGAAATCCTACATATAACATTAGAACAGCATATATTTCAAAAAATTTACGTAGATAGAATACCGATTTAAAATCACTAACGTTTTCGTGCGAAAAAAATATTTTACGGACAGTAAAACTAATTAAAAGTTATTATTATGTACGTTTGTACATAATAACTTTTAATTAACTAGTTTTACAACTACGAAAAATCTTAGAATATACATAGGGGTGATTCAGATACCTCACAACACGAGGCACCAAAAAAATTTTTGGACGTCAATTTCCTGGCCGTCCTGTAGAATTAAGATATGCGTCCTGAATAAAAATTAAAAATAAAAGTAGAACCCTTTCACCAAAAACATGAAACACGTTGTTTTCATAATTTATTTATTTTTTATCTATTGTAAAATGTGAAACTTCAAACTCAGTATAATTTATGAATAAAAAGAAGAACTAATAAAAGCCGGCCAAGTGTAAGTCGAACTTAAAAAAAAAAGAAAAATAACGGTCTTACCGAACCATTATTAATTCATCCGACGATTAAAACAGGTAGCATACGGCATATTGTTATGGAAAACTACGGATTGCTTTTGGCCCGATACACGCTGGCAGGTTTTGTGTATTTATATTCCAGTATCCAGTCTAAATGGCACTTTACGTTCACCAATCCGTAGCTAATTACCTTCAGGCAATCAATCTTGTAAATTCTGCAACAAATAGCCATTGTGACCTCTAGTGACGGCTCTGCAGCGTCAATGGATTTATAATAAGCCTCATTATGGTTTAAGCGCAAAATGTGGGACAATAATTAATCGTGGCACTGATGTTTGACCTACAATTTAATATCTGCTAAAGTTGAACCCATAAATATATCAATTTATCATTCAACGTTTTTTTGCGCAATAAGTACCTATTAGGGGTTGATTCTGATGCCCAAATAAACAACTTTAACTATGGGATGAACACAAGAGCAGTGGGTGTTGACGCGCACGCACCTTTAGATATTTCAGAATCTATAATTCAATTTTACTCTTTGATAACTAGGATTACTTTAAGTAGATTTTTTGAAGGTAATTCGAACAATGCAATGCAAAAATCAGACCCAACTAAAAAGTCCCGAACACCCTACAAACTCAGGTCGGCCGCTTTAAGAGTGACCTAGTAAGGCTACACTGTTGGCACTAATGGTAATATTGTGATTGTAGTGCTTCTGTCTAAGACCGGGCGCATTATCAGAAGCGACGACCAGAAGTCGCAGGCAACAGCTAGTGTTAAAGTATAATATTTTTTTACATTAAATTTTCTTTCGAACTGATCTGGGACATCTGTCGGTAAGAATCGCCATCTATAATGACAGTTATCTTGTATTCCTCGAAAATAGATAGTATTTGGCACCTAACCGATATTTGTTTCTAAATAGTATATTTTACGAGTTTTTCTACCTTGCGTGTCTTATTATCTCCGATTTTTAGACGGATTTGAGTCTAACTACGGAAACACGTGTTAGTGGGGCCAATATTTTGTAGTAAAAAAAAAAACAAAAAAACAATAGGCCGACAGAATGTAGTATTTTTTTTCATTCATGTGTTGTCTTAATAATTTTACTCGAAGTTGTGTCGTCCATTTAATTATGATAGGTCTATGGTATTTGGCCTAATTAAGTTTGCACTTACCGTAATCATTAGTTTTATTAGATTATGTTATTATCATCACCGCCACAAATCGATAGCATTTACAAAGCGTAAAAAATGTCTTAAACATAATTCAAGTTTATCTAAAGATAAGATAGATTAAAATACAAATCCTGATAAAATTTTAGTTGAAAACGAATTCCTTATGCTTTCATTAGTTTAGTGTCAAATATATAAAAATGTTACTCAAATTATTAATTTTTAGTTTAGTGGGTTTAATCAGTGCAGAGAAAGTTAGATACGATAATTATGCGTTGTACAAAGTAGAGCCTAAAACAGAAGATCATGTAAAGTTTCTAAAAGAATTAGAAGAAAATGAAAGCCTTGACTTCTGGAAGTCAGTAACCCGTGTTGGAGATTATGCCAGTATAGTTGCGCCTCCAGAAATAAGAAAGGAATTTGAACATGCCCTGAAGAAACGCAGCATTCACAGTGAGATGATGATGGACAACATTCAAAAGTAAGTACTTAGTTTATGACATTCATAGTATAACCGATCAAGTTTATGAGCCCAAAAATATATTTCAATGTAGATGTTGAGATTTGATGGTAATTTCTCTAAATAATTATTTGACTTGTCACATCTAGGATCATGCCAACTAAGAATGCCACAAAACGCTAGCAGGAAGAGATTGATCATTGGAATAATAGATAATTCTCTTGATGTATTACCACAATCCATTGCTGAACTGCCAGTATTTGAACTTAATTACATGTTAAGGTGGTTTTAAAATGAAAAAGGGTTATTACACCGTTAGTGATAAAATAAATGTCAAAAATGTGTGGACTTAAAACTGCTTAGCTCGCACCAAAACGTGTAAAAATACTAATTTTAAAAAGGCTGACAACAGTGACCAAGTTTCTTGCGCTGCTTCTTCTCGGCATTAGCCAACAAATTGTCCCGAAGCAGTGACAGGGAAAAAAATATTGGGACATGTAAAAGTGCTTTTAATAGCCTATTTGCAAAAATAAATGATTTTTGAATTTGTTTTATTTTTTATTTTGACATATTCTTGTATTTATTTATCAAACACTAGCTGTTGCCCGCAACTACGTTCGCAAATCTGCAACTTTCTTAATTTTTTCCTTCATAAGAACCTTTTTCTGTTAATAATTAATACAACAAAAAAAAATTAACGAAATTGTTTCATCCGTTCACGCGTGATGCGATGACCAAGGGAAATAGAGATTCATTTTTATATTATAGATTTGTAGCTTGAGGTACATAGTTTTTCGAAAATTTATCTGCTAAAAAGATGAGTGTTGTAGATGATGATGATACTTATTTAACTCAAGTAAGCAGAAAAATAATAAATTCTCTTAATTCAGATTTAATTAACACATATTTTTGCAGAGCCTTAGATGCCCAAATATACAGTCGCAGGAGAAGAAGTGCTGGTCCAGGATTGTTCTGGACAAACTACCAGACTCTCGAGGAAATCTACGAATGGTTTGAGCATTTGGCCAGTACACATAGTGATATTGTCTCTTTGATTACTGTTGGCCGATCTTTCGAAGGTAATTAAATAAATAAATAAAAATACCTGAAGGTTGTCTGGAAGAGATCGCTTTTAGCGATAAATTGTGCATCTTTTTGTAAACACAGATTGTAACTTCTTTGTATGTTGTACAATAATGAGTATCTATCTATCTATCAGAAACAACGACGGTACCACAACACCCAGAGCCAAGACAATATAGAAAAGTTATTTTTCTACATTTAGAGTATAAAGGTAGTCAATCAATGTAGAAAAATAAATTTTCTATATTGTCTTGGATCTGGGTGTTGTGGTACCGTCGTTGTTTCTGATTTCTGTAACACAAGTGCATAAGCTACTTATCATAAGATCAGAGCAATGTATGTGATGTTGTCCAATATACCTATTTGTCCAAAATATACATTGACCGACCGGGAATCGAACCAGGAACCTTAGAGATAGCGACACAAAGTCCGGTATGCTCGCCTATCGGCTACGGAGGTCGTCAAATTAGACGAACAACACAATTTAACCGACTGTGGAAAATATTTTGCCACAAAATACTCGTCGACCAAGGTAATCCACATAAAATCAGAAAGCCTTCCACAAAGCAAAAACCTGAAAAGTCCCGAACAACCTGCAAACATATTGTTTATTTCTCAGTTGTACTACGACTTATCCTTGCCTGTCTGGTTATTAATATGTGGAGATTTGTAATAAGTATAGAACCACAGTATCTTGTTCTAGTATACCTACTATATTATAGAAACTGTAAATCTTCCCAAAACAAATAAATAAACTCAGGTCGGCCGCTATAAGAACGACCTAAGTAAGTACACACTGTTGGCACTTATGGTACCTAATAATATTGTCATTGTAGTGCTTCTCTCTAAACCAGATATGGTGAAATACTTATTATAAAATATTTTGTAGAAACGTTGCCTATTTAAATAATAATAAATAAACATTTTATGTTAATTTCGAACAGCTAATTTCCTAAATTTTAATAGTTTTTTTAGGAATCAAACCCGGAACTTTTGCGGCAAAGACAAATCATCACTGCAACATCTGTAAGATTTATGTGAGGAGTAAACTGATATAAAAAAACAGAAAAACCATTTTCATATTACAGGCAGAAACATCACCGGCATCAAGATATCCAGAGGTAACAGTGACCGCAACTTTGTCCTCGAAGGTGGTCAGATTGGAGCCGATTGGTTGTCCCCCACAGTGGTCACTTATATCGTGGATCAGCTCGTACGAGGAGAAGACCCTGAAGCGTTGACAGCATCTCAGGACTTCACATGGCACATCTTCCCCATTGTCAACCCAGATGGACATCAATTTAGTCAGGACTCTGTTAGTACTTTTATTTATTAACCGAACTCAAAAAAGGATGAGGTTCTTAATTCGGCGGAACCTTTTTTTTCAACCGACTTCAAAAAAGGAGGAGGTTCTCAATTCGACTGTTTTTTTTTTTTTTTTGTATGTTTGTTACGCGATTAATCCGCCAATTATGATGATCATTTTAATGATTCTTTTTTTGTTTGGTAGATCATACTTCAGAGGTGGTTTCATATAAATTTTATCGAAATTGATTTAGAACTTTTTGAGAAAATCAACAAATATATACCCAGATAATATTTTGGTTGTGGTTCTTGTTACCTATCTTCGACAAATATGAGCCGATTTTGATGATTTTTGTTTTATTGAATAGCTTATACTTCAAAGATGCTATGATAAAAGTTTGAAAAATAAAAATCACCCCTAAGGGTAGGAAAATAGGGGATGAAATCGGTGTTCAGCAGTTAGATTAGGATTTATCACTAAAAATAGATGAAATAAGTAAATTTTATAAAAAAAAAAAAAACCGACTTCAAAACACTGAAATGCTAAAAATAATCCTAATACTTAAGTACCTAATCAGTTACTTTTGGAGTCGGTGCAAACAAAAACATTGAATCTCTCATCGGCTGGCACCAACTCCAAAAGTAACTGATTAGGTACTTAAGTATTAGGATTATTTTTAGCATTTCAGTGTTTTGAAGTCGGTTTTTTTTTTATAAAATTTACTTATTTCATCTATTTTTAGTGATAAATCCTAATCTAACTGCTGAACACCGATTTTATCCCCTATTTTCCTACCCTTAGGGGTGATTTAGCATTTCAGTGTTTTGAAGTCGGTTTTATTTTTTTTAATAATATTTACTTATTTCATGTATGTTAAGCGATTTTGTCAAATGGAAAAAAAAAATTGACAACGGATAGCGTCATTTTAAAGTAATTGTATCAATTTGTACTTGTGCTTAGAGGGTTGGGGCCTGGCAATCTGTCTTACAGGTTCACAGTTAGTATAGATACCAGATCTTTAGCTGGCATATTAAAACCTTTATCGTGTCACTAAAAATTATATTTTGTCTTTACCTTTGTGAGGAAATAAGCGTTTTATTTATTTATTATATTTTGCCTCAAACTTTTTTTTATGGTTTATCCGGTCTACATTGGGTAAGAGGCACGCGATTATTAGTTACCCGACCTCTAGATAATTGTATTTTAGTACGGACTTATACCACTTGTGTGGCGTTTGTGTTAGATCGTGAGGAATAGCTTGGCGTTTATTACGGCGACGTATTACATAGATAACAGACTCTTGTTGAACTACCTGTACATGAGTTCAAAATCCACATTTGAAAAAACTTACTACTTATTAAAAAATGGAATTATAAAGTAGACGATTATTTAAACTACAAGAGCGCATGGACTTAGCTCGCACTTACTATATATCTTGTAACTATATTTCCTGTAAAAAGGCCGACAAATGTGACTGAGTTTGTTGCGCCATTTCTTCTCATCACCAGCCAATATGTAGTCCCGAAACGGTGGTAGGGTAAAGGTTAAAGCCATATTTTGGGACGTGATACTGAATTAATGAGTATTAATGAGTGTTCTTGAGTATTAATGAGAATTGCAGTTAACACTAGATGTGTATGTAAAATGGCCTTGTTTCTCAGACTTAGGGTTACGGAGTTCTGATGATAATTGCTCTAAATTTATTAACCAGACTTGCTGCAAATGACATCATAGTCGAGAAACGAGACAAAACGCTAAGATAAAAAAAACTATGTACTTACTAAAATTTTAAATTTTATAGTAAGTTGAGTTCTTGACTATAGTCAACAAAATAAACAGCTAATATAATTGCAACTTATTTAAATACTCAAGAGCAAATGTGTTTTAGATAATGAAATTTCAATTGAACCCTTTCACAATGATATAGCTTGACCACTACAAAGGATGCGAGTAGAGAACGCGACAGAAACAAACGAATCTATTGTCTGACTGCCGACAGTGTTATTGATGTATTGCTATTGGTGGCCAACAATGCATTAGCTTATTTGTTTTGGGAACAGCCGTGTTTATGGCAAGCTATAGTTATCTATGATTTTGCATCACTGTAATCCATAGATGTCTGTTTGAAGTTTAGAAAAAGAAACTGAGTGAATATCTGGTCTACTTGTTTGCGCTCCAGACTATTTTATTTTATTTTATTTATTAGGATTCTCAACTGTTGTTACAATGTTTTTAAATTTAGAGGAAACATGCTTAGGGAAATTATAAATATTGCACGACAGATTTATAGATAAACACAAATTGCACCATATTTCGCAAATGTATAGAATGTGTAGACAATATATTATATAAGAAAAAAAAATTGATTGAATGTCGAAATCAGATTTTTTTTGTCCAAAATGTCAAATTGATTGAAATTCGGTATAAATCGGGTATTGATACAATTAAAATGGTGTACTTTGCGTATGTCAGAAGTGTTTTAGAGTATACTAGCTCTGTATGGTCTCCACAGTACAATGTTTACATGAACCGTCTTGAGCGAATACAAAAAACCTTTATCAACCACCTTAACTTTCGCTGTCGTAATAGCATCGATACTTACACAGACAGTTGCACTGAGCACGATCTCTTATCTCTAGAACACAGGCGTATTATGTTGGACATGTCTTTGTTGTATGACATAATAAACAGTAGAATTGACTGTCCAAATCTTGTCCAAAGAATCACTTTTCGCACTCCAAAATACCGTACTCGCAACATAGCCTTATTACAGACTCCAAAGCACTATACAAATTACCACCAAAACTCAGTTCTTTCGCGTCTTGCTAACACATATAATAAACAGTTTGGACACATTGATCTATTTGCTAAATCTAAGGCTACGTTTAAAAAAGAAATCACGTCAGCGCTTAGGAATCTCTAATTATTGTTCCTAGGTGTCTGAAGCAAAAATCACCTCGCCTATTTATCTCTTCATTCAATTATATATATATTTTATGTCTTTTGTAAAACCTATAAAATCAATTGCGCTAATTTTAATATGTTATGTATTATGATTACTATTATTTATTTTTTATGCTGTGCTTAAATTAATGAACTTATAAGTATGTTAAATGGTATGGTAGAAATATAAAACAATTACTCATAAAAATAAAATACCCCAAAACGTAAGTGTTTTGGGGCTTGAAACTGAATTGCTTTTCCATTGTTTCTTTGTTAGTTTTATTTCATTCTAAATTTCTAAATTGATGTACATTTGATAAATTTTTTTTTCTTCCAACAACACTTTTTACTTTTAAGTAATTAGGGAAACCTGTTATTGGCCATACTATTTATTAGTCTAATAATTATTATTTATAAAGTACCTATTGTATACGCTGTTGGTTTTCTAAATAAATTAAAAAAAAAAAAATGAAAGTACAGACGAACACTGATAGTGAAAATTGAAAAAATATATAGGTATTTAAAAAGTGTGTCTGTGTGTCGAGGATTCACGGAGTTGATGCCAGTGAATCCGACCACTGCCACCTAATTGCAATGTCAACTTATATTTTGTATTAAGTTGCTAATAAGCTTATGACTATAAAAATCTGTTATTAAATGTTTTAAATTGCCCTTTAATATCTTTCAGGTCAGGCTTTGGATCAAAAATAGGAAGCCAACGAGAGTGTCAAACGTCATTGGAGTTGATCTCTCCAGGAATTGGAACTCACAATGGGGAGGTATGTAATGCATTTTTTGCATTCGCACAAATTTTTACGGTCTTTAAGTATAGAATTAAAATTCTTATATGTTGAGATACCAGGCAATTATGTTGAAATATAATCAACAATGTATGCCTAGTGCTGCCATCTGGGACGAACTAATTTCTGTATTGTATCTTTGCCCTAACACTTGTTTTAAAAAATAAAAATAAAACTCATTCACTCGCTTTAATGTAACCTAACCAACGGTCGTTTTATTTTAGGTTATGGGCCAGACCCCAAATTTTTTTCGCGATTTATGGACTAAAACGAAGTGTTTAAAGACTAATAACGTGCAATTGAACTCTGTTACTGTGGTGTACAAAGTGTAGTTAAAAATGTCTACGAACTATCTTGTAAATGTACCCAAGTTGAAGGGGCGGGAAAATTATAGCGAATGGTGTTTCGCGGCAGAGAATTTCCTAATCCTTGAAGGCATGAAGCATTGTGTGAAGCCAGAAACAGGGACGCCAATAGGAGCTGCAGATGACGAAAAAACCAGAGCAAAGTTGATAATGACAATCGACCCGTCATTATACGTCCACGTGAAGAGTGTAAAAACATCGAAGGAGTTATGGGAAAAGCTTAAAAATTTATTTGATGACAGTGGTTTTTCAAGAAGAATTTCCTTACTGCGGAATTTAATTTCGATACGCCTAGAAAACTGCAACTCGATGACAACATACGTAACTCAAATAATCGATACGGCACAGAAGTTAAGCGGTACGGGATTCGAAATTAATGATCAGTGGACAGGATCATTGTTATTGGCGGGGTTGCCGGATTGCTTCTCCCCTATGATTATGGCTATCGAACATAGTGGAATTTCGATAACGGCAGATACCATCAAGACAAAGTTGTTGGTCATGGAGTCGGCAGAACAAGATATGAATGAAGTTAGCGGCGCTTTTGCAACTCGTTCAAAGTTCACCGGAAAAAAGAACACAACTGCGTCTATGGCCAGAAAAAATTATAATGTTGGTAGCTCTGACAAGTCAAATGTCAACGTCAAGTCAGTGAAATGTTATCGATGTAAACAAGTGGGCCACTATAGAAATCAGTGCCCGAATGACGAAAATAATTCAACAAAACTCAACAACAAAGATCGAGCGCAGTCGAACGCATTTAGCGCAGTATTTCTGTGCGGAAATTTCAATAAAAATGAATGGTATATAGACTCGGGCGCAAGTGTTCACCTGACAGCAAATGAAAGTTGGGTTCAGAATGCTTCCTATCAATTGGGAAGAGAAATTGTTGTTGCAAACAGTAATAAGGTTCCAGTGTTGTGTTCTGGCGATGTTCAAATTGCTACTGCGACTGATAACACCGAATATGATATCATGGTAGAAGGCGTGTTTTGTGTTCCAAGCTTGACAACGAACTTGTTATCTGTCAGTCAACTGATTCAAAAAGGCGTGTCGTTCACAGATGACGGCTGTTCAGTTTACAATAAAAAAAAAATACTGGTGGCTACAGCAAAGTTAGTCAATGGAGTGTACAGAGTCAACATGTCTGACCAAATACAATTAGCTGCAGCAGTAGTGCCTGGAGTAACGTGGCATCGCAGATTAGGGCATATTAATAAAAACTATTTAAACCAGATGAAAAATGCTGTACATGGAATGTCCTTTGATGAGAACGTAGATGTTAGTAAATCATCATGTACCACATGCTGCGAAGGCAAGCAGTGTCGCTTACCATTCAAGAGCTCGGGTGAGAGAACTTCAAACTTGCTAGACATAATACATACCGACATCTGTGGACCCATGGAACATGTATCTATAGGAGGCTCAAGATATTTCTTGTTGTTTGTTGATGACCATAGTCGTATGGCTTTTGTTTATTTTCTGAAAAACAAGAATGAAGCTCTAAAGTATTTCAAGGAATTTAAAGCTCAAGTTGAAAATCAAACTAAGAAAACAATCAAAGTATTAAGAAGTGACAACGGGCTAGAATACTGCAACAAAGATTTTGACAACTACTTAAACAGTGCTGGAGTGATTCATCAGAAAACCAACCCCTACACCCCACAACAGAATGGATTGGCCGAAAGATTTAATCGTACAATTGTTGAAAAGGCAAGATGTCTACTCTTTGATGCTAACTTAGGCAAAGAGTTCTGGGGTGAGGCCACTAATACAGCTGTGTACCTGCAGAACCGAAGTGTGGCAGCTGCACTGGGTGATAAAACTCCTTATGAGATATGGACTGGCAATAAACCGGACATAAGCCATATCAGAACATTTGGTAGTACTGTCATGGTTCATATAGCTAAAGAAAAACGAAAAAAGTGGGACAAAAAATCAATAAAATGTTTACTTATTGGATATCCCGAAAATATTAAAGGATATAGAGTCTACAATCTAGAAACAAAAACTGTATTCACAAGCAGAGATGTGGTTATTATTGAGCCAGAATCAAAAACTGAATGTGTAGCTGAAGTACAAGGACAGAGTTTTGATTCAGTGGGGGATAAAACCGACTCTACAGAATCAATGCCTAGTCAAAACAGTGATGAAACTGGGGCAAATGAACATAACCCTGATACTAGTGCTTCAATATACAGTCAAGATGACAATGACGATACCTACATTCCGAGTGATTATGAAGATGCAGACAGTATGAGTATGATGGAGGATCAAAGTCGAGTAAGATCAGTACGCACAAGAAAAAAGCCAGAGAGATACGGTTTTTCAAATCTGTGCATAAACAGTGATACTTATGATGATGCAACCGGAATACTCTTGCATGAAGCCTTAAGAAGTCCAGAAAAGGAGCAGTGGAAGGCGGCTATGAGGGAAGAGCTAAAATGTTTTAAAGAAAATGATGCTTGGGAGTTAAGTGACGCTCCACAAGACGGTAGGATTGTGCAGTGCAAGTGGGTGCTACGTAAAAAGCATGATAGTGAAAATAATGTGCGATTTCGTGCACGTTTGGTGGCAAAAGGTTTTACACAAATTAAAGGTGTGGACTTTACAGACACTTTTTCTCCTGTTGTCAGACATACCACTTTAAGATTATTATTTGCATTGTCTGTTCAACTCGGTTTTGATACAACGCATCTAGATGTAACAACTGCTTTTTTGAACGGAACTCTTGAGGAAACAATTTATATGCAGATACCAGAAGGTTTTCCTGAAAGGTCACAAACTGGCCAAGTACTTAAATTAAAAAAGGCTATTTATGGCCTTAAACAGTCCTCAAGAGCATGGTACAAAAAGGTAGATGAATGTTTGTTGGAAATTGGCTATGTTAGATCTAAAATAGAGCCATGCATGTATTTAAAGATTCAAAATGAATCAAAAGCTATTGTCGCACTGTATGTAGATGACTTTTTTATATTTTCGAATGATAAAATAGAAACAAAACATTTAAAGGATGTTTTAGCTTGTCACTTTAAACTTAAAGATTTAGGTGAAATCAGGAAGTGTCTTGGTGTGAATGTAAATGTTAATAAATCTAAAAGAACTATATCACTAAGCCAGATTGATTATATAGATCAGATATTACAAAAAAATAATATGAGTCAATGTAAAGCTGCTCAGACTCCTCTGGATACAAAATTGAATCCTTCTAATAATGAACACTGTGTAGGTGAATTTCCGTATCAGCAAGTAATAGGTTGCCTAATGTACTTAGCGGTCCTGACCAGACCTGACATAGCCTATGCAGTAGGATTTTTAAGTCAATTTAACCATTGTTATACTAAAGAACATTGTTCCTATGTAAAACGAGTATTAAGATATTTAAAAAATACTAAACAATATGGACTAAAATACACTGCTGATGGAAACTCAATGTTGGAAGGGTTTGTTGATGCCGATTGGGGTGCTAATCTTATAGATAGAAGGTCATATACTGGTCTCTGTTTCACCTTATCAGGTTGTGTAATTTCTTGGGAAACTAAAAAACAGAAAACCGTGGCTTTGTCAAGCAGTGAAGCCGAGTACATGGCGATAACTGAGGCATGTAAAGAGGCTGTTTATCTAAGAAATTTGCAGTATGAAATAACAAAAGAGTTATACACAATAGAGCTTTTTAATGATAATCAAAGTGCTCAAAAATTGACTGTTAATCCAATTTTTCACAAAAGAACCAAGCACATTGATATCCGATACCATTTTTGTAGAGAATGTGTAACAAACAAAATAGTAGATATTAAATATTTGTCAACAGCCGAAATGCCTGCTGATTTATTTACAAAGAGTTTAGGTACTGTAAAACATTATAACTTTTTAAGGAATCTCGGTGTTCAATGTGTTTAAATATTGTATGTAATATTTAAATATATATTTTATATTTACATTGTTGAATATAGTGGGGGTGTTGAAATATAATCAACAATGTATGCCTAGTGCTGCCATCTGGGACGAACTAATTTCTGTATTGTATCTTTGCCCTAACACTTGTTTTAAAAAATAAAAATAAAACTCATTCACTCGCTTTAATGTAACCTAACCAACGGTCGTTTTATTTTAAATTACTTTTTCCAATGGAGAAAAGACACGCCAGGCAATGAAAAATGCGTTTTCTATATTGACCAAAAACGTGGATCGACTCCGGGACCCATTGCATTCTAGGCAAAATATTCCGCCACGACGCCAATTACGTCGTCCACATAGTTACGTTAATTAGGTCGTCTAAATGGGTATTTAGACGACCTAATTAACGTAACTATGTGGACTATAACTAGGGTTAGTTATTATTAAAGTGTTAGGCATTTAGTAAGTAGGATAGTGCTTATATTCTCCACTTCACCGCCTGTTACTGCTGAGACCTAGAACACCTCGTACACGTCAGCATCTCTGCCCCACACGGGTATCGCGCACGAGCTTGATGGGCTATTAGTTCATGGGGAAAATTTATCCCGATAGGTGTCGCTTTGTGTTTGCGTGAACTTTAATATTTGCGTGGCAAATGTCCACGCAAATATTAAAGTTTGACACAACGATTGACAAGATCAAACACACTAGCGCCATGTGAGATTAGCTTTGCCTGTGCCTCATTAAGAGCTAGCACGCACGGGTGACTTTTGTCACCATGACTTTTTCGTCGTTTATATGAAATCCTTGGATATCTTTTGGATATCTCGAGATTTCCAAGGATTTCATATGAGTGAAAAAAAAGTCACAGTGATAAAATTCACCCATGCGTGCTAGCTCTTAGGGCAAACATTTTGATTGTTATTTCTTTATATTGCAGTCCGAGGCAGCAGTTTCAACCCATCAGCCAGTAACTTCGCTGGGCTAGGCCCTTTCTCTGAAGAGGAGACTAGGCAGTTGGCGCGGTACCTTGAATCCATAGGCGGTAGAACCACTGGATTCCTTTCGTTTAGAGGTTTTGGGCAAAGGCTGTTATTACCATTCGCGCACTCTGCTAACCCAATGTACAATTTTAATGAGATGGTAAGTAGAGGCAAAATATAATATAAATTCCTTTGCTTGCTTCAAAATTATATTTATGTCAAAACTTACTTAGATATGAGTACATTTAATACGTAAAGTTAAATCTTAATCTTATTGCATTCATTTTAGATTAAGTTGGAGCAAGTTTTCCAGATTTTATCACATCATATCGTTTCAGAAAATAATGCTTATTTATTTTTTATTTTTTTGTTAACAGTATTTAATTTTGAACAGTAGCCTAATCAGATGAATGTGTTTATCAATACAAATAACTTTTTTCATAAAGACAAAATTTAAATTACGTTTTTTTTTTTTGACGTGATAACGTCTTTAAAATCGTTTTAGTCGGGTGACTGTTCAGAAACTTGTGTCACACCAAAACCTCACGAGCGCGATCGCAGGTATAACGAGAGAGAGACGGACCGATCTCCCGTCTCATCTCGAGCGCTGCCAGTCATTCCGTGAAACTTGTCACGCGGAATCCTCACGAGCGGAGGCTGGCATAGCGTTCGAGTGAGTGGACCGATCTTCCGTCTCTCTCACTCTAGCGGCATACAAACGAATAGAGATTTTCTCGTGCGGTTAAGTTTGATTTGAGTTAAAAACGATAGATGTAATTTAAAATTTGAAAAAATTGTTATCTTCATTAATTCCTTACTTCCCAAAAACTTATATCACCAATAAGACGTTATCACGTAAACATCTCGATCGTAAACCTACTTTACAAACAACCAATTTTTTTTTTTCACTCTACAAATGTATGGAGCAGCAATTTTTTTGCATGATTTCTATGTTTATAGCAAAAGTTTACATTTGCTTTGTATAGCAAAGAACTATTATAAACCACAATCTGTGTAAGCTATTTGTGTGGTGATGTCTGTCTGAATTTTATAAATGTTTTTTTTTTAGTTGAATACTTTTAATACTTCTAATAACTATTGTTTTGGTTTCAGGCCACTATTGGAAGAAGAGCTATGGGGTCATTATCCGTCAGATACGGTACTCAATATCTAGTTGGAACTTCTGCACAAGTGTCTGGTACATTTTTATTTATTTAATTCCTTTCGATAATCATAAATATTTAACTACAAATATAACTAAATAAGTCAAAATAACAACAAGATACTTTAAGGGACTAACTTAATTAAACTTGTAGAAGTAGTAGATCAGATGTTTGTGATTTCATTAAGGTGTGTAGGTGATTTAATTTGAGATTGGTCTAAGGATAATAGTTACATTATTAATTATCTTTCATCTGGGTCTTTACCATGAATGCTAAACAGTCCATAACAGTATTGTTTTCTCGTAAACTCTTTAAATAAAATAAATAAAAAAAAACTTTAAGTATTACTGTTTAAAGAGTTTATAGTTAGGCCTTTGCTAAAAATAAGACGAATTACAAATCCTGTAAATGTAAATCGTTTGAAAATTGTTATCTTTTTAAATTATTATTTTTTTATCCAAATTTGAACCAGACGTGTCGAAGATGTTCATTATTTAGTTAGAATATAATTAAACGTCATAAAAGGTGCCCAAAACAATTTCTCTAGATCGGTGTTGTGATGCACTTTTTATTTTTTAAGAATCATTAACATTATTTTTATCTTCATTTCAGATGGCTCCACAGGCACAGTAGCTGACTGGATCAAATTCCGTTTCAACCCTCCCATTGTGGCTACGTACCTCCTTAGAGATCAAGGACAATGGGGGTACACCCTCCCAGTAAACCAGGTCCTCCCTAGCTGTGAAGAGACCTACGATTCTCTTATGGCTATTCTGAGAGAAGCGAGATTTATCAATGTCATTGAATGAGATAAATAAAATGTATTGTATAACGTATTTCCTATTTTATTTTGCACTAGCTGCTGCCCGCTACTTCGTACGCGTGATCTTGAGTAATTATCGTTGGCCTGCGACTATGTCCACGGAGCTACACCAATCAACCTTAATAGGCAAGTTTCCTGGGTTAAAAAAAGATTATTCCATTTAGTCCGTCAGTTAGATTATCAAAAAATATTGGACCCATATTTTGTCTTTTGTCAATTAAACAAAAAATAACGAAGATAAAGCGCATCAAAGAGAGCACGTGACGTCACGCCTTGCTAAAAAGTGTCGCAGGGCGTGACTGAACTTTAATGGGCTATATCTTCATAATTTTTTGATCGATTGAGAAAAGAAAAAATATGTATTTCATGTTTTCTGTTAATCCAACTGACGGACTAATTAGATTTTTTTAGGAAACTAGCCAATTGTCATCACTTGTTCTAAAGGGTCCGATTAAGCAAGCTTAGTTTAAAAAATAACACTCTTTTCTTGACACTGACATTAAGGCTATACTGAAGGTCTACGGTGAAGTTTTTCTCTTGCAATCTTTGCCTTACCTACATCTGGCGTTAGTTTGACTGAGAGCTGGAGACGTATTTTTGAAACATTAGAAATGAATCTTGAACTCGAACACGAAAACAATTATTCGTGTATGAAAATGGTCTCTATTGCTTCCGATTTTACGAATTTTTGAATCACTCGAAATAGGTGTTGCTATTAACTTGAAATCTTGTAACTAATTTTGTTTCACGTAGAAAATATTATAAACCATAAAGCAAAAACTCATTAACGAACGTAAATAAAAAGTTATTATGTCAACAAATCTCTGTCAGCCATATGTTTACTTGTCAATGTCATTCTTCTGTACTTTCTACTAGTAGAAAACAAAAAACGAGTGGGTAGGATCACACGTAGCAGAATTCACGGAATGAATTTCAAAAATAGTGATTTTAGGAATTTGCATGCGAATTTTGCGATTTCCTATTCGGATTGGAATTCGCATGATTCAAAAATACGTCTCTTGGGCTGCTGTAATAACAGCTTTAAGGACTTCGTCTTTAAAGCTGGTTGTTTTAGCTATAGAGCTATAGAGCCTGCTCCTACTACAAACATTAACGGTTTGGTTTTATTGGAGGTCATTGCTGTGTTAGGATTTTTTTGTTTACGATAAGTATCACTTTAACTTGTTTTTCTTGAATACCTTAGTCAAATCGAGAAACAACCTTTTCTAATTTTGCTTGTTTTGTCTAAGCACCAGTAAGTAAAACTGTTATCTGTACCTCGTAAACGCAACGTCTGCCCAATAAACTAAATATACGTTCTGTCGTTATGAGATCTGTATTCTTTCCGAATAAAAGTTAGGTATCTAATTTGAAGTTATTCAGAAGTTCAGTACCTAGATCATTCCTTAGTTTTGTGCATGGTCCATAGGATGCATGCATAGCTCATCTTAAAATGTGTTTGCATTTACACCTACTTTGCGACTGTTTGTTCGGGCTCATCTTCAGAACAACTTATAGATTAAAGTTAACACGGGAACTTTTAAAGGAAAGTTAAAAAGTCAATACTTAATCAATACCATTTCATATTATTACAGGTAACGTTTCAATTGTCATAGTTGTAGGACTGGATTGAAATGAGAAAATTCTTTCATTTTGATCTGCAGTCAGTTTATGCGTCGATCTATTTTTAGATATTGAACAGAGAATTAATCTTATTACAATCTGAAAACAATTTATAATTTATGATCTTCATAATGCATTAAATATTTCCCAGATAAACAACAATAACTGAAGTTACAATAAAGGTCAGGTCGTAAAGATAATATGTTATGGTGCTGATAAATTTTATGATCTAAATTATGTACATACAGCTTTATCCTTGACTTTATCTGTGTAGAAGTTACCGCCAAAAGCCGGGTCAGAAACAGGATAGAAATATGCATGTGCTATACAAGATCAAGATCTTTATATGCGCTATATTGAATCTAATTCTGTTCAGTTAATCAAGCATGATTAAGAAACAAACATACAAGCATTTATAAATTATTAAGAAATTCAGGTCTCTTTTATCAAGCAATCTTTAAACATTATAATCGGACGCCAGTTTATAAGACTTTTTTTTTTAGTTTAATAAATCTAGATAAACATAACTTGAATAGATAATACATAAGAAGTGCCCCAGTCACTAAACCTGTTTGTAGCTTATGCAGACGCAGTTTCAAGAGCTAAGCTGTCCCGATACTATAGGTACTGAAAATGTATCCTAACCGCAACAGCTTAGGATCAACAAGGCGCCGGGTGATCACCTCAGACCTCTTGAATGCGGGTGAAACACCGATACTGAAAGTCCTACAGATACTTTTTAACTCCGTTTTGTTTGTGGGAATAACTTTATTTCAACTTTTTTCATCATTATCATCATCATCATTTCAGCCATAGGACGTACATAGGCCTCCCCCAGTGACTTCCAGATTGGCCGGATGAAAGCGGCTCGCATCCAGCGGCTTCCTGCAACCTTTACCAGGTCGTCTGTCTACCTTGTAGGTGGACGTCCTACGCTGCGCTTGCCGCTACGTGGCCTCCATTCCAGAACCAGAACCTGGTGCTGAAGTGTTTATCCAAAAACGCCACCATGTCGGTCCGAGTACAGGAGCAGAGCACGAAGGCGATTCCTCTGCAGCGCGGCGTAAGGCAGGGAGATGTGATATCTCCGAAACTGTTCACCGCTGCATTGGAAGACGCCTTCAAGCTCCTGGAATGGAAAGGATTCGGCATCAACATTAACGGCGAGTACATCACTCACCTTCGGTTTGCCGACGATATCGTGGTCATGGCAGAATCGCTTGAAGACCTTGGCACAATGCTCGATGGCCTTAGTCGAGTTTCCCAACAAGTAGGCCTTCGGATGAACATGGACAAAACAAAGATCATGTCAACTTTTTTCTACCTAAGAAATTCTGGAAGAGATTAGCCAAAATATATATAGCCAAAACCAATTGAACCGAAGTCGACAACATAGCTCTTTGAATCGCAAAGCTAAAGTGACAGACCACATCTTTTGCATAACTAACAAAAACAGGAAAAGACGCTAAAAATGATTATTTTTAGTAAAATCTATTTACACATTTATTTCCGTTCAGCTTTGGTGGGTTAATAATCCAGATACATCTGACTGATTCTAGAATCATGGTCATGCGTATCTGGATTAGGAACCTGATGAGTCTAGACCCGGCAAGTCCACATGAGTAGTGAGTTAAAGGTTTACTCACTCCGACGACCTTCGTAGCTGAGAAGCGAGTACACCGGACTTGGCCTTGCCATCTCTGAGGTCCCGGATTCGATTCTCGATCGGGTCCATGTAAAGAAAACGAACTTTTCTATGTTGTCTCGGGTCTGGGTGTTGTGGTATGGTCGTTCTTTCTGTTTTCTATAACACTAGTGCTTTAGCCACTAACTTAGGATTAGAGCAATGTATTAAATTTTGTCTTAAGAAAAACACTTATCATATAAAAGTTACATTGTCATGCTGTGTCTATTATATTTATCAGTTCGGTATCTAGGACAACGCCAGTAAATTCGCGTTATCTTTTATTGAAATTATAAACTTTATATGTTTTAATTTCCCAATTTACAGCTAGGTTATAACCAAGAATAGAAAAAAATTACTTCAAAACGTATTAAGGTAATCATTTACCCATAAAATTTCTTTGCTTTTGCACGTCAGGAACTTCAAAATGTTTAAACCATTATTAATTTGGATCGGTTTTGTAAGTTTATCGCTTGGAGCAAAAGTTCGTTTTGACAATTACAGTCTGTATAAAGTTCTACCAAATAACGCTACCCAAATCAAGTGGCTTGAAGAATTGCAAAATGCTGATGATAAATTTGATTACTGGAGTGAACCCAGGTCACGCGCAGAATATGTTTCAATTTTATCGAGCCCAGAAAACAAAGAATATTTAGAAAACTTTTTGAAAGCGCGTGGCATTAATTATAAAATCACTTTACCAAACATTCAAGAGTAAGTCCGTATTTGTTTTATGTAACATTAATAAACATGAACTCTATGTATACAGAATGTTCCTTAACTCAAAGATTGTAACCACATATTTTTGGAATTAATTATAAAATCACTTTACCAAACATTCAAGAGTAAGTCCGTATTTGTTTTATGTAACATTAATAAACATGAACTCTATGTATGTAGAATGTCTAGTAACTCAAAGATAACCTTGTAACCACATATTTTAAACTTAACTAGAGACCCGCCCCGGCTTTGCACGGGTGCAATGCTGATACTAATATACTACTGAACATACAAGCACGCGCCGCCGGCCCCCCGGCCGGTACCGCCGCAACCGCTATGTCCCTGTAGTTTAAATCTATAATATCTTCGAAAATATTCATTTAAATTACATGCTGTACAGGGCCATAATGATCTATATTAAATGCACAATGTATTTAATGCACTTAATTGGATAAGGATTAATACTGTATTGCTTAAAATCGTTCATAAATAAGCCAATATTTCTTGTAAAAAGCAAAGAAAAAAAAAATTGATATTCTGGGTTATTCCTAAGAGATAGACATAACCTCTTGAATCACTATTTATTTGAAAAACAGCATCAAAATCCGTTGCATAGTTTTAAAGATCTAAGCATACATAGGGGACAGACAGACAGCGGGAAGCGACTTTGTTTTATACTATACAGTGATAGTAAACAACTTTTGTTCTATGAATATTATTTTTGTCTTTCTATACAAATTAATCGGCTTTTGTATGTGATGTCGATATTTTTTATGAAAATTTTCAAGTCATAAAACAAAAAGTTTTTCACCATGATGTAAAAAATATGTGGTTACAAGGTTATCCTTGAGTTAAGGGACACCCTGTATAATAGCGTGTTAAGATGTTATACAATGAAATAGAAGATGTGTAAAATAGGTCTTTTTCTAGCTACAAATAGTCGAAGTCATTTAGTTTATTGCATCATATTGGTACAAAGATTTTAAATTAATTCAAGTATAATACAATAAAAATACAACCTACCTCAAAACTACTTAAAGAATTGTGATTAATACTGAAGTGAATCAATAAATAAGATGATGATAATTATTTTAACCTATGCTTGTTTAGTTATTGCAACCACTGTACGTAATAAGTTAAAATTTCAGAGTTATTGATAAAGAATCAGTGCATAAATATATTAAATCCAAAACTGGTAGTATGACATGGGATGCGTATTACACTTTGGATGACATCTATGCGTGGATTGACGATTTAGTAGCCACTTATTCATCCGTAGCAAGTGTTATACAAGGTGGAATTTCATATGAAGGTAGGGTAATCAAAGGAATAAAAATTTCTCATGGTTCGGGTAGAAAAATTATATTTATTGAAAGTGGAATACATGCACGTGAATGGATCACACCTGCAGTAACCAATTACATCATCAATGAACTGTTAACTAGTAATGATGAAGAAACGAAAGCGGCTGCTCGTGATTTTGATTGGTACATTTTTCCTGTCACAAATCCTGATGGCTATATTTGGACACACATACAGGTAAATGTATAATCTTTTCCTTCAGATTGAATCATTTCTGTTGTCCTATATCAATAATTATTTTAGTTTTCTATGTAATTCTGATCTTACACTATCTGATTTCTTGATGATGCTTGCATTGAATTGATATTATTAATACAGTACAGACTATGGCGTAAAAATCGGCGTCCGTTTGGTTCCGTATTCGGAGTAGACTTAAACAGAAATTGGAACAACAACTGGCTAGGTAATTTCTTCCTTTCATACGTTTATCATTAAAAAGTAATACAGTTATGTCAATATGTTATCAATTCCTTTTCTAGGTGTTGGGGCAAGTAGTGACCCAGCTTCTAACACGTATGCGGGCCCTGGTCCATTTTCCGAAGAAGAAACAAGAACTTTATCAGAATATGTTAGATCTCTCGCTGATAGAATAGATTTATATCTGTCTATGCATTCTTCTGGGCAATTGCTATTGTTACCTTTTGGTAATACTACCGAACCATTGGCAAATTACTACGATGCGGTCGGTATTTTGAAGTATTTTTTTCAACATTACAACTATTTAGTTATTATACCTCTGTTAATTAATTGTTCTCCTATTTACTTTTACTTATTTAGATCAAAATCGGCAGACGAGCAATGGGAGCTTTATCCGTCAGATACGGAACACCTTACACTACAGGAAATATTGCTGAAGCCATCTGTAAGTAACTAAATTTAAAGTAAATTAAAAAAAGGGTAATCGCTGTCACAGCACTGATAGCTCTATTTTATGCTATCAAGGAAATTCTTATAAACTATATTACATTGAACAATTTTAAAGGAAATTGTTAAATTTTATATAAAGAAATACCTATGTTTTGTGTCAAACATATAGCAAACGCGTTTTATCTTACTTCTCGTAGATCTTGCAACTGGTACTAGTATAGATTGGGTCAAAGAAGCTCTTCAGGTTCCCCTGGTGTACTGCTATGAACTTCGAGACCGTGGGACTTTTGGGCATGTCCTACCAGCAGATCAGATCTTACCCAGTGGCGAGGAGACTATGGATTCCATACTGGATATGATCTACCAAGCGAGGAGGTTGGGGTATATGAACACTGGAAATGGTCTCTATGCTTCAATATTGACGATTGTGTTAATTTTTGTGAATTTTTACATAAATTAGAATTTGGTGTATTTAATTGAAATCTCTGTATTTTTATTTAAAAAAGCATAACTCACTTGTGAAAGACATACACAGTAAACAGTTTTATTTTGCAGTAACTTGATAACCGAATCAAACATTTCTAGCATCTATAGTTTTGTTGTAGGTACATATTACAAATTAGTAGAATTTAGATATTTTAGGCAAGCTTATTTTCATAGTCTGTAAAATTTATTTGTCGGTATCAGTTTTATGACACTATTATTGAACTCGTAAATTTTATCATAATGCATAGTAGTTTGATATCAGAAGTCGTGGACGCCGAAATAAGTGTTGACTAGTAGCTCTTGTTAGTACCATATTGATTTTTTTACATAGAAATGGAAATAAATTCAACTTTTTTGTTTTTCATTGTAATGAGTATTATGTGTTTTGTGTCATGTGACAAATTTCGGTTTGATAATTATACCCTTTATAAAATGTACCCCAAAACTGATAGCCAATTTATTTTCCTGCAAACGTTACAAAATACTAATGCGAATTTCGATTTTTGGAACGATCCTGTACCAAATGCCAAATATGTAATGGTGTTATCAAGTCCCGAAAATAGAAAATCGCTTGAAGATACCATGAATAAGAATGCTATAGGATTTGAAATCACTCAGTCGAATATACAAGAGTAAGTACAAAAAATTTTTGTAAAATATGTGTTGTTATAAACTGTGGGTTTAAATTCTTGAATTTGAATTTCCTATTTTATTAGTTACTTAAATTCTTTTGTTTAAAAACAATATTTTTATACTGCATGACCAACATTTCCAATCGTAAAAATAACCTCCTCATATTAAAAAGCCAATTTTTTTAAATTTACTAATCAATCTTTTAGTAGAAGTTGTTATTTGAGATAAAAAATCACCACACTGTAGTTGTAACATATTTCTAGATATATTGACAACGAATTTGTAGCCTCCTCTACAAGGATAAATAATGGAGAATGGAACACTTACCACACTTTGGACAGCATATATAGTTGGATGGAAAACCTAGCCACAGATTATCGCGGAATAGTAACAGCGATCAATGGTGGAGTCTCTTACGAAGGTCGTCAAATTAAAGGTTTGAAGATATCTCACGGTCCAAACAAGCGAGCAATTTTTATTGAAGGTGGCATACATTCTAGGGAATGGATTACTCCTGCTACAGTAAATTATATAATCAGCGAACTTCTTAGTAGTAGAGATAAAGATATTCGAGCAGTTGCAAGAGATTTTGATTGGTATATTTTCCCTGTCACAAATCCTGATGGATATGTTTGGTCCCATGAACAGGTTAGTATTTACCGTTATTATTTATGTCATTTATTGGGTGAATATATAGTTGTTATAAGACAATGATTAGGGTAGAATAAAATAAATAGACTCTGAGACGCAAATTATCTGCAGAGAGATGGTATAAATGATTATCCACTAAGGGACAATATTAACATACTAAACTATTTTTTTTGAAGATGCTACGATATTTTACGATGTCCTTGTTTTAGTTCAGAATGTGGCGTAAAAATAGACGCCCTACAATTGGAACTCACATCGGAGTAGATTTAAACAGAAATTGGAACAACAACTGGCTAGGTAAGTAATCTGAGAGTTTTCAAAATTTATTTTAATTAGCTTTTCTTGTCTGATTTGTCATATTAAAGATCAACAGTTTTTCTATATACTTACTTACTTTGATGCCAGAAACTATAGTTTTTACCTGTTTTCATTTGCAGTCCAACAAAGTTTTTAGGTTCACATATTTTTATTTCAAAGTTTTCTTTCAAGTCATTTGTTATTTTGTTCAGATTATGAAAGATACCTAGTGTGTACCTACTATGCCCAAGAAAAAAAAGCTTGTCATTGTTTGATTGGTGACGTAGTTCTTTTTAGTTTCGCCTTATTGTATGTTAAAGTAACTAGCATAGTGTGTTTGATATTTAAGAATAAAATAATTTATTTATAAACCACACATTGATTTTAAAGTAAAAAAAGAACAATTAAATTCTAGTGTTTGTATGCTTTAATAATTTTACCTACAATTTTGTTACATTTTATCAGCACAAGGAGCTACTACCAATCCAGCTGCAGATAGCTACGCCGGCCCGGGACCTTTTTCTGAGCCTGAAACGAGATCCTTGTCGACATTCATCAGCAGTATTGGAGACAAAATTGACATGTATTTGTCATTCCATTCATTTGGACAACTATTGTTGATTCCCTTTGGAAACACTACGGAACCAGTTGCTAATTACCACGACGCGGTGGGTATGCTAGGAATATAACAAGACCAATTTTATAACTAAAACAAGTACTTGAATGTGTACGTACTTTTTTATTTAATGTTTGCCCTGTCAGATTATTTACATAGAGTATTTTCTATAGTTATTTACATAAAATATTTAGATGCTCCACCAAACTAACGCACTACTTTGATGATTATAAATAAATAAATAAAAATAAATATTGGACAGCATCACATACATTGCTCTGATCCTAAGGTAAGAAAGTAGCTAAAGCACTTGTGTTATAAAAATCAGAAACAACGATGGTCCCACAACACCCAAACCCGTGTCAACATAGAAAAGTTGGTTTTCTACATGTATCAAAAGAATCAAACCCAGCTACGGATATTGTCAAAGCATCATTTCTGTTTTCCACGATGTCGATGCTACTTCCATTAATTACTTGTTTTCATCATAATATAAGCATTTGGCCCTTGCGAGAAGAATTATAATAAAATCAGATAATCAATTTAATTACCGTTTTCAGATAAACATTGGGAGAAGAGCAATGGGTGCTTTGTCTGTGAAATTTGGAACCCAATATGTGACGGGAAATATAGCTGAAGCTATCTGTAAGTATTAAATTTTATTTAAATTCTATAAAATGATAATTACAGAGAATCATCAGATTGGTTTCTTTTTAGATTTAGCTACGGGTGGAAGTGTAGATTGGGTGAAAGAACATGTCCAAGTTCCACTAGTTTACTGCTATGAGCTTCGAGACCAAGGAACTCATGGATTTATCCTGCCTCCAGATCAAATTCTGCCCACTAGTCAGGAAACTATGGATTCTGTGATGGAATTAATCTATCAGGCCAAGCGATTTGGGTATATGAACAGTGGACCTACCATTGGAGTTTCTATCTTGACGATTGTTTTGTTACTAACATCTTATTTTATTTTGGTCTAATATTAAATAAATCAATTGTTTGTTGTAATGCATTGTTAGAAAACAATTATTCTTATTTTGTCCATTTATCATCATCATCATTTCAACCATAGGACGTCCGATAGGACTGCTGAACAAAGGCCTCCCCCAATGACTTATCATCGGGGGGAACGCCAATGCTTGCCACGCTTGGCAGGCGGGTTGGCGAGCGCTGTTTTTTATATGATTTTGCACGAAGACGCTGCCGCCGTGCTACAGAAATTAATCACCTCTTACCACACGCCTGTTGGCGGTGGGGAAGTGTATTCTTTATGGCCTAACTTCTAACAAATCGATCTAACTTGTAATAAAAGTTTACATTTGCATAATAACATCCTGATCACTGTAATTTCAAAAGCATTTCCCAATCTACCGTCTGAATGCTATCGGAAACTAAGATACAAGCTGAACGTCTATATTTACATACGCAATCATAGCCTCAAGGAGGCCAATGGAAGTAAATAGGGAGTACTTTTGCGATTAAAACTAGGGGAGGCTCTATTGACTGAGTCTGTTGTAAAACACCATGTGAAGATTTAGCCGGCGGCCATTAGGCTATATGAGAGGGCGGTCAGCGAGGACAGGATAACGTTATGCACGATAGAGCGGATAAAAGTTTTTTTTTTAGTTTTTGAGATTTTTGAGGTAATTTAGCAATAAGACAATATGGGTTTCAGAAGGGAAAGTTAATACTAGCTGTGGGTAAATACAATCTATGTATAGTGATGATGAAATAAAACTAACTATTTTCTTAAACCTTAAAAATAATTATAATATTATTATAAAACAAGAATGTAATAATGAATAAAACTCCTTTTTATAAAAGTTATTATTTTTTACGGTAACACTATTTCATAATTATATTTACTTTGTATTAAATAAATACACATCACTAAGCACAAAACCATAGAAATACCGTGATCTTAAAAACGACAGCTCCAAGTGCTACTATCTCACGCTGATTATTTCACTACCAAAACCGAATTCAAATTGACAGCTTGTTACTGAGTTAACTTTACGTTTAACAAAAACGGCTTGTTACTGCATACAGCCGTCCACGGAACCACGTCTAGTGGGCGCGTTATCGCGATCAACAGCTCTTTGAGCGCGCGCCCCGGGCCACTAGGAACTGCGCACGGATTCCTTCGACCTTGCTTGGTGCAATTGACAAGATGTGAGAGCCCACATGTGGTTTTTACGACCTTTTAAATTTTTTAATTATAACTTAGGGATAAAGAAAATGCTGATTTTCTTAGATGGCTTGGTTTAATTATAGGTTATCAGCAACACACACTAATAACATCTGACTCCTACTTCTCTAAAACAATTGCACAACGTCGGTCATCACCAAATTTAAAATCCGCATTCGTCACTCCTCTCGCTCACTATGTCTTCCTTCTCTTTCACACATGTTAGTTCCATTTCACATAATATTATTATTATAAAACTGCACTATGACTATCATTGGTTTGAATATTTCAAAGCTGGGCAGTTACGGGTTCGAGGGGGAAACGATTTACACTTTATGTGTAATGTAATGAGCATGAGCATTTGCAACCGAGTCACGAATGCCATTAAATGTATATAAGTATGTCTGTATCGTTTATTTAAGAAATAATTATGCGTCAGACAACACATAAAATTGACATGTTCTTGAAGAAAAGGAATTAACATCCGCGTGTAACTGTGTTACGAGGTAGCAGATTGACCCGAACCGGGAATTGAAACCGGGACCTTTTGCGATCACGGTGAATTACTACGCCACTACACACCATTCGGGTTTTACAAACTTAACATAAATCATACAAGAAATCAAATCAAAGCCGAGACCATTCTCGTAAATAATTTACAAGTTATATCATTGTTGTATTTAATATGTATGTTTGAACTGAAAATACAATATACTGTCTTTATAAAGTGCACATATGAATGTAGGTGAAACTATGTAGATTCAATCGTAAAAATACAGCAAAAATAATTTAAAAAATCTGTATTAAATGTTTTATAGAACTTTTTATTTCCTTAGCCACTGTAAAGAACATAAAAACATTTTAGATTTTGAACTAGGTGTGTTTTTGTTGTCTGTCCTGTTGTTGTGTTGTTGTCAAAACAAAAACATTTATGTCAAATAAAATATTCGAATGCAGTAGGTATATATAGTGGTGATTAAACAAAATTAAAACATTTAAAACATTTTTTTTCCTTATTTTATTTTATTTTAATATTTTTTCATTGATAAAATTTAATGCAGCAGGTAGCGAAGATTTAATAAAAATTAAATTAAAAAAAAAAAATGTTATTTATTTTCATTTTCCCATTGATTAAATAAGGTCTAGTTACCCCCCAATTTTTATATGCACTTAATAAAGACTCAGTCTGTATTTTTTTTAAAGTTTGGTTCATTCCTCTCCTCTTTAACCATTGCAATGTCAGTTATTAGTTTGTACTCCAAACCATAGGTTCAAATGAGAAGTAGTCCACTACTACAGTCAGTTATTTCCCCGGAACACTGGGCCACTAGAAATAGTGCACGGATTCTTCAAACCGTGCTTGGTACAAGTTGCAAGATATTCACATCTGACGGTTATTTTTTTACAAAAGTAAAGTTATCTAAGTTATCTACGCACAGTCTGCCTGCTTAGCATGAGCACTAAAAACACGATATGATATGATATAGCGAAATATCGACGTCAACTGTAAAAATATGATAGATATAGCCGCCATGTTGAATCGCTGTCACATATTAAGATCGCTGTTTCGATAAAAATTTAAAATGGCGGCTAAATCTATCATATTATTATTTTTAAAGTTGGTGTCGATATTTCGCTATATCATATCGACGGTTGAAAGGCAAAAGGCATCAAGCGACATTTTGATAACTTTACAGGAGAGCGATTTAAAGTTTTTATTTTTGGAAAAAAAATCGTAGTTATCTTTTAGCGCTATAAACAGAGAAAAGTCTTACAGAAATATATGTTTTAAGAAAAGATCTATATTATGCAATTAAAGTTTCAGCTATAGAGTTATTATTTACGAAGTTAGATGTCGGTTAACCCTAAATGCCCTATTTTTGGATTAAGGCAAAAGAGGTCAAACGCCGCTGCACTTGAAAACGATTCCAGGCAAACCGATTTAACAACCATTTATATAATAATTGGTTCCATGCAGAACACCTTATGAGTCAAATCTAAAAAAAATTGATTAAAGCTAAAAGAGTGAAAGGGGCAATATTACTTAAGTTGTGCAAGGCATAATAATTCAAAGTCAAACGTTATCTTTGTGTGAATAAGGAAGAAGATCTTATGAGCCAATAGAAGTTTAATGGCATATAGCTGAAATACAATATATTTAACGAGTTTATAGTTTATTGCCACTTAGGCTATTGTGTATTGTAATCGATTGTATGGATCATAATTAAACACAATAAAAAAACTCTTTTGCAAACAATTCTCTTTAATTTTTCAGCACATTGCACATAAAAAGCATGTGGTTTTTCAAAATTAAATAACACAAAAAAGTTTCCCCAGTACCCGCTTATTTATTTTAATAATTGATAAAATATAACTACCAAAGATAAATAACAGTAAGCAGAAGGACCTAGTCCTAGCCACAAAAAAATATTTTAAAGAATTAACTTCATAGGACCTAGGAGCTAATCATACTTAAGGTAGTTTTTTTGGCAACATGAAACGTGATTTTCCTGCATGAAACGTGAGAAATGTTTGGTTTTTAAGCTTTGTATAAAAAAAACATTAATAAATATTTTTCAGTCAATCAATTACAAAACACACTACGCCAGACCAAAAAATGAAAAAATTTAAACTGGTCAAGGGACACCACATTTACTTGTTTAAATTGCATTACTAAGTACCAGTAAGTATCATACCAGCGTAAATTGACAAGCGTAAAAAAATCTACATTCCACAAAAAGTTGGTTTTTATTTCATACAGTAAGACTTTATTATTTTAATTTAGTTAGTCCATGTCTTACGACTATCTGGTGTAGTGGTTCACGCTCCGGACTACAAAGCCAGGCTGTTTCGGCTTAAAACCCCGCAAGGGGCTACCGTTTGTGTGATAAGCACGAGCATTTGTTCCTAAGTCATGAATGTTTTAAAATGTATTTAAGTAAGTTTATCCGTTATATAGAGAGGATAAGTTTGCGCGCTCCAAGGTCAAAGCGGCACAGGACATTTTCCAGTGTCGCTTTGTTTAAGACCCTGGGGGTAACCTGTTATGCAAAGACCTTGCAGTGAAGGAGAGATGGCGCTCTATTTCCATAAGCAGCACAAAGAGGTGCAGCCACCAGACCTTCCTCCTTTTTGCCGCCGATGGAGTCTCAATCGAAGCCAAATAGAAAGCGATGGGTCCTCGTGGGGTAGACATCATTGCCTACCTTTACAATTAGTGTTCCCGAGGCCTATAGGCTTTTAGGCTTTTTTTTAGGGCTAGCCTATGAAATAAGGGGCTAGAGGGGGCTAAAAGCCTTTTAGCCTTTAAAAAATGCTTTCAGGCCGTTAGGCTAGGCCTTTTTAATAGTCTTTTTTTGTCTACCCGAGGACTATAGGCTTTGAGCCTTTTTGTAGGCTAGGCGCATAATTAAAAGGCTTGAAAGGCTAAAAGCCTTTAAACAGTTTAGTCCTTTAGACTAGGTCTATTTTATTTATTGTTTGAGTATAATAATCATCAACTTAATTTTACGAGACAGAGGATACAGATGTTATATCATGGTGGAAAACTCAAGGAAAAAAATACCACATTTAAAATCTATGGTTTGATATTTTATCAATACCTGTTACAAGTGTCCCCAGCAAACAATCATTCTCCAAGGCAGGACAATTAATAAATAAAAAAAGAAATGTCTAAAAATGAAAGCTGTTTTTTTGGAAATAATGTGTATCAAGTAGTATTACCAATTTCTAATAATATTAGTTTTCATTAAATTTGTAAATAAATAAAAGTAAATACAATACAAAAATAAATCTTATTTAATTCATACTAAGTCAGAATATCAAAAATAGCTATAGCCTTAAAATAAGCCTACTACTTGCAAAAGACTTTAGTCGCAAAAAAAGCCTAAAAGGCTATTTAGGCCTATAGGCTTTTTTAAACCTCTAGGCTTTCTTAAAGTGAGTAGCGTTTTAAAGGCCTGGCATACTACCATAACCATAAAAAAGGACCAATAGGCTTAAATTTAGGCCTAAAAGCCTATAGGATCCGGGAACACTATTTATAATCGCATACTCTTGACCGGGCTAATCCCGAGCCGATGGAGAATGAGTATTATTACTCGTACTTCGGTCTTCAAAGGCAAGGGATCAGTGCAAAAGTTCGGCAACTACTGCGGCATAAAGGTCATGTCCCACACTATGAAGCTCTTTGAGCGGATTGGGGACTCCCGGATCCAACAAGAGTGTGCTTTCTCGGAGTGTCAATATGAGTTTCGTCCTGGCAACGGGACTATGGACCCTGTTTTCCCTCTAAGGGCCGTCATGGAGAGATACAGGACGAAGAACACGCCTCTGCACTTGCTATTTCTTGATCTGCAGAAGGCCTTGGACTGTGTTCCTCAAGTGGTGATCTGGTGGGCAATGAGATCCAAAGAGGTCTCCGAGGCATTATGTTAACATGATCCGAGACATGTACCGCAGCTCCGATTCTATGGTTCTAACCGCTGTTAGCGACTCCAAACCGTTCCCTATCACCGTCGGAGTACACCAGGGTTCCGTCCTCAGTCCGTTTCTGTTTAATGTAATATTAGACGTTGTGTCAGACAGCATCAGAGACACATTATCAGCCACTTGCTGAAAGGACAAATCTATAAGTTCATCATCAGGCCTGTCCTTTTATATGATAGTAAAGTGTGGCCGCTACTTGAGCGATACAAGCAGGAGCTACGTGTTACGGAGATGAATATGCAGAGTCGCGCGGAATGACCGCGTGAGGAACTCGCGCATTCGCGGTAGCCTTCATGTCCGTGATATTGCAGACAAACTGCAGGAGAGTCGCCTACGCTAGTACGGCCATGAAAACCAGCAAGCTACGTAGGGAACAAATGTTTGGCCACGCCGGCTCTGCCGGGTCCTGGCAAAAGCAGCGTGAAGGCTGACATGTATGCCAATGATCTCACAAACAGGGACGCCCAAGACCTTGCGAAGTGGAGGAATAAATTAAGGAAAGTGGAGTGGAGGAATAAATAAACGGATCCTGGGTTCTGAAGCGATGGCTTTGGACGCAACCGGGATTCACCGTGAAGATGATAACGATGGCGATTTCTAAAATGACAATAAAATATTTTATATTTATGTTTTACCAATTTCAATCCTAAAAACCCTATATTCATGAAAATTCTTGTAATTACATAAAAGATAATCCGTAAAATCATGGTAATAAATATACCATGGATCAGATGAGATACCTACCGATTGTCATGGTTTTTTAATAATGAATTTGTATGAAAAAGAACGTGTTTACGAGTAAGTATTTTTTTCTTCTAAGCTTTATGTTTAATAACTTCTTCCGTGTATGTACTTATTTTCAGCTAAGGAAGTTTTTTGTCTGTCATTTTTCTTTGTTTAGCTACTTAACCTGAAAAGTGAATTGTAGATTAAATATTTACACTTCTTTGAAATAAAAATATCCAAAAACAAAACAAACACTCACCATTTGTCAACACAGCACACAAACAGAACGCGCATTGACCGGTTGTTGTAGTCGCAATCGCAATCAAGACTAAATGCAACAACGTTTGCGGCTTGCGCGCCTACGTAAGGTGCGTTGTTCTAGGTTCAAATCAAATCCAGTGGTTGTAATGGTTGCGTTGCGAAGATTCAAACTACGTACCAAAGTTCGTCTATATAAACGGAACATGACTTACAAACCTCATGATACTTTTACTGCGTAAAAAAAAAGATTTAAGTGCCACATTAATGGTACAAATGATTGAGGAAAAATGATTAAAACAAAAAATTTGCAATTTTCTGAAACAGGTAAAAAGTCTGTACTGACTTTGGCAATTATTTTTACGTCATAGAAAAGGGGTTTAAATCACTTTTTAATTTACAATAGGTTAAGGTAAAACAACTTATGTAATACCTTTGTTGTGCGTAGAGTAAGGATAAAGGGCTCAAGCGATATTCATTTCCGATGATGTTTAAGGAAGAAAAACTTAAACGACAGCCATGTATTATTGTATTCCAGGCAAAACGCTTTAAATGCCGCGTTTATTAGATTTACAGCAAGGTAAAAAGATTTAAAAGTAATGTGTTCCTAAAACTGAAAAAGGATGAAAAGCTTAAGTGACTGCCTAGTTCATTAGAGCTACCTGCGAATTAATTGAAATCCAGGCCTTCAAAAAAATGATGAATTTTGAGTCGGTTAACTCCGGGCACTAAGAAATGATGGCCTTTTTTGTGACGGAGTCAAGCGCCATAAAAGTGCTCTGATTTATACCAAACTCGGCTCAAAAGACGCAGAAAAATTTGCTGATTCTAACTATGTATATAACTCAATATCGCCCAAAGTGTCGCTTGATGCCTTTTGCCTTTCCACCGTCGATATCATATCATATCGTGTTTTTAGTGCTCATGCTAGGCAGGCTGGTACTTGTATAATGTGAGAACAAGTGACGTATAAGATTTTGCTTCTTAAATAAAAAAAGTAAAGTTACCTAAACGTATACGTTCCACTGCAGAGCACAGGCCTCATCTCAACTATGAAGTGGTTTGGGCCATAATTCACCACGCGGGCCTATTAACATTGACCCGACCAGAATCGAATCCGAGACCTCAGACAAGGCGACGCTAAGTCCGGCACACTTGCCTTTCGGTTACGGAGGTTACAACATTTTTTTATGTATATTTTTTTAAATAAATTTGGTCAAGTTCTGATGATGGGATCTATAAGAAATAAATAAGTATCGGACAACATCACATACTTGCTCTGATCCTATGATAAGTAGCTTAAGCACTTGTGTTACAGAAATCAGAAACAGCGACGGTACCACAACACCCAGACCGAGACAATATAGAAAAGTTATTTTTCTACATTGACCGACCAGGATTCGAACTCGGGATCTCAGAGATATAGCGACACCAAGTCCGTTATACTCGCCTCTTGGCTATGGCCTCGTCATGTCGATTGACCAATGATGTTTCATCATTAATGGTGATAATCATTGTGATCATTTATTTTGCTAAATGAATCTCTATTTCCGTTGGTCATCGCATCACGCGTGAACGGATGGAACAATTTCGTTAATTATTTTTTTATTGTGTTCATTACTGTCAGGAGACGGTTTTTACAAAAAAAATTGCGCTGAGATTCCTCTATGAATAAACTAAAGACCACGCAAACAAAGTCGCGGGCAACAGCTAGTTGCAGATGAAAAATATGATCCAGTCATTATAATACTCGTATTATCTTTGCCGATAAATCTATTAGTAAAATTAATAGCTCATTCTCATTAATTTATGAAGTCGTGAACTGCACTATTATTATATTATATTATATACAGCTTTATTGTTATCCCAACAGTTTCATACTGAAGCACTCAGCAGTAATGGATTTGGTGAAAATTAATTATTTCCACCGTTGCGTGGCGTGGGTTTACTCGTATTTCAAGAATTTTTGATGTGTGAAATTCAAACGGCGACCGACACACCCAATTTCAACTTTATGTCTCCTTTCTAGAGTACGTTTTCAGTGATATATTCTGAAAATCGAGTCCCTACCACTTGTGGAACTTTGAGGACGTCATTATTAGTTCAGAGTTGATTTTCAGTATAATTAACTTTTGACACCTCTTGTATGGAAGCATTGTGGCTTTAAGTATTCTCAATCAAGTCCTCACGAAATCAACAATCCGTTGGAGACCTAGTTCAGTCCGTGATATTGTGATGAGTGAAGTTTATAAAGGGAGTTGTTTATCTAATATTTTTTGTTTTAATGAGAATAATTTCAGCGGTGTGTTAGTATATTATGTATTCCTAATTAATTTTCTTCCGTCATGTAAATGTGACGAGATATATACCTTCTATTGAACATTCGTTATTTTTATTACAAAACTAGCTGTCATTTTCTTCGTACTGCCATAATTTTTTTTTTCGTGAAATTTTTGTTTTTTTTTATAGTCTTCTGCTATTTGGGGCGGAGACAAATTCAACAAATTATAAATCATAAAATCGGTCCAGCTTTTCTTGACTTATAAATTGTGTAACTAACCCGACTTCGTTTTACATATATAGATTGACCTCAGTAGGTACCTAACTATGAACGCTAGACGTAAGCAATGTTGTTTTTACTCTTTTTTCATTTATTTAACATTCAAATACATGAGACCTCCGAAGACTTGGTGTCGCTATTTCTGAGGTCTCGGGTTCGGTCAATGTACAAAAATAACTTTTCTATATTGTCTGGGTGTTATGGTACCGTCGTTGTTTCTGATTTCTGTAACACAAGTGCTTAAGCTACTTAACATAGGATCAGAGCAATGATGTGCTGTTCAATTCATTTCAATTCAATTCAATATATTTATTGCGTTCTATAATGCTACATAGGTGTTATAAATAGGTACATTAATCAGATCATTGTAGACCCTTTATTATTATGTTGTCCAATATTTATTTATATTTATTTATGACTGATATCATTTAGTTACCACTAAGATTATGTTTGAGCTATCGGTAGATTACGATAAACAATTTTAATAGGTTAAGATAAAGTAATACGAGTTAATAGGTAGGACCGTGATGAAACTCGCCCTAATTCTTAATTTTGCGATGCACAACCGCGTACTCCTTATTAAAACGAATGGCATTTAAACTTTAAAGTAAAAAATTGGTCAAATAAATTTGGACCATACACCACCGAAGATATTGTAATAAAGACTAATACTTATGGCATTGAGTTAGATGGGACATTACTAAAAATATAACATAGTCAGCCAGACAATGGAACATACTGTCATTACACCAGGTACATTTTTAACATAAAATAAATGACTAGGCAAGGTGGCTATGCTAGTAATCGCTCATGTACGCATTGACAGAAGAACTAAAAAGATAATGATGTACCTACTCTTTCAGCTTTTATCTAAAATTTTGCTGAAATCTTTTAACTCTATTCAGAAAAAATAATTCTGTCTTAAAAGCTCGTGATTAGGCCTCTGAACGTTAAAAAGTACAAACAGTAGTGTCTCTCAAGGAGGTTTCCTTTTCAGGGATTGACATAGTCCAGAGATCATCAACATCATTTCAGCTATAGGACGTCCACTGCTGAACATAGGCCTCTCGCAGTGACTTCCAGATTGGCCGGTTGGAAGCGGCCTGTATCCAGCGGCTTTCTTGCACGTTGCGCTTGTCAGTACGTAGCCAGGGATACTACCTCTGAAATAAGAATAAAACTAAACATAGGAAGATTACGTAAAAAAATATAATATATATGAAACTAAGTAAGGTTAATTAATCAATTTAAAAGTCAAGAAGGGCTGGACCGATTTTTATGATCTCTGATTTGTTGAATTTGTCTCCGCTCTTAATAGCAGAATAACTATTAACAACGGAAAAAAATACGGAAAAAAGGAAAGAAGAGGCAGTACGAAGTTCGCCCAAACAACTACTAAAACATTAACTAGTAAATACTACTTGGTAAAACTAAGTTTCATAACAACTTGAACCTTACATACCAGTGGTAGAGCTTGCGCAAGCTATTCACCTTGTGTACCATAATTTACATATTTTTTCTGTTATACAGATCAACCAAGGCAGAGCAGCTGTTGCTGCCACCTAAATATATTTTGTTTCAGGGTTGGTAGGTATGTCTCAACTCAAGCTCCTGTAGATTTTAGCTTTAAGTGCAATAATGATTGCTGACGACGATCGCCATTTTCAACCGACTTCAAAGGGGTTCTCAATTTTTAATGTGTGTGTATACGAGTATGTAACGCGTCCAATCGCCTATTGAATAAAGATTACCTCAGGGGTAGGCCTATTTTATTTCAAGAAAAAAATCCACTCGATAGGATGGAATAATTGGAGATTAAATCGGTGTACCTATGACCATAAGTTTAGACTCATAATTCATTTTGATATGCATTGATGAGGACTTCTCACTAAAATTTACTTAAAAATGTAATTTTTCAAAGTTAGTGATGGAGAGTTTGAATATTTTAGTTCTGACTGACTCCAAAAATAACTGATAAGTAAGATGTTTATTGTTCTTCTTCTGTCGTGTTAACGGCGATTCAATTTACTTTGATTTTAATTTTTGATTTAATAGACTTTGATCAAAACTTGGCTCTTGGCTACCTTTATGGTATTGACGTTAAACGGTCACAGTTTAAGCAGAGTAGATGTTTATTGTAAATATTTTTATTTTTTATTTTTGAAGGTTTAATCATACTGACTTAAAAGACTGGCAACTACAATCGGGCATGTGGAAAATTGATTTCATTCCAACTGAGAACACAGTACGTCTGCAACACAGTATTTGATATCTACCCGTGTGCATAGAAACCAGCGAACCGATGGTTCGGCCTATCGGCTGCATGTTTCGACATGCACCGTTCGCGGTTTCCGATAAATTTCTCTCTGTATATATCCTACATATTTTATTGTGCCTTTGTTTGCTGTACACCCAAATATGGGTGCTACGATCCCGTCGCCTATTTTTTGCGGGGACAGAGCAAATTGAATTTCTAGTTTGTTCCAAGCCGTTTGTTTGCTGTTTTTGTGGACTAAGTTTTGGAAAATTGATAACAATCTAGCCGGTGTTGTGTTGGGAAGCTTTGTGCACACACAATGGTGATTATGTTTATGTTAGGTACTTATGTTAGAACAATTTTAAACAACCGTGTTGTTAAATGAATTAATTTCCGCACCGAAACAATCTAAAGAAGCGTATTAATCTTTATTATTTTTAATAATTAATTGTTACGAAAAAAATACTTTAAAATACCCAAAAATAAAGTCAATTACGAGAGATTACAAAAGCCGCGCGGTCATTCATCAGAGCACAAGGACCTTGCACAGTGCACTTACGGTGCAATTTTTTTTATGAATGAGTTAAATTGTTCACGCGTGCGATTTTTAACAGCGGATAGGAATAAATAAATGTGAAAAAAATTGTTTTTGTTCTTTGCATAGTTTGATTAAGTTACTGATTCTGAGCCACTCTTAAAGATTTGGCACCCCTTCGCAATGTAACCTTGTAGGTATTCCTATACATAGTTCAATCTACCTACATCTTGTATTACGAGGTACGAGACAAGCAATTTTATCAGCGGCATCATCAGCACACCAGACCTAAAATTGTATCATTTAAGAAATATAATACATACATATCCCCAAATTAAAATATCAACTCTATTAATAAAACTATCTTCATAATCATTTTATTTAACAATAAAAGACGAAGCATTCACAAAGCACAACCAAATCTTAAAACATCATCTACGTATACTTGAATCCGAATGATCGTTCTAGTAACATTTAAAACACTCCGTTTAGAACATGCCGACTCACGGCGGAAAACAAAGATGTTCGAGCGATAATTGCTAATGGCGTGTAACAGTTTGTTATACTTCTGATTGGGATAACACATTCGAAGCCTGTCTGTCGGTCTGTGGGAAAAATGTACAAATTTATTCGGACAAGGAAAACTTAAGTTGTAGTTTCAGGAATGGATATTAAATAGAAGAACGTTGACCCAAAAGAGCTAAAATGAGAAAAGCGCTGTCATTTTCACAACAGCTGAGAGTACGTGGTGCTAATTTCCTCAATACCTCAAACTACTTAGTCTCTGAAACTGGTATGGAGTATCCTACCAAGTAAATGCACCAAATTTACTGGTTTTATCGGCGGATATGTATTTTCTTATTATTACGAATTTAAAATAAGTAGTGGGAAGCGTTGTTTGCAGTAGGTTTTATTGTTTCTTACATATTAAGAAGGATACAGAAAAACTACGCTAAAGAACTTCGTGTGGCCTCAACATTGTATAATGATAAGACCTAACTAAATCTTCTAATAAATAGTGAGTTTATTAAATTAAGGAATAAACATAATAAAACCTGCGATACTTCAATGAAAATTAAACAGAGTAACGCTAAAAACATGTTGACTGTAAAAATATCAATTAAATGAAGAAAAAAAATGACGATCACCTTGGTCTAGTGATTTGCATTCTGGATTACAAACCCAGATGACGGTGGGTTCAAATCCCACAAGAAACAATTATTTGTGTCATAAGTACGAGCATTCGTACCTGGATAAAGGATTTAATTGATTATCATGATGTATTAAGCCGTTGTAACTGTTTAATTGGTGTAATTTTAAAGCTAATTCAATATTTTTTTTGAAATTATAAATCTTAGTTTTAAATGTGATTTATTTTTTACTGGTGCCCAATGCTACTTTCTCTATTCAATTTTATTTACTTGTATCGTTTCAACCGGCTAATCTGGAAGTCATTGGGAGAGGCCTATGATCAGCAGACTATGACTGAAATGATGATGATGATAATGGTTTCTACGCTTTTCAACTGTTCCAAGCAAACTCACGCGCTCATACTAGTATAACGCATAGATATAAAAAGTGACAAACAAAAAACAACATTAACGCGCTGAACATATCAACGTATCGATCAATTACATTCGAAATAAGAGCATTTCTTATCAATAATGGATAAATCATTGTAGTTTGGATGTTTAAGATTGGTCGCTAACAGTAAGGTGGACGGAATTCAAAACTTTAAACCATACCCTACTTAGTGTCAAAAATGTGTATAGTACAATAAGTAGTAGTAACAATAAGTATATTACCAAATAAAAACTATAATGAAAATAGGCGTAAAAATTTGTCGTCGTGAAATAGCTCAAAGAAATGTTAGTGTTTCCATACAATTTTTTAAAAGGTAAAGGTATTTTGGGTTCTTTTTCAGAAAATCACTATAATATAGCCTATAACCATTTTGTCATTAGCGAAAAATATCAAGCAACTAGCTGAACCGGCGAACTTCGTAACGCCAATAAAGTTATTATTTTATATTTTATTACCTTTTAAACCTCCCTTGGACTTATACAAATATTTCAAAACCAAAATTAGCCAAATCTATTCAGCCGTTCTTGAGTTTTTGTGATAGAAGAAGATAGATAATTATCAGGCAGTAAGCTGTTTCAAATTCTCTCAATATATAATTTTATTATAAATTAAAAATACTCATTTCATAATTGACTTGGAACTGGATGTGCTAAGAAAAGTGCAAAAGTATTTTCCTGGATTTTTAGGTAAGCCAGCGGTAGTCATTTTTGCAGATTCGTCTTCTTCTTCGATCTTTTAGGACTTTTGCTAAGACAAAATTGTTTCAGATTTCTAACTGGCTAAAATTAAATGTAGGTGTAATCACAAGGAAACAGCACGTTTTCTCGTGAATTACACGAAATGTGATAAGTACATAGCCATGTCTGGCTAGGCATGGCTTAAAAACATTGAAACTTCAATCTTCATTGGCCAATGCATACCGTGCCTACAAGGAAAGCAGTGTAGTGAATACATTATATCGTTGGCACGGTCCAATCTATCGCTGCCCTATGCGAGGCCTATCACTGCTCAATTCTTTTGGAGACTGCTTTGAAAATTGGACTTTATTCATTCAGGCGCCGCCCGGCCTGAGACGTTAAGCCCTATTTAAAAAGGCAGGGCAAATACATTTTTGTATGCAACTTCACACGTACGAGTACAAGTTACAGAAGAAATGCAGTTTTTCCCTTTTTGAACACCTTTTCCACCTTATTCCAAAAAATACAAAATATGAAAAAAAACATACCAAATAGAATGTGGGCCACCACTTTTGACACATCTTCTGTGCCGTCATAAGGAAAAAAAAATTACGAATTGAGTTACATTTATATTTGGAATCAGTGAAAAAAGACATCTCAATCAGTATTTTTCTAATTTTATTTTCGTAATGTCTGATACGTCTTTTCTCCTTATGACGGCAGTTTTATGCAATAAATAACAAATTGAAATCTTTTTTATTCATTCTTCCAACCGCTGGATAATAAATAATATCAATAAACAGGCAAACAACGTGCTTACATAAACATTACCGCTGATTTCAAAATAATAGGTAACAATGAACGACATACGTTATTGTTACAATATTAAGGTACATCAAAAAGTTCCCATGATTTTCTTTTCACTTGAAACGTCCAAGCTGAGTGCTAAGAATAATATAGATTGGAACAGTAGGGTTAACAATAGCGCACGAAAATAAGGTGAATATAATTGATTATTTAACCAATTATAATATGTACTATATGGACTTCCGGCTGAACATAAGTTACTTTATATTCTGAAACAAACATTTCTAAGTTATGAGTAAGATTTCAATATCGATGGCGCTTATTTACGCAAATATTGTTGTAAATTTTCACAAAATGTTGAATATCTAATCAATAAATATAAACACTGTTATTAGTTTTGTTAAGAGTTTTGAATTTCAAACGATGTTCTAACCCGTTAAATCCTTTTATAGCGATGTTGATTCGTCAGTCAAATTAGTATCCTTTGCCTGTGTGCGGACTTTCTGCACGATCTTATGCTGTGTGGCTAATGAGAATAATGCGTGATACTTTGAGTTATAACGATTTATTGCGTCAATTTCGTTACACGATGTTACGCACAAAAATGATAGTTTATGTTACTACATTCAATAATATTGAAGATGATAGCCATTTTCTATTTGACTAAAATATTTTTACTTTTTGCCGAATATTTTAATTTACCATTTATTCAAATCACCTTGTGATATTATTCTGAAAATGAGCATTTAATATTGTACCCAAGACATGAATGTTTACAAATGTATTTAAGTATGTTTAAACGTTACATTCTTGTCATCATGTAAGCTTTATTTAGTTTGAAACTAGATAATTAGTGTGATTGTTAAAAAAAAAATTGTTCGGATTTTTTTTAAATCGTAGTTTGTGTACCTATAGCAGTCTAAGAAAATATTTCTGAAGCTACAGCACAAAAAACAAGAAATGAAAATTATTTACCAACGCTTTTAACATTTTCAAATGCCATGTTACGGCTTTGCGTATTCATTAATTGAGCATTTTGTGCAAATTTTTGCAACATTCTTTAGATTTTTATGTCAGCTTATCCAGAGTCAAGCACAAATACTGCTTAACTACCCATAACGCAATTGATTGGTAGGTACTTTCCACAACTTATGTCAACGTTAAGTAAATAATAATGCGTCCTCAATTATATTCACATTTCCTTAATATGTGAATGGCCAGTCATTACTTAGTCGTCACAATGGATTCAACTGTCGTTGAAACTAGACCAACCATTGAGATATTAATATTTTGACGTGGCAGTTAGAAACTAGTTAAATTATTGTGCTTTATAATTATTATCATTATTTTAGCAATAGGACGTCCACTACTGAACATGGGCCTTCCCCATTGACTTCCAGATTGGCCGGTTGGAAGCGGCCTGCATCAAACGGCTTCCTGCGACCTTTATCAGGTCGTCTGGCCAATTTGTGGGTGGACGTCCTATACTGTGCTTGCGGTACGTGGCCTCTATTCTAGAACCTCTCAGCCCCATCGGCCGTCAGCTCTGAGTGCTTGAGTTGTCAAAATTAATGAAGTAATAGTGCGTTAATTATGTGATGTTATTTACTATCATTGAACCCTTTAATACTAATTACAAAACCAATATAAAAATATTTTCTACAAATAGACCCGAATAAGGCTCTTTTAAACGGCTTTTCGGCAATTTGTTTTTTTTTTCTACCAGTGCTTCGACATAATACTGCGTGGGCCAGTTCTGAGAAAAATCTGCGCAAAAAGCTATTATATATTTTTTATTTTATTAAGAGGTAGTTTAATAAGAAAGCACACACTAAGGCAGTTGATAATCAGAAACTATTTCCATAGCGTAGATGCTCGTATATCAAATTTCAATTTTTTTTATCTTTAAATATCGTGAGATATTTGTAACAGATTCATAAAAGCCTACTGCAAGTAATTTTTAAAACGTATTTCTATAATAAAACTCAATTACATAGATAGAAGTACAGTAAGTTACATAAATCAAAGGTGGTAAATACCAGTAGTTTCATGTTTGTATTACAATACATTTAATCCGCAAATAAATTAAAATATCATCAACGTACATCCAAGCCATATTATAAATGCTATGCAAATTATTTTTATTCTTCATAACACACATCCACTTTCCCTTTCGAATCAAATCCTGTAACCTCCACATATCAACTCCAGACAATCATCAAATGCCTCATCCACGAAATTGAAATGTCATCGCTCTATGTGCTCAAGTGAGCGCTAGCGGGCTAACAATGGATTTTTATTTGAAAGCAGCCACTCCACTCCATATTCGTGCTACTGACATCCGTTTTACCGGGTTTCACTGGAGTTGACCTTTCGGTTCAGTTGGCAACGCTTTGGTTGACCTGGCTGGAAATGTCTTGAATCGATGGGTATGATGTTTTAGACGATTTGGTTTATCCAGCGAAGTTCTAATAATCTCACATTGGCTCATTCGAAAATGAAGGTGAAATAAAAACCTTGTTATGAACCAGCTATTAAATCGGAGAGTATATAAATTGTAAATAATTTTGGGCTAGTCCGACGCATTCCGGACTGCAAAGGTTATGGGTTCGAATTCCACAAGAGGTAAATTCTAGTGTGATAAGCACGTGCATCTGTACATACGTCGTGGATATGCTTAAAGATGTTTAAGTATTTTTATCCGTTTTCTAGTCGCCATGATATAAGCTTGACTGGGCTAGAAAATTGGTGTGATTATTGAAATCTTTTGAACTTGGTTTAGATTTTTGTGTGTATGTTGTTGTATTTGTTTTTGCTGTTGTTTTGTTCTTTTCCTTTTCAATGCTGTTATGTTTCTGAAGTTTGTTTATAATTGTTTTAATTTGTATTTAAATCATCTTTAACTTTAAGCCTTCTTATTTATCCCAATCTCTCAAATAAATTTTACTTGAGAACAAAAGACAAACTGAATTTATGATAATTTAACTCTACTCTAATTCTACATTTGTTTGCCCCGTTTAATATACATCCTAGTATATAGGTAATTGAATTGAATCCAAATGCAGATATATGAATCTCAAAGATTTATCTAACTCCAAACTAATTCTGGTTTTACTTGAGTTATAATATGAATTACCTACGTTCAGAAAAATAAATAGTACATTTGACTGCTTTCTCCCGTATTTTTTATTAAACCTTCCTTTCTTTTCTAACCTAACATTTTCTACAAGACGTCGTATAATTTTGAACCTTCCGACCATTGATTAAAAAGAGACAGCCGGCAGCTGTCTCTTTGCGTTTCTCAATAATCAAACAAAAGGCATTTACTTATTCTAAATGTCCTAGAGTTTCAAGTGGTTTTTACTTTATTTTAATGCCATTACAAATTTAAGTCTTGCGTGGATACTAGCATACACAAAAATATTTCATTCTGTATGGTTTAGGAATTTAGGTACCTATTCGCTGTGTGCAAAGTGGGTGGTGGGGGCCGTCAAATCGATCGCAGCACGCAATGTAGCAGAAATGTAAAAAAACTCTGGACTGTCATGTGTCAAATTGCTATATTTCCATAGAATTCCATACTAACGTTATTAAGTATTTTTAAGTGAAAACGTTAAAATTTGCGATATGGGTCATACGTTTTCTGTTATAAAGTGTAGAAACAATGGGAAAAACATTTCGTACATGTTTTATTCGTTTCGAACATCAAGATGGAAATTGGAGCAAAGAAATAAATGGATAGCTGCAGCTGTGAAAAAACAAAAGTTTGTAGGGAATTTGTGTTACAGACGTTTGTCTCATGATCACAGCTTTTATTAATTAGCTTTGTCCGTTGGTTCTGAGCTCTTCAAAATCTCTCACACGCTGTGCTAATACTATTTTTTTTCCCTTTTTGCACATTTTGAGGTTGGAAAGTTATATCATGTTGTATTGATTAAAATCCCGTAGGTATTATAAAATTCGTATTTTAGTTCAAGTAAGAAAATCACTTATTATAATATACGCAAACTTTTTAGATATTTTCATCTAATTTCGAAGAAAAACAATCCGAAAATCATTCTCAAACCATCCAGTTGCCCTTATTTGAGAGACTTAAGTCCACAATAATTGTGGTCACTAGGGGCGCTGTCATCGCGCACACAGCGAATAGTTATGGAATCAAAGATTCAAGTGACCGCTCCATAGTCTTACGAATCAAGCAGAAACCGCCTACCATAACTGGGTCAATCGAGGTGCCCCGATATTCAATTACGTTGTTAGCCCGATATTTGGCCTGGGGCTATCTGAGTCATCTCAGAATTGGCTATATCCGTCTAAATTGGCCTGTCACTCAAATATGATCTATAATTCTTGGCTGACAAGAGACGGTTTGGGATGGCAGTGCTTGAGGTCGCAAGCCTTTGATTGGATACGTACCTAATACAATGTTGCTAGCAATTACTTAGTAAGTGATTGTCTTATGGACGATGCAGATTCCGTGGGTGAGGTGCTTTTAAGATAATCATATGTGTTGTGTTCAGTGTGATGCGTGATTGTAAAGGTAATAAATTCACTGTCTTTCCCTAAAATCTGAGCTAACTTTAGCGCGGTTTAAAAGTAAAAGCGATTAGGCAAAATAAGGTTTAAAAATATTTTCACAACGTCATTTAAACTCTGATCACAAAAAAATTTAACAGCACCAAGAATCAACGTTAAAAATTACGCTCAAAGTATTTTTGGAAACAATACCTCTTTCTCCTAGCACTTTGAAGTGCTAACTTTCCTGTTTCCTGATTAGGGTCATCATCTATTATCATCCTAGATCTAGATGAATGCATTTGGGATGTTATCAGAATAAGCATATGTCACACATGCACACGCACACACACACACACGCACACACACGCACACACACACACACACACACACACACACACACACACACACACACACACACACACACACACACACACACAAACGCACATACACACCTAATTATTATGTTTTGTCTGATGCGACATAGTGGTGGGAATAATAATAACTCTTGCACAGAAATTTTGATTAATATATTTTTTTATCCTTAATATTTATTTACACGCATATATACTTACTGTACTGTACTTACTGTGTACTATGAAGAATATAATTTTATTTCACTTAGATATTTATCACTGCATGTGATTTCTGTTGTAATTTTCAAAAAGCCACTAATCATAAGAACTTTTTTATGTTATTTCTTTTCAAATATTTCCCACTACCCACCCATCACGACCATTTCCTATCACGATAACCAGCTATAAATCTAAACATGCTATTCCACGCTCTTCCGATCCATCGGCCGTTGCCACTACGGCATAAAAGCCTTAGCAAATATTCGTAGACATTAGCATATGAATGATACAGCCTAAAAAAGCTCCCCAGGTGCCGTGTCCGGACCGGAAATAGGTTCGAGTAAGCTTCTGTGGCGATAGGACGTAAGTTTGCGTCGAAAATGTTTTGGTGTGTCGATATTTTTATGAATGATAGTTATAAATAGTTTTTCCCCCGCGTTAGAGATGGTTAATAATAAAATACCGTCACAGTTACTTGCGGTGTATTTTTTAAGAAAATCGTGTTATATGATAGCTCAGCGGTTAGAGTCTGGTTTCACATCTATGTACGTAATGGTTACTTGATCAGTGATTCTGAGCTTGAATCTTAATATGGACCTCTAGATTTTTAGGACTCAACTGTGTCCTCGGCTTATACCTGAATTGTTTGCTATGCCCAACAGGGCCTATAAATGATCTAGCTTTAAGCCTTAAGTATATTCCATTTCTTGTAACTTTATAGTGTGCAAAAGAATAAATATATGATACTGATATTTTTACGGATTCATAACAAAAAGTTGGGTGCAAAAAAAGATCGTAAGGAAACATTCACATTCAGATTACATTGGTGACTAGCCATGATCAAAAATGTTCTGGTTTGTCTTCCTAAGGGTTGTGGATATCTGATGGGAATCACTTTAAGTGTGTTCAGTAATTAGATTTGCCACATCTAGGATCATAATCAGGTGTACCTTGACTGCAAACGTTGTAAACTGTCAAGGGGAAGAAGCTTTGTTGCTAAAGCAACGTTGAACGCAATTTTTAACTTTAACTCCGCGAAGATATATTAAATTTTCCACTGGATTCGTATTTGCCCACAGAACTCTAAGTGAGGTAGAATAAAGAGAAACTAAATAAAGTAATAAAATTGACGTGCATAGTTACGTTTAAAGTGAAACTGCGAGGTCCAAGTAATAGACGTTTGCGGTATTTGATACAAAAACTTTACCTTCTTAGCGCTCTGTTTCGCTCCTATAGTTGAGATACGCTGGAGCATGATCTAGATAGGTTAAGTGTCGCAATTGTCTAAATACTCAAAGCAATTGTCATATCGAATTCTGGTGTAGTGGTTCGCGCTCCAACCAAGCCAGCAGTTGCGGGTTCGAATCCCGCAAGGGACAAGTTTGGATGATGAGCACGAGCATTTGTACCTAAGTCATGGATGTTTATAAAAGTATTTATGTTTGTTTATCCGTTATCTAGTCGCCGTAGTACAGCCTTTGCTTAGTTTGGGGTTAAATAAATTGGTGTGATTGTGAAAACAATTTATTTATTTTATTTATATAAATAAATACCTGTGTAACTTTTTAAAAAGGGATCCTGACCATTTTAGACCATAGCAACATCTATTTATCATGTTTTAGTTAGATAACTAAAACATGATAAATAGATGTTGCTATTAAGATTAAGATTAATATGCAGAACCTTAGGTGCTTGTTTTTTTTCAACGCCAAGATAGTGTTATAAATACTAAGTAAATGTACGTGACACGTGAGGAGGACAAGGATCGGGAAGAGGATAAAAGGAATTAAACTCGATCACTTTCGGTATAATCTTGAAACTTTTGTATTTGTTTTATGACAGAGAGCGTGAGACAAGTAAAAACAAAAGGAAATGACAAACAGTAAGAAAATATAAAAAGTTTAAAAGGAGTTTGGTTTGCCACAGTAAAGTTGAAAAACCTAGAAATAAGAGCTAAGATTTGAACTTACGCACCACAAATGACTGAGGAGCAACCACCGTTCTTTTTTGGACCTACGCTGTTGGTTATCCTTTAGAGTTCAACCGGGTAGATTTGCTTAAGCAGTTTTAGGTTCGGTGTTTTCCGCAGTACGTCGTCCATTCACGTCTATCGATCAAACTGTCCTATGTTCTGAAGACACCTGACCTCTTGATGATTAGTGGTTGCCTTATGGCGTACCAATGGCTTCATTTCAGAAGAGATTGTGAATACAAAACTCGCCATGCGGGCTCGATTTTAGTGGGTCCATTTGGAAGAGTTCGCTTATACCTTAGACCACAAACCAGAAAGAACATGCGAAGCACGTCTAACCCCGGAACGGCGCGACTGCGCTGATTTCGGTCTCTTTTTACTTTACCAATGATAGATAGAGTCGATTCTTTTATTAGGAGGTGCCGCGAGTTCTTTTAACGGATTCCTTTTGTTGGGTCCTCTATAGAGTGGATTGGGTTCGATTGTTGAAATGAAATAGAAAATGTTGTTTTAGATTTTTGCGGCTCAGTCAATAAATAGGTGAGATTGGGGTTTGCTTAGAGAGGGTTGTGTAATGTATGTAGTGTATTGGTCTACATAAATGGTGTAAACAAATAAATCTAACAATGTCAGTACATTACACACCTTACATTTTGAAAAAAGGATTAACATAAAATAAAAAATACTCAAAAATAATTAATAAAATATTCCGTATTCATAGAATATAGCCGGAAATTGAACAAACTTACACTCAAAACTCATAATGGGATAAATCCGAAACGAGGTTATCCAGCAGAATTCTAAAATCATGGATATAGTCCAAATGTATAGCAAACTAAACTGGCAGTGGGCCGTCCACATCTGTCGCAGTAGTCTAGGACGCCCACCAGCTCGATAGACCGACAACCTTAGGAATATAGGTGGCAGTGTCTGGATAGAAAAATAGGAACAAATCGTGCGCTTTGGCGCTCTTTAGGGGAAGGCTTACGACCAGCGATGGGCTGAAATGGCTGACATGATTATGTTGATGGCACAGAAAACTAGTTCACCCTGATTTCTATAATTGGATCGCTGAAAGCAATAAAATAAATTTGATGTTCCTGATAAACATTCAGTCTTAGATAAACAGACAACTATCGATTTACATTTTTAACAAGGACTACCTTATGGATAGAGGCGTTTTATAGAGAATACTCAATAATACTCATTTGTTCAGTGTATCTCTTACACTCTTTCAGGCACTTATACACGTCCTAGAATATAGCTTTGGCTATAATCTACCACCGCTTCGGGACTACATATTGGCTGGTGATGAGAAGAAACGGTGCAACAAACTCAGTCACCTTTGTCAGAGAGGTCTATGTATGGAGGTACTTTCAACGGCTGATGACGATGATCCTGAAGATGTGAGGCTTGTTTGAGCCGCACCGTGCGTGAACTATCGAATTCTGTATCCTCAAAATATCTGATTATGATTCTTAATAGACGATTGCGCAAAAAAATATACCATGATTTGCGATTTGTTAATGTCTTAAAGGTGAAAAGGTTCCAGCTCGGGTCTGGGTGTACCCAGTACACCCAGACCCGAGCCATCATATTAAAGTGATATATTTTAAATAAACCTAAACTGAGAATCAAGTTCAGGAGCTTTATGGTTTAAGGAATACCACCGCGCCACTACACTAATTAAATGGATTGTTAAAGTTAATATTATTTCAGATCTACATAAAAATACTTTACTAAACTTCCAATAATAAAGTAAATAGCCAGTATTAAAATAAACATAGGTTCTCACCTACACTTTACGACTTATTCAACTGTGTCCCAAGTAACCTTAATAAACCAGAGCAATCGACCCCATGAGACCTCAGCACGAGGACCAGTGGACGGTCACTCTCAGAGGGCTCGCGAATCCTCACAGGCGCGACGTTTAACACTCTCATTGTGGTTCTGGCAACAAAGACCCGTCGTCGCAACAAAAGGATAACACAGATATAAAGTTTACTCTAGATGGGACGTATTTAAATATTTACGATTTGGGCGCAGTCGCGTGATGATGCATTTTGAGCGCAAGGTCGGGACTCGGGATTCCTGGTCCAGTCAATAAATTCGTGTCTGGATGTGCTCGGACGTTGATGATAGGCCACTGCAGCTATACTGATCGAGAATCGACGAGCAATGCAGGCGCCTAGCTTCAGTCCACCCCATAAGAGGTGGTCGCGTTGGCAAGTGTCTAGCTTTGCTCAGCAAAGCCTCAGGTCGGTTGGCGTCAGGGTCTCGTTATAGCAAACGTCATACGAAACACATGTTTTTTTTTGGATGAGCACGAGCATGATCGTGAAAAGATGTATTTATGGTGACTAGCACCATAATACAAACTCTGCTTAACTAGTTGGTGCCACAAAAAATGGTGTGATTATTGGATGATCATAATATTGTAAGTGATATACTGATGGACGAACATGAGAAAACACACGAGTATAAAAGTTTCTGGTGTATTATGAAACCCTATGATTCGTAAAATAAGCTTGTCAATATAGTCCAATCATGCAAGTATATGTTTTTAAATCAATTATTTACTGCATTCACACCCGAATAAGATACTTTTAAACGGCATATATTTTTTGTTCTTCTATCCAACCTCTTAGAATATAAGTTATACTATTTTTATCACATAATAATCAAGTTATTTATTGTCTGTAATTTCAGCAGTTCAGCGAGCTCTAGTTTTAGTGTGATCTAATTTTTAGGTTATCGTGATAGTTAGTGTTTTTTTAACACAACTTTATATGTTACTAGCACAAAATGCCTAATTCACACGTACACGTATAGAGGTTTATTAAGTCAGACTTACGTCTAAGGTATCACATATTAACTGAACAACGTTTGACTTAATTGGCCATTAGCATGTCACAATCCATCCTGTATCAGTCCTTTGTTATGTGGAATGGAATATTCCAGATCGAATATGTGGAGGAGGGATATCTACTAAGTCTGATTCCCTGCAGACACACATTACAAGTGCCTTGTACCTGTACACCCGAATAACTTACACAAAAAATATTGCGGCATGCAAGAGGATAAGACATACTTTAGTTTGCCAGGAAACTGTTCTTGATTTAGTTAAAATAACGTAAAATATGTGAATTCCATACAATCAACAAAAAAAGTCATTCGTCACTAAAGATTAACGACAATATGTAAAAAGTTATTCAAAGTCAAAGTCAAAAATTATTTATTCAGTTTATGACAGAAAACTGCCACTTATGAACGTCAATAATAACATTATTAGCCCATATGGGGCAGAACATGTCTCCTTATTTTTTGGGCCCTACTAGCGCTTCGACTAGACAAGACACAGACAATCTGGCAAGTGCTGAGAAGAAATGCCGGAACAAACTCAGTCACCACTAGCTGCCATACAAAAAAAGGAAAAGAAAATAATGTATACCTGTGCGAGCAGGGCAGTATTTAATTCCAGACATTTTTGTAATTTAAATAGTCATTAACAGTACAATAACCCTTTTTCATTAAAATAATCTTTACAAGCGATTTATATAATAATTTATTCAAAGGTAGCTCAGAAGTATTGACCTAAGACAACATTAAATAAAGTAAAAAAAGAACTGCTTTCAATGATTTCAAAAATCGAAATAATACTGGCCGCAAAAAAATATCCTTACCCAGAAATATTCAAGACAACGTTGTCTGATGCCCAAGTCGCTTCCAGTGCTTAATTTTTTCTTTATCCACGTTCCTAACAAAAGGTTTCTACATTATACTGCCTTAAGAAGACCTTAAGGGGCCTTATGCGGAAGATGCCACTTGTAATGTAAATACACCATTGTACTGCCCAGTCGGTGTTTCCAGTACTGTTCTGTACTGGATTAAGGTCTGAGATTATTTAATTATACGTACATTTCGCGAGCGTGTTATTGTTGTTCGGAGTTAAGAGATTTGTTGTGTTCTAACTTCTGTGTGTGGCCATTTGTTGTGAAAGCGTAAATACTTTATAAATACACGATGCTCTGCTGTAATAATAAAAGCACTGTAAATCTAATTCAAAACAAAATAGTAAATACAAGAATTATTTTACAAAAAAACGACTGCCTCTGGTGGGATTAAAACCAGCAAGCTATAATTAATATACATGGAGCTCTGTCAGGAAAAAAATTAGCAAACCTATTTTCAACCGACTTCAAAATGGAAGAGGTTATTAAAGAGTATGTTTTTATTATGTGTGTATGTCAAGCAACGAATTTTCCAAATGTGTACCTATCTTATAGGAATTATTATTTTAAATATTTATTAATTAGATCTTGTTTACTGTAAAATACGACAAAATACGACATAAAATCATTTTATGCACAGAAAATATTTTGTATTATACGTTTTGACTTAAAGACCATTTATTTCATTAAATATTGAAGTAAAAGTATTTATTTTGTCTATGGTAAATAACTAATAACAGCTATTTTAGTCAGTATTCATTTCATTTTGTCTGCAACATTATGAATATGCTAAATGAAATTTAAAATTAATCGTACTTTACTAATACAGTGATCGGAATAGGTAGATTGATTTCATGTACTTTGATAGTGCTAGCATAATATGGATAAGCCTTTTTTTCAAAAACTGATACTAAGAAATGCCGGAATCCCGGAGGCAGGTCTATATTAACATCATATTTGAGAGAGAGATCATTGACCCCAAATCAATCTACCTATTCCGATCACTGCTAATAATAGTCAAGTTAACAACGGTCAAATAACAAAAGTTGTTCACTATTATATTTTTCTATACAAAGTTGCTTCCACCGTCTGTACGTACAGATTTTGATGCGATTTTCGTCACTAGTCAAAATGATTCTAGAGGAAGGCTTATATGTACATGCATAATACAGGGTTACATTGCAAAGGGGGGCTAAACCTGTAAGAGTGGCTCAGAATAAGTAACTTAATCGAACTATGCAAAGACCAAAAAACATTTTTTACACATTTAATTATTCCTATCCGCTTTTAACAATCGTACGCGTGGATAATTTACCTCATTCATGAAAAAATTTCACCGTATGTGCACTGCGTAAGGTCTTTGTAGGCTCGCCGTACCTACGCCTCTGATGAATGACCGCGCGGCTTTCATAGTCTTTATTATTTATTGACTTTATTTTCGGATATTTTAGTTTTTTTTTCGTAAAATACGATTACTAAAAATAATAATGATTAAGACGCTTCTTTGTATGGTTCCTTATATCTTATTTTTTAATTTTGTCACACCTTTGCAATGTAACCCTGTATGTACATGAATAATATATTGTAAGTCGCGATAACAACAGGTTATATGGAATACCTATGTGGTTACAAGGTCATTATTGAGTTACGGAACACCCTATATACTGTGACTAGGCCCTTAGACAGTTATTCGCCCTCGGGTCATACAGACTGCCACATTACGTGTTACGTAACAGTGAATCAGCGGTATCATAGCCATTAAGAGCGCCACAATGGTTTTCGCGAAACACGAATAAATAAGCAAGGAAGATCATCCGGGTGGATGATGAATGATTTTAAAACGATTTCGAGACGCGAGGTCTGCCATAGACATGTAATGGTGGATGCGGTAAATCTCCTTGATTTAAGGGGTTCATTTCTGTTGAGCTTGGATGACTTTTGATCTTGTCTTAAACACACCACAACAACAAATATAAAAAATGAAAACAATGGACCATTTCAAAGATTTAAAGTAGATTTTGTCTACCGCCATCATCAAAAAAAAATTGCATGTAGGCCTTTAACCTAACCTAACCTAAAACCTTTAACATTCAAGCGGTCTCATGAGACCGCATAACAATTGAATTTCTATTGTGTCTCGTTTACGTATGCTTGATCAGAAAAGCACTTTTACACGTCCCAATATCATATTTTTACACTACCACTGCTTTGGGACAATTTGTGGGCTAGTCTATAGTCTGTAGTAAGACTTTAGAAGTCCACTGTTGGACATAGACCTTTTATTTATTTTTTTATTTATTTAAGCTTTATTGCACAAGTAAGTACAATTGGCGGACTTAATGCTATACAACATTCTCTACCAGTCAACCTTGAGGTAATGCAGATAATGTAGTCAGACCTTCCCAATAGAATAAATAAATAAATAGTTTTCACTATCACACCAATTATCTAGCCCCAAACTAAGCAAAGCTTGTACTATGGCGACTAAATAGCGGATAAACATACTTAAATATTTTTATAAGCATCGCTCGTGCTCATTACACATACATTTGCCCTTTGCGGGATTCGAACCCGCAACCGCTAGCTTCGTAGTCCGGAGCACGAACTACTACACTAGAATGCCAGAAGCTTTGCTTCGCTTCGCTTTGTATCATCCTGGAAAAAATTCTGTAAAAAAACTTCCGAATTAGAACCAATGGCATCTTATTCAACATATCCATACGCAAATTTTTTGCACATTCACGTAGCGGATTGTCGAAAATAATAAATCTGGACCGCAAGAATACAACACTGAAGGTCGTGGGCGTCTGGGAAGCTTTTGTTTTTATTTTATTCTTAAATTTCGAAAGGACCCGGTGACATAAAACGAGGAGTCAAACTCCTCGATGAAATATAATTCCTATGAAGATATGAAATAATGTAAAATTATTTATTTCTAGCTTCTGCCCAAGTTAATTTCTGCCTAGACTTCAGAATTACGCCAAAGTGGAATGAGATATGATCCTACAGTCAACTGTGGGATATAATAACATAGGGTAGTTTGTGTCCCGTCCCCGTCATTTTTAACACAAAAATATATGGTATAAGCTATCTTAAGTGTTGATTAATATTTAAATGTGCTTTTGGCTAATTTGTTCAGCCGAGTATTTCAGTAACAAACATCCAAACATATACACACTTTCACATTTTAATAAAAAGAAGATTGGCGGTTTTGGGTTTGACTTGCACACTGGAATTCTTTTTATACAAGGTAAGATATAATTATGTATCTGTCAACATCACAAACTGACTGCTATAATGGTTTAGTACCGTATTAGTATATAATTCGAAAATCATTCTCTTACCAATCTCTGCAATGGAACTATGAAAGGGGTAAAGGCCCCTTACCTTTTCAATGTACAAACAACAGCACGTCAACCTACGAGAAAACGTCAAATTTTCTCAATTGATATTGATCTCTACGTGTCGGACATAAAGTTGAAAATCAATTCAATGACCTTTAACTTTTTGGGGAGGTTGACCTGCCGTTGTCTGTGCATATTTTTTTATAACTTAATACCTAACCTATTCAATATTGTTATTAAATAAATAATTTTAGATATAACTTTATATGATCCATTAAATAATAATCTTATAGTACATCAACAAGGTGGGTAGACAACCTGGTACAGGTCGCAGGAAGACGCTGGATGCAGGCCGCTTCCAACCGGCCATTCTGGAAATCAATGGGGGAGGCCTATGGCTGAAATAATGATAATGATGATGATAATGATGATGATGATGATGATAATTAGATTCCGTCTTTTTAGGGTGTGATTCTAAATAAATAAATAAATACTTTATTTTCCATACTGCTCATAATTATATAATAACTTGATAGTGAAATATGGGACAAAAATCTAAATATCAAAATTATTTGCTACAACCACTGCAAACTAAATGTCATTGATTTAACAATATTCCAGCTTATTACAAGAATCTGTTCAAAATATGAAAATATAATCCCGAAATCCCTTTTCAGGTCACAAATAGTAGTCCGAAATTAATAAAATTGTCGACATAACACATAAATAAATAAAGTTACGTACAACTCGTACTTATTGTAGTCGAATCTATTTGAATAGGTTTGAAAGGCATGGTCCATGCCAGGCCGTAAGGCTGCATTCACAATATAAAAAATAAATATAGTTTTTAACAATACTTGACAAACTCAGAAGCATTAAGGTAATAAAGAGTTTTTTGACAGCAGCTAATTTAAAATAAAATAAAATAAATAAAATCGTATTATTGTAAAAAAAAACTAAAATACTATCCGATAAGCTTTTTTTATTGTAAGTAAATAATGTTTTGACATAACTTTAGATACCAAACGATATTAAAGCTCATTCAACTTAAAAAAAAAAAATATCTTTAAGTGTAATTAAAATAATATATTATACGTATTATTGAACATTTTATTCATATACATTTATTGCGTCAGAAGTGTACATTATGGTGTTATTACATTGTGTAATTCTCAATGTGTAAATTTATTATCAGGTACAAATTCATTAGTGATCATGTTATTTGCTTCCTATTTTAAAATAGCTGAACATGAGAGCATCCTAAAAAATTGAACACCCTAATACCATGTTTAAAGCTGAATAATACAAAGATTTTTACTTAAAAAGTAAATAATGCCTTACTCTCCTTTCATATTTAGGTATTTAAAAAAAAGAAAATTTTGATATAGGTACCCACACATTTCTAACTATTCGTGTGATTTAGTTTAAAAAAAAAACAGGTTAATAATTAATAATTTTCACGTATTTTTTTAAAAAATATGACTACGAACTTTCCTGCATCTTTAGAAAAATACTAAAGTCAAGACAAAAAAGTATCAAGGGTAATATTTAGAACCTGTTGTAAACAAACCTTTACAATTGACAACGAAATTGTGTCCAAAGATGCTCTTTCTCGCATCGGGCAGGCGAAACTGATGGGTCGAGTTGTATAAACCGACCGATTTAAGTAGGACACCCGAATAAAAATTATAAAATTCTAAATAGCGTCACAATATTATAGCGGTACATACATTTATTTATTTAAAACTTTATTGCACAAACTTAATAAAAGTGTACAAAAGGTGGACTTAATGCTAAAAGCATTCTCTGCCAGTCAACCTATAGTTCATACAGAAAGCTTGCAAAAAGGTGCGGTAAACAAACAAAAAGAAAAAAAAAACATTAAGTAAGTATATGATGCAACAAATAAATTAAGTTATATATATTTAACATTAAAATATATTGTATATAAATATAGACATAATGATTAAGATACATAAATACAAAACAATAAAAAAAACTATGATATAATACATAAAATACTTATATCAAATAAATAACATACATATATATACATATACTATATTATGCAATACATAACAATAATACATGTACAGTCGCAGCTTATCAATTGAGTAGCTTTACTGATTTGACTGCAAGTATTTAATCAAATGGTTATAGAACATCCAGTCATTTAGTACAGAGTTTAACATAAAAACCCAATACCAAAACCCTGAGGTCCCGGATTCGATTCCCGGTCGGTCAATGTAAAAAAATAATTTTTCTATAATATTGTCTCGGGTCTGGGTGGTACTGTCGTTGTTTCTGGTCTGTGATACAAGTGCTAAAGCTACTTATCATAAGATCTGAGAAATGTATGTGAGGTGGCCCAATATATTTAATAACATTATTTACAGTAGAAGCACGTATTGTATGTCTATAAAAATCTACAACCAGTTAAATGACGACATGAAAATACTCCCACTAAACAGATTTAAAGTTACGCTAAAAGGTGGTTGATAGAAAAATGTTTTTACTCAGTAGATGAATATTTTAACTTTTTTAAATCCAAGATGTAACCTATTTATTTTGCATGTATGACTGATTGTATGTTAAGTGACATTTTAAGTACTAATTCATTAATTTAAATTCAAGTTAAAATTGTATTTCGCATGCCATACTATAAAACCAATTTAACATCCTTGTACCAATTTTAAGCGAAATAAATTATTCTATTCTATACTATTCTGTTCTATTCTATTCTATACAAAGTGGTAATGAGTCCAATATTTATATTATTATTTATTAATTTTGTATTATGGCGACTAGGACATATAGACTAGGATATAGACAGTCTTAACTTATTAGATATTGGGGTTGCCTGAGACCGCGTAGCATTAAAATTGATTCATTGTGTCTCGTTTATTGAGTTACCTAGTTATATGTACAGTCAACGGCTGATCAATCTACCTAAAAGCTGAAGGTCATTGAAGCGATTTTCAACTTTAAGTCCGACACCTAGAAATTAATATCAATTGAGAAAATTTGACGTTTAGTGGTAGGTTGACGAGCTGTCTGTATTTTTATTCCTTTTGTGGCTAAGGAGTTAGATGCATTATAATTATGACGTGATGCTCATATTGCATGACAAATACTAATGCTCGGATTGTTAGACCTTGGTAAAATCAGGCTTAACTGTATTCATTTATCTGTGGTGGGTTCTTGCGGTTCAAATGTTGCCATGGATAGCGTCTCGCTTTTAATTTGGGGGCAAATAAAAGTTTTGGGTTGGGTTGTATTGAACTGGATGGAGTGTTAGGTAAGTTTGGTCCTATTTAGAAATGTAATTTGTTCTGAAAACAAATGATGTTAACAATTTGCATTTTTTTTTAAATAAAGATCTACTACTATAATTGCACAACACTAATTGTCAATAAGGTTGACGGCGAGTACATCACTCACCTTTGGTTTGCCGACGATATTGTGTTCATGGTAGAATCGCTCGAAGACCTTGGCACAATACTCGATGGCCTCAGTCAAGTTTTCCAACAGGTAGGCTTTTGGATGAACATAGATAAAACAAAGGTCATGTCAAATGCCCATGTTGCCCCCTAACCAGTGTCAGTTAGGAGCTCTACTCTCGAAATCATTGAAAAATATGTCTACTTGGGACAAGTAATCCAGTTGGGTAGGTTTTGACCTACCCAACTTCTGGAGTTAGATTCGACAATTGACCTCCTTCTCAAAATTTGTTTTGAAAATTGTCGAATCTAACTCGGCTGGGCAGCGTTCGGAAACTACACAACGTCTTCTCGTCCAAAATACCTCAGTGCCTAAAGACGATTGCTATAACCAGTGTATGTGTTGACATTATGAAATTGAAACGTGGCCTCTTACTATGGGCCTCATAAGAAAGCTCAAGGTCGCACAGCGTGCTATGTAAAGGGCTATGCTGTTTCTTTGTGAGATCGAATTAGAAATGAGGAGATCCGTAAACGGCTAAAGTCGCTGATATAGCCCAACGGATTAGCAAGCTTAAGTTTCAGTGGGCGAGGCACATAGTACTCAGAACTGACGGCCGATGAGACAGAAAGGTTTTGGAATGGAAGCCACGTACTGGCAAGCGCAGCGTAGGACGTCCACCCGCAACGTGGACAGACGGCCTGTTCAAAGGCCAAATAAACATTTTATTTAATATTTTCTGGGCAGAAACGACTCACAGATCCAAATTCAAGCCAACTTCGGAAAAAATAGTTTTCTGAAATGACCCAAATAATGAAATAATTGTGTTATCTTATGATACTTATAAAAGAAACAAAGGATTCTGATAATAAACAGTATTTTTTAAGGACATTTTTAATCAAGGTATTGATAAGATTATAATAGGTTAAGTGAACTGTAGGACTAAGGGCCTCTTGCATCACTTGCTGATAAGTTCCAGATAACCTATCTGGCACTTGTTTTGACAGATAACCCATACAATTAGCTGTCAAAAAAGTGCCAGATAGGTTATCTGGAACTTATCAGCAAGTGGTGAAAGAGGCCCTAAGTCTGCTAAAATCCAATATATCAGTCGGCTGGCCGATGACATTAGGTTAACCGTTGTGCGATTTAAGTCTGTCAGTCTAAAATTAAAATCAGAAAAACATAAAAAATAGGTTAGAACCTAGTTAGGACCAGGTGGGTATATCTAGAAACTAAAGAACACGAATAGAAAACACAACAAAACAACACAATTGTCAATGTTTACGCTAGCCGAACGAAACAAAACAATTCGGGAAACAATTTTCAATCAAACTTCATCGGAGTTAGCTATCGGAAAAATGTAATGAAAGGGTCGCGCGTGCGGTTTGTTATTGGCAGATGTTTTGTGTGTTACCAGGTAAAAAAACCGGCCAAGTGCGAGTCGGACTCGCGCACCGAGGGTTCCGTAAAAACCTGTATTGCGTTGACATAGAAGTTTGATTTTGTTACATTTGTTTGTTATGAATTTAAATTTAATACCTGTACGCGTTCATGAGGAAAGAGGTAGTAAGTTAAAAATTATTTAAAATATTTTAGTAACTAAAAACTTACGGTTTTCCCAATTTTTCTTTATCTGTCCTTTAAGGCGTTGCTTCGTACCAAATTTCAAGATTATGAGTTCACGGAAAATACCCTGTAGGTTTTGATTGCCTTGCAAGTGTCGAAAAGTTGCGGAAATTTGCAGCATAAACGGCTGTATCTTTTGATTGCGTTGGCTTAAAAGTTTGAATTTTTCATAGCTCCAAAGGACAGTAGACTTAAGTATTTGATATAAATTCCAGCTTGATATCTTTATGCGTTCCTGAGAAAAAGGCTCTTGACAGACAGACAGACGGACGGACCGACAGACAACAAAGGGGTATATATTGGGTCGCCTAATTTTTTGTTCTTCTAATTGGCAATGGCACACAAACAGTCAGCCTAATTTTTTTTCTCACAATTTCACTTTTCCTAATTGTTTAGTCTATTTTCACTTAGCCTAACTTTTTATCGCCATATTGTAATTTGCCAAATGTGACATTAGGCGGAACAATTTATAACCCCTACTAATTACAATTACTTAATAGTAATTCGCATTAAATTAAAACGCACAAAAATATAAAACTATATATTATAATATATGCATGCAAAGATGCAAGCAAGCATGCAGCATGCAAGCAAGCATGCAGTATGCAAGCAAGCAAGCAGCATGCAAGCAAGCATGCAGCATGCAAGTAAGCATGCAAGCAAGCATGCAGCATTCAAGCAAGCATGCAGCATTCAAGCAAGCATGCAACATGCAGCAAGCATAGTTTCTGTCACGGCTTCGGCACTGCGGGGCTCCGGCGGTCCCACGCGAACTTATCGTCGCAGATGGTTTTCGCCCGACACCGTGTGCCCACCACAAAGTGCTCCTATAATGGTTCCGTTTTCCTTTCGAGGTCCTTAATAACGGCTGAGCGCAAGTCCACATTAAAGTATTTTCTTTCAATCCGACTTTTAATGGGTTTTTTTAAAAAAAATTCCGACCCCCCTAATAATTGTTTATTGTAAACTTTATTGTGAAAACTAGCATACTGTATAATCAAACCGAATACAAAGTTGTTCACAAAAGGCATTGAAAACAAGTAAATGCAACCATTAACTTGCAACTTCTAATGCCTTCATTTCATAAACACTGTAGGCTATAATCAAAATAACTTAATACTCTCATCCATAAAGTATCTAAGCGTTAGAAAATCTAGATTTTATTTCATTTTGCACTAGGTCCCTTTTACACTAGGAGGCTATGATGGTGACGTTGGTCTGCGTTATCATAAGAAGTAATAATTTGTGGTACTGTGGAGTACCACAGTTAAAATAAGTTTTGTAATTCTAACGAAATTGTGTCCCCTTAAGCAAGATACACAAGTCTAAGGAATTATTAGACAACATTTTCGAAATGTCTCTGTTACTATGGATAACCTAAAATCGCTCTAATTTAGCTGTTTCACTATTTCCTGTACATATTTAACTCAGTTTTAAGACTTAAATATTCTGCTTATGCGTATTAAACTTCGTTAGAATTGTTTCATCCATTTCGAAGATTTTAGACTTAAAACTATATGGCGAAACGCTCATAACGCAAACGCTAAGTGACTAGTGAGACGAGTAAATCGCTTTGAGAGAATTTCTTATTTGTATTTTTTTATGTTATCTCAGTATATTTTTTAATAATAAAGGCCGTAAATGTTTATTTTATCTTTATTTGACTAGATACTACTTTAATCTTCTCAGAGCAAGGAAATACGAAACACAATAAAAAAATTGATAACCGGTTAGTCAGAGGAAAAAAAGAAGCGAGCTAGATCTAAAATAATCTAGATGCAGCATATGAAGGAGAAATTAAACGTTGTGTCTTATCAGAATGTGAAGAGAGAAGCAATACAGGGAGAGATGGAAAAGACGCCACCGACAATGACAAGAGTAGAGTTCTTAAATACGTTGATGCGGTCTTAATTACGACCGCTCGGAATTCAAAAAGTTAAATTTTTTCTTAGCATCCTAGTGAGTGAAACCCTTAACAGCTACCGACCTCCTACCGTCCAAGAACCGGTTCTATTCTAGCTTTTATTTTACACGAAGCTTATATTTCTTACACAATAAAGATATAAATCACGTGGTGAGCCCTGAATATCGGTTATATCTCTTTATCGCACAATCGGTTACTGTTTCATATTATATGCCGTCTATGCCTGTATAGCATGTTCTGTTTTTGAAAATTAATTCTTATTTTGAAATATATATACGGACACTCTCTAAGTTATTGTTAGTTATTCTTTTGTTTTCTTTTTATTTTTAATAGTTTCGGAATTCAAATGTTGACAACATTTGAATTCCGAACATAATGAACATAAAATTTTTCGTATGTTTGGAGATAGTGCCGTGAAAATTAGAGTTGATTTTGTACTTTTACGAATTAACTGCTAGATACTCGTGTAATCAAATTTATTCCTTTAGATGTTTTGAACACATTTCCTTCAGAATTATTATCGCGAAACAGAATTTAATAGTATGCAGTATAAAAGTTGTACATTTTTAAATTCAGTACAGTTTCAGAGGCGAGCTGTAGCGAATGTTCCATAACTTATGTAATTTACCCAACGTGTACGTTTACTGTTTATGAAAGAAGTTTGTTTTTAAAATTTGTTTTAAAATGTTGGATGTAATCGGTGTTCACATATTTTTTTAAATATACGGCGATAAATCAGTGTCTTAAAAATGATGAATATGTTCAGTCTATGGTCAAACGCCGAAAATTTTAATCCTATGGGTGGAAGAAATTGGTGTTCAGGATCTGTTGTTTCAACTTTGTAATTCGTCTTGATGATAATCCTACTAATATAAATGCGAAAGTTTGTGAGTATGGATGGATGTTTGTTACTCTTTCACGCAAAAACTACTGAATGGATTTTTAATGAAACTTGGCATACAGATAGAACATGGTCTGGATAACCACATAGGATACTTTTTATTCAGGTAAGGTCAACGCAAACGAAGTCGCGAGCTAAAAGCTATCCTACTTCCTACTAATATTATAAATGCGAATGTAAGAAAGTTGCGCAGAAAATCCTTTATGAATAAACTATAGACCACGCGAACGAAGTCGCGGGCAACAGCTAGTTTATCTATAAAAATAGATGAAATAAGTTTTTATTAGGTAAGGCCTATGTTCAGCAGTGGACGTCCTATGGCTGAAGTGGTGATGATGATACTGTAATTTTTATGAAAAAAGAAACACAAAATGAAATTAATTTTGCAGTGGGAACAAACTAAAAATTCAAATTCTCATCGGCTGGCACGGTTTAAAATCATTTTTATTATTTTTTAAATAAACATCCTGTACATTGCGTCGCTAGCCAAGGCATTCGCCGAGGCCGGCTAGGCCTGAGGTGTTATTTTTGATGTAACAACGCTTTCGATACGTTATCAAGTTACGAAACAATTAATATTGTAATCGTTATAAGTTTTCGGTGTTTGTAACGTTACTCGTGATCTCGATAGGTTGGAAGTAATAATGACGTGTAAATTCGGGTTTTTATTGGTAATGTAACTTTATAGTAGTTAGTAATTTAATAGTTATATCTTCTATCAGTGATATTTAACATATTAAGTACTTTCGTTTATGGAATACCCGTTGACGCGTTAGGCATCCGATTCAGAATCTTTCGGTTACAAATTGTCGACCGGAAAACCACGTGATGCTATAGGATTCAACATTAGTGTCGCGTGATTCACCGAATGACAACTCGCTCTGGAAACGTTCTAAATCGGTACCCTGGTCACAGAAACAAGACACAGAGACAGATTAGAAGTTGCTTTTAGATATTTTTTCTGATAACCCCTTAGGTTCGACTGGCAGTCGCCTGTAGGATTAAGAACGCAAAGCAAGAAACAGACGCTTGGCAATCACTTCATGCCTTCATACTACATGCCAAAGGCAAGACTGAAAAACCGTAAAAACTTTCTGAGGCAGACCAATGCTTGTGTAATAGAGCCTGTTGATGCTATAGTTAAAATAATAATAATAACGACTGGGTAAAGAAAATTAAGTACTATTTAGTCCGACAGTAGATTATCTAAAAATAATGGACACTATTTTTTTCATTTGTCAATTAAAAATGACAAAGATAATGCGCGTCAAAGTTCGGATGTGGGGGCTTGTGACGTCACTTCTAAGTAAAAATTGTACCAAGACGTGACGTCATGCGTCATTTTAAATCAATATATCTCAGTAATATTTTGATTACGTGAAAAAATACGTGTCCAATACTTTTTGAATTTCTACCTGATAGACACTGAATATAAAGGAAAACCTACAACGCGGCCATGACCTGCAGTGGAAAACCTGGGAGTCATTAAATCAACTCCGTTCAGTCAGAGGTTAGCCTCTGAATCTCTCTATTGAGAGATGGAGCGTAAAACGCTTGTGACTGTGGCGTGGATCCTCAGAATATTCTCGATTGCCCTCTATGCCCTAAATAATACCAACGCAGGGGTGGATCTAAATGGTGACGAATGAAGCAGTCGAGGTAGCCAAGTTTTGGTCGAGTTCTATTGACGCCATTGATACAAAAAAAGAAGATAATTGTTTCTTAAAATTGGTTTTTCCTTTTGTTGTATACCAAAACATTCTTCAGAATGAAACGAATATTTTTCTGAAAACTAACGCGAGATAATCACGGACAAATATACATAATCATCATCAATTCAGCCAGAGGACGTCCACTGCTGAACATAGGACGCCCCCATTGACTTCCAGATTAAATACATATATTTACATTATGTATCAAACTGAGAACCTCTTTTTTAAGTCGGTTCAAAAACCGAGTTATATTACTTACTTACCTCAAATAAAAAATGTCACCAGCTTCAAAAACCCCTTTGGAATTTACTCAGAAATAGGACTAAGATATTTCCCGATATACAGGGTGTCCGGTCGAGCGTAATGAGTGCCCCGATAGTCGCTATCACCGATCGATCGCCTTCTGATTAATAGCGACTGGCTATCTGGACCGAGGCCCCTAATTAATTGTACGTTAGCTTCCTTAAAGGCTTAACGGGTATATCTTCATTTAAAGGAGAGCGTTTAAGTATAATGCGGTTTGCTTACGAGGCTTAAGTTACGGATATTACGTTGGTAAGTTCCTGCTTAATTTTGCTTTAAGACGTTGTATTTTTAATTCTAAATCTTACTACACTTATAGAAAAATAACACGATACAATTGAAATAAATTATTTTTCATTACTCATACTCGGAAAGTAGGTCTGAAGCTGCCTGAGGAGCGGGTTAAAAGTAATACTTTTCAGCCCTAGGGAGAATCGTTTTCAACTGACAGCTGTCTAATTATAAAAGAAAAAACTAGTTCTAATTTTACATTTCTATTTAACCATGATACAACTTTCTATACAGCAACTCAATACACAAACTACAGCGCGATGTAAAATTGATCTAATAACATAAAGTTAAGTATTAATTAAAGATTTTTATAATGACCTTAATATAAGTTTACTATTTCTTTAAAATAACAGATTTGGACAAAATATTTGCCATTTTTTCAATGATGAAAATGAAAAGTAATGGCTGAATAGCTGGCCGGCTACAGAAAAAAAAATAGCCGGGAAAGCAGCAATCCGATCTTCATTTGTTTTTTCGAGTTGTAGAACGTAGTGATGCCATACTCTTTGGTACGGTTTTGTTAAAATTGACTATTTTTCTACAACTAATTCACGTTTTTATTTTTACTTTCCTTGTATTCGTAATAAAAACACAGTGTTTACCTCGGGTTAAAGACTTATTTAGTCCCTCAAACTATTGGCGCCCTGTTACTTTCACCCCTAGGTTAACAATGTACTATTAAAATATCCCCAAGAATTGTAAAACGTGATAAGATAAGATATTTTTACATTGCATTGGCCGACATACATAAATTGGTCATAGTCATAAGGATCAACATATTGTCTTACCGATGTTAGGTGTGTACAATTTATAGTGTTAGTTTATTAGTTCTCAGTTAACATCAGCAGAGTCCATCATCCATGAAATTATTACTCAAACAATCACAACTGAAATACATTATTACCTATTTAAGGAAATTATTATTAATTATTACATTATTAAGTGTGATGCTGATTAAAGTTTAACAAATATGCGCAAGAAACAACACAGACTGTAATACAGGGTAACTTTGCAAAATAGTGCCAAATTATATAAATAAGGTAAAGAGATCAATATAAAAAATTACCGAATCGATGAATGAATTCATCGAAATCAATTTTAATTTATGCTTAAAAAATCTATAAAAATAAATAAAACGCGAGGTTTTCGGTCATTCGTGAGAGATACGCGATAGTGGTACGCCGACGCCAAGCTCACAAGTACCTTATGCAGTACACATACGGTGCAATTTAATAGACCAATTGTAAATTATTCACAAGTGTTAATAAGTAATTTAGCAGATAAAAATAATCAAAAATGAAAAAAAAAAAAGTTTTTTACGTAGATCGTAGATTAAGATACTAATTCTGTCGCTCCTGGAAATTTGGCACTATCTTGCAAAATAGGTAAATGGATTCGACGTAAGGAATCACCATTTATGTGTTACGAAGAATCAGACTGTATTTTTCAATATATTTACCAGAAGTCTCCAAGCACAATCAGACGCTAGCCATAAAAAAAAAGTTATCTAAACTGACCAAAACTGAGAATCGAACCCGGGACCAGCATTTAAGGCGTACTGCGCCACTATGCTAATCAAATCAACAACCAATTAATATTGCGATTAAAAAGTTTTAACCCTTTCACCGCCTACAAAACAAACGTAAGTCATAATAAAATATGATCCATAAAGACGATAACAACAGTTGCAAGAATTAAATTGCAGCAATAAAATTAAAGATATACTACCAATTTCAGAACTCTCCAAAACATTAAAATGCATTGACAAAACAAACAAATCCTTAATGAGAGCCAAGAAATGTCTTAATTAAAACACACGCGAATGTAAACAGCTAACGTTCGAATAATTTCGAAGTAAAACTGTTCAGGTTCGAAGTGTCGAGTTAACATGTTGGATTTATTTTGTTTTATTTTTAGTTTGGTAATTACCCTTTGAAATTCTGTTATATTTACATTTTATACTGTAAAGACTAAAAAAGTGACCTATAAACAGGTTCTTTTCATAAACATTAGTATTGGACTTAAGATGTACCTACTTGTAAAAAAAAACACTTGAGTACAGTTCAAGTTCCAAGTAAGACCTAAATGTATGGAATCATGTGATATCTGAAGAAGTCTTCTATTACAACAAATCACGCTACAGTAAAACTATAAATATTGAGGAACTCGCGCATCTGCGGTAGCCTGCGTGTCCGTGATATTGCAGACAAACAGCAGGAGAGTCGCCTACGCTGGTACGGCCATGTTTTGCGGAAACCGGCAAACTACGTAGGAAACAAATGTCTGGCCATGCCACCACCGCCAGGTCCTGGCAAAAGGGGTAGACCCAAGAAATGCTTGCTTGACGTTGTGAGGTCTGACATGCATGCCAATGATCTCACAACCAGAGACGCTCAAGACCGTGCGAAGTGGAGGAGTAAATCAAAGAAAGCGATGGCTTTGGACGCAACCGGGATTGACCGTATAGATGAAGTAAAACTATAAATATGTATCTTGCTCCTCGCGTTTTGCCCCATTCCTAATCGTTGTACGCTTGACTAGAGATGTGCCATTCCCGGTAACATTCCCCATGCTGGAAATTTTCCCACATGATGGGGAACTTGACCATGATCTTAGACACGGCATGTTTATTATTACGATAGGAGAGATTACCACTAAATCTCCATAAACTTTAGACGAGGAAACCAAACCACATCCAGTGTTGTCTAAATGTGCACATTTTCTAATAATGTTATACTTGGGTTCGATTAGTTCTAGGATTAAGTGTCGATTTTTCAATTGGCAGATAACTTTTATATAAAGAATAAGTTTGACCTTTGACAGTTTTCATATAGAAATTGTGTCAAAACTACAATTTTATTCATCGAAAAAAGTTATCTGGCGATAAAAAAATCGGCGCTAAAACAAATAACGCCGCAAAGAACACATGTGTGTCATTTTTAATAAAACTTGATAATCAAAATTAACTAATATGAAGGCTTACAATTGTAGAGTTTCGCATCACTTAGCACCCAAAACAGTGGTAGGTGTAAATGGCTATTTGCAGAAATATATTAATTTTGAACTGATAAGTATTTAGTAGTCTGTGGTAAGTAAGTAAGTAAGTAATTTAGTCTGTGGCGCGCCTCAAGCCCCTCGATTTTTATCGGAACAGGTTAAAAACACAATATTACCTCCCACGCGCGTCCGATGGCGTTTTTATGCGAAAATTAAGGCTGGGAGACTCATTAGCATCCTTTTAGTTCGCTTAACGTCTTAATTTGAATATTGAGGTGGCTCGATTAAAAGGAGCTTTGCGGCATGCGTATTTTAAAGTGCGAAAAGTGGATGATATTTTTTTTTTTGCTTTCTATTTAGTTTCATTTATAATATTGCTTTTAAATAAAGATTAGTTTTTTATTATTTAACTTTGCTAAAATTTCTTACCAATTTTTTATATTTTTTACAGTGCATGTTACCAGACTGTAGATGCGAATTGCGGGTAGTATCTAATGGGCTAGTTTCCTAAAAAAATCTAATTAGTCCGTCAGTTGGATTAACAGAAAATACTGGACACGTATTTTTCTTTTCTAAATCAAACAAAAAATGATGAAGATATAGCCCGTTAAATTTCCGAGTAACGTCACGCCTTGCGACACTTTTTAGCAAGACGTGACGTCACGTGCTCACTTTGAAGCGCTTTATCTTCGTAATTTTTTGTTTGATTGACAAAAGACAAAATATGGGTCCAATATTTTTTGATAATCTAACTGACGGACTAAATAGAATAATCATTTTTTGACCCAGGAAACTAGCCCAATAATTATTAGCTTTATACATTTGTCAACTATACAAACCATTTTTTAACTGTTTGTCTGATCTAGTGGTTCACGTTCCAGACTGCAAAACTAACAGTTGCCTATTCTACTACTATACGGAAACCGTATAAGTAAGATGGGCACAAGAAATAACTTATATCTAAGCCATGAGTATCATTATTAAAAAATAAAAACATTGTTCTTGAAGACTGCACAATTTTGAGACAAATAAGGTGCAAAATTTGCAAGTATTTTGTAAACAAAACGCTTTTCATTTCGACATAGTTGGTAAACGCAATGGTTCAGTGTAATGCGCCTCTGCGGAGCATTTTGGAGAACATCGCGGCCTGTGGTATAGCTATCTTGTTGATTTTATTGGCGAGACGGTAGCCCGTTGTGGAGCTTAAGCTCTCGGTAATGGGCGAGTTTTTCTTAAGAAGACCTGAACCCAGACAAAAGAAGTTTTATTGTTATGACCGCCGCTGAAGGTGTTAAATGTGACATAGTTCTTGTACTCCACTGAGTCTGTTTAATATTGATCTATTGTATCTATTCAAGTAAATATAGTATGTAGTAACTTTTAACAGTTTGTAAATAATAAGCCAAGGTTCGCACTCGCAGTCAACCACGAAAGTGGTTTGCGAGGCTTAAATCTAAATGATTTCTTTTTAACAGTGTTGTTGTAATTATAATAAATAAATAATAATAAATAAGTCCTATGATAACTTCTTGTAAATAGCATCAGATCTAATAAATACATATTAGACAACATCACATTCATTGCTCTGATCCTATAATAAGTAGCTTAAGCATTTGTGTTACAGATATTAGGAATAATGACCGGTACTACAACACCAAAACCCGAGACATTATAGAAAAGTTATTTTTCTACATTGACATCAGAAATAGCGACACGACGACAGTCCGGTATGTATACAATACCCTAAATATTTTGTCACAAGAGGGGAACATAAAAATAAGTCAACAAGACATCAAGGTAGACTCATGATACCCAATACAAGGCTGAAACTTTTTAAAAACAGTGCCTATTGCATGGCTATACAAATTTATAATAAGTTGCCTGAAAGTTTTAAAAACCTGCCTTTACTAATGTTTAAAAGGCATATACATAATTGGCTACTCACAAAATGTTTTTACTCTATTCAGGAATACCTAGATGCAAAATAATTTTGAATTGAATTTTGTGACATTATGTAATTATTTTTGACATGTTATTCATTTTTACTATATTAAAATTATAAGACTAATATAATTGTGACTGCGATTAATTATCTTTCAATTGAATTCAAATAATGACATTTTAATTTATACAAATATTTGCATGACAATATTGTTAAACATGAGAACATGCACTAAAATAACATTTTTGTATCACCATGTTTTAAGCAAATAAATAATTTTCATTTTCATTTCATTTTCATTTTCATATGATCGCCTCTTGGCTACGGAGGTCATCAATACTTAATAATATTGAGTATTTGATTTGATTTTGATTATTAAAATCAAATCAGCATACACCTCGCAAGGGGTATATTGTTGTGTGAGCTTATCACTGTAACATGCATGTAACTTGAGTTATTGAGAAATGTTTAAAGCAATCTCTGTCGAGGTTTTAAGCAGTTTTACTTTTCAATGATCCCTGATATCTATCACATAGAGTACAAACACTGAAATTCGCGTGTACCGTAAACACAAAAGCCTTATTAACAAATCACCTGCGATTGTCGTGCAGCGCAAAGCATCGACGTATAAATTCAGCTCGGTTCGATTACCGTTATCAGACTGCATCGCGCTCGAATAGAATAGATAATCCGAACGGCTGTGGCGCTGTGAGATAGCGAGCTACGAATGTGGGTATAAAACTTTTAATTCGAACCCTTTTAGATATTTTAAGGTTCTGTCAATAAATAAAAATACAGTAAAGATTACTATATTGTCCGTATGACCTTTTATTGTAACTGTTTTTTTTAATTATAGAACGGGTAGGCTTATGAAGCTGAAATTAATAACAAATACAAAGGTTTGTAGTCCCTTAGAAGTGAACTAAATGCTGCATAATCAACGTAATCAAATGATGTTTAATCTATCTAATATACAACAACTTATTTGTTTAAATTAATACTTGCAATCTCACTCATTGAAAACTGTTGAACTGCTCGTCGTCCTAGAATCATACAACAAACAAGAAGCCAATTCTAGTTAAATATTTTTTATTAATTCGGTTTTATTTTTTTAAATAAAATTTACATTTCATCTATTTTTAGTGATAAATCCTAATCTAACTGCTGAACACCGATTTCATCCCCTTTTTTTTTACCCTTAGGGGTACAATTTTTTCCAAAATTGTTACTATAGTATCTTTGAAGTATTAGCTATTCAATAAAAAAAAATCATCAAAATCGGTTTACATTTTGTTAAAGATATTGGTTAACGTAGATCCATGAATCACGAACCAAAAAATTATCTAGGTATATATTTTGTTATTTTCTCAAAAACTGCTGATTATATAACAATAAAATGTATATAAGACCACCTCTGAAGTAATGATCTACCAAACAAAAAAAGAATCATCAAAATCAATTCATAACTGGCGGAGTAATCGCGTAACATACATACAAAAAAAAACAGACAGTCGAACTGAGAACCTCCTCCTTTTTTGAAAAAAAGAATCGAAAATTGGTAATTTAGCCTCATAAATTAAAATGGCGATACTCGTATTTGCCGTGGGAGCACAATGCATAATAATAGGTAACACAGTTCAAAAGGTGCTCCACTTAAATTTAGCCGACCATCATTTAATGCTATTTTCAGAATCAAATAAGGGTAACAAGGACTTTTTCTTAAATTTAACAGGGTTCTCTACAATTTCTTAGCTCCCATTTATTCAAAGTATCCGATAGATTCCACACGCGGTTTTCTGGAGCGGCGATTAACGCATTCCTCTCAGCTCTTGGAACGTAAACTTTTCCTTCCTTACACAGCCAAGAAAACATTCTTAACTAAAAAATAACTGGCTAAGTGCGAGTCAAACTCGCGCACTGATTTTTTACAAATATATATAAAGTAAGTAAAATATAAGTTAAGTAAATAGTTTGTCCACGAATCGAGTCTCGAAGATTTATACCGAGTTAATTTAAAAAAAGACTTTTTTATTAAATGCTTAACTATAAATTTACAGTTTTCGGACTTTTTATTTTAGAGTGTTTTTTTTCTGCATCCGATTTGAATCCAAAAAACATCAGCCCAAAGTAGCTGATTGTTATTTTGCAGGCAGCATACTGGACTTGGAGTCACTATCTCTGAAGTCTCGGTTTCGATTCTCGGTCGGTCAATGTACAGAAATAACTTTTCTATATTGTCTCGGGCCTGGGTGTTGTGGTACCGTCGTTGTTTCTGATTTTTGTGACACAAGTGTTTACTACTTATCATAGGATCAGAGTTTAAATAAAAAAGTAGTAAGTCTACTTCGGACCGATATTTTTTAGATTTAAATTGGTAACGGATCGGATAACCGCTCTTACTATAACACATTTCTTCTTGCTAAATTTCATGATTCTATCTCAACAGAAAGGATTGTATAGGTTTAGATTCCCTTGCGAGTATCAAAATATGCGGCATAAGGGTCGGTATTATTTGAGTTTAGAATCTTTGAAGTTTAACTTACTTATTCACAGCCTCAAACAATTGCAGGTTGAGTATTTGATATTAATTTTAACTTGACACCTCCACGCGTTTCTATGAAAAACTGTCTTGACAGAAAGACAGACAGCCAGGCGGACAGACTAACAAACATACAAACAACGAAGTCATCCTATAAGAGTTCCTTTTTAACTTGTGGTACGGAACCCTAAAAACTTTAAAAAATTTAAAGCAAGGGGCTTAGTCAGGGGTGCAGAGTAGGTGGACTTTCACTTGACGCAATTGTTTTGGACACCCTGTGTTTGATAGCCAATGCTGTACTGGTTATTCCAGAACCAAATATACTGTGTAACATGTGACGACCTCCGTAGCCGAGAGGCGAGCAAACCGGACTTGGTGTCGCTATCTCTGAGTTTCCGGGTTCGATTCCCGGTCGGTCAATGTAGAAAAATAACTTTTCTATATTGTCTCGGGTCAGGGTGTTGTGGTACCGCCGTTGTTTCTGATTTCTGTAACACAAGTGCTTAAGCTACTTATCATAGGATCAGAGCAATGTATGTGATGTTGTCCAATATATATTTATATTTATTATTAATATTTATATACAAGTGAGACTGGCCTCCCATTGTCTTCGTTAAACCGGATCCTTTGGTCTTCTGGTCAGCACACTGTACACATAGAGCCAGGCGGTTGCAAGTTCGAATCATGCAAGAATCAAATGTTTGTATTATAAACACAAACATTAATACCTAAGTCATGGATTATTTATGATTATCCGTTAAAAAATGAGCACAAAACCCGTTTGAGTAAAGAACTGTAATATTTAACATGAAAAATATTTTAAGTTCACTCATGCTTATAATGTATGAGTAAGTGTCGTCGCCAAAAATAATCGTGTGGTCGCATTCTAAAGAGCCTTTGTCAAAAAATTAATAAAGAGTTAACGCAGCCGCACAGCTCAACCCAAGAAGTTAGGCGCTGCGCAAACGTGGACACTTAGTTTCCAGTTGCCGACACCGAACACTTTTTTAATCGTCATGAGTATGACTGTGTTAACTGGAAGCAACTGGACACACGTATGCGCATTGCGAAGAGTGGATAATTTCATATTGGGTCTATAGAAATCAAATATTCATCAGTAGCTTGTATCTGACACAAGACACATAAGTGTCCACGTTTGCGTCCTCGCTTAAACGTACAGCTGCTAACTGAATGAATGGCGCGAAATATCAGCGTTTAGAAACAAAGGAATTTAAAAAGTACGCTCGAGCACAAAGCCTTTATACTGAGGATCTTGAATGAAATTAAACTGGACGTTGAGAAAATGTGTTTTCTCTTTTAAATGTATGGCAGTACGTGAGTCGGAGTGCAAGGTTCTAGCTTAAGGAATTGGGTGAGAATGGCGTTTTTATTTTTGTAAAAACATTCGACCTTATTTTGTAGAGAAATTGGGTGTCGTGAGTCGTTTAGCAATATCACAAAATATTCTTATTATTAGCCGTTTAAATTTAAATACAATTTGACGTAGGAATTTAATATAAAATTGTGGCAAAATTACAAATTATGTTATGGACAATTTTGGATCGGGTTCAGTTGCCTGCACTGGGACAGGCCTATGCCCAGCAGTGGACTGGCGTGGCGTTTATTATGATGATGAGGTAAAATAATTATCTTTAGTTTTTTGTCTTTCTAATTTGATAGAAAGAGATGCAGTAATACATTTTTATTGGGTATTCTTATGAGTTTCAGCATTTAAGGTTCAGACTAATCAGCCATTATTATTCATCATCATCATTCATCATTTCAGCCATAGGACGTCCACTGCTTCCCCCCCATTGACTTCCAGATTGGCCGGTTGGAAGTTGCCTGCATCCAGCGTCTTCCTGCGACCTTTACTAGGTCGTCTGTCCACCTTGTGGGTGGAAGTCCTACGCTGCGCTTACCGGTACGTGGCCTCCATCCATTTTTTTTTTGTGGCAGGAAAAATGCATTTCGCATACCTACCGCCGCGGGGGCAGCGATAGGTTATGTGCAATGAGTTACACATCGCAAAACACTACATTTTTTACTATGAGACCAACATCGAAATCATAAAAACCTTTTCTTCTGCTCTGTACATCGTCATCGATGTAGAGCGTTAGTTTGTATGGAGAAATGGAAAATAAATGAGCGATTTCGATGTTGATCCCATAGAAAAAGTTGTTGTTATTGATGAATACATTTGCCTCCTGCTCCTGCATAAATTCCGCAAGTGTTCAAAACTACACCCTGTATGCATATTTCTAAATATCATAGAACAAAAGTTGTTCACTATAACAAGAATATGTAATATCCTTGAGTTATGGGATACTTCCCGCCAGTACGGGTACACTACATACCAAAACTTTCATTATTTTACTAAACCTTAAAAAGGTAATTTAAAAAAAGTCCGTCTTCGACGCACCACTAAAAACTACCACGCATTATTCCAAACTAACCAATCCATGCAAATCAGCCGTAAGACATTGTGTTTAAGCTGCATACACATTAATGTAGTCGACCAACTAGTAGTCGCACGTCGCGTTTATGAATTACTGCCGACCGGTAAACGGTCGTAACTCTTGTCGTTGGACGCAAACACGCGTATTAGGCTGGGTGTGCACTGGGTGGAAGTTACGTGGTGACAAAAACAGAATATAGTTAAACTGCGTGCGTACGCTCGGTCTTTCATGGTATTTATTTATATGTACTACAAATATACGGTTTTTGGTTTATTTAGCGTCTGCGTGCGAAATCTAGCGTCTGCGTGCAAAATCTAGCGGCTGCGTGCGAAATCTAGCGTCTGCGTGCATTTTTTTTTTAAAACACTGCGCTCGCCAACCCGCCTGCCAAGCGTGGTGAGTATTGGCAATCCCCAATCCCCCCCTATTGGGGGAGGTCTGTGTTTAGCAGTGGACTTCTTATGGCTGAAATGATGATGATGATGAAATTTACGGTTTTTAGACTTATTCATGATTATAGGAAAGTGCCCTTTTAATTTTGATTCCCTTGAGAGTGTCAAAATATACGTTTTTTGCGGCATAAACTGCCGTATCTTTTTTTACCTTAACTTATAAGATTGATTTTTTCACAGTTTCAAGAGACCGTAGACTTGAGTATTCCGTTTTTTTCTTTTTAGGTTCGGAACCCTAAAAAAATATATTAACAATAAATACAGTCAGTTGACCGTATGGATGAAGAAGACAGTCAGTTTAATGTAGCTTGATCTGTGTGAAAGCAAGACAAATTAATAATTCTTAAAAAATAATACTTCTATTTTAGAGACTATATTGTAAGAAATAATCAAACAGATTAAATTATTAGGTTAGGATTTGAGTTCAGAAATGTCAATCACGAATTTGCCAAAACAGAACGCGTTCAAAGTAATTCCTAACGTAGTTAGTTAGTAGAGTTCCTAACATAAAAAATAATTATTTTTTATCAATGCAGCATATATTTTTTAAATAATATATTTAGGCAAGCTAAGTAGATAATAACAATAATAGCATCCTATTCTCTTATTGGCTGGTATATGTGTTGTGCTTAATGTGGTGCTCCAATTGTATAATTCCTTCTTTTTTAAATTACTCAATTCCTATCTGTGTGGACCTATAAGTGGTTTTTTTAGTATTATTTTTGTATACTTATTGAAAAATTGTAAACCTTGGTTTTCCTAAAATAAATAAATAAAATAAAATAAATATTGGCTAAAGATTTAGCATAACATGTGTGTGTAGTCTAGTGTATTTATTTTCAAACGCAAAGGTCAAACCATAACATATATCAGTTGTGCGCCTCGGAATGTATTCTGTGCGTTTACACGTGTAAGCAACATGAGATAAACTTGAAATAGTGTCCCTGTGTCTGCACCTCTCCTAACTCATATGTACGCCTGGGTGGTACCTGCGTCAGCCACCAACAGCTAGTGAGGTAACGGTCGTATTCGACTTAATATAGAAGATGCCATCCGTCTTTGCAATTCTAGAAGCTAAAAACTGGCCAAGTGCGTGTCCGGCTCGCGCAATGTAGGGTTCTGTAGTATCCATCCAATAGTCACAACATGCAGTATGTGCTTACCTGTTGCCCATTATTAAGTATTCTATCTCAGTAATTTTCTTCTCTAACTTAATAAGTTTACTCGGTAACTTGCAAAGCCTACCTAGCTGTGATTGTTTTCTTTTTATCTTCGTTATATATACTACTGTCGTTATTTTTTTCACATTTCGCAATCTTTAAGCTAGCAGCGGATAGATAGGTAGATAAATGACAAACTTGACTCTTACAAACACTAGCAACTTAAAGCTTAATATAACGCAAATAGAACCTTAAATCGATAAATGGTGTTTACACACCAACAATATTTTTAAACAGTATAAAAAAAACCTTTAAGTGTAGGGTAGGTAGTATAAAATATATTTTTAAAGATTTTATTTTGCCACATTGTCAACGTAATTATGTCCAGGCGAAATTACAGCTTACGTACTAAGAGTCTCTGAACTAAGACATAAACAGACAGACAAACAGACGGACGGACGTGGAAAAACTACAGGGATTCCATGATGACTGCGGAATCCTAAAAATCCCATATCTCTTGCTGGGAGATAAATAAAGAAGTGTGTGAGAGAGGTATTCGCTGCATATCGCTGCATAATGACGTTGTGGGTAAATGTTGCGAACATTGTAAGCTAAACAGTTCAAACTTGGCCGTGGGCAGGTTGTCACTGGTGATATTCTATATCTTTTCCACAACATGTACAAAAAAATCGGCCAAGTGCGTGCAATCGGACTCACGTACTGAGATTTTTGTACAAACATGTAGGTATGTAAATGTCTGAAGTCGAGTACCGAAGATATTTACCGCTTTTCAGAGTTCGTTTGAAATGTTTTTTTTTTATAATTAAGCAATTTTTTTTTTCTTTACTTGTCATTGATTAATTTATATAAATTAATTAACGTGACATTGCATTTTTAAATAGGTATTTATTAAAATAGATTTCAATTCCCTGGCATGGAAACCTTTATCCGGTTTACATGCGGCATAATCAGTCGTACCTTTGATTTGATTTCGTTGATTTAGAAGTTTCGCAGCTCCAAGGGATTGTAGACTTAAATATTTGCAGATAAGGAGGTCTACTCAGACAGACAGACGGACAACGAAGTGATCATATAAGGGTTCTTTTTGATGTACGAAACCATTAAAACATTGGAATGTGTGTCTCTTTCCCGTGATACGAGCACTATAGTGGAATTATTATTTATGTTACTAAACTGGTACGTAGTCAAGTAAGTGTGAAATTCTACTAGGGCTTGTCCCATGACTAAGGCTTTCTTTAAAAGCTTGCATATAAGATTTTAAAGTAATTTCGACTGTTAAATAACAAATTCCGTACCGTACAAAATTAAGAAAAATCTGAAAAACAACCTCACTCAAATCGCAACAACTGACCAGTCATTGAGTTGGTTCTATGACGTATACAGGGTTATTTTTAAACATCAACAACCTCCTAGGGGCTGATTCTGGTGCTCAAATACAACAACTTTTTCTATGGGACCAACATAGTAATAAAAAAAAATGTCACTGCCTTATACATACTTGAAGTCCGCTGGTCGGCGGCTTAGTATGGGGAAGTTTTTTTTTTTCGATTTTGATGTTGGTCCCATAGAAAATGTTGTTGTATTTTAACACCAGAATCAGCCCTTTACTCGTAATACCTCTAAGAAGCTAAGAACTTAACTAGTAAAATAAAAAATAGAACTGCATATACAGGGTGTAACGAAAAGGTGAAATAAAACTTTAAGGGGTTATTCTACGGCTAAATTACATCAACTTTTTCTATGGGACTAACATCGAAATCGCAAAAAAAAAGCACTTTCCCATACTAAAACGCGACCAGCTGGCATCAGTTTGTATGGAAACGTCAATTTTTTTTTCCGATTTCGATGTTGGTCCCATAGAAAAAGTTAATGTAATTTAGCCGTAGAATAACCCCTTAAAGTTTTATTTCACCTTTTCGTTACACCCTGTATAAATACGCGCCAACAACACACCATCTGTCATGATCTTGAAGTAAGGACCGTTCTTGTGTTACGAGGTACGAGACATCGTTTCTTACTAGGGGCATCTCCAGCACACCCAGACTCGAGCCAATTAAAAAAATATCGTTTTCTGGATTGACCCGAACCGGGAATTGGGACTTTACAAAGCCAGGCGGTTGAGGGTTCAAATATCATCATCATCATTGTCATCATAATTTCAGCCAAAGGAGCTGACTGTCGAACATAGGAGTCCCCCATTGACTTCCAGATTGGCCGGTTAGAAGTAAGTGATGAATGTATAAAAACGTATTTAAGTGTAAGTGTAATGTGTTTATGCGTTATCTAGTCGCTATAAAACAAGCTTTTCTTAGTTTGGAGCTAGATAAATTGGTGTAATTGTAAAAATAAATTGAAAAATAATAGAAAGTTGGATCGTCAAATTATTATGTCAAACTGTGATGTCAGACTTAATTTTAAGCGTCAATTCAGTATTCAGTACATCTTTTTATAACACCCAAGACATTTCTGTGAAATTTAATTTAAAAAACAGCAGCCTAAAGCGTCAAAACGGAGTTTAGCGGAACAAAAACTTTGTTTAGTGTAAATCCTCTAATTAAATTAAGGCTGTTTTCGCACAAAGTTTCACAGGTTTTATTTTGGGACCCAATGTGTTACATTTCACACGAACTTTGTTTAATTTTTAGCGCGAGCAACACCTTTTTATTAAAAGATCAAATAAGAGTTCGTTCTTTTTTCGTTGGTCAGAAAATATGATTCTTGAAATTAATGTCATTGAAGGCGACTGGTCTAATGGTGGTGATGAGTCATCATAACAAGCTTTGTTTAGTTTATGTTTGGATACTTGGTGTGATCGCTGTAAAATTTATTTATTTACAAAAATAATATCTTCTGAAGCATTAAAAATATTTACGCAAACTGCAAACCATCTTAACTCTATAGACATTGCAAGATACAAGATGCAAATACAACGTCCGATTGCGCACCCTATATCAGCTCGATAAACATTATTTCCATTCTGACAGCTGGCTGCACGGCTTTTAATTAAAGATAATACATCGGGATACTTCGAACAGCGTTGTAAATAACTTTATCAACGGAATAAAATTATTTTTATGCTACGCCCCAAATTTGCGCCGAGGAATCACTTGTTGTTATCTGAATGATAAATGCGAGTGAGCAAAGATGGCGGTGAAGGCTTAATAAATCCGTGGTCTTTTGTTTTATTTTACCCGGCTTTGGTAATGAAGGATGTTTTGGGATTTATAGCTAGGGAGATAGTGTTGTGTTTTGTTTTAGCTAACCAGCGAATTAGGAGAGTCACATTTATTTTCTCTCGTTCGGCTATCTTAAGACCTGATTCCGTGCTACCGTGTTGACCATGATCCTATGTAGGTACTCTGTTAGTAACCCTCCGTGGCCGACCTGGAAAGCCTTGAACAGGCTGCGAACACAGGTCGGTCGTTACAAACAAAACCTAAAGTAGAGACACATTGACGGCAATGTGCGATCTTGAAATGATGATGATGATGATGTTGATGATACCATTCAGGTTGTCAATGAATATCTTCCTCTCGTTTAATCTCGTTTCTAGGGCAAAAGCATGCATGCATAGCAAATGCTATAAAAGTACGAAATCCGTGGCAGATTATTGTAGCGCTCATCAGTTCACATGTATTGGCGGGAGCATCGGTGGGCCGACCGGTTTGCATTATACCCTTCTTTGAGCTTACCCACCGCGTGTCGCGTACTGACTGCAGAAAAAACTGTTTGTGTAGTTTTATTTATATTTTTATTATTGGACAACATCACATACATTGCTCTGATTCTAAAGTAGGTAGCTAAAGCACTTATTTTTTAGAAATCAGAAACAACGACGGTACCACAACAATTTTATTGTATTTTAAAGTCGTCGTCCCGCTAAATAGTGATATCACAAGATTGACAGGAATCACGTGAACTCGATTACTCGAATTGGAGTCAAAATATCTAAAACTATGATGATGATGATAAAATTTTATTACTTACTAAATATTTACTAGTAGACAAAAACATTCAATGTCTGTGTTGGTGGTAGTGAGCGACTAAGATGGTACCCCATCGTTAGTGATTAGGTAAACCGTTTTTCTCTCCTTATTACTCTAATTCACTACTGCTTAAATTGAATTATTTTGTAAGAAGTCTTTATACTAAAACACCAAGTAACAGAAATTAAGCTTTAATTTTATTTTATTTAAGTATAATCTCGGAACACGCTGGAACAGCTCGAGCTAAAGCGTTCTGAGATTTCATGTCTAAGAGAGATGTTTATAGGTGCGTTGCTCGAGCGCGCATAGTATGAAGCCCAACTTCTGTAAACCGATAATTATTTGTTTCAAGAAGTGAATTGTTAAGAATTACTTTGCAATGCAGTTACTGGTGCGTTAGAAAAATTGCTGGTTTTTGGTTAGCCAAATCTATGTTTAATGTCTCGTAATGGTCTATTAGAGTCGCACTTTATTTACTTTTAGATATGACGAAAACAAAACCTTAGCTGTATATTAAGTAGAACTTAAAAATATTGTAGGTATATAGCTTAGACGTATAGTTCATTTGCCTTCAAGTCATAACGGAACTCAATATTGATAAATTTATTTAATAATTATCAACTTCTTTTGCTGGCGGTACTAAGACAGAAAAGCACGCCGCAACGTCAAAAATAAAAGTTATGCTTCAAGGTCTCTGACCTAACCTTCAACATCTGCAAACTTCATCCATCATTTTATCAAAGCTGTTTATTTGAGTAACATACTACTACTTCGCTTTCCCAGCGATTCCAACTTTGATTCTTAGTTCGAGTCAATTTAAAAAACGCTTTTTTGGCGATGGCAAAAAACGGTTTGATTTTAGGTGTGCTGAGTGACTTTGCCGGCAAAACCGTTGTTTGGTGAAAGGCTAATTCCTGACTTTGAGACTAAAAGAGAGATAACAGTTTTATTATTACACATACCGACCTCCGTAGCCGAGAGGCGAGTACGCCGGACTAAGTTCTCGCCATCTCTGAGGTCTCGGGTTCGATTCTTGACCAATGTATCGATCCGACAAAATATACAGGTCCATTTTATAGGACCGTTTTATCGTATCGAGCGAGTTCACACATACAACGTTATTAAAATACTGATCCGTTTTATCGGATCGAAGCAGCGCGGCACGGGGCGTTAAACGGGGATGCCGGGGCTTCCTCCGACGCAGATGCAGACGACGATGGTACCAATCATTATCATCATCATCATTTCAGCCATAGGACGTCCACTGTTGAACATAGCCCTCCCCCATTGACTTCCAGATTGGCCGGTTGGAAGCGGCCTGCATCCAGCGTCTTCCTGCGACCCTTACCAGGTCGTCTGACCCCCTTGTGAGTGGACGTCCTACGCCGCGCTTGTAGGTACGCGGCCTCCATTCTAGAACCTTTCTGCCCCATCGGCCGTCAGTTCTACGTGCTATGTGCCCCACCCACTGCCACTTCAGCTTGCTAATCCGTTGGGCTATGTCAGCGACTTTTGTTCGTTTACGGATCTCCTCATTTCTGATTCGATCTCGCAAGGAAACACCGAGCATATCCCTTTCCATAGCACGCTGTGCGATCTTGAGCTTTCTTATAAGGCCCATAGTGAGAGGCCACGTTTCAGTTCCATATGTCATCACCGGTAACACACACTGGTTGTAGACTTTCGTCTTGAGGCACTGAAGTATTTTGGACGAGAAGACGTGACGGACGAGATGGTACCAATACAACACGAGAACTTCTATCTTTGTTTCTCCAGTGGGGACGGATCCGTCAAAACGATCCTGAAAATACGGATATTCTATGTGAACGAACCCTTAGGAGCAGAGCAATGTATGTGATGTTAATTATACTAATTATACATAGTTCTTAACTAACTTCATTTTTTGTCTTGTAGTTGTAGATTTAACAATTTTTCTTTAATTTGGTAAATACATGACCCAGAAATAATATCCCATTTCACCAACAAAGTCCACTATTTAGCTAAATAGTCCTTTTAAAAGTACACTGTCCTGCACTAATCCCGTAAACGAATAGAAAAGCAATTTCGTGTTTAGAGTGAATGATTGAATGAGCGGGATTTAGTGCCCTTCTATTAGTAAACCTTTGATACAGTTTATTTTACCCAATTCCTGCAAAAACTCAGTTATTTTCGTAGTGGCTATTTTTAAAGAAATAATTTTGATAAAATCTATGGAAAAACTAAGGTGCTTGTAGCACTGTGGTATTAATTGCTAAAGTTAAGCCACCTACACCGCGGTTGTGATTGGATGGGTGACCATTCCAACCATATTTAGGGACATTTATCACAAACATCTCCGCCTCGAATGAGGCACGTTAAAAGTTAATTTAATTTACATTTTTGTATATCGTATAATTTACGCCCGTACGTTTGATACTACGTGAAGCCTAGTCAGAGGCCTAATGACATCTGACAGTAAGTCACTGGCCTTACAACACCCCTCCACACATCCACACTGGGCCTGCGTGATGGAGTATGACTCAAACCACCACATAGTTATGGCGTGGCCAGTGCGCTGCAGTGGGACGTAAATAGGCATACTTTACTTATGGATAACATAAAAAACGGTATAAAAATCTGCCTTTGTCATCAATAACTACGTGTGTGCTAAATTTCATTCGTTCAGCCGTTAAGGTAGGTTGCCGACGAAACACGTTACCGTCGTCTTTCCCAAACTAACAATTTGTCAGTTAGTTTGGGAAATTAATATCGTCAATTCACCAATTGGTAACAACTCGAGTCTGCGCAGTTTCTCAAAATTTAAATAATATCTAATAGCGAGTTTCCGATCGCCGCAACAGGAAACTAAAGGTTATTTCATGTAGCGCCCACGTCAAATAAAAGAGATAATAAAGTATTGAATACAAAAACATCAGAGAACCTTCTAAGACATCAAAGAATGGACAGCCATTGAATTGTAGTCGGGCTCGAATGTGACTTGATTTGAATTGACAATAAAATATGCGATTGAAGACGCATTTTTGGTGGAGTTGAGATGACACTCCTTTGTCCAATATTAAGATCTTGTTACATAACTTTATTATGGTATTTTGATGCAAATAAACGCCTGGCTGACCAGTGGACCAAGTGTCTAAATATTTTTGCAAAGATTTGACTGAGTATCCTGATTGTAGTATGGTGGCCTAACGCTTTTCAGTAAAAAAGAAAATATGTTTATGGCGGTTTTTAATATTTTGTTTTTCTTTTTTTTTAAGGTTTTTAGAACAGGTTGGACAGACGACCTAGTAAAGGTTGCAGGAAGCTGCTGAATGTAGGCTGCTTCCAACTGGCCAATCTGGAAGCCACTGGGGGAGGCCTATCTTCAGCAGTGGACGTCTTATGGCTGAAATGATGATGATTATGATGTAGGTTTATACGAGCATAGCAAATGAGTAGTCGATTAGACGAGTGGAAGAGTTAGAATTCTTTCGTCAAAAAGATCGGATCAGCTGATCTAATTTTTATAGAGATACACTAGTTTTTTGCTAAAAACCTCCATATGGTAATATATGTTTTAAATCTATGCCACAGACAGAAACACATACATTGACATTGATTTTTTTTACAACTCCAAGGGATTGCAGATTAGGGGCCAGTTACATCACTTGCTTTTAAGTTCCGGTAAGTAATTGGCACTTGTTTTGACAGATAACCCATACAATTACCTGTCAAGAAAGGTTAGGTTAGGTTATCTGGAACCTAATAGCAAGTGGTGAAACTAGCCCTTGGTATATTATTATTTAATTACACCTACGCATTCTTAATCAGAATTCACATAGCACGTAGAACTGAAGGCCGATGGGGCAGAAAGGTTCTGGAATGGAGGCCACGTACCGGCAAGCGCAGCGTAGGACGGCCACCTACAAGGTGGACAGACGACCTGGTAAAGGTTGCAGGTACTCGTAGCGGCTGGATGCGGGCCGCTTCCAACCGGCCAATCTGGAAGTCACTGGGGGAGGCCTATGTTCAGCAGTGGACGACCTATGGCTGAAATGATGATGATGATGATTCTTAATCAGACAGACTAACAGAGGGACAACAAAATAATTCTATAAGGGTTACTTTTTTCTTTTGCGATACGGAACCCTAGAGGCATCTTAAAACTGCTACTTGATTTAAAATGTATGTAATTATGGATTTGTTCTGAAATAAATATATAATTATTATTAATATTATTAAAAGAAAACCCTGTAAGTAAAAAAATACTTAATACTTACTGTAATACTACATAATACTTAAAGGCGTTGTGTTGCTTAACCATATAAATAGCAGTATAAACAAATATGTAATATAAAAGAAAGTCGAGTTAGTTACACCATTTATAAGTCAAGAACGGCGGGACCGATTTTTATGATATTTAAATCTGAAAATTTTACAAAAAAAAAATGAAGGGGTGGTACGAATATCGCCGGGGCAGCTAGTATAAAATAAACAAATAATACCTACTGTAAAGTGTTTTTTATGTTTTTTTTTAATCGAACTTTTAACTATACCTACTGTATATTATTAATCAACGATATAGTTTTGTGAGTTGCGAATACTTATCGTGTTTTGTTTAAATGAATGAACATGAAACTAAATTTAACAACATGGTAACTTCAAACAAGGCCGATATTGCCAAAATAGCATTCCGATTTTCAATTTACAAAATTATAAATAATTCGTCGTCATTTGACGGCACGGCAAAACGGCCGAGTCGATATTTTAACGAGTTGTATGCTTTAAATTTATAATGCCCGCTTTGTATTGAGCACTAGTGCTGTTAGAGTATCGATATAAAGTTCATCGATAAAAAGTTTGCTAAAAATGAGAAAAATATTAATAAAATAGTTGTAAACATGTTGTACATCTTGCAGAATGTCTTGCTTTCAGGGTTCAAAAAATTCGAATGTTCAATAGATTGTTGTTATTATCGATCATGGGATTCTGATAATGGCAAATTACTGTACTGAATGAGATTATTGTTTTGACATAATACAACGCATGATTTAGAATTTGAATATATGAGTTATAGAGATGTCAGGATACTGTTAGTGTATCGATAAGCGGCTACAAAGCGACATCACTATTGAGCACTCAATGGCTGACTGCATAAGCAATTCGGATGTTCAATGGTAATTTTGAAAATACCTAGATGGACGGTTTGATATTTCGACAAAACAGATAATGAGGTGTTGCTATTTATTAAAAGCGACCAATTAAATTCATCCTATTTATAAGAATAGTGTAGTTATTTTTTTTAAATACTCGTAAAAAATAACTTATAGTTTTTTTGTGCTTAATTCTGTTAAACTTTTTTTATACTCCGTTAAAAATAAAAGTAGAGTATGCCAATATACATCCCTCTTTGCCTTGCCTTGCCACCTTTGACTTTGACTTTGACTTACTGTCAGATGTAACCAAGTCGCCTTAAGGCCTCTGACTAAGGTTTCATGCTTCGGAAGGCACGTTAAAAGTTGGTCCCGGCAAAGTCAGATCCGTTACTCATGTCAAAATTAGGATTTATCATATTATCGTATAGGTTAACTTATTGGCTATCAATCGGTCACATGGGACCGCATAACAATACGATTTCTGTGAGCCTCGTTTTACTATAATAAGAAAAAAGTTGTACGATATGAACAAAGCGAAAATGTTTCAGACAAGTTTGCGCTTTCCGAAAAGTTTTGATTGTGTGCTGATCAGTTAGTAAGTTCTCCTTATATTGATTTTGCTTTTTTGGAATTCCACCATTGAATGTTAACCTCTGTTTAACATATAATTCAGCATTTACGTAACGAGAAACAACAACACGCATTAACACCCACGTCTGTGTGCAGAAAATCGCGCGCTTCACTTTTGCGATAATTTGTATGCAAAAACTTACATTTTTAATTAAAAAAAACAGCTTGATATGATTTCAAAAATAATAGCTTTTTTAACCAATTTCTTTTAAAAAAAATGGCAACAAATAAAGTAAGTGTCTTAAAATATTTTGATGTCGGTTTCTTGGGTAGCTGTTTTACTGCATAACATACTTAAGACCAGGCAGATTAACAAAATATTCTGAAAACTAGATTTAACTTATGCCTGGATTATAACATCATTTTGTCTCTGTCAACTTCAAATAGATACAAAATGACATTCAAAAACAGCCTACAATAAATCTCAATCAAAATACTATTATAGTATTATAATAAAATAAATTGAAATTAACATCCCTGTGTAATGAATGAGGTATGAGACAGTAAAATTTGCCAGAGGTGTTTCCGATTAACTTGCGTTACATACAGACCCAAGCCAATCTACAAATTCATCAATTCAGTCATTCATTTCTCAGTCTCTACACTATCGGGTTGTCTATTATGGACCTTGTAGTTTTGTTCTGAGTAACTAATGATGTTGAAAGCTTATAATTTAAAAAAGTAAAATGCCTAACTGATTATTGTTGATAACGAAAAACTGCATAATCTGAAAATACGTCATAAGCCCAGAGGCGAGCGCTTTTTTATCCATAACATTATTCGTTACGCCCAGCCAGCATTGTCCTCACCGCGGCAAAACAAGAAAAAAACTTCTTTTTGAAAATGGAACACGTCAATATATATGACAAACTGCAAAAAGAGAGCCACGTTCATCCATTGTCGTGGCAAAGTTATATAAGTTTTATCCACAAGGTAGACATAAAATTTGTCATATTTCTAAATTTTATTGTACTTTAGATAAAAATATTTTTTTTTTTTGTTCTTGTAAACAAATTTTCTGGGCACAGATCGATTTGGTATGTAAGACTTCAATAGTTTTAACCCATAAGTAGTTTCTTTAGCAAAGATGTTTAGTTTATAAAAATATATTTAGTTCATTATTATGGTCCAATTCCAGGATATTCTGAAATTGGTCTGATCTTTTGTGACGCGTTGTATTTATTGACCCTTCATCAATTCGTAATTTAATAGAACAAAATTTATGTATACTGTTGTACTTAAAAACATATAAATGTATTAAAACTGAACTTAAGACCATTGAAACATACAATTTATAAATAGGCTTGAAAAATTGAAGATTCGAGAACAATTACGTAATAACTTAGTCCTATCATTAATTTATTATATTGGCAAGTAACCTCTAATTTTACCGTACAATTATTTCGATCGCGTTTTGTTTTTGCTCAACTTGGCGCAGCACACAGCCGTGTTTGGTTCAATGTCTCGATCGCCTTCGGCAATGATTCGGGTGCGCCTGGTTACACGGCTCTGCTACAATAGACACTTTGTGAAACAACTTGATGCGATAAAATTAGATTTTACTCATAAAGTTACATTGCTATGATACCTCTTTTTTATAAACATTAATACATTGCTCTGATCCTAAGGTAAGTAGCTAAAACACTTGTATTTTAGAAATCAGAAACAACGACGGTACCACAACACCCAGAACAGAGACAATATAGAAAAGCTATTTTTCTACATTGACCGACCGGGAATCAATCCCGGGACCTCAGAGATAGTGACACTAAGTCCGGTATACTCGCACCTTGGCTACGCAGTTCGTCAAATAGGTACGTCACGTCATTAAGTAAAATAAAATATATAAGTACCTTCTAATTCTGCCAATCATTGCCTGGTACAAATTGCAATTCTCAGGTGCATTAAAAATGTCCCATAACTGTCAATTGTCACGATCTCAAATTATTTTTCATATATATTTCGCGGCTTTTTAAATATTTATAATCTCATCATCATCATCATCAACTTTTGGAAGATAACTGCTAGACAAAGGCCTCCCTATGCAATAAACTACACACACACTGTCATAGTAGGTTTCTCCTCAAAATCCGTGTAAATTAGAGCTAATAAATAGAATGCGTAACAATCTATATTAAAAGTTATATATTATATTTTTAAAAATGTAATCGAAAAAATTATTTAATTGCCTCTGGGATTCGAACCCACGACCTTTTACTATCCGGCCGACTGCTCTTCCAACTGACCTACGGAGGATAAAGTAATGTTGGCGAATTTCTTCAACTGTTTATGGGTGATTTTCCCAGCACCAAATCGTAAACGGCATGGCTGAAACTGCTAGTGCAGGATGGCACTTTTAACTTGTAATATTTTTTTTTAGATGAAAAGTGTTGTCTCCTACAGCAGCCTACAAATATTTTTCCATTATGATTGTCGCTAATAAGGAAAAAAAATATGTAAACACCTAAGTTTTTCATACCGGTGAAGCGGCACAATTTGTTTTTCAGTATACTTTTAATCATATAATAAAAACAGTTGATTTTTTAGGGATTTCCTTTTTTTTATTTAAATTCTAAATAGTGGCAGTACTTTATTGCGGAAACTTCATTACAAAATCTGTTGTCTTTAATGAATGGTAAGTACAAATTCACGTGTCCAAATTAGATTTTTCACCGCGGTGAATTTTCGTTGTACGCGAATATCTAGGCATCCAACAACACTAGCTTCTCGCTACTGCGCAGTAAACTTGCGCACCAGGGACGCCTAAGCGCTTGATGTGAGAGGACGCGTGTTGCTTGTCTGGTGTTCCCACCAAAAACGTAAGTAGTGGGTTCCGGTGACTTGGGACCGCTTTTTTTTTCATTCACGTGAGTGGATAAAAGTTGTGATCCAATGATCCGATATGTTTATTAAATATATGTACTTTTACTTAATGTCGCCCGATCAAGTAGGTAGTATCAATTTATTTCTATCATAAATACTGTGCTTGTAGTGTTAACTTCTATTGGCTGTTTTTCATGACGGTGATCTCATTCCGGTGAATTCGGTGACCTAAATTGACACCGAAATGAGAAAAAATATCATTTCGGTGATTTTTTTTCATTTCGGTGAGAAGTTGTTCATTTCGATGATTTTTATCTTCATCTCGGTGTTTTTTTTTTCATTATGGTGACAAATTATTTCACTTCGGTGAAAAACAGACCATAATTTATTTTTTTACATTTTGGTTGCCAAAGGAATATATTTGTTTTGGGGACTAAAATGTAGCTACTAGTTAAAAGAATAACCTCAGTTGTTGATCGCGTGGGCAATAGGCTATTTGACTAAATTATGATAATTAATCCACTTTGAACGTAATTCAAAAATATTGAACACGTGCTTTTTTAGGTTCCGTACCAAAATGGTACGAAAGGAACCCTTATACTTTCGCCATGTCCGTCTGTCAGTCCACGGCCTAGCACAGATACTGTTTGTACTAGGAAGCTGTAATTTTGCACGAGTATAAACATTAAACACGCCGACAGAATGGTACAATAATATCTTGAAAACAAAAATTCTAGGGTATCTCCCCTACATGTAAAGAAGGGATGAATTATTTATTTTTAGTCTACCCCATCGTTACGGGTATCGTTGGATGGGTTTTTTAAATATATTGCGAGGTTGTGAAGACCATTTTTCGATTCAGTGATCGGTTTCCGAAATATTAGCCTTTGTTGTTTAAATTCCGAAATATTTTTGCTAGAGTCGTGTCCCCATCCAAAAGATAGATTTTTGTGCTACCTGATTTATTAATGACTAAGTGTAATAATAAGATTTTGTGAAGACAAATACCTAACAAGAGATTACGTTTGTTTTATTTTACATTATACAGTGTGTAACGAAAAGGTGAAATAAAACGTTAAGGGGTTATTCTACGGCTAAATTACATCAACTTTTTCTATGGGACCAACATCAAAATCTCAAAAAAAAATTGACGTTTTCATACAAACTGATGCCAGCTGGTCGCGTTTTAGTATGGGAAAGTGTTTTTTTAATATTTATATTTTATTTATATTATTTATATTTTTAGCATGACTATCAAAACACGATATGATATGATATAATATAGCGATTTATCAATTTTAGGATAACGCGGGTATACATCAAATGCAAAAATAGAACCTTTGTGTTGGGATCACGTATGGCTGTCTGTCAGTCCGTCTGTTACAACCGATTAGCTCCGAAATTACTGGCCCAATTGGATTGCAATTTGGCTCAAATAATTTCAAGAATTTTCATGTTCACAATATTCATTTTAAAATCAAAGTTCCAAAAAACCATAAAATCTACACCCATATTGATAGACATTTCAACCCCATCGCATCCCAACAAGGGAGATGGAATTTCACGTCCGCAACGTTACATTTTAAAATCGTTGTTGTTTTCGTAATCAGCGACCCGATAAACCATAGAAACAATACCCATGTTGATTTTCAGACTTTGTCAGCCCCCTTCCCCTTTTTAGGAGTTGACTTTTCAAAAAATCTGAAACACATGTTTACTCATTTATCGTAAGGAGAACTTACTCCTGTGAAGTTTTGAATAAAAGAGTCTGACTAATCTTGTTTACCCATACAAACTTTGGATCCCCATTTCACCCTTTTAGGGGATGAATTTTGAAAAATCCTTTCTTAGTGACCCCTAGATTTTATAAGAAACCTACGTGTCAAATTTGGAATCTCTAGAACCCGCGGTTTAGGCTGTGCGTTGATACATCAGTCAATCACTTTTGCCTTTTATATATGTATATAGATTAATTAATATAGAATTGAGTAAGGTGCTGCGCATACACCGCAGTGGTGCAGCCTTTTTGACCGTGAAGCAATAAAGACCGCGTCTGCTCATCGATGCCCGCGGCTGCCCGCGCCTTGTACTCAACGTGCACGACTGTCAGTTCAGGACAACCATTTTAGTAGAGCGCGCGACGCAGACTAAGCTAGTCGCCCGCGCCGCCGTCTGCGTTAGTGTATACAAACTGGTTTGTGCGATCCACGGCGGGCAGCCACGGACATGCCGCGGTGCGGGGCGGGCACTGGCGGCGCAGTCTTATTGACCGCCGTGTGCGTTGCAGTATACGATTCCCTTTCGTCTATTGTTCGCGGCAAAATTGTCCGGCCCGCCCTGCTACGTCGTGTACGCAGCGCCTTGATATCTCGAAAACGGTGCGTCCTAGCTCGAAATAAACAAAATTTTGGCCCCCGTAGACCCCAGGTGACGTCTCAGGAACACTTCAACAGCATTTAAACTAATCTAAAAGCAGACCTTCATCGAGGGTTGAAATCTCGTAAGTAGCATTAGAGATCAGAGTTCCCCGCGTAATTCCTATGTCCCATGGGAACTCCGGAAAACGATATGCTTTATGTCACTTCCACAACTGAGAAGAATCTCATATGATGAAATACATCTCTAACGGCTTAGGCTGTAGAGCGTGCCAAAAACTTATAAACACACATACATACGCTCGAAAAACATAACCCTCCTACGGCAGCCGAGTGAAAATAACAATGTATTGAGTAAGTTTACTATAAACATAAGTTTAGTGATTATAACTTTAAAAATGAAGGACTTTCAAGACACAACTTAATATCCTTTTTCACCCCTTTAGGGGTTAAATAATCAAGAACGCTGTAATACATAAATTTATTTTCAATCGTCACCATAATACAAAATTTGAAAATTATTATTTGAAACTGATATGCTTTCATTAAATTTTCATCCCCTATTTTACCCCCTTAGGGCTATAATTTCCAAAAAAACCCTTTCTTAATGGATGTCTACACTGTATAAGGTAAGGCTGTGCGTTGATATATCAACAATTAGTCAGTTTACCATTTTATATAAATAGATAACTGAAATACGAAGTTTCTTTCCCCTTTTCACCTACTTAAGGGTTGAATTCAAGAATTTTTTATGTCCACAATATTAAATTTCCAAATCGATGTCATTTTTGTAATTAACATCCCAAAAAACCATAAAATTGACACCCATATTGATATTTAGACATTTCAACCCCATCGCACCCCAATAGGGGGATGATATTTTAGGTCCACAAAGTTGTATTTTAAAATTGTTGTTGTTTTCGTAATCAGCGACCCGATAAACCATAGAAACAATACTCATGTTGATTTTCAGATTTTGTCACCCCTTTTACCCCCTTTAGGGGTAGATTTCGCAAAAATCCTGAAACACGTGTTGAATCACTTATTGTTAGGAATACTCCTGTGAAGTTTCGAATAAAATAGTCTAACTAATCTTGTTTCCCCATACAAACTTTGGGCCCCCATTTCACCCCTTTAGAGGGTGAATTTTGAAAAACCCTTTCTTAGTGCACCCCTAGACCTTATAAGAAACCTACATGCCAAATTTGGAATCTCTAGCACCAGCGGTTTGGGCTGTGTTATGTCAGTCAGTCAGTCAGTCAGTCAGTTTCTTCTTTTATATATATAGATGTTTGATGCGGCTCGCGTAACCAGACGTTTTTATGTATGCAGCTGCATTTTGTATGCAAGTCCGCAACTCTGTTATTGAGGATACTGGTCTCGCGTAGACAAGGTCTTTCAGACATCCGCAATAAAAAAAAATAAGGGATTTAGATCCGGCGATCTGGGTGGCCATAAAATAGGGCCGAGCCGGCCTATCCACCTCTGTGGGTAGTGTGGATTCAAATAATTTCTTACTACTATTGCGTAGTGAGCTGGGCACCCATCATTTTTAAGCCACATTCTCCGCCTCACTTCTAAACTAATATCTCTAGGAGATGCCGTGTAAATCATTTTGTAAAAAATTAAGGTAAATTTCACTATTCAGTGTAGCTGGATGTTCATATAGCACGATCACCTGTCCGCCAATAATCCCAGTCCACAAGTTAACTTTAAATTGAACTTGGGACCGATCTTCCCTCATCAAATGTGGGTTTTCTACTTGCTAGCTATGTAGATTGTGGATGTTGAGATATCCATCTTTCCGGCATGAGGATTCATCCGTTCACATTTTATTGAAAAATTGCAGGTCCTCCCTTATTTTATTTAACATGATTCTGCAGAATGCAATCCTGCGCGGATAGTCAGCAGGCTGTAGAGTTTGGACCCTTTGAACATGGAAAGGGTGCAACCTGTATATTTTTAACCGACTTCAAAAAAGGAGGAGGTTCTCAATTCGTCAGTATCTTTGCTTTTTTTTTTTTATGTATGTTCAGCGATCATTCGTTACCAGGTTAACCGATTTCGATACTTCTTTTTTTGTTCGAAAGGGAATACTTTCGGAATGGTCCCATATAAATTTGATCAAGTTCTGATGATGGGATCTATAAGAAAATCATCAAACTTTGCATGAACTCCATCCGTGCCAACTGATTTTTGTTCCTATGTTGCCCAATATCTTCGGCATTTGTGAACCGATTTTGATGATTCTTTCTTTATCGAATAGCTTATACTTTAAAGATGGTATATTAAAAAATTTTTGGAAAAATTTCACCTCTAAGGTGGGTAAATAAGGGATGAAATCGTTGTTCAGCCGTTAACTTATGTTTGCACTGAAAAGATTCGTATTGTTGAGGATTATCACTGTATGTATCACTAAAAATAGATGAAATAAGTAAATTTTATAAAAAAAAGTAAACCGACTTCAAAAAACTGAAAAGATAAAAATAATAACAACACATAAGTACAAACGAAAACATTCAAACTCTCATCGGATAGCACCGACTCCAAAAGTAACTGATTAGGTACTTATGTGTTGATATTATTTTTATCTTTTCAGTTTTTATGGTTGATTATTACAATATACATATTTGTTATTTTTGTTGTTTTATTCTCACACGTTCCTAAATGAATTTTAGTTTAAATAAGTTAATATCCATGTATGGTACATTTTAATTAATACTTTCAATACCATTATAGTATAGTCAGAAAAGGATAACCTGTACTGTGTGATAGCACTCTCAAAACGTAGGTAAGTAATTATGGAGCCAGGATAGCATAGCATTTTAGGTGCGTTGCGTGGTAACAGTTTAGTCTTTTTCGGTGACTGCATAAGTCATTTCATTGTGGTGACTCGCGTTTTTCATTTCGGTGATGAGAAGTTTCATTTCAGTGAACTATTCTTTAATTTCGGTGACACCAAAATTTTAAAGTACTATATCTCCTAAGTATATGAACTCAATTTGATGTCGAGTAAAGATTAATCATAACAATATCATAAATAACAATACTACATGGTTTTATTTCAAAAAAAGTTATAAATAAAAAAGTTCACCGTAATGACAAAAAAATGGACTTGTTGAAATTGACCCTTATAGCTGTTTAATCTCACCAGGCAGTTAGAAAATTTCTTCAAGTATAATTATTTTCCTTCTATAAACTGGCATTATTGTGAATGCAAAAAATGAAATATAAAAATTTAAGTTACATAATTTGTTACGACAAATAGTACGTTTATGTATCTCAAGATTTTGCAGTAATTTTTAGGAGAAACCTTATACATAAAGGTAGCGAACTATCGACAGTCTTGGTGTCAATAGTGACAATTTCGAACTAGTTAAACGCAAAAAAAGATTGTTTGGCGCAAATCATTGATGACTTGCAATAGTAACTGCAACGTTGCAAGCCAGCAAATAGCTGGCTTGCAACTAGAAACTATCGACGGTAAGCTTATTAAAATTAAAACACGTCAAATGTTTTACACATAACTTTTTACCAGTTTGCACAGCGTGCATTGAAAAGGGTTATGCTTGGTGTTTTTTTACGAGATTGAATCAGAAATGAGGAGATCCGTAAACGAACAAAAGTTGCTGACATAGCACAATCTAAAGTGGCAGTGAGCGCGGCACATAGCACGTAGAACTGACGGCCGATGTGGCAGAAATGTTCTAGAATAGAGACACAAGGTAGACAAACGACCTGGTAAAGGTTTCTGGAAATCGCTGGTTGCAGGCCGCTTCCAACCTGCCAATCTGAAGGTCATTAGGGGAGACCTGTATTCAGAAGTGGATGTCCTATGGCTGAAAATATGATGATGATCTCTTACTCTTACTCTTATAGACTATCAATGATCTGTCGAGTGGTATATCGGTCCACAATAATAAATAAATAAATACATAATGCGCTAGTCAACAAACTATGTTTCGTCGTCTCGAAGTAAAAAAAAAAAACCCAATGTGTTTCAAAGTATTCAAGAAAAAAACAATTTGGCAAAATATTTTTAAAACAGTTTGAAAATGATAGAAAAAAAACTGATAAATAAATAAATAAATTGTTTTCATATAATAATTTTAATGCCAATATTTTAGTGCCCTAAAATTACGGTCGCATACATTGTAGATACTTTGTTCATCCGGTGGACTGACGACTTAATCAATGTTACGGAAAGCGCTGGATGAAAAATTGGGAACTTAGCCCCAATTTAGAAACTTTCGATACCAAAGTGACAACCGGTAAATCACGTGATACTAATGCTCAATCGTAGCAAATATAACGAGGAAGCAAATATATCGTAGTAAATTGATCGTCGTCAATATAACGAGGTTTTCCAGTCAATGATTGGCTATCAAACGATTCTGAATAGAGGACCTGACCGCTTGCTTCAGAGTTTCAAGGGGGAGGACTATTTCCAGTTCTAGACTTTTAGGAAGATAGTGATGATGCCTTTGTGGAAAAAAAATGTTATGTGTGCCACGAATTATCCTTAAATTTTAATAAAAACTAGCTGTCCTGGTGAACTCCGTACCGCCCCTACATAAATTATTTTTTCGTGAATATTTCCGTGTTTTTATAGTTATTATGCTTTTTGGGGCGGAGACAAATTCAACAAATCAAAGATCATAAAAATCGGTCCAGCCGTTCTTGACTTATAAATGGTGTAACTAACCCGACTTTGTTTTATATATATAGATTCCTTGACTGCCCAGAAATGTACCCACTGCAGAAACTCCAAGACACCATCGAATGACGGTGAGAGAACAATGGCGGCATACACATAGATGGCACTTGTCAAAAAATAAAACACAACGCGATAGCAGTTCGTTTATTTCACGTTTGCGCAACGAAGATACCTCCTTTTTTCGGCAAAATAATGATGTGGTAATCAAAGCGGTGGAGATGCGCATGAGATTCAATGTAAAGTATTTATAATGTAGTAATAATTTTGAATAATTGCCTTGGTTGTTGTTGAGAGGAAAATCTGGCAAATATAGCGTTGAGATGGAAACATTTTGAGCAGACATTTTAGAAAATTATTGTTTGTTTATTTTTGTTGATTGTATCGATAAAACAATCGTTTTTCAACTTGTATTTTGATGTTAATTTAGTATCGATAGCTAAAGTATCGACAATTGGACATCGTTATTGACTATAATAAGTTGTAATGATGATTTGTCTTTACTGTTAATAATGACGACCGACCAATGCAACTTTTAAGTGTAATCGTTATGAGTTACTTTTGCTTTTCCTATTAGATAAAACTATGTAAAGTCAAACAACTAGATTATGATCCATTTCATGAGGATGCTAAAAACAGTTTAAAATTATAAAATAAACATAAATTTTTAAATTTAATATATATTCAAACTAAACTTTTGTAATTCGCATTATGGCATTGACAAAGAAATAACATGGAAATGACTTTATTAAAGAGTGTTGTGTGTTGTTTTTAAAATAAATATAAATTTGAAGTTTCGTAACATTTGCACACACAACAAAGTATAACTATATAACATAAATTACTTGATTCGATGATAAAATACAGTTGAAATCAAAATAATAATAAAAAACGGTGGAACAACTCCCACAACCAGGCGCCATTAAAACCAACAACATTACAAACAAATCGAGAAACTAAATATATTCAGAGCAATTCGCGTGTGTTTCGTTTGTTTGTAATGTTAATAAACAATTTGCAACAAAATACTTCGCGACACCAGCTCGAATCCTTTATTTTTTCCAAACAATACCTTTTCGAAGCTAATCCAATACCAAAACTGCGTATACGCAGCCTCCTTATTAGGACTCGGATGGCACTGCGCACATTACTTCATGAATAACCAGTGTAAATTGACACACGAATGCGTCACACACAGTTCAAACTGAGGGTAATCTGAAACTTTACACAGGTCTTAGTAGGTTGGTTTGGTAATAGGAATAAATAGAGTCGATATAGGAGCGGATAGGCGACAACAATGGTCGTTCGGAATTTAAAATTACGCGTAAAATATAGGGTTGCGCTTGCGCACTGGACGAGGATTTATTTAAATGTGATATGGATGGGGAATGCGCTGTTGTATACGAGGTTTTCTGCTATGGATGTCAATCGCATGAAATTCTGTGATGTTTTTAGGATAAGGTTTTTTGATGTCGTTTTTAATGTCATTCTAACTGGGTAAAAGTAAATAAATGAATATTTGCCTATATACTTCTCACTGCAGGGCACAGGCCTCACCTCAACTATGACGTGGTTTGGGCTATACTCCATTGGTTGAGGGGTGTTGTAAGACTTAACCTTACTGTCAATGTCATTAAGCCGACTTAAGGCTTCCGACTAGGCTTCACGACTAGTATCATGCGCTATTAGCCGGGAACAACGTGTTTTCCGAAGCATAGAGATGCTTGTGATAAATTTCACTTAATATTTTGAAATAGTCACCTGCTGCGTAAGTAGCTTAACTTTGGTAATCACTACCACAGCGCAGCCTTCACTGAGCTACAAGCACCTCTTAATTAGGTAATTCTAAAAAAACAGTACAGATCTCACACAAGCCACAGTAATTTTAACTGAAATGTAACTCATACAGTGAAATTATCATAAGTTTTTCCCAATGCAGGCCACTGACCTCAATCTTCAGTTGTTCTTTACGATTTCCGATTATTTTTTCATAATTTCATTATCATCCGCTACCAGCAGCTTTGCGTATATCAGCGCTCTATTTGTCAGAGAGAACCTAACGCTGCATTTGTCAAGTCGCGATCTTTAGAGAACTCAAGAACTCTTAATTATTGGTTCTACAGCTAAAGTGACCAGCCCACTACCGTTACCGTTTCTACTTTACTAAAGCATCGAAGATCTCACAAATGATCAATTAATTGAGATGTATATAAAATAGAGTGTAAGATAACCTTCATTGCCAAGTTTTGGTGTCTTCGCAGTCCACGTCACCATCTACTTTTTACACAAAAACTGTTGGGAGCAAGCCGCTTTGTTATAGGCCAAACACATCATTAAGCTTGTGCAAGTAGATATTGTCTAGTTTCATAATAGGTTCCTGTTTTATCTCATTCAAAACTATACAGAAACGCGTGCCAATAGCGACACACCATCAGTCTTGCCTTCGACTGCGTAATTACTAGAATGGCTGCTATTGGAGTTCACTTTGTGGCCTCCATTAATCAAAGCAAATCAGCGACGCGGAATCGATACACTGACGTGCGACTAGGCTGTGGTGTATCTGGATGTACCTTTCACATTTTGGGTGACAGTCTGTGCCAAGATTGAGACGGTTGTGAAGGTGGAATGACAAAAAACCATTGTAAGTTAATAACAATAAACCGAAATCTATGGCAAATTTAAGCGTAATGCGTGAAAAATTAACTTGTCTAAAATTTTTCTTACTTATTGGCTCAGTCAACAGTTTATTTTATCTACAACAAAACCTGAAATTATCTAAATTTATACTGAACTCTACGTGTTGGACTTTAAGTTAAAACTCGGATTTTTTTTATTAGTGAAAAAAGCCTTTTACAAATTAACCAAAAATATTGTTAGGTGTGGGGATGTGAGGACTTTTTCAAATGCAAAAATGATGGTGATGATCTTAGAGGTGGTGCTGGTGGTAGCTAATACATTTTTCTGACTTCCGCAACCATTTGACAAACTGGATCTTAAAGGGCCAGAATATTTAAAGAGGTCTGGTACATAAAAATCTGAAACATCTAGTTTTATTTCTGTACAGTTACTGTTTACTGTAGCATAAAACCATAAATAGAATCTAAAATCTCTAAAAATACGTTAGTAACAGTTAAGAAGCTAATTCCGACCTTTGACTACCACAGTTCTTAAGATGAAATAAAGAATCAGTGAGGAATATCTTATATATTAGCTCAAAAGCTTCATATCCAGAAAAATCTCTGATTCTTGTAACGAGTAGAAGCTATTACGTCTTATTGTTTGCATTTTAAATATCTGTTAATACCATTTCTTCCAATGATCGATAGTCCCAGCTCCAAGTAGCTCCTGAGTTATCATCTGTTACTAACTTATCTTTCGATTCACTAACTTTAACTTTATCACCTTCGTAATAAGACTGTAGTTTTGCTTGCAAATCAGCGTTAGGTTTTCACTTAAACTCCTTGACAACTCTATGGATGATCTCATAGTTTTGATAAACGTTCCCATACCTTATAGGGCTTGAAGGAGTTATGTGGTCTCCCGATCATTAGAGGTGAATGTGAAATCGGGTTTAGGTATTTCATTGAGACAGTCGACTATAGTTTAAGGACTTAAGGTGATGCTAAAGTTAAAACTTGGTTTAAAATGATTTAGGAATACTTTAGTGAGATTTTAATTTTGTTTTTTAGTAGAATACATTTTTTAAATAATATTTTTCAGTAACTGTTGGCGTCGTATTTCATATGCTATGGAGGTAATTATATAAATTGCTATTGAAAAAAAATCAGAGGCCTTATCATAAACGCTTAACAGCATTTAAGCAGTGTTGTTTTACTTTAAACTAGACTAACGCAAAAAATATGCAAGGTTGAAGTAGATAATACTGTAAGAGATTAAGGTTAGACCACTCTTTATTCATTTGTTAGGAGTATTACTTAATTAATACCTTGTTATCTTAGTGTTATTTCTTCAAAATTTTAAGTTAAGTTTATTATTTTGCTAATGTAATGTAAAGTTTTCATTGCTAGTCATAAAACATTGTACTGATTAAAGGTCTAAATTTTTTTTTTTTGACAACCCTATATGTAAGGTGTGTGTATCAACAATTGGTGCGCGTTAGTTGACACGCTCGTTATGAGATGTCGCTAGTGTCGCGCGTGTAATGGTACGCCGTGCGCGAACGCATCTCGGTAGAAGTTTTCCTACCGATATGCGAACGTGTGCGCCATTACAATATGTAAACTTGCGTTGTCTGAAAATCCTTGGTTTATAAATTGAATTTTAGACCCTTAAAAAACTGGCGTTTATTTACCTATGTCTTGTGTATTCCTGTGTTTTGAGGCCGTAATAAGTACTTGTTTATCCACAAAAAGCTTTAAAATTTTAAAAAAACATATGAGTATGCAATATTATATTATTATGCTAATGTTTACCTTTCAATTGTACCACTTAACATTTGACAAAAAAATAAATAAATAGGTAAACTATAATTTGAGATAATCATATACGTACTTTTTATTAGAACTTTATTACAAGATAAGATAAGATAAAAGATAAGATTAAATGTATTCTGTATAAAAACACAGTCAAATTTTCTTATATATTTAAAAAAATACAAATGAAAATTGCATTTGTAAGTAACTATTATCATCATCAGCCACAAAGATTCACTGCTGGACATAGTCCTGCCATAGAACGCAACAGACCACAGCGTGCAATATCTAGTCTTAGCTATGCAATGTATCTTACTAACATTGAAAAATTTAATGATTTCTACTCAAACACGCTTTATTGGCTGAGAGAAATAATAAAATTTGACACACATATAGCTATTAATCTCTAGATCATCCACACAGGATGACTTTAATCCCATTTTGTTTTAATATCATCATATGCCTGCCCTGTTCCTAGGTAATTTGGGGTCGGCGCAGTATGTTTTTTTAATGCCATCTGGTCACTCGTTATTAAGTTCCATTTTTGTCTACGCGTCGGATAGTTACAATTACCATTATCATTATTCTATTATATCTTTGGCTCTATTTTAACATCTACGTAGACAAAGTCGGTGGCAGAAGCAACTATTAATATCAAGGAATTCATTTTACTTGAAAATATTGTTCAACTGCCACTGGTGGGATTCGAACCCATAACCTTTCGCTATCCGGGCGATTAGTCTCCCAAGTGAGCTACGGAGGACATGGTAAGGTTGGCGAATTTCTTCAAGTGTTTATAGCTGTTAGTAAGCCTGCATTATTTCATCAATGTCTAGTATTTATTTATTTATTTATTTAGACTTTATTGCACAGATTAAAAATCATACAAAAGGTGGACTTAACACCATGAGGCATTCTCTAGCAGTCGACCATACTATTACAGTATTGATACTTGATAACGTTTAACTAACCCAGTATTTTAAATTAACCTACAAAATTGTATCCAGAAATATTCAGCATTATTTCACTAATATATCAATGAGGAATTTCTTCCGTGTGCTAGACAAAATGTTCTAGCATATTCGAGATTCCGAGGTAATATTCAAAGTATGTGGATCTTCCTAGTTAGGCCACGTCTATAGTGGATTACACATTGAACGCATATTGTTGTAATTTCACCAGTATTTTAACTGCTCTAGTTCTAACAAGAGATTCCAGTAGTGAGTTAGGCTTTCAATCATTGCGGCTACAAGTGTGCTGTCAGTTGCGCTGTGCTCCAAAAATATTTTTTTCTAAAGCCCATGTAGCCTTTTAGTTCTTGTAACAAAATAAAATATCAAATTTAAATAGTTTGCCTATTCTCGTTTTACTAAACACATGTATATCCGTTATTTTTTAAAATCATTTTTGTAAAATAAACAGTAAACATAAAATTTCGTTGCATTAGAACTAATTTCGATGCTAGATCTGTGCTAACTGTAATCTGTGTTGGTTCGGAAACCAGTTCTTCAGTCTCTATTCTTCCTTACCCTCCAGCTCCTCTTTGTGCAAGGGAGACGATCGTGCAGTAAAAAGATCATTTTTGAGACGACCGTCCGGACGGCACCCTGTTGGCAGTCATAGGTCTCGCTGGATCGATGAAGTCACGAAAGACCTAAGAGTACTAGGAGTGCCCAACTGAACGGAACTGGCACAGATTAGGGACAAGTGGCAAGCGTCGATGTCGAAGGCCAAGATCCACTTCAGGACATTGAGTCATCGAAGTAAGTTAGTAATTACGAGTAATATCATAATTAAATTGTTCTATCTTATACTAACCTATGTCTTAAAATCCAAACGTGTTCTTGTGTAGATGTTCCCTTATGTGATGGTTTAGCGTTACATTGTTCAGGCGGATTATTAATTAACAGATATTTTGCTTAATTACGCTGCACTTAATAGAGCGATAGTAATAGTCATAATTCAGGTATTAATTTCGTGTTGATTTGATTAGATTATTAATTGAATCAAGATGTGTTTAATGGGATAGTGACAGTGGCAGGGTGATATCATGGGTAAACAATTTATATATAGTATAGTTGGTTGTGAAAGTCTAAGTAGTTTTTTTAAATAAAATAGTTTTATCTATTATATAAAATTACGATCTTTTACTAGTTAAGTCTTGGCACTTTAGATCAGGTCTCAGTTTTTTTTATACACATGAATTCATATTATGGTGTTATAGTTTTTTAAAAAATTAAATACTAGCTGTTCCGGCGAATTTCGTACAGCCCCTTCATAACTTTTTTTGTGAATTTTCCCGTGTTTTTATTGATATTCTGCTATTCGGAGACAAACTCAATAAATCAAAGATCATAAAAATCGGTCCAGTCGTTCTCGACTTATAAATGGTGTAACTAACTTGACTTTGTTTTAACATAGATTAAATTATTAGGTGGTATGCTGTTGTTTCGTAATATTCTCAAAAATTTTAATCTTATTTCTGTTTACTGCCCAAAAAACAATATACTACTAAATTTGTACGGAACCCCTCGGTAGGCGAGTCTTACTCGCACTTTCCCTTTTTTTTACAAATAAAGATTTGTTTGCTATCCGGACAACAGAACAGACAGTACTTTATCCAAACCAATAAAATTTATGAAAACCTTACAATAAATATTTATTTCACCATCCAAATCCTAATTTTCATTACCATCAGTAGTTTTGTTCGTGCAATCACGCCATCTCGCGTGCGGGTACCGTAATTAGATCTAGGGCCGACCTTTTACTGATTGAAATAGCTATTGCGGGTACTTACTTGCAAAGTAAGTAAGCATGCAATCTGGAAGAGCACTCATTGATATTGCAGTAATTTATAACACAAAACTTTGCAGTTAGACTGGTCGACTGATATATCATGAACAGTAGTCAACGATCGCGCGTTTTCTGAAAAAACAGGTATATTTTTTATTTTATTTTACTTAAAATCCACACTACATACCTTGCTTGTATTTAGTATTTAATATTGGACAACATAACATACATTTCTCTGATCCTATGATAAGTAGCTTAATCACTTGTGTTACAGAAATAAAAAACAACGACGGTATCACAACACCCAGACCCGAAACAATATAGAAAAGTTAATTTTCTATATTGACCGACCGGGAATCGAAACCGAGATGGCGACACTGAGTCCGGTATGCTCGCCTCTCGGCTACGGAGGTCGTCAAATATATGACAGTTAAATACTACTATAATGACAGTTATCTTGCATCCCTCGGGAACAATTTTTTTTCCAGAATAAAAAGTATCCTATTAATAGAATATTCCAGGTGCTATTCCAGGTTCCAGGTTCCAATATGCTATTCCAGGGTGTAATTTTTTTCTATGACCCGTGCCCGGGATATCATGCGCATAGTCTTTAGTTTAAACACTAACTACATATGGATTTGCAAAGACCACATGAACGACGTCGCGGGCAACAGCTAGATAAATATATACGCCAATCGACAAAAGCCACAACACACCAATCTTTATGATCTGAAACTATTGAATTTATACTTGTAATACCAGATAAATCAATTTTATTAAAGGCGTTTCCTAGGACACCCAGACCCAATCCAATTATGAAAACTACTAAATTGACCTGAATCGGGAATCAAATCTCAATTTTCGCTACCTAAAGACGCAGCAGCTGTCGTAACAGTCACTTTTTATTTTAATGAGTAACGAACCGTATTTTCGGGTTTTCGGGCGATAATCGTACTCACATACGTCGTCAATTTAGGGGCACTAGTCGCCTTAAGACAATAGCCCAGTCAATTTTTATTTCGAACATTTGAATATGACTTATTCGAAATCGAATCGAATCAAAATAACACGGTTAGACATTTCTATTAACATAATATCTCCACCCAACAGAGGTGTTAACCAAACAGCCCATAATTATACCGTGGCGGTAGAATAAACTCCTGCGCACTCGATGTTGACTCGCGGTAAAATGTAGCGATCGGGAGATTGCTGTTTTAAGATCTTATGCAAATAGCTTCCTTTGGAGGCTAAACTTTGTCGCGCTACCGTCGACTTTGGAATGTGAGATGATGTGGGAAAATAGAATGGATGTGGTATTGGAACACATTGGAAAGATGATGGTTAGTTTTTTATAATGTATGTTCCTATATAATGCTATGTGAGAGCGGCCTCTGCTGTCACAAGTGTTCTCGCACTTAAAAAAAAGATGGTCAACCTCCACTCTTGTTACATAATAAAGATTTTCATTTTCATTTCATTTTCAATGTTCTCTTTTGACAAGGAGCAAACAATAATCGATCAACATTGGATCTAGCAACGAGCGCATGGTTATGAAAAACCGTTGGCGTAGATTTTTAAACTAAGATCTTTTCCTCTCGTCTAAGTCATGCCGCGCTTTGAAAACAATTTCGTGCGACTTGAGGAGTCGTGCGTGCGTAACCGTACGAACGGTTCAGATCCTACAACTAATATGAAAGCCCGTACACTGACTTCGAGGAATTTGAGAATAAAACTTAGAAAATATTTATTTGACACAAATTAAGAAAAATACATAAAAAATAAATCTAAAGAAAGGTGTCAAAGAGGTTAAAACTCAGTATTTGTGTTGTAACTTAACAAGACGACGTTGATTTTTACATTTTGTTACCTACCCAAAGACTGACTGGCCAAACCTCAAATTTTGTTTAGCTAAAGGTATGATCATAATCATACTTTACAATTTAAACCTTAAATTCGCAGAAGTAACTTAAAAAAACTTTCTTACACCTATTTATCATTTGATCAAATTTACCATAAAAAATATTTTGCCGTATCTATTTTTTCATTCATCGCCAACACTACAGCGGCGCCTCGACTGTGTTTATCTTAGAATATTTTTGCAGATTTATAGAGTAAAACCTTCGTACTGCTCACTTACTTACTCAAAGCACTCTAAGTCACTCGACGAGATCGGTGAGTGAGTGAGACGTTTGGACCTACAACATCGTAAGATTGGAAATCTAATAATAAAATTGGGAAAATAATATTAATTCAATTTAGAACCTCATGTTTTTTAATACGTTAAAAAGAAAGAAAGCAAGAAGGAGGGATTTTTTATTTATTTAAACTTCATTGCACAAAATAAAATCGTACAAAAGGTCGACTTAATGACGACCTCCGTAAGCGAGAGGCGAGCATACCGGACTTGGTGTCGCTATCTCTGAGGTTCCGGGTTTGTTTCCCGGTCAAGTCAATGTAGAAAAATAACTTTTCTATATTGCCTCGGGTCTCGGTGTTGTGGTACCGTCGTTGTTTCTGATTTCTGTAACACAAGTGCTTAGGCTACTTACCACAGGATCAGAGGCCCAATTCCCGTAATTTGACAATAGTCGCAATCCGGTGTCGATCCGCTCCCAGTAACATTACGATCCCAAACGGTATTCTCCTAAACCTAAAAAATTCAATTATAGTTTGTAATGCAACTGAAAATGGAAGAAACCAAAATTCGATTTTTTTTTGCTTTGTTTTTAGTCGTATTGGGATAGTTTTAATAATTTTACGTCAAATTGAAAGTTTACGAGAATACCGTTTGTGATAGTAATGTTACTGGGACCGGATTGACACCGGATTGCGACAATTGTCAAATTACGGGAATCGGGCCTCAGAGCAAAGTAGGTATGTGATGTTGTCCAATATTTATTTATTTATGTATAGCATAAACTACACACAGTATCAATGTCAATATATTATAAACAAATAATATAATACATAGTCTACATCGATAAAATACATACTTACATACATAAATATCATGACGTTAACTGGAACGTAGAGAGTCAACGGCTCGAGATGACGATTTTATATTACCAATTATTATAATTATAATTGCATATAAGCAACCTTAAGTGCCGTGCCGTATTGGGATGTCCGTAAAGAATACACCGTCAACAGGAGACGTGTCGTAAGAGACGACTAATTCCTGTAGTACGAGACGGGCAGCAGTGTCGAAATCGTGCGAAATCTTATACAAAAATGCGCTTGCCAACTTGCCTGCCAAGCGTGGCGAATATGGGCAATCCCCTCCGATAATAAATAATAAGTCATTGAGGGAAGCCTTTGTTCAGCAGTGAACGTCCTTTGGCTGACATGATGATGATGATAATGATGATGATGAACCTAAAGTAGAATAGTGTTGATAATACACGTAAACTAAAAACGTAACCCAGGAAACAAAATAGCATCCAGTGATCCAATTGAAACAATCGCATGGCAGATATCGCTTCATTTGCATATAATTATTGTTCAAGTATCCTTCTAATAGGGTCCGTGGTCCTTATTCGAGTGTAATTGATATTGATGCAGTACGCTCACTTTGCAATAGAAAAAGAAGCACATAGATAGCAATATTGATTTATTATTTTTTTGCACCTAATTTGACTTTCTCTATCAAGAAGGTGGTTGGCGTCGAGTGTGGAGCGGATTTGGCCTTTCTGGCTTTTCAGACATCAGGCGCTTGCGCAAGTAGGCTGATTCACCATGCTAAGAAGAGCGTATACTATGTTATTGTCTTGGGCATTATAAAACAGCGATAGATATTTTTTAAACTTTGAAAGTCATAACAACAAAGTTAACGAAGCCTCGAGATGTATTTTTAAAGTTTTATTGAATTCCACTTTGCATTCTAAATCTCCTTAGACTTCTTTTGCCTTTAGTTATTTGCGTCAAAAAAATACGTTATTAGTCACGAGGGGTCCTCTGTACCCTGTTCAATTTAAAAAAAAACTAATAAAGTTTAGTATTTATATTAATAAAAAATTTAACGTACAGCATTTTAACTTTATAAAGGCATATAACTTCCAGAAAAATACTAAACATAAACTTCGAAATCAGTCTCTCAAACATAGTTGAACTCGGGGCTTGAAAATACAGTCACTCACGCTGAGTATTTGCTGAAATATGACAAAACCAAGATTCTTGGGGTCCAGCAGGCCCTACGCACCTAGTTAAAGGTTATCGATTCTTTCGATTTCGTATGCGTATTATAGTCCTAATGCTTCAAAAATACGTCCCTTGGTCTACTGTATTACAATTCACTGTGGTTCAGGCTCACTTTGAGTGGGAAGTAACGAATGGTGCAGATTACCCCGCTTACTTAGAGAGTTTCGAGAAATAACACGCAATGAGTACGCTAAGTTAGCTATAATTGTTAATTTATGGGAGCTGAATGACCAGTTAGGTACTACTGTAACTAGCTTATGTCCGCGATTTTCCTGGTCTGATTTGAGTTAGCTCTTGACTAGTTTCTTTTGATGGTAATGACCTTGACTCTGGAAAAATGAAGCGTGCTTTTTTGGTTAGTAGTTATAATTTATAGAAAAAAAAGTCAGGTTAGTTACACCATTTATAAGTCGAGAACGGCTTTACCGATTTTTGTGATCTTTGATTTGTTGAATCTGTCTCCGGCCCGAATAACAGAATAACTATAAAAACACAAAAAAAATTTTTTGAAGGGGCTGTACGAAGTTCGCCGGGACAGCTAGTAATAGTATAAAACACACCAAATATCTAGCCCCAAACTAAGCAAAGCTTGTACTATGGCGACTAGATAACGGATAAACATACTTAAATACTTTATAAACATCAAATCATCGTGCTCACCACACAAACATTTGTCTGTTGCGGTATTCGAACCCGCAACCACTGGCTTTGTAGTCTGGAGCGTGATTCACTACACCAGACGGTCGTCGTCGTCTCTCTGTCTATCTTGGCTTTTCATCTGCAGCAAAACTAAAGTAATTATTTTATTATATTTTTAACTTTTGTGATACACTGACACACTTTTATGTGTCGTCAAATAAATCAAATGAGCCCGAACACGAAAGTTTTATACAATTACCTATGGAATAGTTCTATTATTTACAAGCTGGCTTTATCATCAGATCATCAGGATCATCATCATCATGTCAGCCTATTGCAGTCCACTTCTGGACGTAAGCCTCCCCGAAAGAGCGACAAAAAGCACGATCTCCCGCTTTTTTCATCTATCCACTGCCAGCCATCTTTCTAAGGTCGTCGGTCCATCGAGCTGGGGGGCGTCCCTCACAATGCTTTCCAAAATGCAGTCTCCACCCGTTTACTTCAATTTTCATCGGTTTTGCGACAGATGTGGCCCACTGCCACTTCAGCTTGCTACATTTTAGAACTATGATCAGCAGGATAGTATCAAATTATTATTTTATCGTCATACAAATGTCATGTACTTCCAGATTCAAATCGATACGACAGCTAGAAGTAGCTTAAAAATAACTACCTAGATTTGATAACATTTTAGTTACAAGTAAAACTAATAAAAATGTGTTAGAAAGCAAAAAAAGATGATAATGAATAAGGTTGGGAGAAGCCACTGGAAGCGGGCCCCGCTCGTTGTGGCGATTTATTGCAGAGGTCTATGTCCAACGGTGGATCTCAATAGGCTAATGATTATTACTTATTAATCTAGTGACTGAAATAGACACTCGTAAGACCAAATTCCGTGAAAGTTCAATCATTTCTTAAAGAGCCCTCGAAACTTGGAAACTGCTCCGGCTTATTTTGAGCGCAGATTTCGATAAGGCTTGTTGTACACTAGCTGTGTTAGTTACGTTACGTAACGCTTGTGTATAATATATACAAGTTGTTTGTTTTATTAGTAACGAATTATATCGAGACAATAACTTGACGACCGTCTAAATTTATTTCAGTATGTTTATGCGTTATTTAATTACCATGGAACAATAAATGCTTAGCTTAGAGCTAGATAATTGGTGTGTTGGAAGCATTTATTTATTTGATGTACGATTGTATTTCGAAAGGTTTTATCTTAAAGGCTTAAAAGTATGTAGTAGATAAGGGGTCCTAAGAATCAATATTTGAAGAGTTCACACTGCAACAGCTACCCAACATAAGTAAATTTTATTAAAAAAAATAAAACCTACTTCAAAACATTTTAGTGTTTTGAAGTCGGTTTTATTTTTTTAAATAAAATTTACTTATTTTATTTATTTTTAGTGATAAATCCTAATTTAACTGCTGAACACCGATTTCATCCCCTATTTCCCTACCGTTAGGGGTGATTTTTATTTTGCAAACTTTTATCATGGCATCTTTGAAGTATACGCTATTCAATAAAACAAAAATCATCAAAATCGGCTCATATTTGTCGAAGATAGGGAACAAGAACCACAACCAAAATATTATCTGGGTATATATTTGTTGATTTTCTCAAAAAGTTCTTACTCAATTTCGATAAAATTTATATGGGACCACCTCTAAAGTATGATCTACCAAACAAAAAAAGAATCATTAAAATCGATTCATAATTGGCGAAGTAATCGCGTAACAAACATACAAAAAAAAAAAAACATACAGTCGAATTGAGAACCTCCTCCGTTTTTGAAGTCGGTTGAAAAGATTGGTCTCAAGATCCGAATGAATCGTCAAAATTTTTATTTGCTTTTTGAATGCTTGTTATTATTTTTAATACATGTTACTTTGTAGCGGACCCTGGGCTCCAAAGCAACGGCTTTGGACGCAATCTGGATTGACTGTATAGATGAAGAAGACATAAGTTTATTTTATTTAGTTACTGTAACAATTTTGTTCATTGACTTACCAATACAGACCTGTGGGTACTATCCACATAGTCCACTATTATCTTTGTCATCATCATCTGTGCGTTTTTTCCGGTTAGTGCCGTGGACGGCGGCCGGGCCTCCTAAATCGATATTGTGGATGTTGATGTGGATGTACAACGTGCGATGTATTCTTTTGTTTTCTAGTGTATATTTGTAATACGCGATATCAGGCAGCAATCTGATTTTTAACCACCCTTACATTTGTAACCGAGATAATTTTCAGATATAGTCTGAAGGGCGGGATATTGGATTGCTGGCTATACGTCGCTTCCACGCAGATAATTATACATGTCGTGGCAGCTTCTAATTAAGGCAACACTGTAAACATGTATAAATGTTATTGTATTTGTGCTAATGTAGGTGTATGTCTTGTTAGCTGTCCATAAATAAATAAATAAATAAGTTACTTTGTAGGTAATTGTGATGTGGAGATAAAGGTTGAAAGCTTAAAGCTTGATAAACAATTGACATACTGCTGGCCAGGTAGGTAACTTATTTATATATACACAATTACAGACATACTGATTGTGTTTAAGATGTATAGTTAGTTCTTTGATATTAAACTTTTTAAAGTGTTTTAGGGTTTCGAACCTCAAAAGGTAAAAAGGAAACTACATAGGATTACTTTAATATCCGTCTGTCTACCAGTCCGTCTGTCTGTCAGTCTGTCTGTCAAGAAAGACTCTTTTCATCAGGAATGTGTTGAAGTATCAAGTTGAATATTAAATACTTAGGTCTGTAATCCCTTCACTGAAAAAATTAAGCATTTTTCTAAATTAACAAAATCAAAAAGTACGACCGGCTAAGCACCATATTTTGACACCAGGGAACTAAAACCTAAAGAATACTTTCCATTGCCCTAAAATCATTAAATTTTTCAAGAAGCAGGCAGTATTTTTTTTCATTAGGCGTATTTTTTCTGTTCGGTGTATACCAGCCCTAACAGCTAACGACGTGTCAACTGCGCGTAAACGTCTGCGCGTCGAAACGGCTGATTTATTTTATTGAGCTGATAGCCGACAGAGCTGGCAAATAAATTGAGACGATCCGATCATTCTAACGGTACCGAGAAGGTTTAATTGGTTCAAATAATATAGGGCTCTTTCCCACAGGACTTTTGAATGGCAAAAACAAATAAATAAATCTGGGCCGCCAGACAAAACACTAATTGTCATGGTCTCGAAGAGAATAATTGGTTTAGGATATTTTAGATTGTAGAGTATTCTAAACCAATCTGTCAAGGGCGTCTTCCAGGATAACCAGAATTGAGCCGATAAGATCGTTTTTATGTAACGAAACCGGTTTAGTTTGCTACTAATTTACCTCTTGATTATCTCTTAAAATATAATTTATACACAAAATAATACTCTTATTGTGATGATCTCGAAGAAGAAATGTGTTATCTAATAGATATGAAGTAAGTTGATTTTCTTTTGTCGAGGGCGTCTCTCAGTACACCTAGACGCATGTCAATTTAGAAAAGTTCGTCTTCATAATATAGGCATCAAACACGGGACTGTCCCAATCGGGTTGACAATGAAGCAACTGGCCATTGGGTTTAAAGCGAACTACCAAACCACACAACTAGTCTAATCAGAAAAAAAAATGTTGTTATCTGTCTAAATGGAAGCAGGATAATAATATGTTGTTTTTACAAATTGAATTTATTGCCCTTTTAAAGTAATGGATTTAGACTTGTGTTTAAATTGTTCTGTATTTTTAGTTGAACAAACCTACAGTTTTGCAATACCCAAACACAATAAAAACAGGTTTCTTAATTCTAGAAATCTTGTTTCTAGTAGTTCTTTTTGCCTTGCAAAACTGTAGGAATGCTTACCCAAAAACCCAAAATTACCCTTATTGAATTATTTTAAATAAAATTCTGCAGATAATTTATGTTAAACCCGCTCCATCTGTATCCCGATAAATGTAATAATTAAGTCAGTAATAAAAATAATAACAAAAGCGAGGCAGCGTGAGATATTACCCCACAGTGGCATTGTGCCCAAAATATTTGTTTACATAAAGCATCGTCCGTTAAACTGGAATAGTAAACACATTAACGCCCTATTTGAGTCCCCGAGTCTGCTAAGTGACGTGTGCTGTATAGAGTAATATCCTAATATAGGTATTTGATATATAAAATTGAATGTTACCAAGATCGGCAAGCGCAGCGTAGGACGTCCACTCACAAGGTGGTCAGACGACCTAGTAAGGGTCGCAGGAAGACGCTGGATGCAGGCCGCTTCCAACCGGCCAATCTGGAAGTCAATGGGGAAGGCCTGTGTTCAGCAGTGGACGTCATATGGCTGAAGTGATGATGATGATGTTACCAAGATAATTGTTGTCATTATCTCAGTCTATTTCAGTCCACTACTTGACGTAAGCCCGTAAGTAAAGAATACCATCGAGAAGATTTTTTTTATCTAGCCACTGCCAGCCGTCTTCCTAAGGTCGTCGGTCCATCGAACTGGTAGTTATTATTTTTATAGAGTTTGCAATATCTTAGACAAATACAGGTGTAAGTATTTTTTTTATCCTAGCGCTCTTGGGTAGAGTAGGTACGCTTTTCCTTGATCCTATACACGGCAAGTTTTGCCTTTGACAATACTGTCTGGTATGGTAGCTAAGCTATGGAATACAAAACCAGGCGGTTGCAGGTTCAAATTCCGCAAGAAGCAAATGTTTGTGTGAAGAGCACGAGCATTTGTAGGTACCCAGTCATGGATTAAATAAATTAAAAAACACAAATGTATTAAAAAATATTTTGAATGCATTATCTGCTTGCTGATGTTTCTGCTGCTGCATTATTTTAATGCTATCTGCTTTCCTTAGTTTAGGGCTAAATAATATTTAAGCCTCTTTTTAAGGTATATTTTAACGTATTCTCTGTCCACAACATTACCCTGCACCCATAATGGACTACTTACATTACGGAATCGTGGCTTATAATCCGATGCGTCCGCGCAGCTTTTTGATCTCCGCGCATTGACTAATATTCGATTATTTATGAAAATCCGTGGGTGGCAACTGACATGAAAAACGACAGAAATACCTGATTAGCTCCAAATTTAGGACGTGGATTAAACAGGTTAAGTCAGAGTTTCTGTATAGAGACGTTTAAGTTGGTTGTAAACTCCATAATATTGATTTTGGAGCAATAAATTTATGCAAAGTAGATTTGAAATGATTTCAAAGAATTTTTAATTTACCGATTTTGTTTAACATACTTCTAAAAAATAAGAGGTTATCAATTCAATATTATTACATTTGATAAATACTGCACTGCTCCCACAGGTACATATTATCTTCTAATGTAAACATACTATTTAAAAAGAGGCTGACAATAGTGACCGAGTTTCTTGCTCTGCTTCTTCTCGGCGCTAGCCCACAATTGTTCCGAAGCAGTGGTAGGGTAAAAAAAAATTGGGACGTGTAAAAGAATTTAGGCCTATTTGCAGAAATAAATTTATTTTATTGGTTTTTATATTTTTTTAGTCCATTAAAGCAGTTATTAACATTCGATGAAAAAGAGGGTTGTGGGCCACCGTACCATAATTATAGGATTAAACCTTACAAGGCCACTGACTTCTATAAGTAAAACTGAAATTACGTTCCAATTTTCACGGGTTTTTAAGGGGTAGGTAGTTAGTATTTTATAACTTCTAAAACCTATTTAATCTGAACACTGTGCTAACTTGATTAACTCCCACAGTCCAGGAGAACTACTAACAATGAAAATTAGGGTTTCAGAAGTTTTTTAATTGTTAAAATAGTTATTAACGACTGTCTGGTGAGTGGATCGCGTTCCGGACTAAAAAGCCAGACGGTTGTGGATTCGAATCCCGCAAGGGGCAAATGTTAGTGTGACGAGCACGAGCGTTAGTACCTAGGTCAAGGATAAGCGTATTCATGTATGTTTATTTGTATTTAGTCGCCTTAATACATTTTTTTTGGGTTTAAATATAAATAGTTTTAATATTGGACAACATCACAATATACTTTTCTCTGATTCTATGGTAAGTAGCCAAAGCACTTGTGTTACAAAATCAGTAACAACTACGGTACCACAACACCCAGACCCAAGACAGTATAGAAAAGTTATTTTTCTATATTGACCGACCGGGAATCGAACCCAGGATCTCGGAGATAGTTCCACCAAGTTGGCATGTTCACCTCTCGGCTACGAAGGTCGAATTGGTGTGATTGTGGAAACAATTATTATTTGGGCGGTATTAATTTTCAACACCGTTGCGTAGAGAGAGGTTGTTTTGTGCAGCTTCGAGAGACGTGACGAAAGAAGAGTACAGCAAGTCACTGCGCCAAAGTGGAGCGAAAATAAATAAATAAATTCTTTCCACCATCACACCAATTGTCTAGCCCCAAACTAACCAAAGCTTGTATTATGGCGACTGGATAACGGATAAATAAACATAAATACTTTTATAAATATCCATGACATAGGTACAGATGCTCGTGTTCATCACACAAACTTTTGCCACTTGCGGGATTAAAACCCGCAACCACTGGCTTTGAAGTCCAGAGCGCGACCACTACACAAGACGGTCGTCAATACATGCTTGTGGCGACGTCGGCTTGTGGCCTGAGCAAAACTAGTTTTGTAGCTTGACTTCTCATGACTAATAATATTTTATCTTTACTAGTTTACTATGTTCTTTTGTATCATCGGTAAAGGTCATAAATGCATTCATAACCATCATGAACAGCATTAAAATTCAACTAGGGAAATAGACTACTACTGCACGAGGTTGGAAGGGCAAAACGTATCTTTAAATAAACCACTGCTCCGCGCCTATAACTCTACCTTATCTCTGAAACATTGTTGAAACACTTCGAGGAAACATTCGTTATGCCTGTATTGCAGTGATAAGGTATCAGAACAACCGCAGTTTGTCATCAGCCTTTCCCAGTGTGGAACTTTGGTGAGTTACTCTGTAAACATAAGTGTTCACGGGAATTGAAGTGGGTCACATTGTGTAGATAGCGATTAGCAGTTGGTATTCTGTTGCAAAATGAGTGGTTATAAACTCATTATTGTACACCACATAAAGAAATAAGAAAAACCGGCCAAGTTCGAGTCAGACTCGCGCACTGAGGGTTCCGTACAAACCTGTAGGTGCCTATATAAGTAAAAGTTCACCCATTTATTTATTTATTTAAAAACTTTATTGCACAAAACTTTAAAAACTGTACAAAAGGTGGACTTAATGCTAAAAGCATTCTCTGCCAGCCAACCTTAGGGTCATGCAGAAAAACAAGTAATGGGTGCGGTAAAGGTCCGATATAAGAATTACCTTACAGTAACAAATTACGTGGTAAGCTTAATATGATACAAATAATTACCTATATAAATAAAATCAATGCACAATATATATACATATACTACTTATATAATGACTAAATAAACGTACGTACTATAAATAAATAAATAAATATTGCAATTATGTATTGAAATATTTATGGAGTTTATTTTTAAAAGATAGTTTTGATTCCGATTTCTTAACATCAAGGGGAAGCAAGTTCCACAGTCGTGTAGCCCTGATTGTAAACGATTTCGAGACGAAAGCAGAGTGGTGGAGAGGCGTAAATAGCTGTAGATTGTTAGAAGAACGGAGAGAGCGGTCATGGGAGCCACATAGGTATGAAAATCTATTTTTCAGGTAAGAAGGTGACGATGGATTATTAAGAACGGCGAAAAGAATACCAAGGATTCTAAGGTTCCTACGCTGACGAATGGGAAGCCAATCAAGTTGGGATCTATAACAGGAAATATGGTCGTATTTCCGAAGGCCAAAAATAAATCTAATGCAACTGTTTAAAAGACGATCTAATTTATCGGTGGACATCTACTTACCAAGTTTCAACAGTATAGTTTTTATAGTTTCGGAAAAAAAGTGGCTGTGATATACGGACGGACGGACAGACAGACAGACATGACGAATTCATAAGGGTTCCGTTTTTTGCCATTTGGCTACGGAACCCTAAAAATTATGCATAATATTAAAAAGGGTAAAGATAAATCAGGAATGAGGAGATCCGTAAACGAACAACAGTCGCCGACATAGCTCAACGGATTAGCAAGCTGAAATGGTAGTAGGTTGGGCACATAGCACGTAGAACTGACGGCCGATGGGGTAGAAGGGTTTCGGAATGAAGGCCACGTACCGGACAGCACAGCGTAGGACGTTCACCCACAAGGTGGACAGGCGACCAGGTAAAGGTTAAAAAAAACCGCTGGATGTAGACTGCTTCCAACCGGCCGATCTGGAAGTCACCGGGGGAGGCTCTATGTTTAGCAGTGGATGTCTTATGGCCGAAATTATGAAAGATAAAGCAAACATTATACGTCCCGTAGGACAGCCTTTTTAATTGATATCTACTGATGAGTATCGGCTTCTTCGATTGATTGCCATTGCGTGATAATAGCCTTTTTACTCTGATATGAAATATTTAGCATATGATTTCAAGAGATGAACGATCAATTTAACCTTATTTTCTTGGCAGACGGAGTTGCAAAAACTAGTCTCGAAGTTGTAAAAACAATAGGTTAATTTAATTGAGTGTCTATTTTCAGTTGTCAGCATGTCACTACACTACACATCACTGCAACATCGTTGCACTCAGTAGCCAATAGCTATTCACAATTTATTTTACGCACATTTTATGGGCCAAAAGAATTTCATGACACTAAGACCATAATGGAAAAATATGCAGTGGGTTGATGTGGGTGCGGGCCTCCGCTGAAACCACAGAGCGCATGAGAACAGTTGTTATCGGCGGTGCCGCTACTAGCGGCACGAAGAGGTTCTAGTAGGTATAGGCTAGTGAGGCGGTGAGGAATGTCAGAAAAAGAAAAGCTTATACGGAGTGTGATGCCACCACATTGTATGCTTTTTTCTTTGAAGTATGTTAAATAACATACCTATGCAAATTTCGCAAAACTAAAGACTCCCTTCTTAATGTACGCCTACATTACTGGTAGATACGCTTAACGGGGTTTAAGCAACACCTAACACTTTAAACTATACCAAAGAAATTTTGAAAGGTATCTTTGATTATACGGAACATTCATTCAGGTCATTGACTAAACCTTACTGTCAGAAGCTGCCTTAAGGCTTCTGACTAGGCTTTAAGACTTACTAGTATTAGTATCGTGGGATATTAGCCGGGACCAACTGTTAGCGTCCTTTTCGAAGCACTGAGATGCTTGTAATAAATGTCACTAAATATAATTGGAATGGCCACCCTTCCAATCATAACCGCGGCGTGAGTTGCTTTACTTTGGTAATCACTGTCAAAGCGCCGTTACTCAGCTACAAGCACTTTACCATTTACTTGTTCGTAGAAAAATCGAAACCCTGCGGTGAGAGTGTGGAATGGATTATTATTATTTATCTTCCTCTTAGCACTTTTAAAGTTCTTAGAATACGATTGTCTATTAATATAGATACAACGATTCTCGTTTACTCGGCATCTGGCATAAAACCAGTTACAGCCGAGCACAAACAGTAATTTTGCTACTCATTGGTAGATGAACGATAAACACGTATTTGAAGTGATTTCCATCAGTGCTCCGTCACCTTTAGCGAGAAGATTTTGGTCTATATCATTTTAGAGTGGGCCTTCTATATTTACGCCTATTATGATTGTGTTGAGTGTCTGAGACTTCAAAATACGCTGTAAATATACAGTTGACGTGTTTACGTTTTGAAGACAATGAGTGAGTCAGGCATTTTTGTGAAGGTAGGTTTGCGGTCAGTTAAAGTAATAAAAACACTGATAGTTGAGGTAAAACCTTTTCGTTGTCGTACAATTTGCATAATGTTGTGTTGCTTGTAATTTGGAATCCAAATACAGTATTTATATACAAATAATAGCCTTTTTACTTTACTCTTATACCTATAAACTTCACTGTTAATTTAATGACAGTAGGTCCTTAGGTAGGACCTTATTAAATTTTGTAACTTTAACATTAAGACCTGCCAGTGATCACAGTAAGCGCCAATAAAGCAGTTAAATACAACTAAAATGTTGTTTAGCTAGATTAATATTTAGAGTGTTGTCAGTGGCACGCTGTCAGTCGGTCTCTAAGTCTATATATAGATAGTTAAAGAAAAAATATTTGTATCAAATACAAGAAGCTTAACTAAGCCAATCTGCCATAAGGCGATAATTAGTCCATGGAAGATGAAATTAGTTACAGGTATCTATTATTAATAGTAGGATAAATAATCTCCTATTCGTAGATCTTTCTGGAATAGCAATTAACTATCTTCAAATTATTAGGATAATGAGGTGCTTGTGGCTCCTTGCCGACAGCCTTTCGGTTGTGGTCACTGAAGTTACGGAACCCAAGGTTGTGTGAAGATGGCTAACCATTACTACATTATTCTTGTAACTTCGCTTAATATATTATGTCGTTAAACCTAGACAGATACCATAGGGCTGCTTGATTACATCTGTCAGTGCCTACGGTAAGTCACTAGCATCAATCATCGTTCTACCATTCGTAATTAACCCGGAAAATTTATTAAAATCACCTCATCGATGAAGAAGGATGAGGCTTTTGAGGTAGGCCCTATACTGATTAAATACTTTATTTAAGGACTTTGTAGAAGGTTATAAGGGTCCTAGCGCTATAAGGCTTTTTAAGGAAATAGCAAAAAGGTTAGTCGACATCACAGGAGACCGAAGAGCTGGCAGCTACCTCGGACAAAGAATTAATCTAGCTATTCAAAGGGGGAACGCTGCCAGTATCTTCGGGACCTTGCCTAAAGGGACTCCTTTTAATAATATATTTTAGTCATTATATAATATATATATCTTCTTCTTTATCTATACGGTCAATCTCGGCTGCGTACAAAGCCATTGCTTTGGAGCCCAGGATCCGCTTTCCTTGATTTACTCCTCCACTTCGCGCGGTCTTGAGCGTCTCTAGTTGTGAGATGATTGGCACGCATGTCAGCTCTCACGACGTCCAGCCAGCATTTCTCATATATTCAATATATATATAAATAAATATATATTTTAAAGGTTTTTAGTTTTAGGTTCATTGTTCTTGTACTATTTAGTTTAATATTGTATGTTGTATTTTTAATTAAAATTACTATAAGAATATTCTATTATGCTTCTTTTGTAGTAATCTGAGTCTGTAATAAATAGGATTTATGGAGTTTAGGTCTTACTTTTTAAATAAAAACCTTTCTACTTTAACTGTCAAATACGCAATTAAATGGACAGATCAAGTCTAATTTAGGTGGATTGTAGGATTCTGCTTAATTGAGGTAAAACTCTTTCCGACGATCATCTATGTAATTTGACGATCTCTTAGGCATAGCGGCGCCTTAAACAGAAAGGGTCCTGGTCTAGATTTACGGTTTGGGTCAGTTCTGAAAATAACTCATTAAAATGTCGGCTCTGTGCAAAATTCATTGTTTTTGTCTGGTACGTCGTATCATATTACTTAAAAGTTAAATCGTTACTTCGAGAACTACAATAAGCGTGTGTTTTTTGGCGCATACTTTTTTTTTTATAGGTAAAGTAGATTGTCTTTGTAGACGATTTTGAACCATGACATGTTACACATTCAGTATTAGCTTTTTAAAAATATCTTTACGATTATTTCCCATACACCACCGACCAAGGAACTTTAGGTGGATTATTTTAAGTAAGTATAAAATATTGAGTCACTAACTAACCACGCTAATCTATTGTGCAAACTTCGTGATTTAGATAACTGAGTTCACTGACTCCATTAAGTTTGCGTAATTGAGATAAAATGATTGTATTGATAAGAAACATTCGCTAGTGTAAAAACAAACAGAGTCAACCTGCCTTTAGGCCTTTAGGTACGTACTCGTTGGTGCCTAAAGCATAAAAATACATAAGTCGCAATAAGCGATTAACTGAGAGTATCTTTTTTTGGAAACCAAACGATACCTTGAATATACATCTCGTAACTTCTCACATGTTTGCTTGAAACTTTTGTTGCAACAAACGTTTCCAGTTCAAATCTCATTAGATAATCAAACAGACATACACTCGCAGCGTGCATCGACAGATCCTAACGTTTATAACACACGCGCCATTAGGGAAACAGTCAATGTAAACAATAGTTGTGACATGGTCGTTTGGCTGCAGCAACTCGGCCCGCGATTGGACAGTTGCGGCCTGTGAACGACGAAACGCGTAGGATATTATTTGTAGAATATAACATGACGAATTCAGGTTTTTTCCAAAAAGCAATGCATTTTGTCTTCAAATGGGTGCCTCATAGCCTTGGCAGATGCCTCGTAGCCTTGGCAGATGCCCCGGCAGCCCCTTGTCTCTCAATAATTAGGGTAACGAGATATCTGGCGTCTCAAAAGTAAAAAGCGGTTGACTAGTACTATAGACCTGTTTCCTTGGGCGGATGTTTTTTTACTCGTATAAAGGATTTCACCTCGCAGCTCTGGAACAACATAGCCTCTGATTCAAAGGTATACCGTAACCGTACCAAGATATTAACCCACAGCTAGTAAGGTTCCGTAAGGAGTGCTATTAACTTTTGCCACCCTGGGAAATGGAGTTTGTAACACCCATACCGGGGCTCTGATTTAAAACCATTCGAGAAAATATTTTCGACTAATAAACCACGTGACAATTTACATGATTTTGCATTAGTGACACGTGATTTGTCAGTTGTTAATTTGTTGTCAAAGATTTATGAATCGGGGGCAGGACAGATTTCATTCGTTAGATTATTCGGTATTAATAACAGGTCGCAACGTGGAGAGTATTCACAGATGTTGATATTAAAACGACTCAAAGATAAAGTTTTATTGAATAAATAAAAAACTTATATTCCTGTTTCGTTTAGGTCATATTCAGCACAACAAGCCCGCACTCGCAAACTTTCATCTAAAGCCGGCATGTCGTCGCACAAGTCCTGTATTTACGACGCGACAGACCCGAGTTATGACGCCCGCGCCGGTGGCAGCGGGAACAATGTGTCATACGATACGCGCAGTTTTGTTTCATTGGTCATACAAAGGCTTGATTTGCAAATCGAACGAGTCGCGTTGAAATATTAACACTTAGCCGACAGGCGCTAATACAATTTTATATGGCCAAAAGAAAACAAGAGCTTGTGTTTCGCAATTGACTTTTGATGTTTGTGAAAAAACCGGCCAAGTGAAAGTGCGATTTACTTAGCCAGTTTTATGGTTTGTTGTTTACTTATATGATGCTAATGTGTTTAAAAAATTACGGTAGAGCGAAATGAAACATATTGAGAAAAAATACAAGTTTCTTGTGCATGTTTAACCGCTTAAAGTTTGAAAGCTACAAAAATATGGCACATGAAACTACGGAAATATTAATTTGAAACAACTCCGTTTCGGAGAAAAAAAAAGTATTTAAATGTTAGTAGAAATATTGATAAGTGTATGTAAGTGTATGTAGGCAACAAAAATACATTTTTATTTTATTTATTATTGAATTATATTTCTTAAATCGGAGGTTTTTAAAATTGTTTGATTTAGTAACAAATGTTACCGTTTGGTTGCTCTATCTAGATATGTATAACATCGTGGTTAAAAAATATTATGAATATAAAACCATTTTGGGACACCTCCTTTTGTTGTAACTTTTTTTTAAGTTCCTTAAAGTGATGTGCAGATTGCCGAAGTAATTGACATATTTCCTGGATGAGCACAATCATGTTAATTCCTTACTTTAAGACCATGATCAATAGTGAGTTGTTACTCTAAGTATAGTTGGCTGGCATAGAATAATTTTGGAAATAAGTCCACCTGTTGTATACTTTTAAGTTTGTGCAATAAAGTTTTAAATAAATCAGATCAGCAGATCACTTATCTTAGAAAACTGACTAACGTTGTGGAGAAAGTTTCTTGAGGTGCTACCATGACCTGGAAGACGCAACGTGCATGCTTTACACTAAGAAAAACGATGATCTAATAATAATTGTCGGTGCAATAAGCCTAACGGCCTAGAGCCGCTTGCTTTAGTGTCCTATGGCGGCGGCCTACATCCAGCAGTAGCCTATAAAGATGCTGATTATGAACTCATATTCTGTGAAAAATTCCCCATAAACTCATTTCAAATTAGGATAGCCAGTGTAGGCTTATTCGCTATGTGCGAAGTGGGTGGTGGGGGCCGTCAAATCGATCGCAGCACGCAATCTGGCAGAAATGTGAAATAACTCCGGACTGTCATGTGTCAAATTGCTATTTTTCCATAGAATTTCATACTTACGTTATTAAGAATTTTCAAGTAAACACGTTAAAATTCGCGATATGGATCACAGTACGTGTTGTGTTTTAAGGTGTAGAAACAATGGGAAAAACAGTTCGTGCATGTTTTATTCGTTTCCAACATCAAGATGGAAATTGAAGCAAAGTATTAAATGGATAGCTGCTGGGAAAAGAATAAAGTTTGTAGGAAGTACGTGTCACAGACGTTTGTCCTAGGATCACAGCTCTTATTAAGTAGTCCGTTGGTTCTAAGCTCTTCAAAGTCACATGCTGTAATTATACTATTTTTTCCCCTTTTTGGACAGTTTGAAGTTGGAAAGTTATATCATGTTGTATCGATTCAAATCCCGTTCGTATTATAACATTCATATTTTAGTTCGAGTAAGAAAATCACTTATTATAATATGCACAAACTTTTTAGATATTTACATCTAATTTTGAAGAAAAACAATCCGAAAATCATTCATAAACCACCCAGTTGCCATAATTTGAGAGATCTTAAGTCCACAATACTTGTGGTCACTAGGGGCGCTGTCATCGCGCACACAGCGAATAGTCTTTAACTCAGTAGGTACCCTTTAAACACGGAACTATAAAAAGAAAAAGGTTGCACTGTTATTTATTTTTCTAAGTCCCGCCAACACTTCCGAGACAAAAACAACAGTTAGGCAACTGCTGTTAAGAAAAAGGCTGTATTATAGAATTCATGACCTCATAAAGGTTTATAGCTGTCATTTATAGCTTCGAATTGTTGTTCAAAGACAATTTAATCACAAGTCTTATTAGCTCAGGTCATATTCAGTCGAGAGTTTACTACAGGTCTTAGTCTCAATCATTCCGGCATCTAGACTTTAACCTTTTTAGTGCGGTATCAAAGATCCTGAGCTGATAGTAAAAACTAAGCCGTATAAGCGAAGCGAAAACCAATAAAATCTGGATTTCGCCCACGTGGTACAACCCGCAGGTTACAACCTATTCGTAACAGCGACGGGGCATGCGTGGGCGCAGGTAGAGGGCGCGAGTGTAAGCGTGTTTGACTATCCAATAGGAGTAGTGGCACAGTTTTACTGAACGCAAAGGGTATCGGGTTCGACTACTGGTTTGGGTAAATTCAGAAAACTTTTTTTTAATTGACTAAAGCCGCCATTACCCAAACAACATTGTACGGTACCCTGTCATAACATAAAGATGTTAACTCGAGACCTATTCATATGATACTTCGTGTCTTGTCTAGTGCTTATTTTATTTATTCAGAGTTGGCTTAATTGCCCAGTGCGGGATTTGAACCTGCACAGCCAGGCTGTTGAAAGTTCGAATCCCGCAAGGGGTAACTGTATGTTTAAAGAGTACAAGCATTTGTTCCTGAGTCTTAATATTATAATTGTATATTAAGTATGTTTAAGCGTTATCCAGTCGCCATTATACAAGCTTCGCTTAGTTTGGGGCTAGATGATTAATGTTATTGTTGAAAAATATTGATTTATTATTATTAAATGACGATCTCGGTAGCCGAGAAGCGAGCATACCGGACTTGGTGTTGCTATCTCTGAGGTACCGGGTTCGATTTCCGGTCGGTCAATGCAGAAATATAACTTTTCTAAATTGTCTCGGGTCTTGGTGTTGTCGTAAAGCTACTTATCATTAGTATCAGAACAATGTTATTGATGTTGTCCAATATTTTAAAAAAGTAACACGCTTGTACTGAGGCCCCACCTTTAAAACATTTGGTCCCATGTCACCCGCTTGGAGGATATGCTTCGGTTTTTATTACTCCACTCGATAACGTGCCTTTTTTAAACTAAAGCTTGCCAATAATTGTATTTGCTAGTTATGGAAACAAAATGGCTGGGATTATTGGCGAACGTTTACATTCGCAGTGGTTTATACAAATTGAATCCTTTGTATTTGCAAGTTACGGCAAATATTCGATTATGTTTATACTGTTTGCGTTTTTAAGCTTTGTTTTGTTATTGTAACATTTTTAAACAAAGCCATATAGCGAATTCCAGTCGGTCGGGTCGTGATATTATTTTGTTATTAAAACCTTATTTTAATAAGCTTAAATATTTGCATAGTTAGACTTGATTGCACTGCGTGGCCGCTACTTGAGCAACACAAGCAGGAGTTACGTGTCACTTAGATGAATATGCTGCGGTGGATGGTCGGAGCCTCGCCACGAATTTATTTATTTATTGCGAATACTCGCCACGCTTGGCAGCCGGGTTGGCGAGCGCAGTTTTTTATAAGATTCCGTACGACAACGCTGCTGCCCGTCTCGTGCTACAGGAATTCGTCGCCTCTTACGACGGTCCTTTTGGCGGTGGGTAAGTGTATTCTTTACGGCCGTCCTCATAAGGCACCAAACTTAATAAAACTGCTTGAAAATAGTTTATTTTCGCAATGTAGGATTAGTGAATTTGGACTTTGGATTTGAAATGTGCCGTTAGACTTTGTCTTTTGCCAAATTTAAAAATTCCTAAGAAAAGAGTAAAATAGTTGTCGGTTGGTTCCTCAAGGGTTTTGATGAGGGAGTATCAATATGTGATATGGATAGCCGTATCTTGTGATTGGGTGACATAGGACCTTGAAATGGCATACCACAGATAGTCTAGATAAGTCAGTTAGGGTCTGTTAAAGTAGAATTGGTGTCGCGTTTAGCCGTATGGCGGGAAGCAACACTGCAATGTGGCTCTCTATCATGTCTTCGTTTAGATTACATAAAGAAAGGAAAAGAGGAAAGGAGGAAGAAGTCCGTAAGGTACGTACAGTAAGTAAAGATCAAACGTTATGATACGTAGGTCACACTATAAGTTTTGCGTAACTTAAAAAAAACAACATGTTATAACCAAAATATTATGTTTATTGCTTTTCAAAATACTCTCCTTTACATTTTAAACATTTTTTCATGCGATAGAACCATTTTTTAAAACAGGAGGACCATAGATTCGAAGGCATGTTTTCTACGAGCTGATTGAACGCTATCACTACCTCTTCGGAGTTGGTAAAAGTAAATCCTCTCTTATCAAATCTTTGATTTTGGGACAAATACAGAAATCACAGGGTGCTAGGTCGGGGCTATGCGCAGGATGGGTGACGAGTTGTTCTTTTTCGGAAGCTAAAAATGACTTTGTTTTGTTGGCCGTTTGTGAAGAAGCGTTGTCATGATTTAGGAGAACGCGGCTTCTGGGTCGTCTTTCGTGAACTTTTTCTAACACCCTGGGTAACCAAATGGTAGAATACCACTCAGCATTAACACTGTTTTGATCTTCAAGTGGAATTGTACAGATGGGACCCGTAGCTGAGAAAAAAAACGCGATCATTTTTTTACCAACGTTTCTCGCTTGCCTCACTTTTGTTGGCCTGTTCTCATTTCCAAACACCCATTCACAAGTTTGCTGTTTTTTTTCGAGTTCAAAACGATAAATCCACGTTTCGCTTCTCCTGTTACAATGTCATAAACAGCATTAGAATGTCCGTGGTCGTACTTCAGTGAGCACCATTCCACGCGAGCCTGCTTCTGCTCCGCTGTCAGTTCATAAGGGATCCAACGACAGCAAAGATTCCGAACCTTCAATTCTTCGTGTAAAATTTTCTGAATTTGGCTCATGCCAATCCTCAATAGTCCTAAAATTGTCTCATAGGTAATCCGCGGGTTTTCTTCAATTAGCCGCTTAATAGTAGCCACATTATTTACGTTGACGGCAGTTGAAGGCCGCCCTTCACGAAATTCGTCATGTAAAGAAACTCAACCTCTCTCAAATTCAGCAAACCATCGGTGCCACCTCACGGTGCTCAAACAAGGTGCTTCTCTCCCAAAAACATTTTGAAGACGAGCGGCACAGTCTTGCGGAGAGAGAGAACTTTTAAAATCATAAAAAATTATCGCTCTAAAATATTTTCGACTTAATTCCATTTTCGTTGCGTACGTAGAACTTTGATGTGTGATAAAAAACAATTGACAAATCATTTCCCGCCAATTGTTTTTTTTTTATTACTAAGAAGGTTGCAACGTTTATAAAAATATAACATTCGAAATTCAAATAGTTCCGATTAGATAGAAGTGCAAAACTTTTATTGTGCCCCATGTATATGCTCAATGCCCTGATTGCTCAGGAGCCAGAAACTGACTTGTTATAAAATAGGCATAGACAATTTGTGAATCATTGTGTTAGTTTTTTAAGCAAATATTAATAGTATCTGTGTTTGTAAAAAAAATTTATAAAACTGTAACTGGCTCACTCTACGGCTTTGGCTATAACCTGTTAGTGGAGTGTGCAATTGGATTTTAATAAAATAAAATAAAATAAAATAAAGAATTTTTGGCGAGAACTTTGGGGCTCAAAGTTTGAGCACAGTTTTCAGGGCGCTTTCAATCCTTAGCAATATTATTTTTATATGGATACCTTTGCCGTAAGTGCTTGTTGTTCAATGGCGGCAGCAATTTTTTAGTGATTATCAACGCCCAAACATCACAACCATATTTAGTGACATTTTCTTGATACTAGTCATGAAGCCTAATCAGAGATCTTAACTAGAGTTGTAAATTGACGGTCAAATGCTTCAAGCGTCCCTTATTTGACATTGGACATTTATATTGTCACGAGTCACATACCCTCATTTCATAATACCATTATGAAAAATTAAGTAAATGTATTAAAATTTATAAAATAATTAAAAATAATTTTAATAAAAAAAATATTACACAATAAACGAATACTTAAATGACAATAATTTAAAACAATAAATAAAATCCAAAGATAAATAAATATTTGAATTAATAATATTACTTATTAAATACTATTTATTTAATTATATTATTCAATAATTATCAATAATCTAAAACAATAAATAAAATCCAAAGGTAAATAAATATTTAAATTAATAATATTATGTACTTATTAAATACTATTTATTTGATTATATTATTCAATAAATTATTAAATAATTATCTATATATAATTATTATATGATTTCTTAATGTATTTTAATTCTTTACAACTTCTAAAAATAAACAAATTGATCTAATTATGCATGGCGTCATCCTCTCTGCGCACAATACCTATCTTATTGTTGTGCCCTACAGGGTCTATAATGATCTGTTTTATGTACCTATTTATAACATCTGTGTAACATTATAGAATGCAATAAATATATTGACTTGAATTGAAATACATTTTTTTAAATAAATGAACAAAAAGAATATTTCTAGTAAAATACGTTTATTAAATGTAAAAAAAATGGCAATAATAAACATGCAGGCGCGTCTGGATTAAACTCACAATAAAAAAAATCTCGCATGTAAACACTTTTTAGCTTGTTCGTCTCGTAACGATAAATACATAATCAAACTAGCTTAACACGTAGGGAGCAATTAGGAAAAAAAAATGACGGCGTATTAAGTTTAACTTTATTACATACGTTATTTTATTTAGCATAGTCTATTAGAATTGAATGTGACGTTAGAGATGATAAATGCCCATAATGTCCGGTCACATTAAGCAAATGTCCAATTGGCTCGGACAGTCGGACATATTGGTCAGACATTTATAACGTCATTCATGAAGAGTTCACATTACAACCCTAGCCTTAAGGAGGCTTGATTACCTCTGACATTAAGGTTTGGTATCTAACTTTAAAACACCCCTTCAATCGTCACTGAGCCTGTGTGGTAAAGTACGGCTTAAACCACTTCATAGTTGAGGTGAGGCGTGTAACTTGCAGTGAGACGTATACTTACTTTTACCTGTGCTCAAGAAAAAAGGTATTTACAAACAAACGAAAAAGTGATCCTAGGATACCATATTTTCCCTTTGAGGTACGTTTTAAAACAACAATGTTCACATGCAAAGAATCTCTTAAAGGGTTATGTTAAGTACACTATACCCATAATTAAAATAAATAACCCGCCGCATAGCGTTAAATCAGTTCCATGCAAACCCATGGTGTTCGAGTTTAATAAATTATGGCATTATCTGTTTTATGCCCATATAAATTAAGGGAACGAGCGGTGAGAAGTAGAGACAAACGGTACAGTCAGCTTCAGGAAGTTGTAGTGTGCCAACAGTGTCTGAAGATTAGCACCCATTACCGATGAGAAAAGAGTCAGTAAGTATGTTGGATTTGACATAACAATTATTATTCGGAAATTAAGTTAGAGTGAGCTATACCTAGATACTATAATAATCATCGATTTCCCTAATATGTTATCTATAAAGTAGAAATGAATATCTATTTCCCTTGGTCATCGCATTACGCGAGAACGGTTGGAACAATTTTGTTAATTCTGTTTTTGTTGTGTTATTTATTGACAAGAGAAGGTTCTTTTGAAAGAAAAAATTAAAAAAGTTGCGCAGAAAATAGAAAGAAAAGAATAAACCGAAGACCACCACCATAAAGTAGGTATTCATTATTGTGTATATTGGTATGTATGTGTATGTATTTTATTTGTCTTATAAAATATGTTGGATACTTTAAACTCCGCCACTGACTATTACTATCTGCATTACCTCAAGGTTGACTGGTAGATAATGTTGTATAGCGTTAAGTCCGCCTATTGTACTGATTGTAATAAAGTTTAAATAAATATAGACAGGTAATAGTTAAAGCATGGAGTTGAATTGAATGTAATTGGAAAATATTAATCTAAGAAATAACCTTGGTCCTATTAAATAACTTTACTTGATTTTGTACCCTGACTCTATTGGTTAAATATAACAAGTTTGTTATATATTTTTTTAAATATTTCTGTTTTCATCTGCAATCAGTCTCGCGACTAAGAGCGGATGGGTTGTGTGGTTATAATGGTGTAGTGGTGGTATAACAATGAAACATCCAATAAAAAAAAGTTAATTAATTAATTAGGACTTTTTATAAGGTGTAATTGAAATAACGCAAAACCTTGAACGGGTTGATTAATGGGGATGATTAGTGATTCTATTGCTAAATCTAAATACAGCAACTTTCTAAAAAGCCAACAACAAAATCGCAATAAAAACTCCCATATTTTCGATCAGCTGACGTCAGTTTGTACAGAAAACACGTTGGTCCCATAAAAAAAAGAACTCTTAGAGCACCAGAGTCAGACCGTTACAGGTTTTGCGTACCTTAAATATTATTTTGTCATAATATTCGATTATTTTGATACTACAAACATGAACATAACTTAATTAACAGTTCCCAAAGTAAAAAAAAATATTGCCGTATACCGCATGGTACGCTAAATTTCTAAAGTTTTTATCCATACATTTTTATCAAATAGACTGTACAACTTACATGGAAAATAGCAGGCTACATTGTTGCACTTCGAGTTACAATAGTTCTGCCTCAAGGAAATTTTACGAATAGTGACCACGGTGAGAGGAAGTTCCTAACGGGACCTAATATGTTTGGGATAGTAATGAATAAACAGGTCTTGCGTTTCGTAGACCGTATGTTATGTGATTGTGGAATATAATATAAACCACATAAAATGGTTAATAACCATTGTTAATACCATCTTGTGCAATAACATCTCATGCCGTGTGGAGACGGCCGTAAATACACTTCCCCACCGCCAACGAGAGGCGTGTTGTAAGAGGCGACTGATTCCTGTAGCACGAGACGGGCAGCAGCGTCTTCATGCGAAATTATATAAAAAACTGCGCTTGCCAACCCGCCTGCCAAGCGTGGCTTTTATTGACAATCCCCCCGATGATAAGTCATTGGGGGAGGTCTTTGTTAGCAGTGGACGTCCTGTGGCTGAAATGATGATGATGATGAATACCATCTTATAATCATACTGGATGTATTATAATAATGTATAAGTAGTAAGCCTATATCCCATTGCGGGGCACGGGATTAACCACAACTATGAAGTGGATTTGGGCCATATTCCACCTCGCAGGCCCAGTGCAGGTTGATGGAGGGGTGTTGTAAGACCAGTAACTACTTTTGAGCATGTTATCATACCACCTTAAGGCCTCTGACAAGGCTTGACGACTAATATCAAGCGATATAATATGTTAAATCTATTAATTATATCACTTTTAAGGAGTGCGAACCTGTGTCAGATGTTTCTGGGTTCCATTTCGTGTAGTTAATAAAGTATATTTTGATTCGCTCTATCAAAATGTGCGCGCAGAGTCGCGTCGCGTCACCTCTCGGTGTGAACTGACCCTTAAGCTAAAGATTTCATTTAATGAAAGATCCGTTTATTATTTGGCCAGTATTTTTATATACTATTATATTCACGATGAACAATGTACTGACATAGCCCTAACATAGATATTCTTCAATCATACAGGTGTTTAATTATACACGTATACAACAAAACTAAAAGTTGCGCCGGCGCATGATTACTGTCAGTCTGATCTCGTCGCGGGCGGCGGACCGTGGCTAACGCGACGCGGGATGACTATATCTCGTTTTTGCTTTATGATTTTTATAAACCACTCCGGTTTGGGATGAAGGATGATTCTGAGAATGTTCTGGATGGTAATGAGAATCGCCTTGATAAAAATAAAAGTTGTCTGTAGTATTATTAAATCAATTATTGCAACAATCGCAACTCGAATTAATAAAAAGCTTAAATCGCTATAGTGGCGACTAGATAGCAGTTTTTTTGTTGTTGTTTAGGAATAGTATTTATTCCTCAAAAGTATATCTCATGTAAGTAAATACTTACATGAGATAACTAAAATTAAATTCAAAGTATTTACGATGACCAGTGCAAACAATAGACGGAACAAAATTTATAGAATAATAGGTAGTTGCAAAAAAAAGTGAATAAGTAAAAAATAATAATAATAATAGGTAGTTGAAAATCAATAGGCATAGAACCTAATTGGCACACCTAAAGTTCAAAGTATCCTTAAATAACGTTATTTTGGAGTACACCTATGAAACATACGTTAATCGATCGAGAAAATAATACAAACAACAGTTAATACTCTTTGACAAAATGTCGTAAATAATATGCTTTTTTCAGAATTTCAGGCTGAACATGTAATATTTATTTTTATTTACATAATCAAATTGAAACTCTGAAAAAAGCGTATCATTTACGACATTTTATCAAGGCGTATTTTGTTGTTTGCAATTATTTTCTCTTTCGATTAACGCATGTTTCATAGATGTACACCAAAGTAACGTTATTTAAGGTTACTTGGAACTTGAGGTACCGTTTGTAACCTTGATTAGGTCGGCAGTCCACCGGGTAGGAGGCCTGCCCGCTCACGTTTTGTCTTTAACTTCATGGTCGCCACTCGAAAATATTTTCTTCCTAAAGATCATCTGCTTTGCGAAGGATGTGGCCCGCCTATTGTCACTTTAGCTGTGCAATTCAAAGGGTTTTGTTGGTGACTTTATAGCTTTAGATTTTATCTCTTAAAGAAATGTCAAGCAAAGCTCTCTCCGCAGCACTTTGGGTGACCTTGAGTTTATTTAAGGCGACGGGTAAGGCAAGTGACCTTGAACATTAAGCGTCGACTAATGCGACTTCTATTATGTGCCTAAGATAATACAAATGCTTCTCGCAGACTAAACATCCATCCGTTGCGCTCCTGTGCAAATAGATTATCATTGCGAGCAAAATATCCGCTCATGGAAAAGTAGGCGCCAAGCGTAAAATCCATTAAAAAACCTTATAATTCTTAATTGGTTGACTATTTAAAAAAAAAACTAAAGGCACGAAAGTTACAAATAACTTAACCAACTTTAAAGCTAAACAAAAACGTTGTTTAAAATATAAATGTGTACAAGCTCGCGATATTTGCGCTACTTTGAAATATTTTTTGGTGTTTATAAGAAATAATAACTAGTATTTAGATACACCAGGAAAAACTTTAACATATAATAAGTTACATGATATATTAAATTCCACATCCTATATCCAGTATTTTCGCCAGAAAACTTGTACAAAAACACCTCTTTTCGTGCATTATCCTTACCCGGCGCCTTAAGCGACCTACAGTAGTCTTCTTGTGAGTTTTAATCCTGTAATTTTGATAAAATGTATCTATTTTGTTTATTTATCAATTTGTAAGCACTTCTTAAAATAACACACATAGAAATCTGTTAAAAATCGAATAAGCGTCTTTCCAAACTACTAAAATATTTAAGCTAAAGACCACACTAAAATATTAAGTCTAACACTCGAAGGTAATAAAATACTAGCGCCCCCAACACTAAAATGCCTATTGAAAAACGCTAACTATAGTTCAACCACCGATTTCCATAGAAATAACTCTGCCACCTAACAACTTCGTGTATTTCAAGAGCTAAATGTACTGTCACATATATTCGCACGCTATGAAAGCATGCCGTAACATATATTTTGAGCTAGACGAGGTAAAATGGCTCATAAATACTCTAGAGACAAGTACACTAATTGCTTGCAACGCCGACGCTATTTTTGACGCCTTTGCTTATTACAGGTTGTGCACCAGTGATAAAGGTAAACAAGAACAGGCATATACAATATCTAGAATTTTCGACAATAGTTTAATATATGTTTGATTGATTATGACAACCTTTAAGTCCTCACAAATTTTTTAAATAAAATTAAGACAATTATTACATAGCCTAAAATTTCAGCTACCCAAGAACACTTGGTACCAGAATGTATTGTTACCTATTAATATTTATTTTGCAGAGTTTTAACATATTTTAAAGAGTAAATGCTTCGCTTTAAAATATGTTCAAACTCTTCAAAAGTTTACTAATTCATGGTAAGTACAGACAACGGCAGGTCAACCTACTTAAAAAGTTAAAGGTCAATAAACCGATTTTTAACGATCCGATACGTATGAATAAAAATGACGTTTTATGGTAGGTTGACGGGCTGTTGTCTGTACATACTTTTATCACACACTTGCTTGACTGTAAACAAAACGTTTTTTTTTTTTTGCTTAGTAAAAACTTGAAGGGACTGCGTGGTTCCCGCAAAGTAAAGAGCTATATAGCGCTTAACTCTACACAGAGTTTCGTAAACAAGACTGAATACGACACAAGGTTTCCGTTTTTGTCATTTCGCATTACACCCCTTCAAACCGGATAGTAGGCACCTTATTTCTGACGCGTAAGTTATAGAATTTTTATCGCAAAATGAGGTGGCTGATTTGTTTGGCCCACCCTACAACCTAAAGTAATTTTACAACATAATATTATGTGAAAGTGTGCAATTATGGGACCGACCTGACCATCCAAATGTTTTACCTTGTATTTTAATTAAAAGCCAGAAGGTAATGTTTGTTAACCTTAGGGATGAGGATGCAACCTTCGTGAAAATAGTTTTACTACAATATTGTTTTCCTTGCTACCTTGGCTAGGTTATTTGAATTAAAAACGATTTTTTAAAAACTTTTATCAAGTTAGATAACTTTTATCTTTTAAATTGACGTTTTGACAAATTTTCTATCATCATTTCAGCCATATGACGTCCACTGCTGAACAAAGGCATCTATTAGCTTTGCCAATTGGATTTGAATTGCCAATACACACCACGCTTGGCAGTCGGGTTGGTGAGCGCGTGTTCATAAGATTTCGCACGAAGACGCTGCTGCCCGTCTCGTGCTACAGAAATTAGTTGCCTCTGACGACAAGCCTCCTGTTGGCTATGGGGAAGTGTATTCTTTACGGCCGTCCTCACACAAATAGGTATACCTAAAACATATATCATCACAGATCTTGTTAGGGATCGACGACCTCTATAGCCGAGAGGCGAGTATACCGGACTTGGTGTCGCTATCTCTGAGGTCTCGGCTTCGATTCCCGGTCGGTCAATGTAGAAAAATAGCTTTTCTATATTATCTCGGGTCTGGGTGTTTTAGTACCGTCGTTGTTTCTGATTTCTGTAACACAAGTGCTGAAGCTACTTACCATAGGATCAGAGCAATGTATGTGATGTTGTCCTAAAAAAATAAGTTAAATTTTATTGAAACAGCGATCACATAACATGTGACGTCACTGGCACGGCGATTCAACATGGCGGCTATGTATCATATTTTTACTGTTGGTGTCGATATATCGCTATATCATTCGTGTTTTGGTGGTCATGCTAGGGGTACAGGAGTCGCAAAAAGTAAGACACTAATCTATGTACCTCGAAGGTATAAAGAATCTAACAAACCAAGATACACGTAATGTCACGTAAAAAACATTACCCAATATTTTTTTCTATGTAGATGAGAAAACAGCGGAAACCATAGTTCAATAACTTGTTAACTATAATTTGGAAGCAAACAAGTAAAGTAGGGCAATTTCACTAAATAAATTTGTGGTGTCAACAGCATTACGGTTCGCAATGTAACTCGGTACCTAGTCATTTATGTTAATTCCGGGGATGTTTGATTAAATGCAACATCAAAATGGAAAATTCATTTTATGCAGGCCCAACGCGCCAATTTACGTAATTGGATTGTGTCGGTCAATATGTAGAAAAGTCTAGGCGTTTAATGTACTAGCCAGTGATTTGTCAATTTTGTGTTTATAAAGAGGTTGGCAGAATTCAAAACGAGACAAAGTAAAAATAGCCACTAGGAAAGTATTATGAGTAAAGCAAAAAACAAAAATAAAGTATCGAGTTTCTGAAAATTGTTATAGGAGTTTTATAAGTTATAATGAAAAGTTAAAATGTATTGCAAAATGTTGTTTAAATGGTAAGTAAATCTCATCTGATCACTTTTCAATCGCAAAATGCGTGTGTCATAGTAATCATCCTAAGCATCAATTTAAAAAAATACAAAATCTAATACGTATTAAAAATAAATAAAAATTAAAATGCGCTCTCTCGTTTTTTAACACTTAGACAGATAAGTACCCAATATTGAGATCATAGGGGGATTCTGACAATATTACATATTTTTAAATCGGTTAATAAAAACGCCGACATAATTATGAGTTACGAAAACTTACCACTTCTTTTTGTTTATTGACAGACAAGACACCAGTATTTTGCATCAATTGACATCGTATATGAGTAAGAATACGAAGATAAGGAACATTCAATGTACAATAATGTGACAATAAATACATTTTGCAATGAATGAGTAGTGCTTGTATATTTATCTTCGTTGTTTCAGTGTTTGGAAAGCAAGTTCTGTA